>JAPUBX010003981.1:3007910-3708885 GCA_028672205.1 Proteocephalus fallax | reverse complement strand
GTCAGAAATGGTGGTCGCCACCGGGTCACTCGAAGGAGCACGGACTGGGGTAAAATTTTCACTGACCGGCGTTTCCTCCACGAAAGCTACTTTGAGACGATCGACGCTGATCGTGTCCTCTACGCCGTTCATCAGCACTGTAAAAACGTTTGCCGTACGTTTCCTGACCTCAAAAGGGCCATCGTAGGGAGGCTGGGGAGGCTGTCATACGCGGTCGCAGCGGACAAAAACATGAAAGCACTTCTCTAGCGCCGGGTCCAAATGTGAAGGTTGTGTAGGTGGTCGTGGAGCGAAAAGTCTTATGCGCGTCAAGAAATCGCTAACGACGTGCTAATTGGCGGGGGAATCGGCGTCGAAAAACTCTCCAGGTAATCTTAACGTTGTCCCGAATACCAGTTCGGCTGGGCTACTTCGCAGGTCAGGTTTGATTGTCGCTCGGATGCTTAGTAAGGTCATTGCAAGATTGTCAACCCAATCGTTTCTGTCATCTCTAGCTTTGAGGGCTGCTTTAAGCTGCCGGTGAAACCTCTCGATTATGCCATTAGTGGCTCGATGGTAAGCTGTCGTGTGTACTCTCAGACATCCAAGAAATTCGCACATCTTGCGGAACGCCAACGACTCAAATTGTTGTCGACGATCAGTTGTGATATAGCGCTGAGCTCCAAACACGCCAACGCAATTGTTAAGGAACGCGTTGATTACCATTGATTGTGATACGCGAAAGAGCATCAGCGACTGGGTTGTCGACTCCCTTCACGTGCCTGAATTCAATGTTAAATTGCGACAGGAAATCCAGTTGCCGTATTTCTCTCTCCGCGTACTTGGCAGCTGATGAACGGGAAGCTGAAATAAGTGGTAAATGGTCCGTGAAAACCGTTACAGTTGAAGCCTCAGCCCAATGTCGGAAGTGGCGGATGGCTGCATAGACCGCTAATAATTCGCGTCCGAAAGTACTATAGCGTCTCTCCGTCGCCGAGAAAGCTTTCGAGAAAATGGCTAGTGGTTGTTGGTGATCCCCGACCTCTTGATGTAAAACGGCACCAGCAACTACGGTCGACGCGTCTACCATAAAAGATAAGCGAGCGTTCGCGTTCGGGTGAAAAAGCAAGGTACATTTTGCCAGCTTCTTTTTCAAAGAATCCACGGCTGACAGTTGATCGTCTGTCAAGTGTAATGGTCCGTTGGCTCTACCGGTCAATGCATGCAAGGGCAAAGAGATGGAGGCACAATTGGGTATGAAGCGGCGGCAAAAATTAATCATTCCCAGAAACCGACGAAGCTGGCGGCGAGTCTTGGGGACTGAGAAACTTGAGACGGCCTTAACCTTTTCGGGCAGGGGTAAACATCCTTTGGAAGAAATCAGGTGTCCGAGGTACTGAACCGATGACGAGCCAAAACAATGTTTGCTCTCGTTGATTACTAGGCCGTTATGATAAAAACGCCGAAAAAACTCTTCTGTGTGTGTTAGATGTTCCTCCTGTGTCGTGCTGGCGATCAAGATATCGTCGAAATATACGAATACATAATTAAGCCCGCGAAAAAATGGAATCGAGGAAACGCTGGAAGGTCTGGGAGGCGTTCCGCAAACCAAAAGGCATTCGTAAGAACTCTAATAACCCAAACGGTGTCTTGATGGCGGTTTTGGCAATGTCTTCTACTGCGACGGGAATTTGGTGATAGGCGCCCGTGAGGTCGACGGTTAAAAAAATAGTTTTTCCGTGAACGGAGGCAACGCAATCTTGGATATGGGGAATTGGGTAATTGTCGTGTTCAGTTACTGTGTTAAAGGCCCGGAAATCACCACAGGGCCTCCAATCCCCTTGAGTCTGTTTTGCGACCATGTGTAGAGGAGAGGACCAGCTGCTTGAGGACGGTCTAATAATGCCTAGAGCCAGCATTTTATCGAATTCCGTTTCGGCGATTCGTCTTCTCTCGGGGGCTAGTCTGCGGTAACGGCAAGATTGTGGGGGACCTCGGGTGCGTATGAAATGTTCGACATCGTGTTTAACGGGAGCGTCGTGCATTGGAGGTTTCGCCAAGTCGGGGTATCGTAAAAGGAGGGAGCGATAGGGGCACATCGGTTTGTCTGTTGAATGCTTGAGGTGAGACAGTATGGGGCAATATGTGCTACAAGTTACATGTGCATTCGTGCCGGCGTTCACCAGGCATCGTCCTCGGATGCATGGAGAAGATCAGCGCCGATTATCGGGGATGGAATATCCGCCACTATAAATGTCCAGGACAGCGGGTGCTTGAAACCTAGGTTCAGGGAAAGGCGGCGGCTTCCATACGCGGGAATTCGAGAACGGTTTACTGCTTGTAAAGCATGCGTTGAGAATTACGTTTGTCGGTCGAAGTTAGAAACGGGTATAGCGCTGACTTCAGCGCCTGAATCCAGCGTGAAACAAAGATTATTGCAGGGATCCCGAATGAAGAGTACGCGGCTTTTCGAGGGAGCGCCAGATGAGTCAGCCGTTATTACTCTCTGGCGATGGCGTTTCCCGATCGTCGGCACGGAGAACGACAGTGACGTGCGTTAGGCCCAAAGTTCGTGTGGTATAAATATAAACCGTCAGCTGCGTCTTTAAGGGGAAAGGTGGCGAATTTCGTGAATTAGAATTGGGGCTCCGTTGGCTGTTACGTCCTTGAAATTCGGCGCGTAGCTTGGTTTCCATTTGTGGGACCAGGCGTTGCATTTCTTCGTGCCAAGCTGGGTTTGTGTTCTCCTTCCTCTCTTGGCTTGGTTGTCTTGCGAAGGCGGCGATATATCCCTGTTGCGCGTCGGCTTCAGCTACCCTGTTCGCCATTTCGGCAAGCTGCGTTAGGTGGACATCTTTGGCAAGTGCGACAACCGTCGGGATTGCTAGCGGAAGTTTTATTATGAAGAAAGCCTTGATAAAGCGATCATTCAAGCCCATGTCACTGCAAATGCCTCAAAGGTGATGCAGTAAAGCAAAAGGTTTTCGATCTTCTATTTCAATATTGTTCAGGAGGAAATCCACGTTTTCCAAATCGGAATTTCGCATCTGACTAAGCATCGCTTCTCTAAGCGTTGTATACGGAGCTTCGCCAGTAGTTGTGGTGGCGTGGGAAAAGCGGCTGACCAACTCAGACGTCAAAGTGCCTACCAAATGATAGAATTTTGTCAGCTCCTTGGTGATGCCAAGACAAGAGAATTGTGCTTCGATGACAGTGAACCATGCTTTCATATCAGCTGGCCAGACTGGGGGAATTTTGATCGACACCGCGGCGATTTGTTGATTGGATTCCATTTGTTTTTGTTTACCGAAAAAAAAACTTTGTATGTGAAGAAAACGAAATTAAAATGCTCGCCAATTGAAGGATTCAATAATAGATCTGTTCTTATCCTAACGGCCCAATCGCATATAGGTAAGCGGAACGACCACTTCGTATGTTCGAATCGGAAGGTGTGTCCATTTATCGATTTAAACCAACGTTAATAAATCAGTACACTACAGTACTCAGCAGTCTATTATACCAGTCCTGCCTATGCCATATTCTTATTACTTGCCCAATGGCCACAAATTTAAAACTGATCGATAGAACCTATACAGGGTTACACTTAATTGATGGTCTCAAGCCTGTGCCGTAATCATAGCTGAAATGGCACACACTTTAAGGGTATAAGTAGACTCGAAGTTTACAGGCAATGTATCTTTCAAACATAGCTATCCTTCTATCGCACCTTCACTCTTTTTCTAATTTGAACCAATAGAAAGAGATTTTAAAGCCAACCTATTAACCATTCGATCCAAGTAAAAGCCAGGCATACCGCCGACATGGTTAACATTGAAAGTGTTAATTTGGACATGGTAGACAACAGTCAATTATACCAGTCCTGCTTATGCCATATTCTTATTACACGCCCAATGGCCACAAATTGAATACTTATCGATAGAACCTATACAGGGCTACATTTAATAGATGGTCTCAAGCCTGTGCCGTAATCACAGCTGAAATGGCACACACTTAAATGGTTTAAGTAGACTCGAAGTTTACAGACAATGTTACTTTCAAACATAACCATCCTTCTATCGCACCTTCACTCTTTTACTAATGTTAACCCATAGAAAGAGATTTTAAAGCCAACCTATTAACCATTCGATCCAAGTAAAAGCAAGGCATACCGCCGACATGGTTTACATTCAAAGTGTTAATTTTTTTATGGTAGTGAAGGATTCAATAATCGATTTTTTCTTATCCTAACGGCCCAATCGCATATAGGTAAGCAGAAAGACCACTTCGTATGTTCGAATAAGAAGGTGTGTCAATTTATCGATTTAAACAAACGTTAATAAATAATTATACTACAGTGTCGTCGATCTTTACTCAAAGAACGCAAAGAATCCCCTCGATAATTCGTGTTGGTTTATTATCCGCTCATTTTTCCACATTCGAAGCTTTCCTTTAAATATCAATCAACACGTTAGACAGTCTTTAAAACAACAACATTGTTTTCTACAAGGCTACCAGAAGATTCCCAAAGGCATTAAATATTAAATTATCCTATTTTAAATCATTGACGAATACAATTTCTTGTACGGATCTTTAATTGTTAAAGAACCGCTTCGATTCCTCAAGAGAAACCTTTAATTTTGTTAATCCATTCTATTTGGACAATTGCCAGACAACCAGACATACAACCTAAATTCTGGGTAAGCGACGCATCTCAAGGTTGTTATTGGTAGTTAATCCTTTTAAAGTAAAGACGTTACTCATCGTAAACATAAGTCATCTACCGGTTTTTTTTAAAAATCGCTTGTCATACAGTGAACACTCTAACAACACGGTGAAAGTTTTGGTTTAAAGTACGCACGACTTTCTAATAGCTAAATTGAGTGAATTTTCGATTTCGTTAAGCGATTAGATCAAAATATTTAATTGATTTTATTCAAAGCAGTCAACGCTGAAAATATTTATTCTTTTTATATTTAAATTGGTTTTGTGTTTTCTGGGATGATAGCCTTAATTTTAAATTTGCGAAATACACATCTATACAGGAACGCAAACCAAAGTATAAGCAAGATTGTTTTCTTGATTTAATAATACAAAGCCGTGACGTTAAGTCGGCGATGGTGCGTTCGTGGGTCGAATTCGGTTCGTGTCCGTTAAAACAAAAAGGGGCGTTTAAGGTCACTATATGGCTCCCCCCTTAGACTCTTCGTCGTCAGGGAAGAGATACAATAAGGAGTTGCAGTTTAACAGACGGTAAATTAACGGGCAACCTTTGTTAGATGCAGGGGTGTTCGGCTGACACGACCGCTTCGTGTACGGGAGGTCTTCAGTGCGTCAGCCGGCTCTGGACTGATTCGAGCAGGGGCATGAGAAGATGGCACAATAGATTTCCCTGGGGGAATCGCGTCGTTCGGTTGGCCAGTCAGTTTGGGCGGATTGCGAATTGGAACAGTATTGAAAAAGGGTTCCTCGACGAAGGCATTCTTGAGTCGATTAATTGAAACCGTTTCATGGCGTTCATTCATGGATATTTAAAACGTTTTATCCGAACGGGAAAGTACCGGATAAGGACCATCATATGGTGGTTCAAGAGGACGACGGACTCGATCACAACTGAGAAAAACGTGGGTGCTCTTTTGCAGTTGTGGGTTGACCTGGGAGCCTGACTTCTGGGGTCTGGTTTCTTTAGGCCGAACGCTCCAAGCAAAATTTCGTAGCCTCTGGAGAACATCGGAGACAAACAGGGACGGCTCAGCTGCTCTTGGGTTAACAAACTCACCCGTTAAGCGGAGATTTGCACCGTGGACCAATTTCGCCGGACAGGAGTCGACGTCGGGTTGAAAAGTCGCATGAATGCCAAGCAGGGCGAGAGGCAAATTGTCTACCCAATGTTCTCGGTCATCCTGAGCCATGATGGAGGACTTTAGTGTTCGATGGAGGCGCTCAACCATCCCATTGGCTGCGAGATGGTAAGAAGTTGTGCGGATTCGCTCGCATCCAAGAAATTGGCACATCTTTTGGAAAAGCGTTGATTCGAATTGTGCTCCTCGGTCGGTTGTCAAACGACGCTGAGATCCGAAGCGCGCCACCCAGTTATACAGGAAGGCAAGAACGGCCGTTTCTGCGCCGATGTCCGCTAGCGGAATAGCTTCGCACCAGCGGGTGAAGCGATCTACACAAGTCAGCAAGTTTCTAAAGAGTACAGCATTTAAGGGAACTGATTAAAATTAGAATTATTCGATTTTTTTAATTTAAAAATATATAGCGACAATTTAAAGCGTTACGGTGACTGAAAGTTGACAAAGTTGACAAATTAACAAAAGCAGTCCAAAGGGTTTATACTTGGCAATAAACGTGAATATATTTCACATAAATAATGCTTAATTACATCAATCGATAAGCTTCCTTTTAACCGTTGTATTGTAAAGCTTAATATGTAATGTTTCAATTCCCTAAGTCAGGGCTCGACTCTTGTAATGAAGAATCTGTCCCCAACGAAACTAATCTCAATTCAGATCCTCTTCCTCTTACTTTCGCAAGTCTTCGCCTTGCTTATTCTTTTTCTGCTGCTGTCGCTAAATCTCTTAAAAACAGCTACTTCCTCTACCACCAATACACAACTAAATGGTCGTTCGAGCAATTTATACGATGATATTTACAACTCGGGCGATTATGTTCATCGGCACAGTTGGCCAGAGGATTCTGAAGATTCTAACAGCGGGACGAACCTGAATGGGACACTTAAGGGCACACAGTAGTAATGCTGATTGAGCGACGAAGATTCTTTTTGTTGATATTTTGGCCCTCGGGTCTCATCTTGCTTATTGGTTCGTCTATACGTACGATGCAAAAATGCTTAATTAAGCGCCAGCAATACGACTTTTCTCGACACCAGTTTTTCTCTGTCTTATTTTACGGTGGTTTTCTTTTTCACAGAAAGATTAAGCCGTTATAGCGGGATAAAACATTATTGACGAAACAGAACTCCAATTAATTGCTGACCCACTTGAAATCAACTAAAGGCGAAATAAACAAATGGTAAGTAACAGGTCTCGCTTGAACCCCCAGCTCCTACACTGTTGTTCTAATCCGTTCTTAATTGTGATTCTTGTCCGTCAGGAACACGGCAAACAACGACATTGTGCCAACGAATCAAACAAATAGGAGAATGTGCTTCCACAGGTTCAATACCCCTAATATTGTGCTCTTAATTTAATAGTAACTTAACAAAGTCTTAGAAGTTCCATTATTATCTCGACATCCTACGCGTAAGTACTAGTTTGCCAATTTGATGCAAAACAAAGATAGACACACTGAACAAACCCGGTTTATTTTATTGATGACGCTAAGCGCTTAATGACGGTAGAAAGGACCAACACTTTAACCATTCAGATATGAAATAAGTAACAAGCAAATAATAAGAAAGCTGTCTTTGTGTTCCGGCTTGACCTGTACGGGTGAAACTGATCCTCAAAACAAACACGGAATGGTCGAATGGCGATACGCCGAAGATGGACGTTATTGTCTCCGTATAAATTGGAAACAAAATCAGGTCAAAAAGCCTAAGAGGAGTTAAAACACTGGAAATCGTACATATTATCGATTAAAACAAACAGCATCGAAGTGGAGGCGTAATTTATGACAAAACCGCCACAGATCTACGAGACAAATCGGAACACGGGTCCAATGACTGTTTATATGCAAGAATAAATAATAATAATAATAATAATAATAATAATAATAATAATAATAATAATAATAATACGAAATCTATTTTTATATATTACAGGAACGCGTTTAAATATATTGAGATCGGTTTGGAATACTTTATGCAGCGGCAGAGAAAATGAGTTATCAGCCGGTTTTTATTATTGAAATAACGATATACGAAATGATCTTGTGTTTATTTATGTCCCACGCATGACATCCATTATGCTGGCACCCAATTGGCAAACGCACACCGCATGCTGTGACCTTAACGTGGATAAATAAAGACAACATCGACGACCCTTGGTCGGCCCCCACTTTTGACCACGATACGCCTCACGTGTGTCCAGACAGGACTCGCTTGCAGCGGGCGCTAAGCATCGCGCCTTGTCGGGGTTTCGGGCCTAGGTCGGGCCCTCACTATTGTTTGAATAATGAACAATATCATTCATTCCCGACCTTCGTCTTTGGCCATCGTGCCATTCTGATTTTTGGGCCACGAAGTCTTCGAATTACCATAATCTACAACAACATCAGAATTGTACAGAATACACATATATTCACAAATACCTAAAAGGCGTAATTAATTAAACAATCAAAACCATTCTGCTATTTAAAAGTTAGAATCATTTTACCTTTGCTTTCAGAGACAGAGCTTGATATATGCAGCGTTCATGCGAAAAACTAAGGATTGTATCCAATGCAGACAAACGCAGAACTAACTGCATGAAATATTCAGCGATATTTGAATAATCACACGATTTAAAATTATTTAGAGACGAGGTCCTTCTCAATCCCTTTCAACCAGACAGATGCGTTGGCGATAGTTCTCAACTTCACAGGTCCCGCGGAATCGTTCGCTGGTTTCGGAGAAGTTTTTCAATCGGAGAAATCGCGCGGTGACCGATTTAACAACTGTGGGAGGGCCCCTGTCCGGACCATTCGCTGTGGAGCTCTTGGGGAGATAAAGGATTCGTGAGCAGGTAGAAAAGCGCTTGGGTCAAGAGATCTAACGTTAGGCACCGGGAATGTGTTGTGCTACCGTACAAAATACTTCTATTGAGTTGATAGAATTTGCAGATTTGAAGATTTACACCTGATATAATCGCATTCCTTAAATTATTTCGAGTAGATTAATTAAAATAATCTGAACTTAAAAGATGTCAACAAAATATAAACGATGCAAAGTCTGTTTATGACGAATAGAGCAGCCGTTCAAACAGCGCTTTAGCCCTTCTCCTGCCCTAAAGTAATTGCAAATAATTTAATGAATATAATTAGAAATTTAATTATTTCGTGTTTCTTACGGATCAAGCAGCCGTTGAAGCAGCCATTTTACCCTAGTTGAATGTCCTTCCACAGCTTCAGGGCACCTTATATTGTGCTCTTCGTTTCCTAGGAACTCAGCAAAGTCTTGAGGATGATGTAAAATACATTATCAACGGTGATTTGAGTGCATCTTGGTTGGCTATTAGCCAGTCGACCACTGTAACTAACAGAACAGCAGATGAGAGACATCGCACAGAATGGCATCGGTTCTATTGTGGACAAACGTGTAGCCGACAAAGAGGCGAAGACCCTCATGGCGTCCGATAAGCGATATGTTGTAACTGTAAATATTTGCGAACCTGAAGCCTTGCAACATTTACCGCTCCGAAGGTTTTCATCAAACACATTCAATATACGACTTCTAGCCCCTTCGCTTCCAGAATCACCTTTAAATATTCATAAGCATCTCGCGGTGATTGAATATTATCGAGGGTCTTATAAATGAACGATATGCAGCAGCTATTCTCTCAAGAAGGCAATCACGACGACACATCCACTTGGATTCCACCTCTTCCAGGGGCTGGGTAGCTTGGGCTAATTTCTCGCAATACATGTCCGCGGAAGTAGCCTCTAAATTCACGAAAAAGACGCTGTTACAAAGATAGCTCAATGGTAGACCAATGAATGCTTAAAAGGCCCATTGAATTTCGATTTAAGGAAACTAGGGGTGGATGAGGAGACTTTCATCAGTATCTTGTGTACAAGAAGTCCATTGGTTCAATGCCCCCTAAATTGTGCTCTTAATTTAATAGAAACTCAGCGAAGTCTTAGAAGTTCCATTATTCTCTAGATATCCTACGCGTAAGTACCAGTTTGCCGATTGGATCTAAAGCAACGATAGACACGCTGAAAAAAATGGCGGTTGATTTGAATGATAACGCTAAGTGCTTAATGAAAGTAGCAAGGACCTACACTTTAACCATTAAGATATGAAATAAATAACGAGCAAATAATAAGAAAGCTGTCTTTGTGTTCCAGCTTGACCTGTACGGGTAAAACTGATCCTCGGAACAAATACCAAATGACCGAATAGACGAATAGCCGATGTTGGACGGTAGTTTCTTCGTATAAATGGGAAATTTGCATTAAGGAAAACGTGAATAAAGGATACGAGCAGTGGGTATTGAACCTTTAGTCAATTAGGGAATATTGATGATCTCTTTCATTGGAAAACGAAATCTGTTCAAAAAGCCGAAAAAGAGTTAAACAGTCGGAAAATTGGAGGAAATTTAAAAACACGGAAAATAGTGTATATCATCGATTAAAACTAAGAGCATTAACATAGCTTGAATACACAGACGAAGTGGATGCGTAATTCCAGACAAAGCCGCCACAGATATACGAGAAAAATCGGAACAAGGATCCAATGACTAGAGCAACTGTGTATAGACAAGCATAAATTATAATTATAATAATAATGCGAAATCAATTTAAATATATTACAGGAACGTATCATTAGATTGAATTTAAGGTACTCGAGAAAATAAACGTTAGCATAAAATCTTAAACAAACAGTATATATATAATCATTTTGCCAATTTTATATTCTTCTACTAATGTGCATCAAAGGCAATAAAAATAAGCTCATAAATACTTCTCCAAGAAGAGGCGGAATCAGTTACAGTAAAGTTGTTAGGGTTTTGGGGTTGTTCGGGCCGAATGACCAGATAATGTGCGTTCAATTCTCAACAAAGTTGACGATTTTCACTCTCTGCTAACAACTGCTCTGTTTAAACCTGTCGGCGTGGTCTGTCTACAAGAAACCTTTCTTCGGGACATCAATCTGGATCACATATTTATGCCAGAGAATTTCGAATGCTTTCGTCAAGACAGAGTGGTCGGCGTTAAATCCAAGGGTGGTGGTGTCGCGAGTTGCATCAATCTCAGCTGGTCAAAATCGAACAAAAAGGTTTTCTGCTATGCAGCTAGTGCTATTGAATGTGTTGGGGTTATGGGCCATCCAAGGTCTCTTCAAAACTGCAAGTCTGTGACTGTCTTTAACTTGTATATCCCCCATCTTCTACCAGAACAGACATATCTAAGTTCTATGATTCGCTTATACCTTGTATTTCTTCAATTATGGATGATTCTTTCATTATACTGTGTGGTGATTTCAATTCTGCGCCTATTAGCCCTCTTCTTACACTTGGTCTTAACACCATAGTCCATTTTCCTAGACGTGAAGGGAATCTTCTTAACCACATATTTGTGTCCGATTCTTCTCTGTATGCATGTCGTAAACGTGCACCTTTAGCCCAGTCGGACCACTGCATCGTTGTTGGTCTACCGAAAATATATGGCAAGGATAAAAAAACCATCAATGTTGTCCCAAACCTAAAAAAATTCGTATCCGCTCTCACTGCCTCCAAAACCAGTGCAATTTAAGAGATGCCGTTGCCACAACCGATTTCAAAGTTTTCGATGATTCCGACTTCGATAAAGAGATCGACAATATCAATAGTTATCTCCGATTTTTGTACGATACGCATTGTCCACTCACGGAACTATCCCTCACCCCCCGTGTCATATCTTCTCCATTTCTGAAACGACTGAGGCGAAAAAAGGAACGACTTTGTCGACAGGGGAGGTATCGAGAAATTAAACCAATTTCGATACAGATCACAGCTGAGGTAAATCGCCTTAACAAAATATTTGTAGATGAGCTGTTCAGAACATCAAAACCCGGTGACCTCTGGAAAACTCTTAACAGATTGACAGGAACCCGCCGCCCATATCTACCAAGTGGTGCCCTAGACCTTGATGCTCTGAACGATGGCTTTATCTTCAAATCTGCTGACCATTCCGCGGTACCTCTGGTTAGATCTCTTTATCCCAGCGCTTTCCTGCCCTCTCACGAATCCTCTATCTCCAAAATTTTGGCTGGCCTCAAGAACTCCACCGCGGCTGGTCCCGACAGGGTCGCCCCCGCGATTCTTAAAATCTGTCACCGCGAGATTTCTCCAATTGTGACCCAGCTTGTGAATCATTCGTAAGGGGAATGTTCCTTTCCTTCGGAATGGAGAGACGTCGCTATAACACCGCCGGACCTGTGAAGTACAGACCTATCGCAAACTCATCCGTGTGGTTAAAAGTGATTGAGAAGCACCTCCTCTCTAAATTAGATGACACGCTTAAAGCTGCAGATGACCCTCTTCAGTTTGCTTATAAATCAAAGCGAAGCACTCTGGACGCCGTGGCTACGTTATCGCACACACTCCACTCTTCACTTGATGCCGGAGCGAAAGCCGTCAAAGGGGTGTTCTTGGACTTCTCCTCTTCTCAACTAGGTGAAGATGGCGTCGAAGGATGGTTGATTAATTGGCTTCAAAACTATTTTTCTAATCGACGTCAACACGTCAGAGTCGGAAATGAAGCCTCCACCTCCTTGCCAAATAACTGCGGTGTACTACAAGGCGCAGTGCTATCTCCCTTCCTCTTCAACTATTACACGTCCAGCCTTCGGTCCCCTAACGACGTGACACTAATAAAATACGCGGATGACCTGACTTTATGCCATCCATGCAAAACGCAAGGCGATTCTCAACAGCTCGGGCAGGCAGTCACTGAGGTACTTGAGTGGTCTTCCAAGAATGATCTTTTGCTGAATGCATCAAAATGCATCCATATCACATTTTCCCTGACAGCCGCTGCCGACACCCCCGAAATTTCTTCACTACATAACTTCGCTTCGAGCCCAAAATCGAAGTATCTCGGGGTGATTTTTAACAGTCGGTTATCGTGGAGTGATCATGTCGATGTTGTCTTTGGTAAAAGCCGCCGTCTTTGCTTCCTTGTTCGCCGATTCAGGAGACTTGGTTTGAGCTCGAGCCATATAAAAACCTTCGTGCATGCCTGTATAATTCCCCTGATTGTATATTGTTCCCCAGTAATTTTCCCCGGCCTTAAATGCTCTGACTTTGTAACCCTTCATCGACTTTTTAAAATAATCTCGTTTTCTAGCGGTCTGCCTATTCTCTCTATCAAAGAAATCATCGTTGAACGCCACTTCAATAACTGCTCATTAATCGCTGCCCGAATTTTAAATGACCCCTCCCATCCCCTCTATTCCAGTTTATCGGAATGTAAATCTCTTCGACCAATGCGCCGTCCATACCGTTCAATTCCAACAAGAACGGCGGCATATCGCAATTCGGTCATTCCCTATTTGTCCCGATTTTTAGTCTCACCAGACCAGGTTAAACAGGAACTACAAGACAATTTTCGCATCGAATATTTGTTATCCTGCCTTTTTTAATGCTGAAAGTTTTGGTCCTCGTGACCTACCAAATTATTATAATAATATGTTTAAACATATTTCATGTTTTTTTGTGACGGAGATTTTGCAAGATTTTGGCTGTTAAAACTTCCGCAATCCATTATTTGTGCCCATAATTTGCGTGAAATTGCCTACCAGCAATCCGTTTGACATAAATACGTCGCCCTTTTTTATACATCTTTATTTATGAAAGATTGTAATCTATTAGCCATTCGATCGTTTCATAATGGCTAGCGTAGTGTTCGATCCTATTTTCAAAATATTTTGAATACAAATACATCTCCATTACGACATAATCAGCCTAATGTACTTTGGCTTCTAAAATCACCAAATTAAAATTTCCGCATTCCGAAGAGGACTAAAGGACGCTGTAGGCAAGGGAAATCTTGAAATTCCAATTCTTCCACGGCAGTGAATGAATATAAATATTTGCAGGTGGGCCCACAGCTGCAAGAAAGCAACCACGTTTTTCTCCGTTGTGATTAAAATTTCAATTGATCGACTCAAAAAAGCTTTTGTCGAGGAACCCTTTTTTGAAAACGGTTCCAATCTTCAATCCGTCCGAACTGACTGGCCAACCGTACGACGCGATTTCTCTCCGAATATCTATGTTTCGTATTCTCACGCCCCTGCCAAAAGCAGACTGGAGTCGCCTAACGCATTCCCGACCACCCGTACACGAAGCGGTCGAGTGATCCGCACACCAACGCAACTAACTAACTTTGTCCCATAGTTTCCGTCGGTCAACCTGCGTCCCCATCAGCAATCCTTATTGTATCTCTACCCCGGTATACGAAGAGTCTAAGGGGGAGCCCATTTAGTGACCTTAAAAGCTCCGTTTTTTGTTTTAACGAGACACGAACCGATTTTCGCTCCACGACGCACGAACGCCAGCACGACTCTGTAATATTTAATTATCTGACAAAGAGAACAATCCCGATTCTAGTTTGGTTTTCGTTCTCATTTATAATCATTTTTAGACGCGTATGTCATAAAAAGGCTTAGTTGTTTTTAGTTTTTTTGACAACGAAACACCATATAGTCATCATTACGGTCCAACTCTTCTGAACGTTTATTTTAAATTACTTCATGGGTGGAAAAAAGGTTTATCAAACTTCTCTCAGGTACAATGGTCTATCAATATAGAAGCAATTTAAAAAAAACAAAATGATCCAACAGAAATTAAAATAAATTCTTAAATGTTATTTGATTTTAACGTGAATGTAACGATTCAATTGACGCGACATAAATACTTAATTTTGTTTATGGGCCTCCAAATATAAGCCTGCTATCAAGTGTAGTATGATTTTGATGGAAAGGAACATTTACATTAAACAAGGGCAAACGCTTGCTACACATATCCACGATATTCTAAAAGACAGCAGTCCTCGTTGTGGGCGTGAACCCCATGAAGAACGAAAGGCAAGTCCGTAAGACAAATAAAAACTTGTGCATTTTTAATAAGACAATGGCCGACCACAGCAAAGAAATCCATCCTGTGATATTTTCTTAGAGCCCTGGATCCGTCAACTATTGTTTCTAAAAATGAAGCTTGGCTGAATGTTCGATTATAGAATTTAATTGAACTAATTTGCACATGGCTTAAATTAAAATAAATCGGATTTTTTTAAACAAATAATGTTCAGCGGCTAGCTGTACCAACGTTTAAATGTTTTGGCGACTTAACGTGGCATGAAAAATGAAAAAATACCGAATGAACGGGTAAAATGGGAAATCAAATTGAATAACAGAAAAAGAGAAGCCTTCGTTTTATTGGACTGCTAGATATACTGTTTCATTTATTATCGATTAGGCCACCTGTTGTTATTTGAAACTAATAAAATAAAGTCAAACCGGTTGTCTTCGATGTGACATCCAAAATTTATTAAATCAGGTCACAATACAGAAGCAATTTCCCTCACTAAAGCGCTTACGATAAATAAAACCTAGATATTATATTTGATGTACTTATAATCATTCAGTAACATGTATCTATTAAATAATTACAAGGGACTCTTTTCGACCGACCAAAAATAGTTATATATGATCATCAAATATACCAAAAACCTTCTCTCTTTTCAGA
This sequence comes from Proteocephalus fallax, assembly GCA_028672205.1. Classification (NCBI taxonomy): domain Eukaryota; kingdom Metazoa; phylum Platyhelminthes; class Cestoda; order Proteocephalidea; family Proteocephalidae; genus Proteocephalus; species Proteocephalus fallax. Next base: position 3,693,514 of record JAPUBX010003981.1, on the reverse strand, counting down.
AGAAGACCTTCGCTGCAGCGCAATTGCCCAAGATTCTGTTTTTAACACCTAAATTATATTCGTAAATGAACACCACTAGCTTTCCCATTGCAGAAATAGAGAAGCTTCCGTTTTATTGGAAAGCTAAATATACTATTTTTTCATTTTGCATCTAGTAGGCCTTTTTTGTCATTTTAAAACGAATAAAGTCGAACAGGTTGTCGTCAATGTGACATCCGACTTTCTCAAAATATTTAACAATTTTGCAGATTTAAATCGGCAAATATCCCTTGTCTTGAACATTCCTTTTAGAATAGCCATATTATCATAAAAATTTCGCGGATCCATTTTTGAAAAGCATTCAGAAGGTTATTTATTTGAAACACAACCCTGGAATTCAGCACACCTAGGGGGAATAATGGTTATAGCAAAACAATGAATTATAATATTGGACGATGTGCTAAGGGGACACATTTTTTGTTTCTTCCTATATAATTTTTGTCTTATCAGTATTCGTCGAACTGTTAAATTTAAAGCATAAAACGTGAAACATTTCCATTAAAAAATTATGATATAAAAACTTGCACAGGCCATTGTGCAGGCAATGTTGCATCAAGAGAGCCTTATTTGAAATCAGACAACTTCAGAGGGTCTTTTGTATTACTGTTGTCATAATCGTAAATGGCCCGAAACAATTTTTTATTTAAAGAATAATAATAATAATTGTAAGCGCTTTATTGAGGTCACGAGAACCAAAACTTTAACCATATAGCAAGACAGTATAACAATATAGATACAAAAAAATTGTCTTTTAGTTCCAGCTTCACCTGCTCTGGTGCAGCTGAAAATCGGGACAAATAAGGAATGACCGAATTGCGATATGCCGCCGTTCTTGTGGGTATTGAACGATATAGCCTACGCATTGGTCGAAGAGATTTAAACTAAGATAAATTTGAAAAGAGGGATGGGAGGGGTCACTTAAAATACGAGCAGCGATTTGTGAAAAACTATTGAAGTGGCGTTTAACGATGATCTCTTGAATGGAGAGCATAGGCAGGTCACTAGAAAACGAGATTATTTAAAAAAGCCCACGAAGGGTAAAAATGCAAAACATTTACTGGGAAAGAATATACAATAAGGGGAATGATACAGGCATGTTCAGTGGTTTTTATCCGGCTTGAGCTCACTCCAAGTCTCCTGAACCGGCGAACTAAGAAAAAGAGGCGAACCCATTTACCGAAGACGGCATCCACATGATCGCTCCATGATAACCGACGGTAAAAAATACCGCCGAGGAATTTAGATTTTGAGCTCGAGGCGAAATTATGGAGTGAAGAGATTTCAGGAGTGTCAAGATCTCCATTTTTTTTAAATATTACACGTCTAGCATTCGGTGCCCTAACGACGTGACACCAATTAAATACGCGGATGACTTGACTTTATGCCATGCCAGCAAGACGAATGGTGATTCTCAACAGCTCGGGCAGGCAGTCACTGAGGTAATAGAGTGGTCTTCTGTTGAATGCATCAAAAATGCATCTCCAATATATTTTCCCTGAGAGCGGATATTGACACTTCTGAAATCTGGACAAATAAGGAATAGCGATTTTGGCCCTGAGGCGAAATTATGCAGATTTTTGGTTTCACCAGAGCAGGTGAACCAGGAACTAGAAGACATTTTTTTCGTATCCAGTATTGTTATACTGTTTTGTTTTATGCTGAATGTTTTGGTCCTCATGGCCTCAATAAAGCGCTTGCAATTATTATTATCATATGCATAAAGAATGGCCGGAGTAATTTGGTAAATAGTTCTGACGAACCTATTTTCAATGACGGAGCTCAGCGCACATGAACTTATCAGCGTGTATAAACAAGGTGACCAAGGTCACTACAATCTTATCGCCCTGTATTCTCGTGCGTCTCTATTTCAGCCACTTCGATCTATGCTGAGATTGCACTGCTCGCACGCTACACGACTACCAAATCGATGTTGCCTGCCTCTCGAAAGTTCGCCTACCTATCTCCTGCGAAAACTCTAGCTACCGCCTATATCATAGTGGCCCTACCGACACCTCTGACCGCCTACAATGTGTCGCAAGCAGTCCCACTCATCCCGAGATCGAGGCCAGTTTCAATCTGGAAGTGAAGTCGCGCGATGACTGTTCATCACCGCTGTATCTCGTCTTCTGTTCGGCTGCCGCGCTTTCAAATGAAACTGCCACGCGGTACGTCTTTTGGCCTTTCTGAATCTTTCCAACCTGGGCATCTGACCTTGAGTTCGGGATGGATTTCAGACCCTTTAGAATATTCAAGTTACATAGGCCGAACATGCAGATTTATTCTGTTCAGTTGTTCGTCAACCATCGAAAACCTTTTTCATGTTACTCTTAACCGTAGATTAATGCCGTACAATTCAATTTCCAGCTTTTCAGAAACATTTAAATAACTTTAATCAGATCAAGGTGACTTAACGTTTTCCGCATAGACGGGTTTTGTGTGAGTCACCTAATGCACGGGGTCAAGAAGAGAAAATGTATTAACATTTTAGAAATGCCGCACTCTCAGAAATATGTTGAGTGAATCACCTCTTATTTTGCAATTGGTGCGTGAGACTTCATTGCCAGTATGTTCGATGTTAGAAGTCATCGATATCAGTTCGTGCACAGGATGCAGGCACGGGACCAGCTAAATCTTTAAAGGATTACCAACAGACGCTCGATACGCAGTTAACTTGATTGTCATTGGTGGCAATATGTCCCAGCCTTCGCATAACTGGTTTACACTACCGCGCTGCGATCCGCGCGATCCAAACCGACGCCCGCGAAACCTGACCACTACGCGTCCAAGAGACAAAACCCGTGGGCAGGCAGTCCATCAAAGTCGACATGGAACGCGTGGACTCGCAGTCGCCGTTGGCGTCAGAACTGCACAACCATTCGCGACATTCGTGAAGAAGCAAGGTGTGCAGCCCGCTGCAGCCGCTTGATCAATGGAGAATCCAATCAGGCAAATGTCGACGATTCCTTTGGTTCAACGAGCAATGACCACAATTGTATAAATAAATACAGCGGCTTACTAGAAATTTGGTTTTCTTCTTCGTGTGAACGAACGCTACCTGGTATTGATCTTGGTATGAGGATTACCTACAACTCTTTGCAGGATTACAGCACCCTGCACGATCTCAGTTCACCAAGGTCAAACAGAGGACAAATTAAGCAGCCCGGGAAATCGCACAAATACGCCACGCACGATCCGGCACGCGTCAGCAGGTCGCTCTTAAAGCACGCCTTGGTAACCCCAAGGTCAATCGTTGATCTAGCAGGGAATCGAACGCCGCCCAGGTGGCGGAATTGATGAAAAGACAACCTCGAAGTCTTCTAATCTGCCCTCTTTACTCGGGCAAAAAACAGAAAGCGGGCTCAATTGTTTTGTCTAAAATTTTATTGAAAGATGAAGTGCGACGACACAACGAATTGGGTATCGTCGTTGTGGGCCAAAACAAGTTCGAGAAACACGCGGAAAAAAGAGCGAGCTGGCGAGAAAGGCCTTGGTGGGGTGGGGGGAGGTGGCAGGGAGACCCCGTCCACTAAGACTCTCTTTTTCGTATGTACACAAAAACCTTCAGGGTCCAAACGAGGTCTTCGGTACCGTGGTCGCTACGTCGGTCGCATAACTCGGGACTGCTGGGCAGCTAAGAGGAGGGCAGTAGCCGTTGCTGCCTGTTGCTGCTGTTGGTTCTGAGCCTGTTGTTGGTAAAGAGCAGCGGGCGCCATGGTTATAACGGAAGGGGACGTGCATTGTTGCGGTTGGGCCTGTTGCTGTTGAGCAGCTATGGCGGCGGCCTGAAAGGCCAGGAGCTGTTGACATTGTTGCTGCTGTTGCGTCAGAGCGACTCCGGTGGCCTGTCAAGAGAAAAGCATTGAATTGCGCGCTTTATTTGTTGCCGCAGCCGGTATCAACAATTTCAATTAATCGCATAGAGCACAGAGGCCTATTTGTATATACTATGGCCATCCTTCATTAGCGGGCAATGGGAAAACAACTGTTTAAATAAATTAGACCCATTTAGAGCGGTGCGTGAATTGTATGACCAATACACCGAAGAGATGACTCCTTGAATTGCTGTCTACGTAAGCCTAGGTAGCGTATTATTGGCACGAAAATACGAACACACACGAGTCTTGCGGAAACGGTGGTTCCATGGTGTAGTGGTTAACCCCGTTGCGAGGGGCCCAGGTTCGATTCTCAGGTAGTCAGGTCACCCACAGCGGGTGGCACGGGGACGCGGCCGAGAAACATCCTGGCATATACGCGTTACTCATCCCTCTCGCATTGGTGCCTCAATGTACCATCCCATTAGGCTCACACGGCCAAACACCACGCAGCATAACAAAAAGACGCCCACTTCTTCGTCCTGGGCGATATGGCTCGCTCGAAGGGTCCCTCGAAGCCAAGCAACTTCAGCGGGACAAAACAGGGAGAGCTGTGCTAGAAAAACGATAGCCACAATAGTCGAAACAGAAACCATGCTCGTTTTACCTGTAGTCATAATGAGACTAGAGTGACAGGTGTGACTGGTGCACACATCTTGGAGGGCAATCGGTCGATTCAGACCTTCCTACATCAAAAATAATACTCTCACTGACCCCTCCCATCTGCAATCGACAGAGAGAATCGCTGGGATGCCCAAAATGCCACTTACATTGGCCGATACTAGGGCGGCGGCATTCAGTTGCTTCTGAAACTGTTCTTGTTGCATGGCCTGATTTCTTTGAGCAGCCGCCATAGCTGCCAAAATCGTGGGTGATTGGGATGGTTGGAGGTCTACGGAGGGACCTACTCCTCCGGACGACGTGGCAGCAGCAACATTAGCCATCTGCTGAACAGTACCGATTGGTGCTGCTCCGGAATCTTGCAGCTGCTGCTGCTGAGCAGAGGAGATTGGCGGTGCTCCCACAAAACCGGGCGACACAGCCGTCGGTGCCTGACCTCCGAGTGATACTGACATGGGCGCTGATACCGATATGGCGGGGGATGTCTGGTAGCCGTAACCGGCGCCGCTCGACGCAGCCGCTACTGCAGCCGCATAAACGGCCTGTTGGCGGACTTGCTGAGCTGCCTTCAGTATCATCTGGATTTGTTGTTGCTGTTGTGCCGCTGTAGCGAGGGCCTGAAAGGGGTGAGGCGGGGAGATAATTATTAATGCCAATCGGTGGCGTCGAGGTATTCTGAGTGGATGGGTGAGGGGGGGAATGGGAGTTGGACCACCAATACAACCCTGGGTTTCCGTGACTCACTTCTGTTGGCCCGCAACGTTCGCGCACGCAACTACATACGCAAACACTACTACACGGACGGACACACACACACATGTGGAACGCGACACACGCGTTTTTAGAAGAGGGTGGGGGGCGGCAATTACGAAAATAAGCCGACATGCTACACAAATACTTACCGTAAATATAGCGTTTAGTTAACCGCCAGAGTATATATTAATAGCGAGGAGGTGGGGGGAGGGGGCGTTGACTGCTGTTAAGCAGGAAAGTGGGCGGAGTGGAGGGGGAGATTAAAATGACAACGAAAAACCCGAAAACAAGCAGAGGCAATTACTAAACACGGACGAAAATCTAAACAACTACGACTGGTCCAGGTACTCGGGGACCACTCGTACTACCGATTGTCGTCAAGTCATGACATTGTCGAATGAACAGAATTGAGTAGGCAATTCGTTGTAAAGCCAAGTGTGCAATAAATATCCAAAGAATTGTTGTTTAAACAAGATTTGCCAGAATTCCAAAGCGCATGTTTTGCTCATCTTGTGGATCCGTGTAGACGGTGAGAATTGTTTTTTTTTAATCCGTCATTTGACTCCTCTCGTTTGTGATTCGGAAGTTGTATACATATGCAAACGCGTCTAGACCGAAACTACTGCGATGGGGATTTGCAGGGATTTTTAATAACGAAAAAACACCAAAATAACTACCGAATGCGCAAAAACCCGATGAATCAAGTCCAAGGCAAAAAAATATTCAAAAAGAGGTTGACGAAGAATTTTACACATAAAAATGGCAGCAGCGTCAGCAGTACACTTTACCTGATAATAGTGCGACTTGGTGCTGGTACAGAGAAAAAGGTTCACGTGTTAGCTTTAGACCAAAGGAACAACGAAGCAAAACAAACGGCAGGGTGAGATGTGGAGGCAGTGGGGAAATGGGGTGAGGTGTAGTGCTAGCAAAAAACAGTTACGCAGACACAAACACGTGCATAGACTTACACCACGGCAAATTGGAGTAAAAACATCATCAACAACAACAACAAAGACATTGCTACAATGAGAAAAATGGTGGTGCTGCCCAGTTAGGGCCGAGCACGCAGATGATAGCAACATACATGCAACGCATATGTTAGAGGTCTTCCAGATGGCATAACAATACAAAACGAAAATAATAGTAATAAGGCGGGATTAAGTGGCAGCACGTATGAAAAGCCGGGCCGGTTTTGTTGGCAGTGGGGTTTTATAACACCTCCAGGAATGGTTACGTATCAGTATCTGAAACGAAGTTGGCAAGGAAATTTATCCAACTCTGCCGCCTCTCATAATAAGCGACGAGAATTTGAGCTCCCAATTGACGTGCAGAAACGATTGGAATATGTGGAACTTCGGTAAGAGGGGGGGGCTTTAAAAACGGCTAAGCATACTAGCTTACCAGGTAGTCAACGGTTTGGTTGTAGTTCTATAGGACACAGAGTACAGGGGTTTTCGGTAAGTAGTATCTTATGCATACACACTGTGTCTTCAAATCAACACACAAACAATTACGTGTGCGCACGTTTCTATGAGGTCTTGGGGTAGGGCATACATATAAGAGCAAAGGCCACACAAAAAACGGGGCACCAACGACACACAAAATGGCGGCTTGAGCCAGTCAGCCCACGAGAAGGTGGCATGTACGATATAGATAGGACAACTGGTTCACCGAGACTGGTGATGAGAAAGAGCATGCACTACAACAACCGGCAATCAATTGGGCGTACCGCTATCCAGGTAGCTTAACAATAGAGTAGAACGCATCATGCTACACGCACACGGTAAGTCGCACGATTGACACTTTCCCATGAATATTGACAGGCTACCATAGGGCTGATCGAGTACATTCAAACGCCACAACTCGTCCATAAATTGCTACTGGGCCTACTCACGACCACCCTTGGAACAAGACCGAAAGAGAGCCTGAGCGTCTGTTAAGAAGACAGCCCCTCTGCATATCTGATCATTGGGTCACGACTTACATATTTGCCAACAGGATGGCTGCAACTAATTAAAGGACAATACATACCAATTTGTGGCGAGCGCGCTCAGACACACACACACACAAAAGCGAGCTAGCAGGTGTGTAAACGTGCCGCAAACGATGAGAGCGGCGGGGGTTGGAGGTTCGTAAATAACAAAGACAGGCAAACAATTAAGGCTACTACTACTACAGGCACCACGATGCTCAGCTACAAGACTGTGTGGCAGGAGGGTGAGGTGGGGAGGGGGGGGGCGTTAAGGATGCTGCTGATCGGGCGAGTGGGAAAATCGGCGGGCGGATTATGGCGCAAGCACGTCAGCACACACACACACACTCTCACAGGCAGAAAGTGGTGTGCGTGGTTGGACTGTTAAACGGCTATCTTGAAGCAGTGCAGTGCAAAATCTGAGAAGTGCGTGCACATTTCGGTATGCGCACACATACACCAAGGAGTGAGAGATAGAGAGAGAGAGAGAAAAAACAATGACACGAGATTATGTTATTACAAACATGTAACCCAAACAACACAACCCGAAATATTGCTACTGCTGAACGGGAATTAAAAGCAGACTTTGCTTAATCCCGCTAGTGAACGATGACTGTAAACCCAAAGCACTCGAGCGACGCACCCTCTGGAGCATAAGCGAAAACCATAAACCTCCCGCCAAAAAGCACCGATGATGTGACCTTCAAGGACATACGTGTTGCTGCTGTCTCTGCTGGAAGAGGTTCTGCAGGACAGCCTGCTGCTGAGCCTGTTGATGCTGTTGTTGAGCCGCTGCAGCCGCTGCGGCCGCGGCTACCACGGCAACAGTGCTGTCTCCATGAGCTACTTGCTGGTGGGCAGCAACTCCGGCCTGCCGTTGTTGGGCAGCCATCATGAGGGCCGCCTGCTGGGCTGACTGCACCTGCTGTTGTTGCTGCTGCTGCTGCTGAACGTGAGCTAGAATAGCGGCCTGCTGTTGTTGTTGAACCATGTATTGTAGAGTTTGCTGAAACAAAAAACAGCCTCCAGTCAGTTGAATCACTGGGATGCCTTAATTGTTTGATATTAAAGCGAATCTAAATCCCCGATAATACGAGTGCGCAGAAGTAACTGTACACAAAATGTGTGCGACTAACATGACCAGCACATTAACTGTTTACAATCAACACTTGGGCATTTCATATACTGTTGTTGTTTACTGTTTTCGTTCGGCATCCTTTTGTGAAAGGAAGTTTGTTCCTGAAGACTCGTAGCAATATTGCGCAGGTGCCGGCGTCCCCAGTAGCACCTGAAGAGGAGGTGGAAGTGGTAGCAGCATCATGCAACACTGAACCAACAGCACGGGGGCCACACGTGAAACACAAGCTGACGGGTTTCCGAAGCCACCACCACCACCACCCGACAACCTCCGTGTCCCTGGATTACCGCGGCTGCTGCTGCTGATTAGTAGGATTAGTCAATAGATAATGATATTTCAACAATGACCACAAGCTAACAACAAAGAAAAGCCCCAATACCTGTTGTTGTTGTATGAGAGCAGTAGCCTCCGCTTGCTGGTACTGCCTTATGACAGCCTCGATGGCCATGGCTTGAGTTGTGGCACCCATCATAAGGAGCAACTGTTGCCTTTGACGCAAAGAATCGATTACGGACATTTGTTGGCCAGAGGCAGCAGCGGCGGCAGCGGCAGCCTGTTGGAAAATACCCGCAGCAACTGGCGAGGCCGATGACGGCTGCTGGTGCTGTTGGTAGGCAACCGAGGCGGTGGAAGCGAACTGTTGGGCCGCTTGGGCCTGTGAGGTGACACCGGACAGAGCGTATTGTTGCGCCGCCGGCTGCTGAAGTTGTTGGCGAACGTGCTCCTTGGCAAGCTCTTGAAGGGCTACAAACAAACGAATGAATGACTCGGGGTTGTGCAAAAAAAATAAACCAATGTTTTGGAACTCGTAATTGAAACAATACAAAACAGTTACGCAGGACCTGCATATACTCCAGAGGGTTTACCTTTATACTGCTCGTCGTTTTCAGGAGGCGTCATAAAATTTGATTTGTTATCGTCTTTCTTGATCGTGTCACCGGTCGGCTTCTCCGACTTCCGCTTTGCGCCAACATGGGCTTTCCAACCAGCGGTGTTGTTGGCGTCTTTTGGAGAAGACGATGGGGATGTGTTTACGCTAAGGCCGAGTTTTTTAGCCATTTCCGGAGGCACCTAAACCCAGGAAAATAAAACTGTCATAAGAAAAGAAGGGGTCACGCATTCTTGGATTGATAAATAATCCATGGCCGAGGTTAAAACCTGGGCGTTCAATAAGAATGAACTCGCGGTGATATTCGAACATACCTGCGGTCCAATGTAATTTGAAATCACGCTCTCCGTTTCGTCCTTCTCCTCTGTCTTGACGTCAGGCGCCAGCGCAGGCACTTCTGATTCAACCAGTTTTGGTGGAGCAGGTGGAGGCGTAGATGGTGGACTCGGGTCCGTGCGCCCTGTAATCTTCCGTACCGCAGCGCTAGCAGCAGCCGCCACGGCTTCTGATGGTTTGTGCCCACGGATCAAACTTGCCATACCCGGTTTACTGCCAACTCCCAGTGGCCCCGTAACGGCTGTCCCACCTCTTGTAGGCAACGTCTTCCTTCTCTGTCCACCCCCACCCCCAACCGTCCTACGACACACCGGTTGTGGCGGGCTTCGTGACCGAGACCGGTCCGATGAGCTATATCGACCCCGACGGCTGGCCGAGGAGTAGGATCGGTACGATGATCGCCTACGAGAGTAATGTCTGCTGCTCCGCCTTCTTACGCGACTCGAGCGCGAATATGAACTTCGAAGAGAACCAGATGCGGACGAAGAGGAGCGTGATGAACGCGTTGTGGAGCGACGATGATGACGTCGACCGTGGTTGCGGCGTCGTCGGCGATGTCTACTACGGCGACGGCGAGAATAGGACCGGGAGGAGCTCCGACTACTCCTGCTGTGGCTTCTCTTACTACTCCCCCCACTTGGCGACGTTGAGTAGGACCGACGGGAGGAGTATGAACGAGATGAGTATTTGCGGCAGGGCCTTGAAGAACAGGAGGAACAGACACTCACGGAAGTGCCCGTATGGGATTGACGGGTGCGTGAGCGGTTTCGGGTGTGTTGGTGAACCATGTCTTTATCTTCCGACTTGACGACAACGCCTTCAGCCTTTTGGTCTTCAGAACCTTGGGGTTTCGTGGCATTCGAATGGGCGGGCAGAATAGGAGGATCGGCGGCTCGTACGGCCGCTGCCTTAGTGGAAATAGACGCCTCAAAGTCGCTATCACTTGAGTCCCAGGTAGATTTAGCAGTGGTCTTGGTAACTTTGGCAACTGCCATTGAGAAATTTGGGGATGAAGATGACGGGGGCTTGGGTTTGGTGCGCTCGCTGTGGACCACAAGGAAGGTGGCTGTGTGGGCACGAGGCAACGTGGCCGGTGACGTCCGTTTGGGTGGAATTGCCGTGGATCCACTCTCTCCTTTGCCCCCACCATCAGAGCTATAAGCTGCGACAATATTCTGCTCTGTCGAGGCGATCCTGGTATGTTTTCGTTTGCGTACGTTTTTATCCTCTTCTACGCTATCACCGTTAACGTGCACCTCCACAACATCGTGCTTCTTGCTTCTACTGGGCCTCTCCTTGTGCTCTCTTTCTTTCCGTCGTTTCTTATGGGGTCTGTGGTGGTCTTTGGAGGATTCGCGACTCTTTCGAACTTCGCGAGCGACCGGAACGTCTGAAAAGGCAATCAATGAGCAAGTGAACAACCACACCCATCAGATGGTGAGAAATAGTGAGAGGGAAAAATACCCGCAGTCTTCTCTTGGTCAACGGAGTTGCCCCTTAAGCGACGCTTTGAAGACGATCCATTTTTTAAGTGTGATTTCTCCACTTCGGGATTATCAAAGGCCGTCGGTGGAACCTGAAGCGATGCGTTGCTCCTTTTTAACGGGAACGACAGTGCCGAATCCTTTGACGACTTGGAACTGATCGAACTGAGAAAAAAATACCGGTTAAATAGGCGACAAATTCTGTTTGGTTTGGAAAAAGACAACGCAAACGTTGGTTATTTTCGAAAAACAACAAGCGCACAGGTTCAAGGCATGCCGGCTAATCGAAGCAATCGCGCTTAACCTGCCCATACCTTACGTAAACGGTTTCTTCGGAATCGTAAAATAATCTGAGGTTACTACTTCCAGGAGAGATGATAGAATCAAATACAATTTTAATCGCATCGGAAGCGTAACTCACTCGCTCTTGTTCACCGCTGTTGGAGACTCGACGGGAGTACGTGTCTATAAAATGATAAATTGTCAGTTTGCTTTAAATCAGTACAGAACTAAAATATGAGACCAACATATATGTAGCACATGTCAAATGAATTCAAACCTACATGTTGTGCCGTTTGAGGTAATGGGACTACAATGAAAAAGAAAAAACGTCAATTAAACAGGGCTCTGATGGTATTGTAGATAGATTAGAAATGGAGGGTTGGAATCACAATATCGCACAAGGAATTTCAAAAGGCAGCGAGAAAGAGAACGTGTTTCAAAAACACGGGGCAGACAAAAGAGACAAAGAAATCGCATTGGCCACCATATCCGAAAGGGGGTAAGTGGGGTTGGGAAAGTCACTGTAAGCATTAAACTGCGATAACTGTCAGTTCACAAACACACACGGGCATTTACCTGTACTGGTCGTTAATTGTAGGTTGAGCGCAATTATTCTTGTATCAGTGTGACAGACAAACAGGAGCATACACACAGATTCGGCGATTAAAAGCCGAGCCGGATATCGATAACGTGTAACACAACATGCTGACTGTTAAAATTGGAGAGTAGGGAGGTACGCGTAAAACACTTTAGGCTTCAGTGAAAATATAAATAGTTGCGTGTACTGGTGAATTTTCAAAACATACCCACACGGCAGGACTCATGCTAAAACGCGCAATTCATTTTGGATAGTTAAAGAAAGGGGTAAAACGAATGTTAGAGAAAACGTGGGAAATAGTTGAAGAAAACATCTACGCGAGGGAGGAGGGGCATATAATTTCACAACTAAATTAAGGTTCAACATGCAAAGCGGACAGCTTACCTAAGTAAAATCACCTTTGTGTGCAATTAATGTGAAATCAAAAATGGTTTAGTTAACCGATTCCGGGTGACTTCAGAAAGGGGGATGCAGATTAATGTGAAATAAGAACTCGGAACTTCCAATTCATCATTTACCGGGACTCAGAGTAAAAGTAACGCGTGCAACATAAGACAATATGAACGAAACAAGAAATTTGGCGAGAAAATAACAAACCGGCGTATATAAGCGCTATCACGATTGGTTATTTATTACATTAGAACCCTCTTTATTTACAATATCATACGATTTATCATCCGTATATACATGTATTTCAGAGTATCTCGAATGAAGAGGTGGTGGAGATGTTTATAGCAGCGATTAAAATGGTACTGGAACCTATTAAGTGATGCTAAGAAGCCGAGTGAAGGTATTAGAATGCGGAAGTGTAACATGTTGCTAAAAAATACTTAACATTCAAATCGCAATAAGCCACAAAATTAAACACCAATACAATCTACAGTGCGAAACCACACTGAAGCATGCAAAGAGCATTCCAATTAGCATTACGTGGGGCTTATATCTGAAAGTCACAGAAAGTTCAATACTGAAAGAAATATAGAAGGAGCTCATGAGAATGAAACCTTCTTTATTATCTTATAGAAACGTACCATCAGGACACTGTCCGGCATCCAGATGGGATTTATCCATGAAAATAGAAAGATGGCCACTCTCGAGCAGATTATTTGACTACACCGCAATTCAAAATATAACTAAAACAAATCCGATCGAAAATTAAACACGTCGTCTTTCAGTAAAATGGTCGCCAAATCAGAATATCGATAGATAGAAAGATAGAACCCGTTTTTTCTTATAAGTCCAGAGGTTTCCTTTTTTTAAAGGCTAAAAAACTTACAATGAAGGGAGTCGAAGGATATGTAAAACAATCATTTTGATTGCACGTCCAACGTATATTTAAGACATTAATAAATGCTCTGTTGTGTGCTGTGTGTCATAAAGTGGATACAAACTGTACAAAGACTTCCTCCTTATTTTCTCGATGTCCATGGTATTGAGGGTTTATCTTGCTAAGAGAGCACCAGAAATTTTCAAGTGGCATTATCGGAATGGGCATAATAGAGACTAAATCAGTAAACGTACATCAAATTCAACGAGAGAAAAAATATGTCTTGAAGGAAGAAAGTAAATCTAGGCTAATTTGAAATTTCCAAACCCGGAATTGGAAACGGACACGGGTTCGGTCTTGCTCTTATTTCAATGGCTCGAAACAGGAGAGTTCCTGGAAATGACAATATAAAAGGGGGTTGTCTACTAATCAATTTGTGTTATAAAAACCGATTTTCAGCCAATTCGTCGATAACAAGCATGGTTATTCAGCGGAAAGCGCCTTATAAAAAAACTTGACAAACCATGCGCTCGAATTTTACGAGTTAATGGAATACGGTAAGCAAATAAGTTCTTTCGCGGTTCGGCAACCCAAAGTACCCCATTTTGTACGTTCTGGCAATCAATATATCAAATTTAAATACAATTGCCTTATGGGTATTTTGTATCAATAACCAAGCTTATCACAAGCATTTTTTATTGCAATTGTTTATTTATATTTCGGTAACTAACAATATTAACAGATTCGGTGTACCTTAGGTTTGCCTGAAGGTTCACCAACCCTTTATTTACTTCAAAGCACAATTATTGCAGCTTAATAATTATAATAATAGTAGTGGCTGATAATAAAAATCTGGACAAATAGGGAATGACCGAATTGCGATATGCCGCTGTTCTTGTTGGTGTTGAACGGTATAGTCTACGCATTGGTCGAAGAGATTTACATTCAGATAAACTCGGATAGAGTGGATGAAAGGGGTCACTTAAAATACGAGCAGCGATTAGTGAACAATTATTGAAGTGGCGTTGAACGATGATTTCTTGAATAGAGAGAATAGGCAGACCACAGAAGACGATATTATTTTAAAAAGTCTATGAATGGTTAAAAAGTCAGAACATTTAAGGCCGGGGAAAATTATTGGAGAACAATATACAATAAGGGGAATTATACAGGCATGGACAAAGGTTTTTATGTGTCTAGAGCTTAAGCCAGGTCTCTTGAACCGACGAACTCGGAAGCAGAGTCGACTGCATTTACAAAAGACGGAATCCACGCCATCACTCAATGATAACCGACTGTTAAAAATAACGCCGAGGAATTTAGATTTTGAGCTCGATGCGAAATTATGGAGTGAAGGGATTTCGGGAGTGTCAACAGCGGCTGTCAGGGAAAATGTAATTTTGATGCATTCAGCAAAGGACCATTCTCCGAAGACCACTGGAGTACCTCAGTGACTGACTAGCCGAGCTGTTGAGAATCACCATGCGTCTTGCATGCATCCGCGTATTTTATAAGTGTCACGTCGTTAGGGGACCGAAGGCTCGACGTGTAATCGTTGAAAAGAAAGGGAGATAGCACCGCGCCTTGTAGTACACCGCAGTTATTTGGCAAGGAGGTGGAGGCTTCATTTCCGACTCTGACATGTTGACGTCGATTAGAAAAATAGTTTTGAAGCCAATTTATCAACCATCCTTCAACGCCATCTTCACATAGTTGAGAAAGGAAGTGGAAGCGTGAGATATTGTTGAAAGCAAAGGAGAAGTCCAAGAAAACTCCCTTCACGGCTTTCGCTCGTGCATCAAGTGAAAAGTGGAGGGTGTGCGAAAACGTAGCCACTGCGTCCAGAGTGCTTCTATTTGATTTATAAGCAAACTGAAAAGGGTCATCGGCAGCTTTAAGCGTGTCATCTAATTTGGAGAGGAGGTGCTTCTCAATCACTTTTAACCACACGGATGAGTTGGCCATAGGTCTGTACTTCACAGTTCCGAAGGAACCAATGGCCGGTTCCGGAATTTGTGTTATAGCAGCATCTCTCCATTCCGAAGGGAATAAGCATTCTCCTAACGAGTGATTGACGAGATTAGTGACAAACGATGAAATCTCGCGGTGACAGATTTTAATAATCTCGGAGGGGACCCTGTCGAGACCAGCCGCGACGGAGCTCTTGAGGCCAGCCAAAATTTGGGAGATATAGGATTCGTGAGCGGGCAGGAAAGCGCTGGGATTTAGAGATCTAACGATAGGTACCACGGAATGGTCAGCGGATTTGAATATAAAGCTATCGTTCAGAGCATCAACGTCTAGGGCACCACTTGTTGGATATTGGTGGCGGGTTCCTGTCAATCTGTTAAGATTTTTTCCAGAGGTCACCGGGTTTCGATGTTCTGAACAGCTCATCTACATATATTTTGTTAAGGCGATTTACCTCAGCTGTGATCTCTATCGAAATTGGTTTGATTTCTCGAAATCTCCCCTGGCGACAAAGTCGTTCGTTTTTTCGCCTCAGTCGTTTCAGAAATGGAGAAGATATGTTACGGGTGGTGAGGGATAGTTCCGTGAGTGCACAATGCGTATCGTACAAAAAGCGGAGATAACTATTGATATTGTCTATTTCTTTATCGAAGTCGGAATCCTCGAAAACGTTAAAGTCGGTTGTGGCAACGGCATCTCTTAAATTGCACTCGTTCTGAAGGCAGTGAGAGCGGATACGAATTTTCTTAGGTTTGGGACAACGTTGATTGTTTTTTTATTCTTGCCATATATTTTCGGTAGACCAACAACAATGCTGTGGTCCAACTGGGCTAAAGGTGCACGTTTTCGACATGCATACAGAGAAGAATCGGACACAAATATGTGGTCAAGAAGATTCCCTTCGCGTGTGGGAAAATTGACTTTGGTATTTAGACCAAGTGTAAGAAGAGGGCCAATAGGCGCAGAATTAAAATCACCACACAGTAAAATGAAATGATCGTCCATAATTGAAGAAATAAAAGGTATGAGCGAATCATAAAACTTAGATATGTCTGTTCTGGTAGAAGATGGGGGGATATACAAGTTAAAGACTGTCACATGCTTGCAGTTTTGAAGAGACCTTGGATGGCACGTAACCCAAACACATTCAATAGCACTAGCTGCATAGCAGAAAACCCTTTTGTTCGATTTTTACCAGCTGAGATTGATGCAACTCGCAATACCACCACCTTTAGATTCAACGCCAACCATTCTGTCTTGACGAAAGCATATGAAATTCTCTGGCATGAATATGTGATCCAGATTGATGTCCCGAAGAAAGGTTTATTGTAGACAGACCACGCCGACAGGTTTAAACGGAGCAGTTGTTAGCAGAAAGCGAAAATCGTCAACTTTGTTGAGAATTGAGCGCACATTGCAGGACGCAAGATCTCGAAGTGATATATTTGCGGGATAGCGACGGCGAACAGCACTGAGCCAACCTGACGGATGCTTCGGCTTGGTCTGAGTGGGTGGTGGTGGCGGGAGTGCAGAAGTTGTAGGCACAAACCCGCTGTTCTCATGCGGTCGGTCGATAAAAGCCGCATTATGAATACGACTAACATATTTATTAATCCATGCCTTTTTATAAAATAACCTGTTAGACAGCGATTTGCACTTTAGAAGGGTCTCAGATAGACTTGCGTCAACAATCAAGTGTTTGCGGTATTCAGTGAGCTGTTTTCGCGAGTATTTTCGTTTGGTCAAGGGCAAATCCATGAAATTGATAAGTTAAAACAGAGGATTTGTTTTTTGCAAAATGTAGTAAAAAGATCGATGAAGCTGTTTTGAAAGAACAGTTTTCTAAAAAAGCAAAATAATTTCTTTTTGATGGTGGTGGCCGTCAAAAGGCCCCGCACACAAGGATTAACTCGTCGCTAAATAAAAGTGATACATTTATGCCTGTGAATCTAAATTTTCGGATTTATTTATCTCACGGCCTTTGATAATATTGTTGTTAAAGTGTATCATTTTAGGGGTCACCGCTTAATTCAAATAAAATACCTTTGATGGATGCTTTGTTTCTAGGATATATGTTATGTTGTAAGTGTTTTTAATTAATTTTTTTAATGTATTCCGACGATTCTGTATATTCATTTTTAACTTATGTGCCCGCTTAAATCCAATTCAAGTTTTGTATTTTTAAAAAACATTGTAATCATTATCGTTATGGGTGATAATAATCATAATTGTATCAGACCGTTGACATAGACGGTTGCAATTCCTTACCTTTTATTACGTTAGCGAATTGTTTTATATTATTGGCATTTGGCACGTTTCGAAGGCGAATGAATGCATGGGCTTGTGCATATATATATATACGAACAGATTTATTATTATTTTATTCGAAGGTGCCGTGTTAACAACATCACGCATTGGTTTCTACACGAATAAACACGCATAATATTGCATCTTCCCCAGACTCTTTGTCGAAAGTGTAAGAGAAATAAATGGTAAGGTCTGATGTCATCGAGACGCGGGAAGTTGACCTATTATAATAATAATAATAATAATAATAAGTGTAGTGGCTTTATTGAGGTCACGAGGACCAAAACTTTCAGCAGTAAAAATAGGCAATATGACAAGTATTAGATGTGAAAATTGTCTTTTAGTTACTGTTTCACCTGCTCTGGTGATAGTAAAAATCGGGACAAATAGGGAATGACCGAATTGCGATATGCCGCTGTTCTTGTTGGTATTGAACGGTATAGTCTACGCATTGGTCGAAGAGATTTACATTCAGATAAACTCGGATAGAGTGGATGAAAGGGGTCACTTAAAATACGAGCAGCGATTAGTGAACAATTATTGAAGTGGCGTTGAACGATGATTTCTTGAATAGAGAGAATAGGCAGACCACAGAAGACGATATTATTTTAAAAAGTCTATGAATGGTTAAAAAGTCAGAACATTTAAGGCCGGGGAAAATTATTGGAGAACAATATACAATAAGGGGAATTATACAGGCATGGACAAAGGTTTTTATGTGGCTAGAGCTTAAGCCAGGTCTCTTGAATAATAATAATAATAATTTTTACGCTTTATTAAGGTCACAAAGACCAGAACTTTCAGCATTTTAATGTTTAACAGGAATGGAGGAAATAACAACGAGGTAATGGCGGCCTTAGAAGGCCTTGTCCATAACGCGCGCGAGACAGTTTCCGCCACCCGGCCTCCAGGTTGCTAGATTACAAGCGCACGCCACTACGCTCGGCGCTTGAACCGACGAACTCGGAAGCAGAGTCGACTGCATTTACAAAAGACGGAATCCACGCCATCACTCAATGATAACCGACTGTTAAAAACAACGCCGAGGAATTTAGATTTTGAGCTCGAAGCGAAATTATGGAGTGAAGGGATTTCGGGAGTGTCAACAGCGGCTGTCAGGGAAAATGTAATTTTGATGCATTCAGCAAAGGACCATTCTCCGAAGACCACTGGAGTACCTCAGTGACTGACTAGCCGAGCTGTTGAGAATCACCATGCGTCTTGCATGCATCCGCGTATTTTATAAGTGTCACGTCGTTAGGGGACCGAAGGCTCGACGTGTAATAGTTGAAAAGGAAGGGAGATAGCACAGCGCCTTGTAGTACACCGCATGCAATTGTCGGCGGATGAGGCGATATTGGTAGACTGGCTTCTCGCGGCGATTAATTTAGGGTTGCCACCTTGTGTTGATACTGCATGGTCAATTCTAGGATGATCACAGCAAGGGGTCTACCAGAGAAATGAGAGACCATTGATGTATACGAAGTTATTGTGTTAAAACACGGCATCCATTGCCGCAAAGTCATTTCGCGTTACAATAATAAATAATTAGTTTCACCGTTTATGCGAGTCTTCTCCGCCGTTGACAGACGTTCTTATAAAGCCGCTACAATTATTAATATTCTGTGTTAGGTCTGACTGTGTTGAACCTCAAACAAGGCCGCGCATATTTACAGTATCGAATGAACCACAATTTCATTTCAACGCACACAATCAAATACCAAGCATAAAAACAGGAGGTGCTTAATTGTATCTATTCTAAGTGAACGGCCAGCATTTAAACAAAAATAAATGATAAGTTCATTTCCCAACGTATCTTTGCCCTTACATTACACCTCCAATCCAAAATTCGCACGACTATCTCCTCCTACCAGAGGAAAAATCTGCCTCATTGGAGTTTTCCATAAAGATTCTTGGGAATATTGTAACACTTTCCACGCCCCCAGTGACACAGGTGGTTGCACCCGGAAACCTAAAAGCTGTTCAACTATGAATGGTGCTACTATCCGAGGACCTCAAGGTTCCATTATTTTGCCCCACAACGCATTGGTAGTCCAATTTAAAGTCAAACATAAGACAGCCGGACAAACTCCTCTATGAAATGCACCGACAAACTACATTTCGGAGATGCAATGGACCAATGATGTCATTCCATTAGGTTGTCCGTCAGTTCTTACGTGTCTCAGTCTTTTTGGGGGGCCATTTCCTTAATATTTATTTATTTGCTGATAGGGGCCGCAAGCCCAACGTGCTTTTAGGTTTAACTAGGAGCTATTTCATTCATATATCGGGGTAATTTGTCCCAGAGCCCATGAGATATTTTGTGGACGTAATGCTCAGAAAACATCCGTTTCAGTGAGGAGTTACAACATGGTCATCTCCGCCAAGTTAAAATGTATTTATAGACGGCGTCGTTGACTATAAATGTATGGTTCTTTCCGTCTTTTACGTTAAAGCGTTCTAGTTCGCAGGACGGAACGCTAAACCATCTCAGGAATCCTACAAATACACAGTCAATGACCAGCGAAGACCCTGCTGCGCCCTGCTTGAGGTCGCGCACCTCCGTGGCGATGGGGGAGCCCCGGGGGGGCCCTCTGCTGCTGGATGTCGGCGGCGCAGATGCTGCCGGTTATGGCAGTAGTGCTACGACGGGTGGTGAAATGGCCCGTCTAAAAAAGCAAATGCCAAAGCTCCATTTCAACGCCAAGGGACGCGTCTTTAGTCTTATTGCACCAGGAGACGTGGACGTCGCCTCGGCTTGCCTGGACCCCTCGTGGTTTTTCAACATCGTCGTCACGATCATGGACAGAAATGGCACTGTCGTTTATTACGAAACGTGAGTTCATTTGGATGGCCCTCGACGGCAGTAGAGGCGGCAACTGGTAGTCCTGGTTCATATTTATGGGAGATCGCTCGGCTGGTTTGGACGCATTTGTGGTTGGCGTAATCTCTAAGGTCATTAATCACTGACAGAACGGGACGACATATACTTTGGTTTCGTGCTATGCTTGCATGTTTTTTATGGCTATCTACTAGAGTGCGAGCCGATACCATGGATGCGATGGATATTAGTTACGATCGGATCTCCAGTCTGAGCAAATTGAAGTTCGGTTATGGTTCCAGCTCGAAAATAGTGTTCCTAAAGCTCCACACCCGTTTTCACAGAGTTAATCTACGCTCCTTACGGTGATAGCGAAAGTCAGATGCTCGAAAGCGGCATAGAATGTTTCAAAACCACCGTAACCAACTGCTTCTCGGTTGCTAGGCATCGGTTACTAATTTCATCGTCGGAGATCTGGTCACGCCAGTCCGCTTTGGATAATCACCAGTAAACGAGAACTTCCAATTTCCTTGTGTCTTCGACGCTCTGTTGCAAGGTTTCCCTGTCGTAGGTGGGTAGAGCACTTCCAGCTGCGTTGTGCAACGTCTTCATCCTTCGCTTGACCTTCCAGGAGGATTGTTGACCCCAGCCATCTCTGACTGGTTCGCCGTTAACGTAGATTGGCTGGGAATGGTCTGGGGGATCACTTCAAGACGAAGAATTTGCGTTTCGGCGGGTTGAAATCAGCCAGACAGCCCTAGAAAATGCGTCTGATTATTGTATCGTCATAAACACGACATCTCGCTCGAGTTGTCTGACTTCAGACGATTTAAAGGTTTTCCTGGACTGCGTCACCTGATGTTCATGTATTCAGCGGGGAGTGAAGATCGGTTCTAAGCATCCCCAAGCATGCCCCGAGATGCCTTTGTCGACTAAAATGTGTTTATCATCCGAGTCTCATTGTTCCGGTACGGGCTTATCTTGAGTTCTGTGTTTATATGTTGTCACTCGTTTTCTCCCAACACTCATAACTAATCGAATCAAAGACTAACCAATGTCGTAACTAGCAATCTATTTTGGTACGTGTTCACGATAGGACAACACCCTGTTACCCCAGAGACTGTCACAGCAAAACCTCCCCCCCCCGTGTGGTGTCTACATTCTATTGGAGGCAATGAAGATCCTGATTTCGACCTTTCTAAGAAGAGTCCAAAACTTGGGTGACCCCAAATCCTCCGGAAATTACAACAGCGTTACCCACATCCTAACGCTCTATCCCAGGGAATAATCACATCGTCTTCCCATTGTCTATCCCCGGTAACCCACGCTGCCATTGATGACCATGTCGTAATAAAAATTATGCGCGACTGTCACCACCTTAGAAGCTTCTGGATGGGCTTCGGACAAGAAGGCTTTGCGATAATCAGGCTTCCTGATACACTTTTGGTCGCTTTCCCCTAATCTATCTAGCTATCGCCTTCGTGTTCGTCAGACGGCTGCAATGTTGATGTAGGGACTTCATTTAGGCGGCCGCAAATCTCCCCAACTCTCTTTGTGTTCTTCTTCAAGGCATCCGCTTTAGTCGTCGGGTTAGCGTCTAGCCGAAGTCGGGTGCTTTTGTGTGAACGTTTTCATCGATTATCGCCCGCTGAAATCACCCAATTACATGTCCGCGTTATGGATGTTGTTATTCGTCATCCCTGCTAATGATTAATTACACTCTCATGCGCGGTCGCTTCGTGTTCGAGCAGGAAGAAAACATTTTTCAATGATCTTGCGTGGTTCGATGTCTTTTCAAAAACAAAGATACCCACGCCAGACCCAGTCATAGTCTACACAAACGTGCCGAAACCACCGAGACCACCAATTCGTCGCTTAAAATTTATTGTGAAGTGGTCTCCCGCTGACGCCAGTCAAAACTTATTCAACATCCCCAATCTATCGGTCGTCGCACCATCATTTAGACGAGGACAATATGATTGCTTGTGCTATCGTTGTTCTTACGGACCAATTAGTGAAAAATTCGCCGGCGTTCTTGTTAAATCGGACACAGTGGCTTGTTTGTGGGCACTTGAAAGTTCTGGAGACAGGCATCTCGTGAAGAATTGGGGCGAAGAGTGGTCTTGGGTATACTGTGGAAGCAGCCCTGAGCGCGCCAATCGGGGCTTTTTCGTCCATACTGTTGGTTTGCGTGACCGTTTCCCTCCAGAGGACGAAGAGGCTGCTTCGGTTATGTCCAGGAAGGCAACTGCCCATCCGCGGCGATCGGTCGGGGCAAACGGAGGTCTTATACCAGCGGCGTGCTCCGTTGACAGACAGCAGTTTCACGGCCGCTGTGACCGCATTCGTTGTCCGTTGCTCCGATATCACCAGCCTGGGCTAATGATTTCACAACCACCGTGTCTCACGAGCAAGAACACTTTGAGTAGCGTTGAAACAGCCCCAGACGCACCCCCACACCGAGCCGCTTCGTCCATATTGCTCGCTAAAGTTGTTAAAACGACCGATACACACCGATCGTCGGGTCAACATTTTAAAATTTATATTCCATAATAATATTATTGTGTTATGTAATTTTTATGGCTCATAACCAGGTTTTTTGCGATGCCAGCGTAATTATGACGTACATTAATAGAATGCAATAGAATTATTTATCTGTTTGTAACATTTCAATCGATGCGCTGCATTTTCCGTCTGCTCAAACACGGGAATGGTAAAAATAAAAGATGACTTTCCTTTTTAAATTAACCAAAAGGGAATCTGTGTTCGCTCGTTTTTGTATTCCCCGGCGTAGGCTTGTGGCTGCACCATTGCGGGTTCAACTGCCATGCATGTTAATCTCCTTGCGTCAGGGGCGCTCAAAGTGTTTGCTCGCCCAATGGCGTTGATTGGCACCCGGCCATTGGTTTACAGCCCTTGTCCGTTGTCTAAATCGCCGGTTCTGTTATCTTGCAGGTATTTCCCCGAAAACCCCTCTCTCGGAAATGGGATCGCAAATTTGTTGGACGTTCGTTGGGGCGACTGGGTTAATAAGCCGGACGCCGAAATCTGGAACCAACACTTAATTGACGGTTAGTCTATCTGATTTTTTTGTCCATGTCTATCACAAATTTCGAAAGCTCCCCCTGCACGAAGGTTCAAACGACGCGGCATAATTCGGTTTTGCTTTTTTTAATTTCAGAGTTACACGCTACCCTGGTTGTTTGCTATCGCATAGCCCGCTTTACGTGTTTCCGCAATGCTTTTTCGCATTTTGTAATTCCTAACAGAAACGGAACATCTAAGGTGCCGCCAGGGCACAAGAATTATACAATTACAATTTGAACATAAATAAATAAACGCGTTTAGGTCTATGGCTATCTTAGAGTACCGTTTAAACAACACAGTTGATAGTCCG
Source organism: Proteocephalus fallax (assembly GCA_028672205.1). NCBI lineage: Eukaryota > Metazoa > Platyhelminthes > Cestoda > Proteocephalidea > Proteocephalidae > Proteocephalus > Proteocephalus fallax. The sequence continues at coordinate 3,669,767 of JAPUBX010003981.1, read as the reverse complement.
ATGTTAGTCGTGAATTAAAACAAGTCGGTCCATCTTTTCGCGATGCCAGACACTCAACGTTTCTCAGTCCAAACGTTTCTAGAACAATCCGCTGCACCCACTTTAATGGTCTCTGCCGAGTCTTGATACCCCGACTGCATTATTAAAATCACAACAATTTAGGCGGGATTTTATGTTTCCATAATTGCGTAAAAAGGTGCTCACTGTGCTCCGCACACGATTTCGCAAATTTATTTATTGAGGTTCCCTAAAAGATTATGCTCAGGTTTTCTGCGAGTTAGCCCCATGAAATCCTACACACGTATGTGGGAGTTATTTGGCTTATAGAGTAAGAGTACAAGTGTGTGTGTTTGTGTGATATCTTCGACTATGTTGGCTTTTGACGCATAACAGAAACTTGGGCAGATTCGTTCTAGTTGTTTGGGGTCTCCTACTTGAAGAGTAGCAGAATTTGTCGTGATTTTAATGGAACATGCTTAAAGAGTAAACATGGCAATTCGGTACACAGCAGTTGGCATCCGCAGGGCATTCCGAGTTTTGATTCAGGGGGTATCTCTATTCTTAACAGTATCATATGTGTCCTTCAAGGGAGCAGGCATTCGGGTAAAGGTGTTTCCTGTCTTTGAATCCTGGGATAGATCTTCACCGCTATCGTGGCAATTGGACGAATTTCATTTGATTGAACTCCGGATCTGCGGGTCGTATACCTACGTCTTCTTCTTCTTAATCAATTCGTGCATGTTACAGACTATTATTTCGTCATTGTATTCACTCGGGATACATACCAGCCAATGTAATGGGTGCACGAATTGTAGGCCCGAAATCAGAATTGAGTTGGTCATATCTGTTCGAACCGATTAGCTGGGTTATACACGTGTGTGTGTATGTAATCGATTCTCTGAAAGGATGCAGTGGGCGTAGATGCGTGCCGGTCAACCACATCTTGCTCGCCAATTGCCCCTTTCCTTATTCGTTACCTTCCGACCAATAATAAGCAGTGCATTATTGTTGTTTCTGGGGGATTTTTGTTTGAGTTAAATGGTCGGTTTCTACGTTGATGCCAGCTCTGCTAAAGACAAGCGTTGCTTGATTGGTAAACGTATGTGTGTAATTGAATCACTGTATGTGATCGCAGCCATGGCAATAAATTACATTTCACCGGACGGTTTCAGAGAAATCTGATTCTCTAGATGGATTGAGTGGCCATTGGGTTGTTTAAGGCATCAGGCATTGCGATTTTGTCTATAGGAAACGCGCTGATTTTACTGGTCCTTTGGTGTTTCTCCTTTTTCAATACAGACCAAATAGAGGCGATGGCTGTGCGAGTTGTTTCATCTTCGTGCGGCATTTTCTTGTATCTGCAGATTTCCGCAAATATATGAAGCCAAAATCATTTGGTTGTAGGTTTTGTCTCAGAACAAAGTACGCCGAGTAGCCTGCAACCTTAGGTTATTCTTATTATTATTCAAATTAGTTTAATGTTTCCAAAGTCTCCTTACAATTGGTCGTTATTTCTAACTACCAATGAACGCACGGTGTCTTTCCCTGCAGCTTTCAACGAAGCGGACCGCTGGCGTTCCGCCTGCCTTCAGGTGAGCAGTTCCCCTCCTCCGCTAGAGAACGTCTGTAGCAGGGGCGGCGGCTGTGGTGGAAGGAGCAGTATCGCGACTTCAGAAAAACTTCATCGCGAGGACTCTGGGAGCTCCGTCCACTCCCAACAGCAGCAGCAGCAGCAGGTCGTCTCCACCACCAGTCGGCTATCCCCGAACGCCGCCGACGCCTATGCCGACTCGCTCCAGCGTCACTTCATCACGAGCCCCCTGTATCGCGCTAGGTGGGGCTCTGCGGGAGGTCACTACTACTTCCGCACGATCAGTCTCCCATTCTTGCGACACCAGGGGTGTGGTGGTGGTGGTGCTCCGGCTCCAAGGTCAACGGAAGTGGTGCCGGAGTTCGCCAATGCTGCCGTTACCATGGCGATGGCGGCTCATGAAGTGACGAGCGTGTTCTCACCAACGTCTTCGTTTGAAAATCTCCTCTTGCTGAACTATCATGGAATTCTTGGGTGAGATGTCGTTTCGGTGTCTGTATGCAGTTGCTTTCTGGCCTCTGCTCGTCTCGGTGATTTCGACCTCGAATAAGTGGACGACGTCTCTGTGCTTTATGGCAGCTCGAAATCATCGGACAAACACAATTGTTCGAGAGCATAGCGGTCAGCTGCTCCTTTGTGGGTGCGCCCAGAGTGTCATGCTTCCTGGGTTACTTGGGGAGAAAGGAGTTGCCCAGACATTTGTTACAACATCAGCGGCTCCATTTTCGCGTCACATAATCACGGAATATTTGGCAAATTGAGTGTCACAGTTCTTATCGAAATGCGGTTTTCTGGTTTCGGGGTGTGCGTGGACAGATTTCCTGCTTCAGGATGATCCGGCTTCCTTCCGGCATCCTTCTATTTTTCAATTGGCGGCTTCGTCAGTATCACCCGGATAGGCGGAGGATGAGGATGTGAAAGGGGCCGCTGCATCATCCTCATCATCCTCCAACTTTGGATTCAGCCACTCGGCATTCAGACTACCAAATCATCCACCAATGCCGACATTTAGCCCGTTTAGAAGGTCCTAGGATATTTTATCGATGGAATTAATTATAATATTAATAACCTCCTTCCATATTCACCTTTAACTGTTTACCAAAGGCACGGGCTCGCTTTCTGACCCAAGTTTCAATGACAATCAATCTAAAAATCATGTCTTTGTTCGAGTCTTGTAAAAGAACACAAAGGTATTGCCACTCAGGGAAAATAGTCTATGCAGCTATATTTCAAGAGTCACACACTGGCTGTGGGTGGGCAATATCCCTCGTTCGACGGCGATGAATGTCGCCGTGTAATCCAATCCAATTGTGTTTTATTAAGGCCAATTTTACCGCGTTTTATTCATCATTAGCATGCACAACAACAGAAACGAATGGAAAATGAAGTAGGATTGATTTTGTAGCCTTGGCCGCTGACTGTCTTATTAGATCCATCGTGACCTCGTGTACACGTCCTGGAGTTAGTTTGGAGACGTTTGAACTCCACATTTTTTCGTTTTTTCCCCCATAAATCGGCATTCCCACCAGTCCAGTGGGCGCCAAGTCACTTTGAACGGCGGCGGCACCCAAGTCACTGGACGCCACCTTGTTTTCGCGCGCCGCGCTATGAAAAATTATCCAACCGTGAAAAGAATGAAATATTTGACGGCAGCGCAAATGTATAATTTTTAATGAAACGTTGGTATTTTAGCCAAACTACGAGAAACGTGGATGAAGCGTTTTTTGTGTTTTTTAGAATATGGTCAGGCTGGCAGCTGTTTATCGGTTTATTGATTTTTTAGTCGCATACCCGAGGGCGGCCTTTCTGGTGCGCCTCCATCAATGCAGGAGACGGCGCTCATCGAGGCCTCCGCGTCTCTCTGTGTCGTCGAGAGACCACCCAGCATCCCTCGGACCCTGGAAAGTGCCTCGGGCAACAACCGCGCAATCGCACCACCGCTGCCCTCGTCGTATTCACAGCCACCCATCTGCTACCCACCAGCTCCGTTGCCCCAGGAACATCGATGCAGACCTCATTTCGATTGTGTCGAGGGTGTGGAGGATGCTTTCGGCGCAGCGCATGGGGTAAATTCCACGTTATTCCTCGCTTATTCACCGCAGCCAGAGTGCTTGTGTCCAATTTTTATTATGTTCGAGCCACCCAAGGAATTTGAGCGGCTTCTCGTGTTGTGAAGGTTTAGTTCGGGTTCCCAGTTCCTCGAAATGATCTCGGCAGTGCCCGAATGTTGTTGTTGCTCGGAGTCGCATGGTGCTGCTGCTGCTGCTGCTTCGGCTGCTTCTTCCGTGGACTCATTTCGGGTTCGTTGATCGGATCGGATCAGGTGAGCGCAGCGCCGGGTTAAATTTGACCAATACCATGCTTCACCGTCCTTGCAGCCGAGCTCAAGTGAGTTATCGCCTAAGAGACCGTGTCATCTGTCCTCTTCTGGTGTTGCTGTAGTTGTAATGGTCTGGAGGGCAGGGGGTAATTCGTTTTTTGGCCATTTCGCCATAGCGAATGACGTACATGAACACTATTTTGTCATTCTACAGCCGTGTTCTATCCTCTGTTCAGAACATTTTTTCCTTCTCAAGTGAGTGATCGCCTAAGAGACCGTGTCATCTGTCCTCTTCTGGTGTTGCTGTAGTTTTCCTCATACCCGCTTGAAAATCGAAACTAGTATTTAGGCTAGTGTCCACCACTGAGCCACCACATCGGCGAATGTGGTCACACGGGACAGAATAGCAGAACTTGGAGTGCCTTAACCGTAGGCGCTTCACCCAAGTAGATCCATTTCCATGGTACTCAGAGAGGCGTTTTCTGGGACGAATCTTCGAAAAAATCTATGCTTCAAGTGTTTCTTTACTATTGAGCACCGTTCGGGTTTTTCTACTGCTTCGTAACGGTTTTGAAGATAGAGAATAAGCTAACATGAATAAACGAAATAACAACGACGTACATTGGTAGGCAAGGCTAATTAAACCCCCCCGAAGTATAAAAAAGTTGGACGAAAATTAAATGGACCATTTTTTTTAAAAACTGTCCAGTGTTATTTAACGTGAAGACAAAAGTTGCCCGAGATAACTGCGTCAGAAAGTTTGTTTTTTGTTTGTTGTCATTGGCAACTGCGTCAGTCCATTTTCACTTCCCATTTTGCCTTCCTGGAGAAGCTGATTTCCCCAAACACTCGTGTCCATTTATCGCATTCATTTTCACCGAATTGTTTTCAATGTTAGTTTTCCAAATATTCGAGTAGACAATTCTTTATTTCAGTGTTATAATTTTATCGCACCCATTTGTGTGATCCATCCTTCTCCGCAAAATTCTCATTTTCAGCAACCATTTGACGTAGATCAATTGCAATAATAGTATTAAAATATTCCAACGGTGCGCTTTTTTGTATCCAAAATAAGTCGTTGAGCACGTACTCCCCTAACCATTCCCGCCTTTGCCGCCCTTTGTTCACGAGTGAGTCAGATTGCTACTGATGACTAATGATACACAGCTCCCACCCCTCCCCGGGCAGTTGATTCGCTTCACCTTCTCTGTACTCTTCACTTTACGCCTCCTCTAATAACCGTTCCGTCTAACTGCCGCAAGAACGGTCATTGGTTTGTCCAGAATATGGTCACAAAAGGGAATCCTTTTTATATCATGAACTGCAACGTGATATGCGAAATCTACTGACCTGCCTGTAAATCTTCTCTCGGAAAAGGTACGCAAAAGCGGGGATCACTTTTGCGCCAAATTCGACCTCAATGACGATGTACTTTTCATCTCGATATCGTTGAAATATCCACATGTTTGTGTTAATAATATTAGTAATAATAATTATTTATTAATTTAATTTTTATTTGTTCGTGTGCAAGTTAAAATCGAGAATGACGAATTATGTTGTCTTCGCATCTCGCGACTTCAACGCAGCTGGCGCGCACTGGTCAAGGTGATTTGCATCGCTTCAGACCAGATTGGGGGGTCGTTGTAAAATGGCCTTTGCGGATTCTTCTGGTTTTTTAACCCAGTCGAATTCGAAAGTATTGCCAAAAGCCTACGAGGATCAAACGATGGGGACGTCGAATTGCAGGAAATAATAAAGGCATGCGCGAAGACTGTCGGACGTTTCGGAATGACGCCAAGACACTGGTAGTTTAAATGAATGGCTTGCACCAACCACTTGATCAGCAATGACAGTGCTCAGTCTTCATTTCACTAATCTGGAGCAGTATATATGGGCGTTGAAAAACAGCGTGATTGCGATTGAGCTGATACCTAGGCGCTCTAAACCGTGGATTAGGAAATTAAATCTCAGTTGCTTAATGCTTTTTTTTATTTTTGATACGGAAGCACTTAGATTAACTATTTCTCCTTAATATAATCACCCTTTCCTTTTTTCCGAGAGTTTGTTTGACAATGTCCGCCTGAAGTGATGCACCGTCACGTTTGTCTGACAATTATTTCAGAGTGATTCGGTGACCCATGATCCCTGTTGAGGTGGTTGCCTCGGCGTGATAGTAGCAGCTGTGATATTTTATCGGCATCTGGAAATAATTTTTTTCAACCGTTCCTCCGTAGTTCAGCGGCAAGAGGAGGATTTCATCGTCGAGATGGGTCGACGGATGACGGCAAGCTGTCAGGAAGCACTCGTCTCGAATACGTTTTAGCTATCACAATAGTTCTGGCGAATGGTACCAGGATTTGCTGCCATTTTAATCGACAACGTTTAGCCCAGGCGACAATCTAGACACGGGAGAAAGCCATTTTTCATGTTAGCGAGTTGTAATGGTCTGGAGGGCAGGGGGTAGTTCGATTTTTGGCCATTTCGCCCTAGCGAATGACGTACGTGAACACTATTTTGGCATTCTACAGCCGTGTTCTATCCTCTGTTCGGAACATTTTTCTTGATGCCTTATTTATATTTCAGACTCCCTCCTCCTGCACGGCACGTTTGCATCCCAGGGAGGCACCCTTCTTCAATCAAGATGACCTCTGTCGATTCGACCACCTCCATCACCAAGCCTCCAACGTGCAGCTTCAACTTCAACGACCCCCACCAACCACACAGCAACCTCACGGCAACAACATGTGGGGCTACTCAAGTGGCCACCTGACTCCCGTCGATATCGATTGGATTGACCAATCACAGGCGGCTGCCGCTACAGCAGTGGACGCCGAGGAGCTCTTTCGGGGAACTGCGCCACTGTCAGAGAGGCCATCTAGACTGCTGCCGCATTCTCAGCAGCCTTCCCGGGAGCAGCAAATGATGAACCAGCGTCAGCAACCGCTCGAGATGGATCATGTCTACAACCAGCAGCAGCAGAATTTCTCAGGATTGCTCTGTAAGTCTAAAAACCAACCCTCTCAATTGTCAGCTCAGCGAGTGTACATCCAGTGTTTTTTGTTCCTCGGAGTCGTGTTTAGTCGTTTCGTTGGTAACACGAGTATGTTGTGCAGCACCGTATTTGAGATACCGTTCTTAATGTTTTTGTATTTTTAAAAAATCCCGAAAAACATCTCCAACTCTAAATAGAAATGCGACTATAGAAATATGCGTATTTTGATAGACAACCCACGACCTTACTGAAATCTATTTTAATTACGTCCAAAGCAATATGCCCACCAAAGTCTCTTGTTTTTCCATCCACTCTAATTAAAAGAAACTGGTTTTCCTTTTATTTTAAAATAAGGCCTCGTATGCATCGTCTGCTGTCAGGCATGCGTAAGTGTGTTTGTTTTGCGCCATTGCTATTGGTGGAAATCGCACATTGAAGCCCAAATAACCACCACCGTGATCCATAATTGGGATGAAAGAGAGATGTATTTATTTACCCATGCTCTCCAACCTATCTCTGGCATGGTCTGCGTCGTTAAGTCCGCCGATGATTGGTTTGATATACGTGCTCTCCCGATGGGATTCGATCCGTGTTTGGATTGCGGCGAAAACCTCCCCCCCCCTCTCCTTCTGCCCACACACACACCCACCCACCCCCGCCCTCTTCACAGTTCAGTGAGTGACGTCGTTTCCGCGTCTTCAACGCCTCCTTATTCTCACTCCTCCTCCTCCTCCTCCTCCTCCTCCTCCTCCTCCTCCTCCTCCTCCTCCTCCTCCTCCTCCTCCTCCTCCTCCTCCTCCTCCTCCTCCTCCTCCTCCTCATCTTCGAATGGTCTTGTGAAATTTCGTATCAAAATGATGATTTTTTATATTTTCGAAACAAAACTGAAGTAAAACTTGAAGCACTGAACAAAAAGAACACTTTGCCATTTCAGACATTTATTTCGTGCAATATTTACTATATATTTTCCCACTGTCGCGCCTTTCTAAAAGGTTAAATGTCAGTGATATTCAGCCTACCGTTTCTCAGGACATTCGACTTTAAAGTGCGCGTGTACTAGGCCGGCTGGGTGGGTGGCGACCAAGAAAAAAGGCCGTGGAGGTTTATGCGTTTGCAGGGTCTGTTGATGCGCTGGAAGCCAAATTGCGGTTTTTACCAGGATTGGCACGATTTTACGGCACTGCCTAATACTTTGGGTAATTACATTATCTGGTTGGCGTATATAAATTCAGTAAACTCGGCTGATACGGCGGCCTTCGGTGAACTTGTTAGTCACTCACGATAGTGGTTCTTACAGTTGGTTGGAAAAGGAATGCAATTCGACATGAAATGTGGTGCAGCCTTAAACATCCTCCTCACTCTGTTTGTGAGAGACGCAGCAGCAGCAGCAGCCTCAGAATAAGCCGGGCGTAGGATCGGCGCACTCCTCCAGCGACTGGTGAAGGGCGACTTGCCGCGCAGTTCCACGTGTCGCAGCTGTTCCGTCTCGTGCTGTTCCGCCTTGCCAACTTCCCCCAAAATATTCATGGAAATTCCATCCACCTCCAGCAGGAGATGTTACGCAATCTACCTGGTCATCTCAGAGCCCCTTTTGCCCCTTCAAAATTCCAAAAAAACTAAAGACGTGGATCAGCACCGTCAACGGGGAGCGTCGTTGGTCAGAGAACCACAGGACCGCAATCTGTCCTGACCTGACCTGGCCTGGCTGCTGCCTCCGATGATGCCACTTCCTCCACTTTCAAAGAATCATCTCAGAGCACCTCCCCTTCATCAAGCTCGGACTGGCATATTCGGCCCCGTCCCTTTATTTTACCAACGAAACTGCTGTTCTTACTCTTAAGTAGACTATAACTATTGGGATGTTATGTCGAAGACGTATTTACTAATTTACACATACACGTCACCGTTCGAGTTGTAAAAACTCATTTCATACGATTATTACTGTCATTTCAACATGGACAACAGGCTGATTTTTTCCCAACGTTTTCATGAAAATTTCATGTTTTCCAGCCTTCCTAGTTCCTAAAGGTTACACAGAAAAAGGTTTTGTTCTCTCTGGCATTGTTCCATTTCGCACACCTTTTCGTCTGACAACCTGATCTTGAAATTGGTTTCCATGCAACTCGCTTTGTCTTCGTTGTCGTCAGCAGCGGCAGCAACCAATAGGACGGTTACCCGAACCCCACCGTCTGCTTCCTCACACCCGCCACCCTTGACCCCGCTACCGGGACCCTCAGGGGCCTATCGACAGCACCAGCAGCAGCAGCAGCCACCTTGCCATCACCACCCCACCTCCGCGCCTCTGCAGCTTCCCAAACCACAGAACTCTTCCTTCCGCGCGTCGTCCGTTGGTGACCGAAGAACCATCACCATCAGTCAGAATGACCGGTACGCGTAGTTTGATTTGCTGTCTTGACTCGCTATTCGCTGCGTCGGGCAAAGTTAGGAGTGCCTTCATGGGTGGCCGGCCGGCCGGCCGGGAATGCCTCGTTTTGCTGACATTTCGGGTGGCGCTTGCGACACCACCCTCGCACGATTCTTCATGGAAACATTCGTGAAGCTGGCTCCTCTTCATGTAGTAGATGACCGTAAAAAATGGATTTATTTGATTTGGTTTCCAGAATGTAAATAAGCAGTTTATCATTGGACTGGAGATGTTAGGCGAAGTCCCAAAGGGATGACAATAACTCTACGCGGCAGCTGGCGCGAGAGACCAGCCTCATGTCCCTCCTGTTGCGGGTAGAGTGGGGGCACAGCGGATCGCCGTGTGCCGTCAGAGTGGTGTCGGTGTGTTGCCAGACTTATTCGGACCTAACGCGCGACATGGTCTGACGTTACTTGTGCCAACGTCCGCGATCCAGCGTCCCGGGTGGGGGTGTGCTTGCTTGCTTAATTGCTTGCTTGCTTGCGAACCAGCTCGGGCGTGTTGTGTGCACGCTTGAGCGTTATCCTCTACCCCGCCCCCACACGCCTCGATGGCTTCGCGACGATTGCGATCGAGTTTAAGCAAGTCTTTTTTTAATAACAGGAGTGTGGTTGAGAGAGATTTACATGGATTGTACACTTCAGCGTTTGTGTCCATCCGACTGAACTGACTGATGGTTGAGTAATGTTTTCTAATCAGCCCTGAAAATCCCCGGACCTCTAACCCATTCACCCAATGAAGTTAACGTCTTGTTAGGAGCCAGCGGGTACCCAGGGAGTGCTGTCCTTTCTGGCGTTTGGATTCTCGTCCATCACTTGACCAACTGCACGTCGGCCACACGTAAAACTCAAGCTGGTCAAATTCCGTATGATGTAGCAGCTGGTTTCCAACACCCGCCAGCCTGCAAGTCGCTGAATTACGGACGTGCGCCGCTACACCCGGCAGAATCTAGGCGAGACACGTTGATGCATGGCTGTTTTGTCTCTCAAAAACCGATGTTCCATTTCTTAAAGAATAACCCAGATCCTAAGCCTCCTTCGACCAGAGGCGATTCGGGAAATAAAGGAGGCTGTTGCGGGCCCTCAGGAGACGGTGGCTCAGTGTGTCCGCGCCATCGTGACCCGACACCTCGGCCCAGAGACCCTCTCCAAATTCGCCCTTCCCCTAGCCGACGTTCGCGAAAACAACCTCCTCCAGACTCCTTCCCATCCCCCGCATCCTCCCACAGTTGCGCCCCACCCAACAGACCGCGGATACGCCCAGGAACACCAATTTCGTAGGTTCATGAAGAGGATATTCACTTTTCACCTAAATAAGTCGGGCGTAGCTGCTTGAGCCTGTAACCCAGCGAATTCGAAGCTCATTGGTGGAAACCGGCTGCTACCTCCAACCCCCTCCCCCTCTTCCGGTGGCATTGGGGACGCCGACTCCAGTAAAATATCCCCTGAGAATTCTCATTTATGTTTTCGTCCTCGTGACCTTAAGAAAGTGATGACCTTTGTTATTATTATGGAAAGATCCATGAATTTGACTCTAGCAGGAGAGTAGAGCCGCGTTCCCTGGGAAGCTTCTATTCATTCACTGATATGAATTACATTCTCACGTGTGTGTGTGTGTGTGTGTGTGTGTGCGTGTGTGTGTGTGTGTGCTACACTTGACGCATCAATTTCAGCATGTTTAGGAAAATACGAAAGGTTTACTACGCGAATTGTGTTTAGCGAATTTAGAACTTCATGGGTAAATTGCGGAAACATTTCGCGGCACCAGATAGATAAAGACGCAACAGATGTAAGTCAGACTTCTAAAAAACATGGAAGTTTACTCAGCTTGAGTTTGCTACGTGTGGTTTTCTAACAAATAGTGGAAGTTTAAGGAAACTTTCAATTGCGGTATCCATCTGGTCACCTGTTTTATTTTGCCGATTATGCCGTTATCACTGTTTCCCTCTCCCGTTTAGCCACGGACTATCAGCTCCCACTAATTTCCAACCAATCAACAACCCTTGGTTTATTTAAAGAATCACCGGCAACAACCAAACGGATTATTTCTCCTCGGCCTTATCCCGCCTCTTCGGTTCCCAAGAAGCCCTCCCTCGTGCTGGAACTAAATGTTTGTTCCGCTGCTGCTGCCATGGACGACACATTTTCTCCCGACTTTTTCGTTTCCACCGGAAACGGCAACGATTCATCTCATGCCTCATTTTCTCCCGAGGTATGGCCGCAATTATATGTTTCTTGTCGATTGGTTTCGATGAGCCTTTTTACAATGGTCGCCAAAATAATGAGGAATTAAAACAAACATTCCCTTATCATCTGTTAACGCTCGAGCTTAATTCACCGATCGCAGGAACTGTCATGGTCGGTCTACGGTCGTTTTCCGTATTCTAATCAATATAAGATCAGTCCTGCTCGAAATAAATGGTCGGCTTTTGAACCAAAATCGATGAACATCTGCCAGCGTGCTGCGACCTGTCAGCCCCTACTGTTCCTCCCGCGGCGGTCATCGATCGTAGCGACGAATGCTGTCGTCACACGGCAAATCGTACTCGCGGCGCCTGGGCGCATCACCCCGGGGCAGACGACTAGCCTAATGTCTGTCACGTGGTTGGCGGTGGTTGGTTTGCGCGCTTTGCGTCGCGTTGCGGGCGTGCAGCAGTCGTTTGCTTATTTTCCGGATGCGTGCGTAAGCGAGCGTGCGTGCGTGCGTGCGTGCGTGTGCCTGAATGGGTGTTTCCAATTGTGGCTTCACCGTAATTCGTTGGCATCTATTTCGAAGCGGTCTAGGGGAATATAGATGAATGGCCTGGAAGTCTGATTAATTGTTCACTCGGGGCGTCTGTTAGCAGAACTGTTGAAAGTGAACGCGAATAAAAACGCACAAACACTGACTAGGGATTGGGCAACATATTGCGTATTCATGTTTAATTGCCTTTGTGTGATGCAATATGGTGTAATGGCTTTTTGGCGAAACCGCAAAAACAAAAACGCTTAGCTTCACACTATGCAGAAAAAACGGCAATGAGTTTTTGAAAAAGATGGATTCCGTTTAATGCTATAAATCGGTTCATCCATGGGTTTACATCTTTTTGAATGAAATCGGAAATTGTGCCCGGGGATGTGTCATTGTTTTTCGGTCTATGAATTTCCAAACAGACAATTAAATTTCTTGAAGGTTTTGCTCTCTTCTTCTTCTTCTTTTTCTTCTTCAAAAACCGAGATTCTGTGTCTTTTGCGACGCAGTGACAATCTTAAATCCCGTTTGAAAATCGATTATATTGTTGATGGTGGGAGGAGAAGAAGACAGCCTCCTTAACCGTTTCTCCCACGTCGGAACGTAGACGTGAAAAGAAGATCTTCGGCGGATTCAATGTGTTTATTCATACCGCGATAGGATTGACCAATAAGAGGTCTACTAAGGGATGTCCAATTCAATTAGCCTCTTCAATGCATGCTTGTGGAGATGTGATTATCTCCCAGAGGGTGTCTAGAGGCCAAATTTGTCACAAAATCCGAGACTCGTGTAGCATTCGGCCCGTTGGAGTTGTCGGTGGGATAAAATTAATCTTGGCGGAGGATTATGTGTGACTAATTTTCGTCTTCAACTTGTTTGGTGCATTTAGGCGCGATTGCGTCGAGTGGCTCATTGCCTAATTTCGTTGCATTCTACTTCCGGGGAGGAAAGATGGCACAGACCAGCAGCAGCAGCAGCAGCAGCTCATGAGGTAGTTATTACGGCGCGCCCTCAACCTTGACGTTTGTTTGTCCGTGCTTCTCTTTCCCCCGCTCTCATCAAGACCAATCAGCGACCCCCTTGTTGCCCCCAACAACCCCTGGCGTACAACACGTCCCCCTCGCAGACCTCTGGCACCGCCACGCCGCTCTCATTCGACTCCGTCGGCGGCTTCACAGGACCCCGAGTTGCCCCTACTACTGCCCCCTCCCGTAGCCTCATCCGAAAGCACCCAAACTCCTTGTCCACCACGGAAATGCAGTCGTCCTCCGGCGTTCTGGAGTCCCTCCTCTCGGGCGAGGCCAGCTCCACCTTCCTGTGGCCGAATCGCGGTCGCCATAGAAACGCATCGGAAGCGATGAGTACTGAAGTACTTGGCGACTTGAAGGCTCGTCGACTCGTCGACTTTCGACAGCGGAACAGCGGACCCTCGTCGGCGTCGTGCCAGGTTAAACGGGGCGGGTCGTCGACATCCTCCTCGCTGGTCTTCGGGTTCGAGGGAGCCGAGGAGTTACCAATCACCATTGAGGCCGCAGCGAACACTCCTTTCATTGGTGGATTCCCATACAGCAGCAGCCCCAAAGATAAATCGCGCAACTCTAGCGGACCGAAGAACCTCGCGGTAAGAGTAAACAGAGTTCTCTAGTCATCGGTTTCGGTAGATTGAATAATAATGTGTTCCTTAATTTCGAGGTCATGGTGTTAGCCGTGAACGTGCTGAAGATTCCTTACCTGCCCCCCGCTTATCTTGATTGGTATAATTTCGTTGTTTTGTTCCAGAGTCCCTCGTCTACGTCTTCTTCGTGCACATCGCTTGCGCACCTCCTAGTTCACGGGGTTCTCGCGCCAACGGCTCCTGCCAACCAATCCACGAATAACGACGCGTCGTCGTCGTCTTCGTCGTCAATCACCACGCCAACAGCGACCAACACTCCTGCTCCTCCTTCGACTGCACCAGCCACCCTTCTGGTATCGACGACGCCCTTGTCGGTGGTAGACACCCCTATCAAGAGCCCCCCGCCTCCGGCCACGATGACAATCCCCGCTAGCAGAACCAGCTATCCCCCCCTCGCCGTCAGACCAAAGCCACCGCCCCTCCTACCACGCCCAGAATCGATGGAGAGCGGCATGGGTGGACCTCGACAACTGGATCGACCACTCTCGGTCATCGTAGACTCCCACCCCTCGCTCGCGCCTCTCACCAATTACTGTCCCAGTGCCGCCGACACCACAGTTGTGGCGACACAGAAATTGCCAAAGTGTAAGCTTGGGGGGCCCATTTTAAGAATTTCGATGGTACTTTGCACTCACATTCATTCAGTCACTCTGTGTGTCTGTCGGGAAAGTACGCTCTGCACTTGCGATCGTCGCATGAACATCTTGCTGGCCGATCTGGCGAGCCGATGATTTGGACCCATAAATCTTATATGACTTGCACGTCATCGATATCCGATACGACCACCTCCCAATCTTTGAAGGCATTTCATGGATCTTAAGTGGCATTACAGCTGCACGTTTGACCTCCTGAAACGAAACAAGAAGATACAGGACGTTATGGAAACACCTAATTGAGGCGGGTTAGTCGCGTGACTATAGAAATTAGGCAGCCAGAATAACGATTCTATAAGGAAGCGGCAATTCATTTTGCTAGAAAACCTACCCATTTCTTCAATACCCTACCCCCATCCCACCGCCAGCCGAACTTTCTTCAACCTCCTGTGTTCATCAAAACAATTATGTTCACAGTTGACTTACATCTGTGTCTACGCTAAACAATCGGTATCTATGGTTACCCCATAAAACGAAACAATTGTGATCTATTGCCTGGAGCGAGCTACAGTCAAGATGTCGCAATTTTGAGTATGTTCAGGCCTGTTCTGCAAGCCCGGAAGGGATAATTTCATCACAGGAGGAGAGAAGTGGGTTCCGCTTGCTATGTCTCATAATTGTTGCCTCACGGTTTCCGCTGTTGCCTAGCTATTTCAAATTGTTCGGTTATTAGTCAACTAGCACATGTGACCCTACAGACTACGCTTAATGTGTCTATATTAGCGGGCCGCGAACCCATTGGAGTGTCAATTTCGAGACTGTTTTCAGCTGTTTTCGTAGGGGCGTTCCTTTCCCCTGAGAGGTTTGCATTAGTAGAGCAGTCACGCTGCATAGCAATTTGTTCACACTCGCATCTACACGACCTTATGGATTCACCAATGATTTTGATGCCGAATTGTCCAAATCACTAAAGGCTGCAGTGTTTTTTGCGGAAATGGTCTTTCTCGGGGATGAGCAATTTTTCAATCTGTCCAGGATGATGTGATGATCAAACCGTGCTCCGTCTTACAGCACCACTTGCTTTATACACGAGTGCAGGCAATCCACGGGAAAAAATGCTAATAGTGCACTTACTGACCCCCCCTCTCTCTCTTCTACTCGGCGAAGCATTCAAATTCCGCATTCAAAGCAGACTCGTCGAAGCAGCTGTTTCCGCCGAGTGGCTTCAGCAAGCGCTCAGCAACCATCTGTCGATTCGTTTGTTTGTCTTTTTCTTGTCCGTCATTTTGTACCACATTGCCACCCCAACAATTGGTGGAAGTGGCTGCTGCCATCATCAACCATCGCCGCTCAAGCAGCCACTCAACCAGCGGAAATCTGGTCGGTTGTTATTACATTCCAGCGGGTGAAGCAACAGCGCAGCTGCCGGTTGTGGTGGTGGTGGTCCGGCGGTGGCCAATGCCGTGCCCTTCTTCGTTTTGACCACCTTAGCAACAACAACAACAACAGCACCAGGATGGCCGCCATTGGGGGTTTTGTAAACACTTGCACTTATTGATCTAACTGGCAATTCGACCGGTTTTGGTTAACCTCAGAGATGCAGTGAGAGAATAACAGAATAGATCCGGATCAATGTGTCATTCTACCGAATGGGGCATTTGTCATCGCTTACAACCGACCGTGTCCTTTATATGCATAGTACCCCAATTATGGTATCCATTCTATTTGGTTGACATTTTAATAAGCAATTTTATGTGGTCCTCAATCCAACTAATACGTTAAAATAATGACAATGGCGCAGTGTGACTAGACCTTGCCTTGAACGTTATTGGATAAACGAGGAGCCAATAAGATGTGCGTTGATCTGTTTCGGCACGCGGGGTTTTTGAACGCCCAGTTCCCTATTGCGCGCTTCTGTCGGTTTATAATTTTGAACGCAATTGATTGCTCGCTTTTGTGTGTATATATGTTTCTGTGGTACCAAGGTGCGAATATGAGTAGTTTTCGTCTTTTCGTACTTTGGGGATTCATATCGTGGTTAGTTTTATTATGCGATTGGCTTACGGAGGACGCTGTGTTGGTGTGGGTTGGCGTGCGTGTTGGTGGTGGTGGTGGTTTCCTTGGGATCGATGGCTGATTAAGTCAGACATGGTAGGAGCTCGCGGGATCACTCCCACGGGTCTGTGCCTTCGTTGTTGTAAACGTGCAATTGAGCCCCGAGGAGGTTTTTAGTCATCTTAACCTCAATTCGAGTTATAAAGGGAGGTTTTTTATGGGAAATGCCGCGGATCCACTGCTGTGCAGGTGACAAGGCAGTTGGAGCATCCCTTCATTTGGAGACGGATAAGCTAAAATCAAAAAAAGAAGGAGATTTTGACGAGGTGGGCAATTGCCGTCCTTTGTGCATCGCTATCTCCTTCTAGAGGATGAGGCGTCTACATTTTTATCGCTGTTGAAAGTCTTTGGAATGCGATTTACAGGCGACGTTGCCACCTTTTGATCATCGCCGCCTCGAGCCACTTTGCACAATTAAACTCGTCTTCCTTCACGGAGAACATGACTGCCTCCTTTCTGATCACGGAGTCATCTTGGAGTGGATCTCCTTCTCCGCCCAGTCTGTCGGATAATTTTCGTCTGTGCGATCGATTACTGTGCCTGGGCGTAGTTGAGTGCGCCTGAACGCCAATCGAACACGCACGAGTGCCACGCGTGGCGCCTGTGTTGTTGCTCGAGCGTTCAAGAATGATATAGCGGCAGCTTCCACCAACAATGTACAATGTTCCCAAGAGACTCCTTGTAAAATCCATGAAGCTGATTAATTAAGAGACAGGCTATCGATAAAACGACATTCCTACATGCGCTTTCAGATTTACACCCAGTCTCAATTTTGAATATATGTTCTCTGAAACGCGGACTGCATGTAAATTTGCGGTAAATTAATAAAGACGCAAAGGCAATGCAGGCTCCACCACCGGAGACAAAAATATCACCCAAAAGGCAAAATGCGCGCGCCATTGTAGGTGTCGCGCAATACATGGAGGAAAAAGAGTTTGGATTGCGACGTGCGAGGCAAAAACCGCGAACCTTGTCAATTATCGAGGGATATTTGGCTCTAGACCGATGCGTCGTGTACTTCTTAGATCCCACCGAAGAGGCCGAGTCTTCCAACACTACGCCGAGGACTCCACTGCAGCAGCAGCAGCATCAGCAACAACAACAACATCAGCTGCCACGGCTGCAGGCTCCCGCGGCGCCGCCCCACAGCGTTCAAGGTCACGCATCGACGAAGACGCTGCGTGACCTTGAGGACGATTGCGCCGCGGATGACGAGTACACAGCGACGGCGAACTCGACCATCTGCCGCCTCCTCGTGGGTCCTGACCTCCGGTGGGAGATGTTCGCGGAGGAGGTTAAAAGGGAGGCTGTGGGGAGCTTGGGTGTCTCCTCGCACCACTACCCTCCTCGCCCTGAAACCCTCCTGTTTGACTCCTGCCCCACCAAACGGCCTCGTCTCGAACTCCAAAGCGTCGCTCGACCGACTGCAGCGCGGATGAAGACGGAGCCCCTCTCGTCGAATGCGACGTCTTCGGCAAATTCGGCTTCCCCGTCGACCGCGAATCTACTGGATCATGCCGCAGGATCACGTGGGTTCTTTATTGTATTGCCCGACACTTGCGGTCTGCTCTGAGGTGGATAGACGTCTGGACATGGGGATTCTTGTTGCATACCCCAAAACTACATTCTGCATTAAGTTTCTATTTCTAGATATCCTGTTTCTTTTCTGCGTGGTGCCGTGAATGTTTCGCATCCCCAAATCGTCCTTAGACCAGTCTAATACTCTGTCCTCTCTCGTTATAACCACTTCAGCTGCCCGTTTCGGTGTCATCTACACCAATTGTCTTTTTTTGGTTGTCTAGCCGCCACCGTTGAGAGGAACAGACAGGCGGCCGCTTCGGCAGCGGCAAAAATCGCCCTTGAAGCCGAGACTCAGCGGAACAGAATGCCGAGTAGACAAAATGAAGCTGAACGCAAGGTAAATATCATTTTTTGTTTTTTAAGACCCTCGTTTGACGGAACTTTGTACCCGTTTATTGGGGAGTTATTTGTTGTCTTTGAGTGACTCTGGGTAGCTTCTTTCGAGGGTTCTTCCTGTGACAGTTTCCCAGAAACCCCATGGTATCCTCGATGGGGTAAGAGCAGGGTGTTCGAACTGCGAAGTCTCTGGGTGCCTGGTTAACCTCGTCCATTGTTTGCGTGTCGTTGTGGCATCGTGTGGAGGAGCAGCGATCAATCGCGGCATTCGAGACAAACAGCCCACCACTTCCTATCTGACAAAAATCTCGCTGGTTGTATGCTTACCTTATCCGCAAGCCAGCAACACGGAACAATCTGGTTTACTTATCTCCCCCACTCCACCACCCCCTTAGCGCCTGATGCGGCAGCAGTTGGACATCCAGATGACGCCCACGGGTCGTCACGCTGCAGGCCAAGCCATGGGGTCGAATTGCCTCAACTGTGTGGACGTCCCCTTGGCAGATCCCACGGAACCAGCCTCGTCGCCAACGTTTTTGCAGCCTCTTCACCTGAATCGAGAAACATTCAACAATAACAGGAGTATCGATAATTTCCAGCCATGCCAATCAATCGATAATTTCAACCGACGCATGAAAGAGATCGCTCCCAACGTTCGGGTCACTCACGTCCCTATTCCTGCCGCCATTGGCCAGCATTATCGACCACGCCTGGTAAATTATACGTCTACTTATGTATTATGAGTAGGTCTTTTTACTCGACCACGATTACTGCCTTTGTCTCACCACGTACGCACAGTCACGTTTCCGTTGTTACATTATTTGGTGGATTCGAGCAGTATGGGTTTCAATGTCATGCTCTCATTATTTGAATGACCTTCCTTGCGTCTTCAAGGCCACTCCGCCTCCAGCTTCGTCATCTGTGAGCCTCCACATGACTCCCTCAGGCAGCAGTGGACCCTCGGGGAACCATCTTCCACCGGGCGCCAGCAACTTTGGTTGTCCAATGAATCAGTCGCCGGTTGAATCCCCGACACTGCAACCGCGGATGCCCCTGTCTACACTAGCTACGACAACGACGACAGTGACACAGTTTGAATACCTTCATCCCAACTTCCCGCCATCGATTGGCCAGGAACAGCAACAGCGACACCTGCAACCGATTCAGATGAAGCAGCAGCAGCGGCAGTGTAGACAAGTGCACCGGGAGTCTTGCAATCTTAATCAGCAGCCGGCTTGGAGCACCTGTTCTTGCACGTCCTACTTCCAGACGAAGACGCTCTACGAAGAGGTGCCAGTGGAGACACCAAAACCTCCAGGCAACCTGGCTACTCGATTAGGGGGAGGAGGAGGAGGAGGAGGAGGAGGAGGAGGAGGAGGAGGTCGTATGCCGGCATTTACTTGCGTCCCGTCTCCTCCGGCGCCTGTCTCGATGATGCCAAGCTCGTGAGTTCTATTTTTTAAATTGAAAATGCGCGCTGGGATTTTGGTTTCAAGATTTTCTGTGTGGGAAGATCGAATCAAAATGCGTAGTCGATTGATGGCGCCAAATGGGCTTGAATCGGAAGTGGGAGTCATTCTTTGCTCGTAACCCCCCTCCCCATAAACTTTCAAACATTGGAACCAGTCCGTGTCACGTGGCTGATCAATTAGTTTTTGATAAAGTTCTGAACCCGCCATGTTACCTGAACTAATCGCTTGGGCGTTGTTGTATTGGCGTAACCTCGTGTTGCTCCCATAGTTTCGAGGTTTCGACACTCATGGAAGCGTCCACGAAAACAGGAACCCGGAGTCACGTGGTGTCGTATCCAATAAGGTGATGGCGTGTAGCTGATGGAAAAAAGCAACCATGGAAACTGACGCATGGCGAAAGGGGTGTTTAAAACCAAGGAATGACGCGAATGTGTAGGATTCACGGTGTGTGGCTTACGAAAAGTGGAGCATCATAATATTAATACAAGATTGATAATTAAGGGTTGCCAAAAAAAATTGCAGACCCTACGGAAACAGCATACACTGACCATCTTCTTTTTAGCCCTATAAGATGGTGGTGCAATAAGATAGGTTGAAAAAAACATGAAGTCTAGCAGGTTGAATTGGCCAGGCAAAATGGCTGGCAAAACTACATAATCCATGAAATCCCATCGTGCTCCTCGTGAAGCTTAAAGCGATTTTTAACTCTTCTGTCGTCAAACACATTGTTGCTATTGCTATTATGACTGTTCGTAGGACACAAGTGAAGTCTTATCTTCGTGAAAAGGTCGAAAGCCGACGTCAGGCTCACAATTGCCCGCTTCTCCTACCACCCACGTCGTCGAATTTTCAAGGCCAGCAGCAAATTCGACCCACCGTTTCCATGGTGCCCACAGCATCTACGGCAACTACGACTACTGCCGGCCACAAACGGCAATTTCAATCGCAGCTAGCTTCCCTAATCGATTCTCCCGCCGTGGACTCTCCCCCAGTCCTCCTCCGCCACCACCACCAACACCATCACGTGGACCACCCGCGCATGCTGCAACCACTTCCCGGATATGCACAAACGCCGTCTATACACGATCAACAACTCCGGCACCATCTGGACCTCCATGGGTTCAGCCAGAATAGCCAGGCCCACCAAGCATATGGCGTCACGAAACACCATTGTCAAGGTCGCTTCATGGACTATCCGTCAAGCAACGCCTTTAAGGCTGCTGGAGGCCGTGGGGATTTCAGGGATCCACGACAGCAGGGAGAGGAGCTGGAGGAGAAACATTTGATGCCGCGGCTTCAGGAAGTCTCCGCGCAACATTTTGAACAACCATCAGTGGAGATCCCGGAGAGATGCCAACGGGGTTTTTTGATGGAGCCGCAACCTGGAAGTGGCGAACATCGGCGGCCTGAGGACTTCTCCTTCGAGGGCGTCTTCAACGAGACAGAAACTGAGGAGGAGAAGACCTCTTCGGCAACAAGACAACACAAAGATGTCGAACTCACCGACGATCTAGTGGAAGACGTGTTGGGATGTAAGCCCATTGGGTATTTTGCCGGATTCCCTAGGTGCTTGATGACGTTTCATGGTGCTCATGTATTTTCGTCGCTGATAAAAGCCAATTCAAGAAACGCGTCGTGACGTAAGGTTTTTTAAGTAGTCCAATTTAGTCATAGCCGATGAAGAATTATTGAATGTGACAGATACACTATACCCTCTTGGGAATCCTGCCTTTTTCAGAGTATGAGTAGTACAGACCAGCATGACGCAGAAGAGAGGGTTTGTTTAGTAGTTTGATGCGACATGCTTTTTCTCAACTTCATGGACAGCGAGACGTTGTTGTTATTGCAGAGTCTCGGTGTGAATCGTTGCCTCGTCTCGAGAATTTTGGATCCGGCTACCACCAAGAGGTCGTCGCGTTCTTTGGACTCCGTTTGGCTGTTCCGTTTGGCTGTTCTGGTGTTGCTCATTCTTACGCCTCGTCCACGCGAAGTTGCGTCGCTAGTTCAAATGAAAGAAATTTGAATTGATTGCTGACCTTTCTCTTTGCTTCCTTTTACTCTTTTAGTGGAACAGCTTTCTGGCGACACAGGGGTCCCCAAAAAATGCGCCACTTATTGAATCTCTCCCCTCTCAGGTCTACGATTCGAACGTCCAAGCTCCATCCCGTCGTAACCTTTTGTTAGCGCACATTGTCTTATCTCAGGATCGCGCCACCCCCAGACGCCCTTTCCCTCTCCATCGATAATGTTTTTTCGGTCGTATTTTTTCATGTTTCCGGGCCTCACCTATTTGGCCCATGGGCTGGCCTGCTTTTCTACGTATCAGCATGTGACCACTCCCGCACCCATCACAGGAAAGCAGAATGCCCATTTTCAGGGGCCACCCACTTATGGATCACTTCTGAAGGCCCGTGTCCCTCTTCCGATTGATTGTTTAGATATGCATTTTATAATATTATTATGCTACTTATGACAAGTGAGGGTGGTGTTTCTGGACACCAACACACCTGCACACCACCGAGATGGGTCGGCTTACAACGAGCCATCTTAATTTCTACCAAATTCACCATCTCCTCACCCGACCTTGAATATGAACCATCAACCTGACCCTCCTGTCCATACATTCCCGAAAGCCCGACCTCTACCCACTATTATACTTTCTCAGGTCCTTGAACAACTCTCCCTAGTTCTGTACATATTTTTTAGAAAGTAGATCGTTTCTCAGTCTGGACAGGAATAAAGATGCCTTTTCTGTTGCGCCTGACCTTTACACCAATATCGATCTACAATACCCGCCCGAATACGTTTGCCCGATTATTTCATGGATATACCTTGCTCCTCTGATTGTTCACTCTCGTCGGTAATGTGAGTGTTCGCGTTGAGGTCTTTGTTCTTACTATTGTTATTCACCCGAAGCTACTCGTATTTTGCCATAAAAATCTTCTTAACTTTAATTTTATTTAATTGTATAATTAATCGGATTTGGAGAAAACGAAAACCATTTTTGTATAAGCAGGTCTTAAGGCGTTTATTTTGTTGCTATAATTAGCTGACATCGATTAAGGTAAACACAAATAGCTACCGCAGATACTACATAAGGATTTGCAATTCCTTGGTTTGCAAAATAAAATAGCCGTTTTAGTGCTGATTTATCGTTGTTGGCGGGCCAGATCCAGCCTAACATTGACAGTTTGCTGCTTCGGTATCCGAGCAGCGTTTTGGATTTGGCCTTTCAATGGTCACCATTTCCCGTTTGCCAAACTCTATATACTTCCTTGGTTAAATTGGCCTTTCTTGCCAATTTACTTCTTTTATTCTTAACTTATTCTGCATTTTCTTCGAATAATCGTCATTTCCTGTGACATTTTTTTTTATTATAAATTTAATTGCTGAAAGTTTTGGCCCTCGTGACCTTAATAAAGCGAATATTATTATTCAGATTGGCGCGAAGCCATTGTTTATATCTGCCAAATGAACCCCTTGACTTTAATGCTCTAAATGATGGATTTATCTTCAAATATACTGGGCATCAGATTGGATCTCTTAATCCAACAGCCTTTCTACCCGTCCACGAAACCTCTGTCTCCAAAATATTTTGCTATTCTCGAGAGCTCCATGGGCTCCCACCTACAGTTGTGATAATCTATCACTGCGAGATTTCTCCGATTGTCACCCAACACATTAATTATACGTTAAGGAAAGCTCCTTTCCTTAGGAATTGAGAGATGTTGTTAAAACACCAATTTTGAAACCGCCCAATGTTTCCGCGAGACCTGTTAAGTCTAAACCTATCGCAAAACGCCTCTGTGTGGTTGAAAGTGATTAAGAAGCACCTCTGTATATTGGCGAGCTCACCCCCTCCACTCATCAATTGATGCCGGAGCGAAAGCCGTTAAGGGAGAATTTTTGGACTTCACTTCGGCTCTCAACACTATTTCACGCTCCCGCATTCTACCTTAATGTTTAAATATGGCTTTGAAGGATGGTTGATTAATTGGTCCCCCAATGCTGTTACACTCATTTAAAAGGCGGATGACCTGCAAAAGTGATAATATAGATGCGTCTTCGGGAAATGTCGCGTCCTCTGTTTCTTAGCTTGCCGATCCAGAAGACTCTAAGTTAAGTAAAACCGTATTAAAACCTCCCCCGTGATTTTTCCCGTCGTCAAATGTACTGAATTGTTAACCTTCCGTAGGTTTTTTTTAATAATCTAGTTTTCTAGTTGCCCGTCAATGCTCTCCATCCAAAAGTTATCGTTCGACGCCACTTGATTAATTGCAGACTTCTTGCTGCTCGTATATTCGATGACTTTGACCAAAGCGTGGGCAAAACCGTCCAATAATAATAATAATAATTGTAGTGGCTTTATTGAGGTCAAAACCGTCCAATAAATACAAGAGTATTTCGCAATTTGTCGATTCCTTATTTGTCCCGATTTTTAGTTTCACCAGAGAAAGTGAAGAAAGAACTAAAAGACAGTTGTTCTATAGACCATCGCTTATTGAATATTTTTTTGTGTTGAAATATTTGGCCCTTGTGACTTCAATAAATCATTCATCACCATTATTCATAAACGTCGGATCTTTGTACATAGATAATAAACTTGCTTAGATATCGAACTTTGAATTTTTTTATTCTAAAGAACGATATTTTTCAATGCACTATCAACAGTGATATCTGTTACATTCGTAAATACGCGAAAACAGAATGATTCCTTTTTTGGGTTAATTTGCACTAATTCTTGGGCGGCTTATTTGGAGTCGGGCTAGGTTGTCGTCGTTCCACATGCCTCCAAAAAAGAAACCCGATGGACCGTCAAAGAAGTCTGTGGAAAAGGAGAAACAAAAAACTATAGAGGTTTTTTTATTGGAAACGTTTTTACTTGTGTAGGACAAAACCTTTGGTATTAAGAACAAGAAGGGCGCAAAACAACAAAAATTCGTACAAAATGTACACAAGCAAGTGACATTTGGGAACAAATCTATGCGTGACGTAAGCAATTATTTGTGATTTCAAAATCTGTCAGATTGAAAAGCTACAGCAGGAGAGGGATGCAAAAAAGATAGCTAAAAAACAGGGTCCTGATGAAATGGCCCTACTGTTTAAACCTGTATCTGAACTTCAAAAGCTGGGCAAGGGTAAGGTGCAAAAATCGTGTTTAGGCTTTAGGCGTTGATCCAAAGTCGGTTCTTTGCGCATTTTTCAAACAGGGAACTTGCACCAAGGGTGATAAGTGCAAGTTTTCTCATGACGTAGATATCGAGAGGAAAACGGCAAAGAAAAACCTTTACGAAGATGTCGTTAATGAAATGGACGATTGGAACCAAGAAGAACTCGAGGATGTCATTAGTAAAAAACATGGTGACCAGAACAAGGGTCTGCCGCCCACAGCAATTGTAATTTTTCTTTAAATTATTTGATTTCGTGATCATTTAGATTTGCAAATACTTTTTGGATGCAGTTGAAGGAGGAAAGTATGGCTGGTTTTGGGACTGTCCAAACGGCGAAGGCTGTCATTATCGACATTGCCTTCCTCCCGCCTTCGTTCTTAAAAAAGATCAAAAGAAAATGGAAGAGCAAAAGGAAACAATTTCTCTTGACGAACTCATTGAAACAGAGGCAAGTGCATCTATTAAACTTCTCTTGCAGTATATCGGGTGTTATTTGTGTCTTTATTTCTTTTGTAGCGTCGTGGACTCGGCCTCAACCAAACCAGGGTTACCCTCAAAACCTTCTTGGCATGGAAGAAACGAAAGGTTATTTGTCTACTTTAAAAAAACCGCATGCTGAATGGGGACATTCTTATTTTCCGTAACTTTCTCTCTATTAAAGCGATCTGAAAAGCTGGCATCTGGAATGCAAGAAAAAGAGAAGAAACAGGCTAACTTCGCACAGGGTCGTCTTCTTGGTGTATGTTAATTGCCTTCACGCTTGTATG
This sequence comes from Proteocephalus fallax, assembly GCA_028672205.1. Classification (NCBI taxonomy): domain Eukaryota; kingdom Metazoa; phylum Platyhelminthes; class Cestoda; order Proteocephalidea; family Proteocephalidae; genus Proteocephalus; species Proteocephalus fallax. The sequence continues at coordinate 3,643,999 of JAPUBX010003981.1, read as the reverse complement.
CTCGTTTTGGTATTTGCTGAACGCATCCGTTTGGGTGGTGCCTTTTAAAGTTGTGTTCCCAGTGGCTGTGACAAACGAGCTAAGTTAGAACATGAAATTCGTGCTATTAGTCACACGTTACCGGCTCACACTCTTGCATGAGATCTGCACAGATAGCAAGGCCGATTGGCTGAGAAGCGGATGCTCCATATACACTGTTTTTTACGTTTTCCTCGCTCCTGTAGATATCTGGAAGAGAAATGTTCGAGTTCAACCCCGATTTCGCCGACGAAGGGGAGGATGATCTCGATGGAGACGTTTGTGACACACTTCTTCGCGAAACCGAAGGGGATGGGGTAATACACTGTTTTGCCTTTATATTTGGCTACCTGTCATCTCCATTAGGTTAGATTTTTTTAATTTCAGGAGATTTGTGAAATCCACGAGATTGATCTTAACACATTTGACGCCTACAACTATGGTGAACCAGGTAGGCTACTCCTTTTGGACTCTAAGATCCTCTTATTGAGCGACCACTTCTGTAAATGATTTCCTGGGAAGATCATGGAAAATTCCTCGAAACCGGTTTATACTCTAGCGTCACATTAAACGATTAAATTCTGCTACGTTTCCTACAAACAATGTCTTTCCTATTTAGATGCCGGTGACGACGTTGAAGACCTTGTGACCGCTCGCCAAAAAGGTATTTGTTTTCATATTGCAAGTTCCAGGGCGTATAACTCTGTTTGTTGGTGCAGCCCCGTTTAAGTAGGTAGTGCCACATTTTGTGACTTGAAAGACCAGTCCGTTAGGGCGAACAGGAACCAGTGGTTTTAGTGGGGACGTTTTTTTCAACTTGTGCCACTACCTGATTTCCTAGGTAATCTGGCAATCGACGAGGACTTGTTCAATGATGCAGATCTAGAAGGCCTTGACGAGGAGCTGGAGGAACTTGAAGTTGTCGACTAAGTGAACGATAATTTTCCAACACGCGCACACTACCCTACCGAGTTCTCATTCTGCTCGAAATGCCTTTCCCAAATGAAGCCCTTGTGTACATTTTGAAGATCAGCGCTGTAAAATACACTACCACTGGAGATTTGGAAGTAGTGTGGTTTTTTTGTAATTTTGACTTGCTAACTTCAACATGTCAGAAATTAAACAGTGTTTGAGACGGGTTTTACGACACAAAATTAAATATGAAGTCGGACAGTGGGCGGTGCGTGGATTTACGGAACCTCGACGCGAGTCAAACAGTTAGGAGGGGGGAAGGGTTGTTATATGCTTTTACGTTTCTCTCTAATCACCATCTGCAGGCAGTGTTCCGTAGGTCGACTTCACGATGGCCTCCTACAGCGAACAAGAATAAAGTTGAGGTCGGTAATAAAAGCGATGGCATGCTTTCGGGGTGTCACAACACAAGATATACAAAACGTACTCTGGATATAAGGTATGGGAAACATGCCTGCACAGCAAAGACGACACGGGGTTGGCATTCGACGCCTAGTGCCTGAAAGGGGCCCAGGTGTGTGGGAAAACCGAGCTTATGAGGAGTATTTTCGGATTTTTCGCCAAAATCGAAGAGATGAGGATAAACCCAAGAAATTAAACCGGTTTAACTTGACATGGACAGGACTACAAGAAGATTGCAACCCAAGAGGACAACTCTTCACTGTGATACATTAATGGCCCCTAAACAAGACAAACATAGAGGCCTCCTAGCCAAACAACTTCCCATTAAAAATGATGTTTTTGAAGATTTTGACCGGTTTTCACGACCGTAATGGACAATCTGCCGCCAAAAATACACACCGCGTCCTCCACTCAATGAAAATAAATAACAACTCAATCCGTCTATTCACACACACTTCTAACCATCTCTCTCTCTTAATGAAGCCGTGATATAGGGGGTACTCGTTATTACTGGTCAACGACGCCGAGTTGGCGTGTCTGCTCCCCAGTAGCATTTGGCGATAAAAAGAATAAAATCAACAGAGTGCAACAGATGACAACAACGATGACGATGTTCACACGAATTTAGGAACCAAACCGCGAACTTCTACAAGGCCGTGAAGGACGGCGGTTGCTGAATTTGAAACCCTGCATTTTGTTGGAGCTGTTGTTGGGTTTCGCCATAAGGTTGCCAGGAAAGGCGTAACAGGTGTGGCATTGCCAACGCCTATGAAAGGGACAAAGGTTCTACGTTTCACACGGGGGTGGCATCCGCTGTCTAACGATACTAGACACGGAATGACGAAGGCAACGACGTGGGCTGTGACAAATGCTGGTTATCTAAACCCAGAAATCCGACGGCATGACCGCCTCTGGTCGCCGACAACCATGGAACTGACAAATACGACCGACCTATTTCTTTGCTATTTATAATCTTCAACAGCAACATGACAAAACATAACTACCCGTGACGCTATAATAGAATAATCCGTAGCTATTCACCCAAAATGGGAACTAATTGTGACATCAAGCGACCACACGCACAAGTCAAAACTAACGGAATAATCATCAAATAACATGTTGTGACTGTATCAACGTGTGGATCTTTAAGTATGAACTTCGCTGTGTCAAGTGACCTTAGATGTCAGAGCGTTTTAGGTCACTGCAACTCAAATTAAGGCATTTGCATACTAAAATTACTAACCCGAACAGTCCCGAGAGCAGATCCCATAGTCTCCGAAATATTTTTGTAGGTTACAGAGTTCCTACAAGACAAAAATAATAATCTACAAACACCGCTGTCGTAATTATTGTATTTTAGTGATGAAGAAAAAAAACCAGATAATAAAAATAAATCAAACGTCGAGCGACCAAGGAAAAAGAGAAAACAACCCTAAATTGATTCAGGGCAGCCCAAAAAAACAAATTTAAAGGAAGTTCATACTTGAATGTTTCGAGCGAAGAGGAAACCTTTTCTTTAACGTCCTCCGCTACGTCAAAAGTCGTGCTTCTAGCCTGAGCGAAGGCCCTCTGCGTTTTCAACACTCTGAAATAAGAAAAATCACAGAAAAAATATAATCAGACCCGTTTCGTGTCATTACGATGGCTGTCGCAATGATGGGATTGCAAATAAGACGGTAATAATCATGTAATAATAGTCAACACTAGTAAACGAGTCGAAGAGTGCTACATTGTTGGCTCGATGGCGTAGTGGTTAGCACCCTGGCTCTGGTGGTGAGGGACAAGCCGGGTTCAATTAGCATGTCTGTCCAACTCGGGTTGCAACAGGGACGCCATCTGTAAACATATTCCCTCGAAATGTCATGCAAAACCCTGTGAAGCCGTTTTATCCTCTAGTAGGAGATATCCGCAAAATTTGACTTGGATTCGGACTGTGAGACGCTGTAATACACCATGGACTCAACAATTGAAACAAATGTATTGCGCTCACGTTTCACTTTCACCAATTCGTACAATGCTTTCCATAACATCAGAAGAAATTGTTGAGATATCAGTGTGCCCCAGTTTCTTCTTGATTTCCACCAATCGTTTTATTTTCACATTTAATGCTTCCTTTAGCGTTTGGATATCTTCTTCGGTCTAACAATTATTATGATAAAAAATGAAACCGTACTGCAAGAAGCTCTCTTTCGAGTGCTTGGTGTTCGAGTTGGGTCTCTTGGTCAGTGACCGGTTCAGATAAGACGACTGGTGGGACAGAATCCATTCGGCGGAAGATACACGTATGGCTAAACCGACGTAGAAACGCACACAAATATAGGATCAACCAATTAAATTGCTTGAATTCAGTGATAGCTAATAAAAATACAAACAACAACCTCATCATCTACCGAGTCAGCGACATCCTACTGATACATCCTTTGTTATGTTAATTTATTTACATTGAATCATCAATTATGTTCGAATACATAATTTAGTTTGATAATCTGGTGGATAAAATATTGATAGGTGAAAACTGCTTAGGCCCATTTTGTATTATTTGCAATCGTGAGAATATTGCGTTATTATTGCCTCTTTGATACTATTCTCGATTTCCCGAGGCATTTATATAGGAATATAACACTATCCCCGTTTTAATGATAAGAAACTGAAACTGTGCAAACTAGATGTGTCCACTCCCCGTCACGAAAACTACCGATGGCAAGAAGACCGTATTCTCTGTTTGATGTGGTTCAATACTTGTAGCTCAGCGCTCAATCGACAGCAGTCGCTTTTCTTGTCTTGTAGGTATCGAAATTATGTTAATTAATCAGCTTACGTTTGCTGCTAAATGTAACTTATACATTTGTAAGTCATTGGTTTATGGGTGCCGGGTAGCATCTCTGGTTGCGAGGTTTTTCGTGGCTCAGGGTTAAGCCACAGTTTCCGCTTAACACAACAAATCACACCTTTGACTCCAATTAGCTGCACGCGGCAGCATCTTCACCCCGATAAAGCTCTGACAGGCGGACTAAACTTGGATCGGTTAGCTCGGAAGTAAATCTCTCAGTGAACATACGAATGAAAACCTTGCGGACCTACCGGAAGAGATCAATGCTAGGATTCAACGCTCATGAAAATGTCGCCGGCTGGGAATCCTCTGATCCCTCAGAACCCCTACAACACGTAAAACCCCCATCACGGCAACCTCCGCGCAGTAATATGTACATTGGCTGCTGGAAAATTTATAGACACCGGAAGCTAATGCAAAACCACCCGCACGCTACAAGACAACTTCTTGGTGTAGTTTGCATCTTTGAAAACCTGCTACCTTATTCTGAGGTACGCATATATAGGTGAAAACTCTTGCTACTACCACAACGGGTCAAGACCAACAACAAAGTTCGTGCAAGGTAACCGATATCCGCAAGATTGGCAACAAACGCTTTCATGGCAAAACCTCGCATCTCTGCGTGATTGAGGTGTACACCCTAAGGAAGGCAGTAGAGGCCCATGCGAATAGCGAATTCTGCGAATTCCTGCTCCTAGCGGGCGACGGTAATGCGCGTACTGGATTTTTAGACGAGATCAAGCGACATATCTTCGGGAGATTCGGCCTTAGGCAACATGCGAAAACATAAAAGGCTCGTGGTCTAAAAAAATGTGTTTCTAGCAACCTAAAAGGCAGACATGGTATTCAAACGACGACCGCACTCTCCATCAAATTAACTATATACCAGTGCGATCACGTTGGGCATCGTCAATCGAAGAATGCAGATCCAAAGACAGGAAACAATAACGCATCCGAATATAAACTGGAAACCCTTGAGAGTTATCGGAAACCAAACGCGTCAGTGTAGCTGTTCTCGACATGCCTGCAAAATGCCAAGCCCTCTCGAAAACAATCCGCATCCCGCCAAAGAGGATCTAGAAACAACGCGAGATCACAAGAAGGACTGAATAACCGAGATGGCACTGTAATTTTCGGAGAAGACTTTAGAAGCTCATCTGCCAGGCGCGTCGAACTTCCGACAACTCTAGCCGTATAAAAACCTTTTGACAACGCCTGCGAAATTCCCCTCATTGTATATTGTTGCCCAGTAACCTTTTAACCCCCCGTAGCCAATTAAAATCGAGTTTTCTAGTGGCCTGCCTATGCTCTCGATTGAAGAGATCATCGTTCAACGCCACTTAAATAGTTGTTCACTAATCGCTGCTCGTATTTTAAGTGACCCCTCCAATCCCGTCATTTCAAGTTTACCGAAGTGTAAATCTCTTCGACCAATGCGTAGGCAATACCGTTCAATACCTACAAGAACGGCGGCATATCGCATATCGGTCATTCCTTATTTTTTGTTTTATGCTGAAAGTGTTGGTCCTTGTGACCTCAATATAAGTATATTCGCGGAATCCATATGGACCTCGGCTAACACTGGCGACTTTAGAAGTGTTTTCATCTGCCAGAACGAGATTTCGTGTCCACGGCGAAGATTTACCAGCAAACGCGGACGTCAGGCCAGGCTGTACACGGTGCTGGTCAATTAAGTGGTAGAGTGGGTAATGCACCATGCCCTCGCTGACTGCAATGGTTTCCAAGTGGCCCATGTCTTCTATCGGCGACCTGCAATTCGTAGATACCCCAGCAACCTTTAAACCGGTTCTCATCCGTATAAAAAAACTTTCCAAAGACAGTCGGGCTGGAAATTGTTACACAGTCAACCAAAGTCTTCTCTACGTGCCATGAACACAACTCCCAGCCTATCTACCTAATCAATGCGCCAGCCAAATATCTGGGTTCCACTACCCTTCCGAACGGTCAATAGAAGAAGAAGCCAAAGGAAGCCGTTTCACCATCTGCGCACAACCCTGTGGGGCTGCGTCAACCGCCCTGCAATCCACCCAATCTACCCACCTACGGCCGCAAAACCTGGCCACTGCGAGTCGAGGACACAAGGAGATTGGAAGTATTCAATCACTGGTGTGTCTACGAGAAATCTCTAAAGCGGACTTGCATGACCAGCTCTATTTCGACGAAATAAGACGCCGTTGTGCAAACACGGGGAAGCAGCTGTCAGTCGTTCTACAATGCAGTTGTTTGGACACGTTCTACGCCGGCCAGACAGACACTAAGACAGACAGACACAAGACTTTCAACCCGGTGCCTCTCGCCGCCATGTTGCCAAGGTTTGGGCTGCCGGAGCGCGTGCAACCATAAGCATGGGCCGATATGGAACGCCTGGGTTTCAAGTCAGTCCATCTGCGGACTGCGCCGCTGGAGGAACCAGAACAATCGAGCAACAATCTGCTCGAACCCAGTCTCGGATCAGTATTAATTGATTTCATTCTCCAACTTCGCGCGAAGGGTTTCGACGAATACATCGCTTTAAATTTCACTTGATAGATTGGCGTGTTCTACCTACTTGACGGTCGCTTCAATCATGCCTCTGGTGGATCTGATGGAATCATCGCATGCACCCATATATAAAGCATAGTTTCTTTTAAATCATGCTTTAACACCCAAATTGATTGAAATTTAACATCAACTGAGACTACTTGAGGTCGAACTGAAACGTCGATTCTGTAAAAGTGCATTGGGTTCCAACCCACATACAAATCCGATCCACTCACTGCTATTAACGAATTGGGCATTGGTTCCTCTCCATCAATCAGACTATGCGTCGCCATGTTATTTGTGAAATCGTCATAAATTGCCCGAATTAACTGGGGGAACATAATAATAATAATTGTAGTGGCTTTATTGAGGTCACGAGGACCAAAACTTTCAGCATAACATGAACGAAATTGTTGTTATTGATTATAGCTCTTTAAGTTACTGAGGTACCAACCTAGATACGGTGATAGTGTAAGGTAAAGGTTTGACATCTTCGCGTTTGAACGCCGAGATACATGTTAAAGTCAGACAAAACCCGCAGCGTTTTGTGAAGTTTGAACACTCTAAAGTGGTATCATTTCCAACTTCCTCAGATTTTATCAGATTTCGATTCTTTTCGACGGGGCCATGTTTAGTCTCATTATGATATTTCAATAATTTTGCATTTATGGTTGTCAAATTATAAAAAAATGCGGTTATGGCAAAACGGTCTATAATAAATGATGTTATTAATTATGCAACCAATGGTTAGAGTGAGAAACATGGTTGATAACGCGCGACCTTACTGACGTTTGGTTTTCTGTTTGGAGATATCTGATTGGTGAGGTTACGCTTGATCGAAAACATTGCCTGACTAATACCGAGACAGTTTCGGCTGCCTATAAGATGAGCTGAGAGTAACCTCGCGAACGCGAGTTCGACTTGGGTGTTCAGTTAACCCCCCCATTCTTATATCAAGGGGACTAACGTGAGAATTAAAGAAATAATTAATTGAATTCGACAACATTTATCTTTCAAACAGTGTGGACACCACACTCGATTCCTAGCTCTGAAATGACTTCAATCATATAAAATCTTTTGTGAATGTATTTAAAAAAGAGTAAGTATTGATGAGGCACACGGGAATCTGTAAATAATAATAATAATTGTAGTGGCCTTATTGAGGTCACGAGGACCAAAACAAGGCAGTATAAAAAGTACTAGATATGAAAATTGTCGTTTAGTTCCTGCTTCACCTGCTCTGGTGAAACTAAAAATCGAAAAAAATAAGGAATGGGCGATATGCGATATGCCGCCGTTTTTAAACTTTTAGAACTAAATAGCAATTTCTAATAAAAATATTCGGCTGATTACCTCTAATGCTGATGCGAGTTCATTGAAAGGATGTTAAATCAGTTAATGTTGAATACTAAAAATTCAAATCAATTGTAGAATGGGATTAATGAAGATATTAACATAACAAATTAAAAAAAGAAAATAAGGTTTCATATTTGCAATGTTTTACGAAATCTGACTGGTTTTGAATCAATTTTACTGGATGGCGGTGTGAAGCATAAAAATTGTCTGATGCAAGGAAGCCAAGCAAGGTTTAAATGGTGAATAAAATGGCGCTCTTTTCATTGAAATATATAATGTAATTATAAAAACTACAGGTCTTTGTATGTGCAGACAATCATGTTGGATAAGTATAAAAAATTCCGGCAAACTCAGATACCCATGCATGTCTGAAACTTCCAATAACGATAGCTATCCATTTTTCAGAATACCGCCTATTATGTGGCATATTTCCCCTTGAATAAAGCGTAAAAATTATTATTATTATTATTATTATTATTGAATGGGATTTTGTGATCAGAAGAGTAGGAATTAACACAGAGAATAAATTACCTTATTAAAGTTTACCCCAGGAAGCCTGATACGGTTTTATCGAAGAGGGGTGTAAAAGTTAGGGATTCCAAACCTTTTATTTGATACTATAAGACTTACCTTTGGCGCACGTATGGAAACTGAAAATGCACAAAGCTGGCTGGATTCATAACAAAATTGGTTTTGGTTGATGAAATAAAGATGGTGCTTGTGTCGAAGTTGTGAATGAACGTGTTTGTTCAAATTTGGTAATATTTTTAATTTCGCAATGTAATTGGGATACCACGATCAATGCGTTCAGCACTAAACAGCGAGTTCGGTTTATCCATGGCACAAGAGCGAAACGGTTTTAATCAGCTGAGGTCAGGAAAGTGACGACATGTTCGGAGGCATTCCACAAGCATGAACTCTTTAACTCTTAACTCATTTAAAAGGCTTGAAACTCAAACAAATAAAAGTGGATAATAAGTGACTCTTTATATCTGCATCCATTTAAATTTGAAAATCTTGGGTAAGTGGCTTTATTGAAGCAATAAGAATAACGCCTTAATAACTAAACACCAATTCAATGTGTACAGAACAAGTTGTATTTTGAATTTCCTCGGGGAAAATGTAGTCTTTTTTGTATGCATCCATTCCATTGCATTTAAAATCGTTTTCTTGACCAACATGCAGAAAGAAAAGCAGCAATTTATAACTACCAGTTCTGAGTTCTAGAGTCTACCCACCAAGTTTAGACGGCCCTCCGTACCCACCAGATTTCAGTTTTCGATGCACCCGTGCATCAACCCATTCATTCAACTGAGAAACTACAAAATATATAATCGGATAAACTTTATTGTAACGTTTCTATCACGGAAAAGGAAACACTGTGTTTTATTACTGCTTTTGAATTGCATATAAAGAGGTGGGTGGTATTATGGTTTGTCTTTTATAAAAAGGATTGGTAACTAGTTTGATTAAGCAGTGGTTTTGTGTTAGCTTCGTAAAACATGGGGGGGACAGTCAAGTTGTATGTAATCAAACCGTTGTATACAGAGGTGAACGTCTTTGTGTATATCGTCATTATCAAGCTAGTAAAAGTAGTTCGTTTTTTGGTAAAACAAAGTAGGAAAATATGTGATCATCGTTGTCATTTGCTTCGGCGTGTTTCACACGGAATGAAAGCTCACGATGTCGAGATGATGATTATGATGAAAGATAGAAGAGAACGAGTGAAAAAATTTACACACCGTATGAAGTTGAAGAAAAGATACGTGCTTATTAAAATCGGTAGGGTAAGGCCAATACCCATAGCTGAGGCAAACAGGGAAAACAAGTGGTAGCAAAATCGAATGACTAGATACGTTCAGAGCAGATCTTTAGACTTCTACGAAGAGGCTTGTGGTTTGGCCAACCTTGATGATCATCATGCCAACTGCACCAACAAAGGGGACAAAAGTATTTGAAGCAGTCAAATGCGCGGCAGAAATAAACGCCGGGCTGTTGACCACAAATGTTGCATATGGAATCCTCAAGAAACGGGTCGATTTGCAGAGTCTTTGTGAACTTGGTTGTGCGAACCTCGACAAAGTTGGCGGTGACGGCACGAGTGTAGCTCTTCGTAGAAGAAAAGACGACGCGACCAGAACCTAAAGGTAATCAAACCCAAAGATTTCAATCGGGCACTTAAATAACGTAATTGCGGCAGAAAAGTGCAAAATGGATTCTAGTCGTGCGGTCTCCGTGATTGAATTGCACAATATTGTGCATACACACAAAAGTGAAACATTGGCAACGAATGTCACGATGATATTACGAACAATCTAGTGCTCTTTAGACGGGAATTGACTAGCAAAGAACTCAATGACACCTTTTGGATGCGACGCTACGAATAGAATGTCACAATAGTACAGCATGCTATTTATTTCTGGTTACTTTTATGAAAGAATGTGAGCCGGACATACCAATGGGATATTTATGCTTGTCTGTGTCCAGTGCAGCAAAGATGACGTTGTCAAAGAGATCGTTCATGATGTTGGCGAGTGCTTCAGCAGTTATCATGCCATGCAATGCGCCCACAAAAACGGTGTTGGTAGATTCCAAACGTACCTGGTTGCCTTCGCGACTCCACTGACTATCACTTATCACCCATGGAATTACCTGCAATTACAGGAGGTAAAACGGCGATTTTATGGTCACCCAGTGCAATATTCGTGATTTTTTTATTGGAATACCGGTTCACCACTAATTAAAACCACACACTTGTTTGACAGGTTTTGGAATTATAGATAAACACATAAATCAATGGAACGGGGTTTCAATTCAACAAGAGTATCTGATACAGCAAATTAGCTACCAATGAGTTTACCATAATTCACGAGTGACCGGAAGAAATTAAAACAGCTATAATTTATTGCTTCTTCACAAAAAGTAACTAATTCGTAAGGCCTGTAGACAGTCGTTTAGTGTGTGTTGATGACACGAGATATTTGAACACGCGTATTTATCTAATTGTGTTTGACGCAAAAGTTTGATTTGAATAAAAATACTGATAACGGCACCCGTATTTATTGGTTACTCGAAACCAGTTCGGGTCAACAAGACTGGTTACAACGCACACCAACAACGGGCACCACCCCTATTCAAATACTGGGGAATAGTGGAACTTCAATAATCACTCCCTTGAATAGACGGCATTGTGCGCTAACTTCGTGATTTATTAGTACATTAGGAGAGATTGAATGGAGTGTTAGCGGTAGGTTCCAAAAATATTTCAGAATGTGTTAACAAGCTGCCTCGGTAAATACACAATGTCCGCATTGGCGTCATTCATCACGTCGACATGCGGCCCCCGTGAGGCCAAACGAACTAATAGAAATTGAAATGCCGTAAAATCGGATAGATCGCTTCTGAATATGTTATTAAGCCCTAAATCAACCCCTAAATTATTTCGAAAACGTACCTGAACGTCCTTAGCTTTAAATTTCGGAGATGACAGTTTAAAATAATCTCCACCGGACTGTGGGTCGCGAGAACATCTAGACAACAATTCTCCGACGCATTTTTCATGTTCGAAAAGTAGGTAACAGTATCCCTTTGGCGCACTGCCGCCTTCGTGCTGATTATGAGCAGCGTAGCCACCGTCCTTCTGGGGCCAAAGCACCGAGACTGCGCCAAAATGAGAAAACGTGCTGATAAGATCTTCGCTAGTACTGTCCCAAGGCACTCCACCTAGGAAAACCTTCCTGGAAAAGTTTTTGTCTTTGTAATTCCGCATTGGTAGTTTTCCATTCCAGTGCTGAATCGTTTCCATTTTTTGTGAGGCGTTATCTAAGCACAAAAATTACACAAAGTCATAATACTAAGCACATAAAAGGTAATTATTGCGATGGAAAGGGCGTGACCTCTACGAAGACTTACTTGCGGAGTTGCGGTAGATAGTGGCCGCACGGTCAATATCGCCCTCGAAATTTGAGAGGCGCTGACCATATGGATCCGTCATTGGACGTCGGTGATAGTTCGAGGCGCTTGAAGACTGACCGCCAAATGTTGGCGAATGCCTTAGAACCCTGTTCATATAATTCGACGTGGGGTTGGTACCCGGGCCAACCGAGCGTCCATGGTAACCGGTGACTTGTTGGGATTTTTGACTGTCCACTGTAGCTGCAACAGCAGTCATTAACTCGGCAATTAGCTCGTTATAGTTGTTGTTTCCGTTAACGGAAGAAGACAAAATGTTGGCAATATGTCCCAGCAATCCCGAATTGTAATTGTTATTTCTATTCGTGTTGGGTCCTGTGTTTTGAGATTGAGAGTTAATCGATGTCAAAAGGGCAATGAGAATATTGTTGAAATCAGATGGATCGTTGTCGCGCTTTGAAATTTGAGCATTCTGGGTGTTTTGGCCGAAGGTTGAAAGAGCGGCTTGGAGATTCAGTAATTGGTTTGTCGTAAAACTATTTGCTGACGAAGAAATGTTTGGTTGGGAAGAAAATTGTGGGTTTTGCGATCCACGCAGAGCCGAGAGAAGCAAGTCGGTGGAATGGGATTGAACAGGAGGCCTCGTTTGGGGAGGATTCGGTGGTGAGAAGTTGGCGCCATTGCTATTGCTTGTCAGCAGAGGTGCCAATAAATTGAGAACATGTTGGCCGGAGATTTCTAGAAATCGGTAGTGCGTTTCAAAAAATATACAAAAGGTATGCTTTTACAATGTACTTTTTGGACAACATATAATAAAGTTATTTTTTTATATACTCAATGAGACTTGAGTAGGTTAACTGTCTAAATTAAAATGTTTTACCATTTAATCCTGAGTTTATGTTGGTTTTGTTGTTATTGAGGTTGACGTTGAGATTATTCAATAGCAAGGTGAGAGCAGTCAATTGGCTCGGCGACAAATGACATATTTCCTGTTGTTGGAATGATTGACGATCGGCAACAGTTTCTGAAACAGTCACTGGAGACGAAGCAGGCATAGCCTCTGATGTCAAACATCTGTTGATGCCAACGTTCCTTTCCAAGTCGTCTGCACCGATGCTCAAATCAGGAGCTCGAACACAACTAGATTCGCGGCTATGAGGATTGCTGCCACCGTCGGTTAGAATATCCACATACTTTGACACATTTGCTATGTTTTCCTCCAAGACCTCAAGGTCTTGCCGTTGTCGGGAGTTAACAGTAGGTGGTAGAGCGTAGCTCAGAAAATCGTTAAAAGATGTATTATGGACCGCATCGTCCATAGTTATCACATTTGATGACCGATGGCTGACGTCAACTGGAAACGAAATTCTTCTTTGGAAAGCCGGCGGGCAAGGCCCTCCGTGGAAAAACCGATCAGATATTTCCCTCGGATTATTTGTTTGTTTTGTGGCCACGTGAGCCTCCATCGACGGTAGTTCCGATTTATGGAAACTGCGTCTTTGGTAGTCTTTTGGCATAGGAAAGAACGGTTTAGGTCGCTCCTCGTATAAACTGTTTTGTTGGCGCGTACGTATTGATGGTTCAGTCGAGTCGAAACTTTCGTTTGAATCCGTCGGAAATCGGAAATTATCAGTAGAATAATTTCCGCTGTCCGAAAGCATTGAATCTGTAAACGGATCGAACGGAGGAGGATTTCGTACAAGATGTTGCATTGTTTGAGTGCCCGCAAGACAAGCTCTCGGGTTTATTTGCGAAAAATCGCTGGAAGTACTGGTGTTTTGTTTTCGTGACAATTGCTGTGGTGGAGAGGCCTGATGAACTCTCAGAATGTTCGAGAGATTTATGGTACTCGAATCGATCTCCTGTGGCTGGTTGGGTCGTGCTACACTGACAGCAGCGATGTCAGCTGAAATGTAGAATATGCAGTGGTAAAATCCTGTTGTGCGCCATATGTATGCACGACTGGTGTGCAAAGCCCTCTCATTGGTTAATATTGATCGGCTTGCACACACAGGTCTCAACGTGCTTGCGTGCAGGTCCTTGCGCATACACACGCAAACAATGGGTGGCTTTGGTTGTAACGGTGACGACAATACATATCGCACAGATCCGCTTGTGTAACAACCTTAAATCAGATCGATACAAGCGTGAGCGTTTGGTTGGTGCCAATCAATGTCCCTGAGATGCATGTCCAGCTGTCAAAATCGTCTCGCTTGTTTTTTTAGCCATTTTAATATTGCACGACTTCAACTAAGTATATTCGAATTGTCAACTGCTACTAACCCCGGGAATCGTAATTCAACCAAGTTCAAATGAACATATATCATGTTTTGAAAAAGTTCAGCTCCGATGATTAAATATATTAGATAATGCAATATTTAAATGAAAAAATCCAAGCTTGCAAACATATATTGCAGTTAGGGACATTTTAAAATGTCGCGATATAAGTAAATGCCCAACCATTGCAAAAGTAAAATTTTGTTATTTAACCGCTCAGGAAACCAATTGTATCAAAATAAGTCTAGAAATGTATATCATTATAGTCCAGTTCGTTTTATGTAAATATTTAGCTATTTAAAAGAATATAGAATCTGATTGAAAAGATAAAAAACAGAATTGCCCTAAAATACGATCAGTTATAGAAATTTCGATTCGGCATTTATATTTATCGAACATTATTAATATTAGGAAGCTAATATCTGTGTGCCAATACGAAAATATTTGAACGAAGTTAAAACATAATTGAGAGTATAGATTAATAAACTAGTACTTTTACGTACAGACCTTGATATTTATTAGATACCATGATACCACACGCATGATCTCTTTCACTTGGAACTCCTAAGCCATCAAAATTATTTTACTAACTCGCAACAATTAAGAAAGAAGAATAAATTTGAATACGTACCACGAGGGCCCGAAGAGATATTTGATCTCGAAGAAATTGCAGGGTCGTTAAATAGCAGATGTTTTTCGCTGCCATTATAACTCCACATATTTGTTAAACTCATAGTAAAATGTACTGAAAGTACAAACCACGACACGTAGATACCGCAACAACCACAAGCTGAAACACCCGAAATATGACTCGCCAACCGCGATCACCAGAACAGCTGAACTCAATTGATTTCAGTTCGTTCGCGTAAAAAAGGCACGAGCCGAATATCGATTTTTTTAATCAATGACCTAGAACAAGTGCTCAGTTCGAAAGGCCGCAAACACGCGGGAATGCGCACGTGGTCGCAATACTACAGAAAATAGTCAAATGCGCTAGATTAATATTGGCCAACGCAATGGACCCAAGCACAAATATTTTTTGTAATCATTATTTTCGGAGGTTTTTAATTTGAATTCTAAATCTACGCAACCACTACAACGATCTCACAACCAGATGTAAAGAAATGTAATGCCTTCCTTGGCTTTATTGTTGAAGCCATATATTGGCAGAAAACAAAGTATATAGAATGCTCCTTATCAAACACACCTTTTTTTCATCCGTGATTACGTTAACCCAGAGCGCACAGAGATATTACGACGATTGAGGGAAAGTAATGATGTGGTTTAAAATTTGATTATTTACACTGCTAGTGACCACCCACGCTCTAAGAAAACTCACCACGACCACTCTAAACACACGTGGACATTTCTTCCATAACGGAATCAATAAGTCGTGAGCTTTATTGACCACATCATATTAATTATGTGTAAGTAAAGTTGTTCTGTACCATTTCATTAACGCAGTTCCATTTTCGATCGATTTAAAACGAGGGCCATATTAGGCGCACTTTGAATAGTTATTCGTTGAACAAATTCGTCACATAACACAAATCAATTAAATTCCACCATTTTGAGGTAGGCATAAAGTGCATGTTTTATCAATCCAGGTTTTGAGGGAACTAAACGATAAGTCCTTCGCATTAGCTTTGATAATCAACATTAAGACAGACAAGAATATGAGGATGAACAACTAGTGAAATACGAGGAATTATTGTGTCTGAGATGAAGTACTAAAATATTCCACTAGAAAACGAAATCATTTTAAAAAGCAGTTGATCAGAAATTCAGAACATCGGTGGCCATATTAAACTACGGGGAACAGTATATTATGGGGGGATTAATGCAAGCTTCGAAGCTGATCTCTTTATAGTTTAGGCTCAACCCAAAGCGCAGGAAACGACCAACTAAGAACGAGATGCGACGACATTTCACGAAGACAGTAGCCACGTGGTCATTCCAGGATTGCGGAAGTTTGAAAGAAACGCCACGGAATTTTTATGTTGAGGTGGGGCCGAAATTACATTTTGTGTCAAGAATTACTTTCAAGGACAACGTTGTAGAGACATATTTTGATGAGTTTAGCAACAGAAGGGCCTCGGAAGACCAAACCAATAGAAGAATTGCTATGTGTCACTGTCTTTTAAATTGATCTCTCTAAGTGAGAAATCATACAGTGTTATTAGAGATTCCTTTGCCGAATACGCAAGCTTCAAGAATCAGAAATCTGTTGTGTCTTCTTTGATCCCACATAACTACTTTAAAAAATGGAGATCAACTTACAGAACTATTTAGATCTTCTGGATTCCGCTAGAAAATGTTTACGCGCGATTATCCCGCCACTGAACCGCAATCAACCGATGAACACATTTCGTTAACCTACGCGTCTCAATTAATCTCAATATTAAACAGAAAGCCGTGGGTAAAAAAGGATGTTTCATTGGAATTAATTTCGTTTACCTATGGCTTGACCTGGTTTTAATTAGTCCGTGTTATTCTTGCGCGAAATAATTCGTAATTTTATACCTGGTAACGCGCATGCACACACATCCACGTGCAACGTCATTCCGTGGCCCGCTAAAATGATTCATGCTAATCGCGCCACCCAAACAGTCTGTTGAAAAGTCGACTGTGCGCAGATGTCTGACCAGTTTGACCTGGTTTCGGATATTAATTTTGTGGCGTAGTCCTGGAGTTCAGTCATAGCCAAGCATTTGGCAACGCTTCATAAAATACATCTCTAAATAACTGCTGCGATAAACTCTTGGCCGAGAAGCTAGATAATTTTTTTTTTATATTTCTTGCTCAATTTGCTCGCGTAAGTGCAGCATACACTTACTACAAAGGAAATCAACTGTTAACTTGCGAATGTGTTCCTCGTCAACCGTTGGAAGACTTTTCTACTCATGTCCTACTCTTGAGATCGCACTCCACTCCGGATGCCCAGTATTTTAAGGCGCTTCGTGACATTGCACGTTCCGGGGAAATTATGAAAGATAGGCTTCACTTGGATTACGGGGATCCATACCCGTTTCCGTGAACGAAACAACCAAACCAATGCTACCCCTAGGGCACGGCAAATCTGCAAACAACATCCACACTGCCTCTTCGTAGCCAATCTCTACTACTAAATTGGCGAAAATGGTTTAGGAATGCCTGCCTATCCAGGAAAAAAAGAAATGCGTTTGTGTTTAAAATCAATCCGGAATACCCTGTGTACAATTTACTCTGCCGCACTCCACCATAAAACGGGTGTCCACACTCCAATTTTGTTGTTTATGCATTTGGTGGAACGACCGAAAGTGGCCAGCCAACGCCTTTTGTGACGTCAAACGTGTGATGAAGTTGGTCGAACAATAGCTTCGTGTCTTTTTACTTTAATTTCGAGTTCTGACTAACGCGCAATTACGTTTTTTAATACTAGAACGTATTAGACATATTCCTACAATGTAGAAATGGCCTTGCGATTTGCCCAAAGAGCAGATCATAAAGATTAATTCAAGCTCAAATTATTAAACGATTCATTTGCTCGAAGTATCTAAACATGTCAATTGGCATTGCCGGTATCTTATCCAAGAAAGTTTGAATAGAAACCCCTCAGATATCTTTAAACGTGCGTCATGGATTGGTAGAAGGATCTTTGAAAAACGAAAACATTTCTCTCAGAAATTCTGATACGATTGTTGTGAGAATGTTCTAGCTAACCACCAAAATTAAACCCCCCGCTTCTCATACGTTCATTACACTTCAATTGAAATCGTACATATTCAGACGACTAGGGTTTTTAACGTCCTTGCGACAATTTGTTATAAATGTTGCATTGTTGCTCAACGCTGGACCGCCAAGCAAAATGAAAATCTTAAAATTAAAAAATTGACTCTGACATTGGAATTAAAACGTTGCCTATTCATTTAGATCGATTAATAAGCATGATTTTAAAGAGACGTGCTCAAGAAATCTACTAGATTAATAGTCACATGGTTAAGGTCAAGTGCAAGTTCTTAAAACTTACCTAAGTTTAAACTAGATATCCCTTGATCGGCAACACGATCGAAATTTAACCGTTTAATCTCGGCTCTTTTCTGAAAATAAAGATTAACTGTCATCTTGTTGGCAGGAACTGGTTTCCCCAGAAACAATATGCCTACACATTTCAAAGTCGTAGGCCTGCCGCCTTATAACTCCAAGACTAATTCCTTAGAAACACCCTGTTCCCAAAACGTCTCACAATTAAACTAAACCACCTTTTCAGCCATTTACTTTATCTGAAATCCACGATGTCGGAAACTTCTATAACCCAACAAATCCAAATTTCCGCATTATACTTTTAGCTAACGTCCCTGGACTGCTCCAATTCAATTTGCTTACGAAAGCATCATTCTTTGCGGGTGGGCCTTGCCACAAGCTTGAGTAACCTATGATGCCTCTTTAAAAGTTATCTGGGGCAAAATATGGAGTATATCCGAAATGAAACAACCACTCTCTACTTTGGGGACATTAAGGCGGTCCAACTACAATGGCAAATGTTATACTATTGAGGTTTTCGATACAAAGTCCCTGGTTGTATCAAGTGCGGCTTATCGATAGCCACTATGATAGATTCGTCGCGTAATTTCCCCACATAGGTTTATCCCATGTTGGGCGATGTTAGTTTGCTCAAGAGTGTAAACTGGGTTATAATTGCGCGTAATTTCATATCATGGATCACTTCAGATGTGTGATCAACTCCAACGACGAAGAACTCACTACAATTCGAACGGATGGGACTCAGATGACGAAAAGCAAAGGCGAATCCATTATTATTAAGCCCTAAACACATACGTTTCTTCCCACGTCGTGAGATTACGCTCAGCGAATTTCTCCGTAGCCGCGTGAATTAGACCGCTAACACTCATGAAAGATGAATACACTTAAAAACTAAGATGATGCGGAGCAGTGAGTCAACTATTAGCAGTCATCGTGTCATACAAATAGACAAAGTCAATATACCTGAATCAGGTGTAAAACCGAGGTTGTAACTGCGGTAGTTGTGTAATTCTCTTTAGAGTTAAATTCACAATCAAGGGGACACTAAAAGATGAGAAATAATGGAACTTGTAATAAATATTAAATTGTGAGAATAAGAGTATTCATTTTGTAGAATTTCCCTTTCTGCGTGCATTTATAGACGCGAAATTGGCAATTCGTTATTGTTTCCGCGGCCAATTGTACAGGATATTATGTGAATGCAATCGTAGAAAACCTACTTGGGCCTTATTTTCTGCAATTCCAGAGTTTCGCCGTTAATGGTACAATCACCCCCTGACCCAGTTCGATAAAACAAAATGGCCGTACCCTATTTAGTAAATCTGCGTCATTCTATTTTTTAACTTAATTTTTTATGGTTAATTAAATTGAAAATATACCTATTTCCCGGGATATTAGCATTGTTTAACTGTTCTAAATTTACTTTAGCAGTGTGCCCTAGTTTAAACCAGCTTCGCTAAATTTTGATCCTGAATTAATTTAATTGTAATTGCGGTAGTATTCGGCTCGATTGCGGATTTTTTTCGTAGACTCAAGGATTAATTATAATCCGCATTGCACAAGTGTAAGCCTAAACCGCCACAACTCTCAGCCTTTAATTAACATCTCTGAGAAAGATGACCTATAACAATGCCATTAGAGCACTGTAAAGAGATATGCTTTATTTTTCGGATGAGGTCAACCGGAGTACGTCACGTGATCCCTTCTTAATGTTAAGCAAACCCCCACCATTAAGCCTTTTATTCCCGACAATAATTATAAATCCGATTGCCTGATTCACCCACCACACCCACCACACGAGGACCAATGAAACACGCGCATATTGTGAGCATAAAAAGTAAATCATCAAAGAATCACGGAGTGCGAATTAAGCCATCAAAGTCACGATTCGCCCTTCTCGCTGGCTCAAGCGAGTTGGGACCGAATGCGGCCCACTTGGTCCGCGGTTTCGCGGTCTGTTTTGTGCAGAAGTCGTTGAATCAGATAGAGCAGGCGCTCGGAGCGTTCCTGGGTTGCCAGGTTGATGGCATCACCCGCTTTACTACAAAAAAGAGATGATTGGTGAAAGAAATTCGTATTTTATTGAATCACTGGGTTTCCTGCCCAGGAATATCTTTTGTGCCCACAAACCCTGTTGTGACTACTTAGAGATTGCAAAATTATTAATAATATTGTGGATTCATACGAGCAAAGGTGACACGAATGTGCTGAGATTAACTTAAAAATGATGACATATAGGCGTTTAAAAACAGAGGGATTCAGCATGGAGTTAACGGCGCAGAGAATCAAAGCACAGTGTTTTGTTCAATTCGTTCACAATGCTGACTGAACTTTTAAGTGCACACGACTGTTTTGAGTGTGTGTATGTGTGTGTGTATATGTGATCATAGTCGTTACTGATTCGCGTGCTCAAATACTCTCTCTTCTCCCTCTGTATCGAAATCTGCAACATTTGTAAAGCAAACTTAGCAATTACATCGGAATATCTAATGGATTAAACCTTGATTGCTTTCTTGGATTCTGACTTGGATTTCACGACAGCCGCTATACCGATCAGACCACCACTACATGTGGTGTGTGACCTTGTAAACAAGATTAGAAGAATAGCGCGCACCTAAGATAAACCGAGACGGAACGGCCAAACAAAGGCACAGAGTTAATTCAGCCGACGGTTTCATAAAATGCGCACTGGAAATGGGTAACTGTGGAAATGCAGTGGTACGTGACTGGGAGTGGGTCAAATAAAAAAACCGCCGATTGAATAGAATGCGACTTGAAAAACGAACTTCTGCGGCTTACGCTCGTTGGCATTTGGCACAATTCCGGGACCACACCCACCCAATAAGAAACATAACGAACTAAATCACGCGGCTGCCTAGTAACACGTGGTCACATTTGATTGCACGAAGCAGCTACGCTTGTTGCGCTGAAACTAGCGAGCGATATAAACATTAAGAATTTTCAGCGCGGAATGTTAGAGTGTGGGTCGGTCAGAATTGAAGGCATAAACTAGGTTGAGATGCAAGAGAATAAAATCGCCACATAGGGAAGTGTGCCTGTAGTAATTTAGCGACTTTGAGTACATCGGGTGGCGGAATCAAATCAGCCTGCGTTCCTCGTGTGTGGGCCCGCTTTTTGGTTGGATGGCGAGGCCACTTCCACGTATATTCTGAAGAATCTTCATGCAGGGAGATCCTCTGGCTCATCCTCTGGCAGTTGCAAGCCACACCAAAGAAGAGGAAGATCTCCGAGCAGCACGTAAAAATGCAAACTAAGTGAAGTTGGTCGGAGGCATCACGCAATGGACGTGAAGTGAACACAAACCACAAGAAAACGAAGTCGATGAGGCATGACGGTCATCACAAACAGTCGGGAGATCTAAACGGTACTGCCTTGGGAAAATGTTTACATGACCAAAAACTGAAATAAAGGGAACGGTTGGTGTCATCGTATGGGGGTTTAAGACAGACAGAAGACTTTTCACACTAAGATGGACAACCCCCTGAATAATATTCTGCTGCTTTGTCATTCAAGCGATAAACACGGCCGCACATTCGTAAGCGATAACGTGCGGGAACATTATTAATTTAAAATCAATCATATCCCAGAGTGGGTCTATGGGTTCTCGTGGAGACACAGTAGTGACTCTGGTCGTCGCGGGGTCTGTCATGCCTCGGGGTATCCCCAGGTCTCCGCTTAAGGCACAACAAATCGCACCCTTGGCTCCAATTAGATGCCCGCGACAGCGGCCACACCAACCCGTTGGTCGTAAACGGCTGGCGGGCGGGCTACACGTGGTGCGGGAAGCAAATCCCTCGTGAACACGCAAACCCCCAAGCGGCCGAGGTGACAAAGTAGTTGGCTGGTAAACCGAAACCCGCCCAACCCCTAAGCATGAACCCCCACACCAAACTACACTTCGGCTGATGGAAAATAAGGATGCTTTTGGACACTGGCAGCCAATGCATCACCTCGTGTACGTTAAATGACTACCGAATCGACGTTACCAGCCACAGCTTATATCATAGCGGGCGGACTGACAACTCTGGTCCACATGGTGTGGCATTCGCAGTTGGGAAACAACGTATTTCTCGCGTGGCAACCAATATCTCTTAGACAGACTCTAATCGGCTTTCTCGGAAGCCCCCTCAACTTTTACATCATGCAGGGCGTGGAGACCGGCAAGAACAAGAACGGATCTGACCACACCCTTGTGCGGGTGCGCTTCAAGAAACTTCCAGCAACCAGGTCGAAGAATGTGCGCCCCCACAGCCAACTAAACGCCAAGCCCCAAATCGGAAGATTTCCCCAAGACGCGGGCGTTCCGACAAGGCTGCCGCTATCACCGGCGCCCTTCAAATACGCCGTAGACTGAGAGATGCAACAAAACCTCGCTGACTAAAGTGGCGTACAAGTGACCCCGAACCTATCAGTCGACGACCTGGAGTTCGCTGAGGATATCGCAGTCCTAGTGGATACCCCTACTGCCTCCTGCAACCGGTACTAAACCAAATAGGCGACCTTACAAAGGCAGTCGGGTTGGAGATAGGAAGACGTCGAAAACCAAAAGCGAAGGAGGTCAAACTCTGAGTTGAAAGTCTCAGGAATGCCTTCCTAACCTACGGCTGCGAAACCTGACTTCTGCGTGTCGTTGACACCAGGGGATTGGAAGTTTTTAATCGCTGGCGTCTGCAACGAATCCTGAAAGCTCCCAGACCTCCATCTTTCGTTGTCGCCATACACAGGTTGGCGCTGTAGTCAACGCTGGTGGAAAACTAAAAATAATGACCAGCACCGTCACGGAGGACGTGGAGCGCTTAGAGTTACAGCAGGGCTACGGGGAGCGTCTTTGGTGATGGAACTGGGCCACAATCTGCCCTGACCTGGTTGCTGCTTCCGATCGTCGCGCGTGGGCGACTACAATCCGCGGCATCCATGACGCTGCCGGCTTCTCATCCTCTGGCAGGAGGAGCTTGTCGCCGGTGTTGCGATGTTACGTCCCAACATACAATTGCATCGGGTAGATGCGGCTATCACGCCCAGTAAACTCAGCAAGAGCAGCGATATCGGACTTCTACCCATTCAAGGTGACGTGGGAGCATATTAGTACTCAAAGGTGTGAGGTAAATCACAGAAACGATGGCGCCAGAGCGAACACACGCCCACACACAAACCATGTGATTAAATTACCGCTGCTCGAAAAAACGCCTGCGCAAGAGACGATGCCGCAAGAGGCCTTCGCCAAGCCTGGTGCCCAAATAACGCTCTTTACTATCGATTTTCAGTTAACTGTTCAAACAAAGTGCGCCTGCGATTGATTGCAAACATCCCCATGCTTCTTAGATGGACGACGTTGAGACGGGGGGGGGCAGTGCCCAAAATGAACCCGTCACTTTTCTCAGGCTGCTTCGTCTATCACCAGAAGAAGAGCCAGCTGCTTACTGGATATCCCAATTAATAACAGAGAACGTCGAGTCACTCACCCGACAAGAATGAGGGCGCGGATCTTCTGTTCGATTGGCAACTTTGCAATGACGTCCACGGCTTGTTGGTGTCGTCCGGCATCCAGGTAAACCTTAACAATTACCTACGGCAAATAAAATAGTTACTGGTAAAGATGTTAGTAGCAATATATATATTTAGGATTTTAATTATTGGCAATCTCATCCATTGTCACATCATGAGCTGTGTCTAGTTAATTTACACATTTTATCCCATTCTACATCACATGGATACACATTCCCGAAACAGTGCCACGAGAACAGCTGGATACTGCAATTCCATATTCAAATGTTCACCGACAGACGAGGTGTCAATTAGGTCCTTTTCAAAGGCCATACATTGAAGATCTTCGATGCGAAAACTCCATTGGTTCTTGATTTGAACAATAGGATCAATCGGTTCCGATCACTGCTTAATTTTGCCCTGTTTATTGATTGATCAAATCGTATTTTGTTTGGAGGGGTTTCAGTTGAAGCATAGTCACTGGGTTGCTCATTTTGTTGATTTGTTTCAGGAAAGTAGAATCCAGGATGCCTGGCGACTTGAAAAGGTCGCAGCAACACCATGGAGTTCTTGTTCTTCTTGCAGAGTTTCTAGGTGACGACGATTCCCCCTCGAGGAGTCTTTTGGAATAAGGTGCAGGTTTACATGGTTTACAGAGCCATGATTGCTGCCGCCGCCACAACCACATGTAT
Source organism: Proteocephalus fallax (assembly GCA_028672205.1). Classification (NCBI taxonomy): domain Eukaryota; kingdom Metazoa; phylum Platyhelminthes; class Cestoda; order Proteocephalidea; family Proteocephalidae; genus Proteocephalus; species Proteocephalus fallax. Next base: position 3,619,471 of record JAPUBX010003981.1, on the reverse strand, counting down.
TTAGCTATTCGGAGCAACATGTTTGTGAGTTAAGTGCCGAGTGGAGGCCACGGCGAGATTGGCATGAACGAACATCCCGGGAACGACTTCTCCCTGGTACCACAGGTGTCGCGGTAGTTGCGTAATGAGGTTGAACACGAAAAAGACCCTCACATCGAGCGGGACTGGTGGCCGCTTGGCAAAGGCCATTCGTTCGATCTCGGTCCATGCGGTACTTTCGTTGCTAGAACAGAGTGCCAGTCCAATGAGCCGAAGGTAGGCCACGCGTCTCTCGGGCATCCGGAATTCCCGCCGCATCTGGTCTGCCATGCGGTCCGAAAGCTGGCTGCCAGCGGCGACCAATCGCGTGTAGGTGGAGTTCACGGAGGAGCCCTGCCAGCGGAAAGCGGCCGCCTGCAGCACCAGCGGGAGGACTAGGCGGGGGGGAGGAGGAGGAGGAGGAGCCGTAGAGGAAGAGGGGGTGGTTGTCCTCGTCGTTGGTGGGAAAGCAGCACCAAGGCGAAAGAACGGCGCGGTAATACGCTGCTGCTCAAGGCGTGTGTGGAAATTGATCAGTTTGGCGGCATCTTCGCAGGTCTGAAAAAGTTGAGCAATCTTGTTTTTCATTACTAATGTGAACAAGGGGCAATGTGTGGATACTACTTATAATTTGTAAGAGTTCGGGTTGGTGCGGTGTCATGATATAGTAAATCTGACTCTTCGTCAGATAAATTGATAAATTGGGCGCGTTATGGAAAAGGCCTTTCAATGGCCGCCATTGCGCGTTTGCCAAAATTTGTACACTTCGAGGGTCTTATTTGCCTTTCTTGCAAATTTACCTCGTTTTTATTTCGTTCATTCTTGTTCAATTATTTTACACCTGCTATGTACCATCGCAACTTCTTATATCATTTTTGTCTGTAACATTTAATGCTGAAAGTTCGGGTCCTGTTGACCTTAATAAAGCGAATACCATTATTATTATTATTATTCGTGCAACAGGTTGATATGACCCGTAGAGAAAAATGGCTTAATTGCAGTTACTTTGTAAGCGAATACAAATAATGCAGGTGGATCAGAAAACGAGGGTCTAGTATTCTGGAATGTTCCATCCAATCAGAGGAGAGCAAGAAAAGGCAGATAACCAATCAAAGAGCAGTCATTTGTTCAGAATGTTCGAGGGGCCTAATTACAACACAAACAGCGATACTACTCATAATCAATGCTAAGCTTCGGTGGGTAGATGCGTTACTTAAAGGCTTTCCACTTGGGTAATCAGGCAAATCTGAATAATAATCATAATGGTAACTGAGACCACACATTTAAAAAACCGCTGACCTGGCCCAAGAAGACGGATTTCATTTGATGGTATGAGTCCTTTGCTTTGATCAGGGCTGAGGACCTTAGTGCTGGATCCTAAAAAAACTAAAATGTAACTAAAAAAAGTCGAAAGGAAAAGGGGCATTTAGATGTGGTCGAATTATTTTACGATATTTGGAGAAACTATTCACCATTGAATGTATGTATATTACCTTGATGGTGGTCACTATGCGCTTGTCAGACTACATGGCTCTGGAGTTTAGTCTGACCTTGACCTCAATACCAATGCATATCAGATGAATGCCAAATCAATCCTGTTTCTGAGTCCAGTTGGGGAGGATGAGGTGTGGGTAGGGAGGGGTAGGATGTGGGGGTGGGTGCGCGTGGTGCCTTTGTTGTGGCGATGTAGGCCAATACACGATTTCCCGAATCTTGTCTCGGTGACATTCTCGTTGCAATTCTGAGTTTAGAGGGTATAAATCGAGCATTGCCCTAATTTAGTTCCACCGGAAAATGAGATACACCATGGGAACCAATGATAATAGAGATCCCCAGGATAACGTCGTCAATCTTCCCTACCGTCGCAGCAAACGCCAAGACGACCTCTCTGCGCACAGTCCTGGCGGGATTGTCCTCCTGCTGAAGGGCGGCGGCCAGTGTGCGGCCTCCAAGGTTGCGCCGACCACGTTGCCGCGAACCACCGCCCGCCAGCCCCTCCTCCACCCAGCCCAGGTACTCCCTGTAGAGGGCCAACGCGATGGGATGCTGTCGCAGGAGCATGCTCAACGCCGTTGGCTCCATCTTGACGTCTTCCTGGAGGGGCTGCAGCACGCCGAATAGCAGGAGGTCCGTGTCGCCAGATTCCACCGCCCTGCTGAGAGCCAGCGAGTACTTCTTGAGGCGCATCAGTAGGGGAATCTGGGCGGAGATGCGGGGCTCGAGGTTGAGGCACTGCTCGGCCAGGGCGATGTGGCCGCCCTGGATGGCGATTGTCGCCACCTCTGCGAATGAGATGGAAAAAGACGAAATGGCGGTGCACCGGTCGATGATCCGACCAAACCGACTGAGTAGGGAAGATGGGGGGGTGATGGTGATGGCGGTGGGCCGGGGCTGCTGGGGGCTCGGAGCAGCGGCGGGAAGGCCTTTCACCCAATGGCAGAGGATGCGGGTGAGACCACTAGCCTTGACCTAAGGAGACAAGAATCACTTGCCGATTACCCTTTAAAATAGCGGTGGGAGAGAAGGGGTCCAATGGGGGAAGTGATTATATTCTCCCACAAGCTGCCTGTGTCTCGTAACCCAGAACCGGGGGTAATTATCGATAAACGTAGTTGTTTTCCATTTTGAAAACATGCGGCAGTCTTAATCGCATATGCACCGTCTTTCTTTTGGTAATTATATATCGCTTTCCCTGTCAATTGTCGGTTAATCCGGACAAATGGAAGTAATCGTGCATTTGGCGCCCTTGTGTAATCAGACCCTTCAACGTTTCCATATTCCTGGAAGCAAAAGCTAGGCGCCCACGGTTGAATAGATTGAACCAGCTACAAATAATCCCATGTGCCATCGACAAACGATAGAAAGCCTCGTCGGCCCAATCATCGATTGACCCATGATGGAGAGCCTCGTTCGTCCAATTTGCGACCGAAAATGACGGAGATAACCTCATTGGTTTAAATCCTAGAACGGAGATGTTTGGGCGGAGCAGCCAATAAGCAAGTTACCTGGGCACACTCGGCAGTATCGATTGGCATGTTTTGGTAGACGTGGACGAGTTCCATCGCCAGGGGATAGTGCTTTCGGGCGAGGAGGCGATCCAACAGGGTCAATGGGCCGAGGGACTCGAATTGCCGCCACGTTAACGCCATGCCAACCCAGTCAACCGCCAGGCTATTGATTAGACGGAGAGTCTGTATCACCTGGATGGTTCGCTGTGACCTGTGGGGTTGGGGGGAGGGGGGGGGGAAAAAGTCTTATGTCCGTTTAAAGAATATTCATTAAAACCCAACCTTTTTGCTACATTGCGTCGCAAGTTAAAGTAGGAACCACCACTTCAGGGTTTGGTTTGACCAATTCGCACCTACCCACCACCATCTCCATGCGATACTTAAATAGTCCAAATACATAGCCCTTGATAATGTATTATTGGTGGATTCTTGAATAAGGTTTCGCGTGACGAGCTGACGAAAGGAGCAATTTAGAGAAACGACATAACCTGTTCGAATAAAACGCCGCCGCCGACGACGACGACGCCGCGTCAATGACAACTCACAGGCCCTCAAGCTTCTGGGAGTCGACGCAGGCGGCAACTCCGGGCGCCGCCAGCATGACAGAGAGGAAGCCTCGGCCGAACTGCGACGCGCCCAACAGCGCCTTCTGATGGGACACCGAGGTGGAGGCGCAGTGTCCCGAGGCGACCAGACACGAGGAGACCGCCTCGAACATCCGCTCTGGTGACGTCTGGAGTGGTCGCAGGAAGTCCTGGGCCCGACCGCTGCTCTCTGTCCACTCGCGGTGCGCCGATAGCAACAGGAAAGCCGGCGAGGAGGCTCCAATCCGACCCACCGACTCAAGGTCACTCGGCACCCGTTGTATGAGCTCGTGGCTTGTCGGGGTCAACACACGTAGACCGTCCACCTGACAAAAAGACAGTGTGCTTAGGGGGTCGTCGTCGTCTTTTACGGGGCATTGAACTCTTCCTTAAACACCGATCACCTCGATCTGGGCAGTTTCAGGGATTATAAATATTTCTGAAAATATTATCAATAATTGGACCACCATAAAGATCATGAGAAGATTTCAGGTAAAACCCTTGCGGGTAGAAAACCTCGGATTGGCTTATAGTTGTTGAAAGCCTGAAGAGAAATCGAACAAGCAGAGCAGACGAAGAACTAAGAGGCATGGGTGAGTGGGGGGTTGAACCATTTAGGGCAATTTATTTAACGATTTGATGAAACTCACTTCCGACTGGATCCTAAGGTGCGACGGATAGAAGAACTCGTGAGCGTTCTTGTTCAGGTCAACAATTACGACAAAGTTCTTCCACTGCAGTCCAACCGTCCCATCATCCAGCCACTCGACAGCTATGGGGAGAGCGGCAAAGTTCTGGGCATTGAAAGTAGCCGCGCGGTCCGAGAAATCCATCTCCAGGTGAATAGTGCTCATATCTAGAGTGGTGACGGCGAGGACGCTGCTGTCCAAGTAAAACGCCACCATCGTTTCGTCAGGCGAGACCGCCAATTTGTGAAAGCCAGAAAAACCCCTCTGGAAGCGGTTCATGGGGGCGTCTACCTAAAATGACAACACTTGGGTTTTGTGGTGCTGGTCCTGGGTGATCGGGCTTAATGTCGGACAAGTCAGTGTCCAGTTCTAAACACAAGGAACCAATGTGAATAGTCAGCAACCCTTTCTCAACTCCTCTCTCTTCCATAAATGGGGGATCTTGGATTCGGCTTTTGTGGAGCGGGTGCAAAAAAGGATAAACCAAGGGTTACACAGAGACACTGCAACAACATTAATAGCAAGGATGAACGCCTTCAGTGACACCTGTCGCATAAATTTCCCAACCATCCTCACTGTTGAAAAGCCGACAATCCAGTGATTCAGAGAGATCTGCAACGAGCAGTTCAATTAAAATTAACCTGAGGTAATTATGGGAAAGCTAATCTACAAGAACAGCCCCAGCACAGAGAGATCCGTTAAGATATTGTGGAAAATAAATGCATTCTTCAAAGAAACGTATTCTCGATTTTCGTGGGTTTCAGAGGTATGTGGCTGATGTAAAACGTCCGTGTAAAAACCAATGAATACAATACTTACCTTCATGGCCTTCCCGGTGCCAAGATGATAAACCTCTTTGTCGACAGCCAACATAACCCAGGCACCCTTGAATGCTCCCGAGTCATCAATACGGGTAGAACTAATTACCCTCCAAACGAAGGCTCGGTTTAATAACGGAACTTCTGTTGATACAGCCAGTATTCGTGGCCTATCAAGACTCGTAGAAATAAAGATTTGCGAACTCCCAGTAACACACGCAACAGCAGTATGCTAAAGCGAGATTCGGTTGAATTATAATAGGGGCTTACTCCTTCGTAAGTAAAGAATTTTGCATCGATTATCTGTGAATTTTCTGCATCTTTACCAAAGCTGATGCGGCGATTGAACGTTCCGTTGCAGTTGAGCATTGTGGCGTAGCCTGATTTTTGAACCACAACTAACTCGTCGCAATCGGACCACGTTACTGCAATTGGCGCGGAATCTTTCCACTAAAACATCTATTTGAACATCGAAAGATGAGCTTGCATGTGTTTCGGATGGGCGTTGGCCGGATGCAGTTGTAATAAGAAGTAGGCATTTCCCACTTTGCTTGGGTCGCTCGAGAAAAGCGATGAGGCCTCCACGACCACCAATTGCGATAAAGAAATTATCGAAATTAAGGGATTCGCTTAGGGAGAGTTTGTACAAACTGATACGTCGATAGTAGTTGGCTCCAAGGAGGTTCCAATCATCACTTAATTGTTTCATTCTCACCTGAGAAAATCAATTTTCCATTGTAATTAAAATGAATAAAAGCAAAATCGGACAAATATATACAGAGGCCGTTATCATGTTCATGAAACGAATAAATATGAAAAACGACAAAGTGGTGATCTTATAATTTTTTTGTGTTCGTTTGATTGCAACTACGCAATTCCAATTTATTTTGCTTCTTGATATTGAAGTGTGTTAAAATTTCCTTATACAAAACTCAAAACATGGGTTAAGTTAATGTTAAAGCGAATATCAAAATGACAGTTCGGGTTAATTTGGTGAAAACAATAGGCTAATGTGAGATGAAGATGACAAAAACCACGGGACTGGCTGTATAATTCACTTAGAACTTGATTTTACGTATATGCGATTTTAAATTTTGATGATTAGTTACTTAAGATACATAATAATAAAGGCATGGAAAAAGTCTGTTGTGATAACTGCATCCCATGTACCTTTAAAGAAATATACCTGGCTAAAATTCAAGGCTAGTTTTAGACCGTTGATACGGTTTATAATGAATATGGGTTGTCAAACGTCATTTATTTAGAAATATTTATCTTTGAGCAAATAAATTACCTTTTTTTGAGAAAGATAACTAATCTTCGCAGTACTTATATCTAAGTTGGATAATGTGCACAGCTTAAACGGTTACAATTTACGTTCTAGATCCCTCCGAAAACAAACAATGCTTTAAAAAATGTAAGCCGTCAACAGGCTCACCACGGCGCCCATCCATATTCACGCTAGAAGACTATCATTGAACGTAAATGTGGATGTCGAGTACATTGTGCGCACATGCTGGTCTTCCCTAAGATCAATGTCTCCTCTTAGCACATTTAGCTCCTGCCAGAGAATGTGACGGTCACAGGATCATAGCTGCAAAAGACCGCGACCAGTCTGATAGTGATCTAGTGAGCGACGCACGCCGTACACTACCAACTATCGCCCCATATCTGTTTTGACGCCGTCGATTATAGCATATAATGATCCCGTATGTGCTCAATGTACCATGGGAACGTTTCGTTCCGAAAATGATGGTGGGAATTCGTTGCTAATCAATTGTTATTGTCATATCAAAGCGTAGGTGTTTGCTCCAATACCCCCACGGGCGTGGTCGAACTTTAAGAATTTCTTGCCTATTAATTACGCATCCTGTATTTCAATATCAAGGCCGTTGACCTACGATAACCCTAAGGACAAAATAAAATTTAAATGTTGGACAATATCATTGTGAAATATATTAGTCTCTTTCAATGGTAACTCTACAATTTATCCGTGCAATGCCCCAACACCACTGTATTAAGCTGACTTCTCGTGGTTGCAGTCATTGGGAGGAAGACGCTTCAGCGAAACAACAATTTCGACTCCCGGAGTGTGTGGAAAGAGGTCCACGCAGCAGGCGTTCATCGGCAGAAACGGCCAGCCGGTGTAGCGCTTGGAGGGTGGACGTGCGAATCTGCAAAATACCGAAAAATAAATAGAGTAGTGTAGTTTTGTGGTGGAATTATATAAGATAACAAACTTACGCTTCAAAATTGTGTACTGCTCTGTTGAGATCGCAGGCAACAAAGATGACGTGAGAAATTCTTTCGCAACGACGAATCGCCTCGATTACCTCGTTATCTATAAGCGAATAGTCTTTGCATTTAGGGGGGGTAATTGACCCTATTTTTTATATTTATTGAAACACATCATTGATCTTGAAGGAATGAGCCAGCATGGTTTCTCTGAGGCAGGTGCATCCCTCTACCAAAATAAACCAGACAGAATTGCGACGATTACCGAATGTAACAATAAACGGCCTACTATTCTACGCGTGGTCCTCACACTAAACATTATTCGTTTCACGGTGATGCTGATATTTATGACGCTTATGACAAGAATGGGTAGTGCATCAAGCACATATCTTGAAAGGATGTAAGGTAATTGAAGAAAACAGAACTTACGAACGCCAGCCCGGGGTGGATCAAGGACGACAAAGATTTCTTTATTGGTGGGCAACGTTTTCATTAGATCTTTTAGGAGCACTTCTGCTTTGCCGGCCATAAACACGGCATTCGTTATATCTAGTTTTAAAAGGCGGCAAATCATTAATCTCTGTTCCAGCTATCATCTCACACCCATCAGATAGAAACCAATCGTGTCTCCTTTTTTTATTGAGCAAATTGCAAATAATAATAATAATCAATGTACCCGTTTAAAAACAAACCATTCGCTAATTAGCCCTAATGTCACATAGTCTTCTCACCCTGTCCAACAATCGCAGTAGACTTACTATTGACCATAGCGTTAACCTTTGCGTTCTCGATGGCCGAAGGCACAAGCTCGATGCCGTAGACCTTGCTGAAGCACTAAAATGGGAACACGTGCGGCAATCAAACAACAGCATCCGGGAGTGGGGGTGTCAAAAAGAAGGTTTCTAATTAATGCCACTCACGTCGGCGAGACAGAGCCCAATGGTGCCAGTTCCACAGCAGACATCCAGCAGAATTGCATCGTCCCTGGATTTGTCAGCAGCCTCCAAAAGACCACGACATCGCCTCTTAATCTCCTCATACAACTTCTCTGTGGCCAGCGTGTTCACTAAAATGCCAAATTCAAAGCATACTGAATACACTAAAGCGGCATCTGAAATTCACAACGAGACCCCGCAACGCAAACAAGGACACATCCAAGAACACCAATTCATGCATTGCTTGTTCTCGTCAAAACATCCTTGGATTTATTGCAAGGAAGGGTGCATAAAAAGTGGGTGATACCTTGGAAAAACGCGTCTTTGGCAATTTCGAACTTCAGATCGCAGCACAGTTCAGTGATGGTCTACAGAGGAGGAAAATCGTACAGACTGAGTGGCAAGAAAACTTGGGGCTCTACTAACTAGAACAAACCTCTTTCCCGAGGACACAGCGTTCACTGAAGGTCCCGGGGACCATTGAAACACTAAAAGAAGAGTTGGGGCATATAGGAATGCCGATTGTTTGCATTCATTCGATAACAATCTGTGTGTTTGAATCGGAATCTCACGTACCCTTCGAGAACAGTAAGGTACAGCGAGGTGACTCCCACAGCTTCCCCCGGGCCCCCCGAGGAGAACCAGAACTTCAAGATTGTCTCAAGGTCAGTCACATCTTCCTGAAAAATTAAAAAAATACGATTTCTGTGGGAGGTAGACACACATGAACACAGGTCACCCGTCAGGCGTAAAAAAAGGGGAGGGGGGGGGGTTCTGTAGCGGTGGTAACATCCCGATTGGTGGTCTCCAATTCAACTGTCTCCGAGTAGCCGGCTGTGAGCACGCAAGCGCACATAGGGGAAGACTGGAAGGAAAATATGTAATCAATGGCAAATCCGGTTCTGATCTACCGCATGACCTGACATCCGCTAGCATGAGATATCCGCAAGTAGAACGACGCCCTCGCCAATGTATGGATCCCACCTCTTCGTGGTACTCGACATGCTTGACTCAACCCTCACGGTACGAGTCCGCTTAAAGAGTAATCCAGAGACTTGCCAACGAACCAAAGACTCCTTCGCACACCGACAAGAAGATTAACCATGGGTCTCGAAGAATGGGATTGGGTGGGGTGGGGAGCAGATTAGTAATTATCAAGAACCCACATCGGTGAGATCTCCCCGATGGATCTCAAGCTCGACAAGAAGATCGTGGAGCCGGGACTCACGGACGGTGACAGCCATCAGGTTTCCCGTCCTGGAGACCAGGTCGAAGATTTTAATTCGCCCGACGATACGTTCCAGCGCGCCGTGGGTAATCGCGTCCCCAAGGGGGGCGTCGGTTGGAGGTGCTGCGGTGACAAGCACTGCTACCTCTAAGCACTCACGCAGACTTCGGATGGCGCTGATCGTCAAGGCTGAGAAGATGGGGGCGGAGGTAGCGTCGGCTACAGCCGTGGAGCCCGCCGTGTAGCGTCCCACGCGAACCCCGATAACCGGACCTTCGCGAGACAAAACCACAGTAAAACACGTGGTAAAAAATGGCGGCGCAGGCAAAACAGAAGACCTTGAACTGTGGATCAAACTTTCCAAGAAAGGAGAAACTCGACATCCAAGGGGCATCAAATATAACTACGTTAAGCGGGTGTGGCATTTTGATAGTGCCGAAATAATTGGAATGGTCTATCGTTCAAAACTGGGGGTAAAATGATACAGCTGATTAGCAAAACCTCCAGGGTGAGCTATAATGTAAGGCAGTTGGCGTTACCAGCGTCACCCGAAATTCCAGTCGGTCACCCATACAGCCACTAATCCGCTCTAATGTCGCTTAAATTCGGTTATCCGACTATAACCGGCGCTTTCACTTGGTATCACATTTTAGAATTAGAAGCGCGTGGGATTTAGCCCAAACGCCGCGTTTAGCGGATCACTTTATACGAAACATACAATACGAAGTCGTGAGGACGTTTAAGCGCCAATTTCCATCTAAAATTCCGTGGGCGGTTCGGGAAAACTGCGCAAGAAAAACGAAGAAGAAGTGCCTAAAGGACAACGATGAGTGACTACCTTTTCCAGACTCCCCGTGGCCTATTGTGAATTTCGACTTGTTCCTGTATCCCTCCGTGATGGGCTGAAATACGGCAAAAACACAGTAATTCCTTATGCAGACACATTTGTGGACATCTGTATAATGACCAAACATACCGAGGGCGTAATAGGACAGTCGGCGTCCTGCAGTTTCCGGTGGAGGAAGGAGAAGAATCTGGAGAAATTGACAGACATTATAAAGGGTCACAGGCGTTTGATTTGGGATAAATTAGACATCTAAACCACATTAAAACGCAACAACGGCCAATTGAAATGACCTACCCGGATTGGAGACAATCGTCGCAATAGCGAGCCTTGTTAAGCTTCTTCACCGCATTGCGAACCTTTCGAAGGCACTCAAACGCGCTGGCCTGTTTGGTCTTGAGCTGGTCGGGGTCGTAGGGCATCTTGTACAAGGGCGCCACGCTACCGATTGGACTGGAGATGTTCGCAGAATTAGAAATAAAGCGTTATGGTTTTCGGTTAATTTGTTGGGTCTAGATCGATGAGCGACCAGAATTTGACCTATTGGCCTCAATGGCGAGCTGATGCAGCAAACACTACCCGCTTTGCTGAAATAAATCAACGCAAACTCAGACCGCGTTATGGAACCTTGACTGCGGCTCAAAAGACCACGCAGCCAATAGCCTCTTCAGCGCGCGCGATATCAATTGCCCTGCTGTTCTAGGCTAGTTACAACTGCCGAGAAGGTGGAAAAAACAATTGGCTCGGTGAGTGTACCTTCTCTCTGAGGCTGAGTAGTGCTGTGGTCGCGGTCTCCCAACATTATAAAAACAGCCGTCAGCCCAACAGAACCGAAATAAATCGAACTACGTACTCAGAAACACTCTCAGGGGTGGCGTAATCAGCATCATCGTCATCATTCATTGTACGACGTTTCTTCAGAAGGTGATCCTCTTGTGCGTTCTCTCCTTCCTCATTTCCTGTCTCATTAACGTCAGATGGATTTTGGGCTTGCTGAGCACGTTTAAGCATTATCGGGTCGGCTGCCGGGCGGGTTACACGAGCTTCCAGTGGACGCCCTTTGAAGATGTAGCCATCCAGCTTTTCGATCGCCTGGTCGCGATCCTCTGCAGATCTAGTATGTCAAGCGTTTGAAAGGGAAAATGGAACGACTACCGAAAGGCGATGAAGAAGAAGCCTCGAGCAACCGGTTTTATCTTGGACGACTCCAGGCCCAGCGATTTGAGGAGGGCTTTCACGACCTGCACATGAATACACAACAATGGACTGCCTTACCTTTATGGTGGCGAACTTGTTAACGTTGCCCAGTTGGATCTTGAACTGTTCAAAGGAGGTGTGCCCGGAGTTTATGTAGGCGTATACACAATTTGGGGAGGCACATGGCGCCGAAAAAGCGCTTGCCGAACGGTCGTTGCTGCTGCGCCAACAGTGACATTCAAATCCCGAATCTCCATGAGATTTTGTCTCTGTGCCAGGGGTAGTTTCTTGTACTTTCTAATAGTAAGACGTCAGTAAATTTAGAATGCCGCATACTTGAATATCGCTTTCGGTGATGATGGCTTCAGTTGTCTCTGTACTTTGTTTGTCCTCTACTGGTCCGTCGTTCATTGTCTACAATCCGAATATTCCAACAGCGCTTCTATTAATTTAATAGGTTCTTGGATTTACCATCATTAATTTATTTAGGTGGGAGGCAGTATTGGCAGAATACAAACATTAACTGTGCATAGACAGGAATTATAATAAATAATAATATGTAATGGAACCCAGAAGAGTTTTCACGGGCGATTACCCGCTGAAGTGTGATAAATTCCAGCATGAGCCACTCCAAATAAGTAAGTTTGTTTACGAGGATAAGAGGGCGGACAACTATAGTATTGCAGAGGGCTTCACAGAAACGGTTCCGGGGTGAGTGGAAACAGATAATATATTACGAGTTCTGACACCGCGTTTATCCGACGACATGATCAAACAACCACAGAAATAAAAATGCGTAGGCTGACCAAATAGATGTGTATCACTGAAAAGCTTAGCTGGAGGATAAGTATACATGGTTGGGGGGGATTTGAATGTTGAATAGTGTATATTTAGGAGCAGGTCGAATACTGGAAGACAACGCTGATTATTGCAACAGACTATCGGGACCAGAGTGTTGCTGAACCTCCGCAGTATGCGCAGTGAGCGTGGGTACCTTATGTAGATAAGAAGCGCGTTGATTCTGATTCGACCGGGCTCATCCTACAAGGGTATAACATCACGATTAAACAAAGGGTGTAACAACTCCACTGAAACACTGAATATTGTAATGTGAGACCTTGAGCATTCGGCGATCAAATAATATGTGATTATCGTTTTACCAAATTGAGTTTAATTGAATAGTGTGCAAAAACACGCACTTCGTATAATGTCAGATGAAGTTTCGTTTAGCTTAAGAAGAGGTTGTTGCGTTCGCGCACACACATATTTTTTAGATTCGATTATTTTCATGCATGCTTCATTTATTGCTAGTGCGATTGCAGCATGTTCAGTGAAAATATTGTTATTATTCTTTTCATTTAGGAATGTACTAACCAGTGTCACCAAAGGTGCATCGAATATAATTTAGTGAGGCCCGTTGAATCACTCAATTATACCAGCCAAAAAAATTTTCACCAAATGGAATAATCCATCAATCACCCCGAAAAGGAACACGCAACCACTGTCTTGAATACCGCCCTACAATAACCCCTAATTTTGATAATCCTAGATTGGTAGAAGTCGTTTTACGCAATTAAATATGGCACACCATCTAATGAAAAAATCTAAAGACAATGCTTCGAAAATTTGAATATCAGTTGGATAATGACATGCTCGCCAATCTACGCGAACCAGATGATTTGATATGAATACTCCTCTCAAGGCTACTATTTAAGGGGTAAGAAGGAAAATTTGTTTAGAACATTCAAAGGCCAGCAAATAACTGTCTCGAATCTCAGTGTGGTGAACTATAACCCTAGAGCACGGACTCTTCCGTCAATGTCCGTGGTCGGTTCAATTTATCATCACTGGTACAGAAACCATTTGGAATTTTAAGCCTCCGATCAAAATAGGGTCTAAGGGGCATTATGATAAAATTTCGTGAACAATATTAAATAGGCGTTTCTGTATGAATATATACAGTGTAACTCAGTGTTCCGCAAACTTTTTAACTCGCGAAACACTTGGGATATCTGAAAAGTTACGCGACACACCTTAAGTCAAAAAAAAATTTGTTTTAAATTTATTTTCAACGTGTTTATTTCTAATGCGATGGGTGGGCTTGCTTTCGAGAGCAAATAAGATTCAAACGGGGCTCTAATGTTGACAAACAAACACGCATTTGGTCGTCTATTCGAAGGAGTCGCGCTCTCTTTTTTGATTTTATTTCAGTCAAAGCCGAAAATCCAAATTCACAACACCATGAAGACGCGAACGGCAAAAGGATTTTGACTGCTTTCAAACTGAGAGCTGGAAACAACTGCTTCAAGGAGAGCCAAAATTCGTCCAAACTTTTTTCGGCGAATCCCAGTCGATGGAATTTGTCATTTCTCAACTCGATCAGCTCTTCTTCCTCTTGACACGAAAGATTTGATGTCTCGTTGCTTCCAAACGGGTTGATCACCCAGTCATATTCATCGATATTAAGTGATGGAAAATAATGGTGAATTGCTAATTGAAGGCTTATCAGTGTGGAAATGATGTCATCAGCGACTGTGTTCTTTAACTGGGATTCGTTTACGGAAGGGAAGCATTCAAAAATACCCTTCGAAACTTTGCTTTTCCATAGCGTCAGTTTTTCATCAAACGATTTCAGTTTGCATGTCGATGAGATAATGTTTTCTGATGGTCCTTGGAGGCTCAAGTTGAGAGAATTCTGTTTGTCGAACAGATCAGAGAGAAACTGAACTTTGAGCCACCAAAGCTCGTCACGAAGATCGAATCAAAAATTTGTTTCCTCGACTTCCAAGAATGCAATTACTTCTACTTTGAGATAAACGAGACGCTTCAAAACTTTTCCTTTTGACAACCAGCGAACCTCGGTGTGGTAAAGCAGCGATGTGAAGTCGGAATCCATTGCATCACACAGTTGTGCGAAAATTCAGAAAAGAAATGTCGGAGTTCGAAAACCTTAGATTTTTTGAATATTTTTCAAAACTCTCGCGACACACCTGGGCACCTCTCGCGACACACCAGTTACACTGTAACTGAACGGACGCCTGAAACAGAACACCCATCAATTGTATTTAACCATCTCTCAACCAGTTGCTAAGCCCCAATGACAATCCAAACCTCCACAGTGCCCTGCCAATAGACACCGTCGCAGCAGACTGTACTATTTTCAATAGCAGAAGGGCAAGGAAGGGTTTCTCCGTGTGATATACAATCGATTTCGTATAAACTATTAATAAAACCGACCCCCAATGTTTGTGACAGTGCGCCGAGATAATAACATAATGTTTAACCACGTGTCGAGCAAAAAACTTTAACGGCTCATATTTCGATAGACAACTCACAGGACAGGAAGACAAACCAAAGTGCGGAATATTTATTCCACTGTCCGGATCTTTAGATGAATACGCGCACTGTTCTGTGGTTTATTACGAAGTACGGTTACTAAAATATTATGTAGTAAATGAGGGTAATATAATTTAGCGGTGAACTTCCGGATTGTATTAAATATACCCCGAGTTATAGTCGGGTTCAAATTCAATTAGCCGAGTTATTGTCGGCTGTCTAAACGAGATAGTGAAAGTTGTTACTTGACATAAACTTAACACCAAGTCCAAGAGGGAATTAACTAATTACAATAGGTAAAAAGAGAAGGGGATATGTAACAGAAATAAATGAGTTTATAGCAAATAATGTTTTTTGGGATTTATCTAAAATGATTCAAACAGAATCAACACAGGTGTGTTTTAAGCCCACACCGAACACGCGAAAGCGACATCAATCCACTATTTATACGCACCCATGCCTGAAGTACTGCGAAATGAATGTGAATATCCGGACCAATGAGAAGCGAACATGGTTGCCTACGCACCAAAAGTCGCAGACTAGTAAGAGCACGGGAACGAGACATTATAGAATAATGCGAGCCAATCAGAGGAGAATATGGAGGCGAATAACAATTAACAAAACAGGGACGCCATTAAATGAGACAGAAGGTTGTGTTCATAAATGATCACTTTTATCGTGAAGCTTATTATATCAAACTTTCCATCTCCTAGATTTTATTGTCAAACCATATAGTACACCTCGACCTATGTAAGGGAGGCACCGAATATTACCCCGAAGAAATACTGCAAATCGTCGATGGATAATTTTAATGTTTTTTTTAATTTTCAAGATGCACCGGAATTAGTTACTCATAATTTAATTTTTGGATTTCATTAAACTGTAAACTTCCAGAATTCCATGTTTGTCGCGATAATCAGCTTCCCAGGAATACTAAACGTACCATGGTGGAAAACCTTTTAGGCACTAGAAGTGAAATAATATCTCGAACGGAAAAGAATGGACCACAAAAAACATGACTATGGACGATTCGAATCTTGCGATACGACAATCAATGCTTTGCGCTGCCGACATATTTAGAAGTGGATAGCGACGGAAACCAGGTTTAACTGGTTATCTGTAATTCCAGCTATAATTCACCCCAGAAGTCGGATGAATGTTGCTAAATAAATACTATTGTTGCCATGGATTTACATTGTATTCGTTCCGTAATCTATTGCTAGATTAGTTGGCTTGTAACAAAAGCCTTTCGCGGGTGAAATTAAAACAATAATTGAAAATATACTTTTAACTTATGATTGAAACAACTTGGGGAAGTGAAAATATCTCCATCGAGAGCATTAATGTCGTCTCGATTGCTAGATCGTTTACAAAACTACAACAGTAGTCCCTATTTTAAGTAAACAACCAGCCAGTAATAATATAATTCTCCCATGTTCTGTATAACACTGGTCAATTTCATCTGAGGTCAGCATAGTGGTGAAACCTGTCAATTTGGCTCACTGCCTAAGTACTACGCAGTTTCACGATAGATCGACACCGCCCAGCGCCACCTCTGCGTGTTGCGCCTCAAAAGACTCTTCAGGCAAACGTCGCAGCAACTTCCAGGAAGCCGACTCCTCCTCCTCCTCCTCCTCCGCCAACAGAATACAGCCAGGCAGAAATGACGAGGCAATGCATTATTATCTGTATTTAATATCCGATGATAAATATGGTGTATAAGGCATATCATGGGGGATGGAGGGGGGGGGAGGTGGTGGAGTCGTTCGCAGAGTAAAAGGAGATGCAGAAGACGGGGCGAGAGAGAGAGAGAGAGAGCAAGACGAAATAAAATGAAAACGGCGCGGCGCGGCGAGAGAGAGCTACCACGCCGACCGACTGGTACTGGCGGCGGTGGAAGCGGCGCTGCTGCTGCCGCCGTTGTTGTTGTTGTTGGGTGCGTTGGTGGCCGTGGCGGCGCTGTTGGTGCCACTCCCCCTGACTCGCGAGATTGTCACGTTGATTCCGAGACTGCCGTTGTCGGCGAACAGAGCCGCCGTGTTGGAATCGAATACGAGGCAGTCGGAGAGGCCGATGGCGGTCTGTACGCCATCGTGGATGCTGTGTGGCGTCGCCTCCCAGGTCAGACGTCGGCTCGACACTGCGAGGTCAAGTCTACAGAAAACACGGTACAGTCGAAGCCATGACCAATTGTGATCGACCAACCGACCAACAAACAACCTTACTTGTACACAAACTGATTGGCCTGTTTCTTTGTGCCAATGAGGAGGACTAGGGCGAAGAAGTATTGATCGGGCGGCACACGCTCCTGCTTCTCCAAGACGAGCATGAAGTAGTGTCCGAAGCAGAACTGCATCATAACCCAGTCCACGGCACCTGGCAGAGTGATGTCGGTGGCCAGAAAGACGATGTCTTCGCCTAGTAACAATGCCCGAGAAAAACGGTCAGCAAGTGACACCACGTAAACGATGCAAAAGCCTCAGCTTAGACCACCAGATACCTTGGAGGGTGGTGATGCTTTTGTGGCTTTGAATGAGGTGCGGCATGACCTTGTCGAGAGGACCGAACCACTTGCAGGAGGCTCCCGGGCAGGGACAGCTGTAGGGGCTGCAAGAGAGAAGCGGTAAATGTTGGGCTTCGAGGGCCACTCTGTTGTCTGTCAATGCTTGCAGTGACTCAGTCGAGTTGGGGTGATTTGGTCATCTTTTACCTTCTAGTAGGGCAAGCATCTATGCGTCGCGTTCAAACGACCGTCTTGTGCTTGAAATTCCTTGTATTTAACATGGATCCCGTCAGTCTCGCGTAGTTTTCGCAACTACCCCGGCTCAACCATGATGCTTGCGGCACTCTTATTCCGAATGCTAGTTCGCTGAGAGGGTTCGCCAAGCGCTGAGATGAGGTCATTCCTAATTTGGCAGTCGTCAGAAATCATCTGTGGCCGCGGGTTGTAAAAACATAAAGCCATTCCGCTATACATTGTCGCTAGTCGCAGCCAAGACGCAGTGATTTATGGCAGCCATTACATGGTCTTGACAAAACCCCGCATAATCTTATGTTCGCCACCGGACACCGCGACAGAACTGTCAATTTCGGGAAACACGAGTGGGGTGAAGGGGTGGGATGAGATGGGGGCAAATAGGAAAGGCTTGCACACCGGTGTTCGCAGACAGCCTCGTGTTCGGCCTTGGTGGAGAAATGGAGGGTCTCGGTGCAGCCGGTAAACTTGCACGGGAAGAGGACGATGGCAGCCAGCTTCTCCATCGCCAGATTCCGGATGTTACCTGGTCGACAAAAACACACAAATATATTAGCTCATGCCCTGGGGGCCCCAATTCTAGGCGGTGCGCAAACGATTTCATTTTCTTCAAGATGGCGTCAACTGCCAGGCCAGGCATCGAGAAAGAAGCGTAGCGGCGTTGCTGCAGTCGAAAACCTTACCAAGCCTACTTTTCACGCCTGGTAGTCCCTCTGCGTTGGTCAAGTGTGGCTGTCGGATGATGCTGCTACAACGGCGGCGGGCACTGGGGATCCACGTCACAATCTTCCCGAGAAGTTTTATGACAGGAGACGTGGAATTTTGTTGGCCGATTTATATTTTTATAAACATTTTATTTCGACGAATTTCATTAGAGGTGTGGCTGTAATCAACTAAAGCTGCTAAATGAACTTCTTCGCGTTCTGTGTTGCACTGGTTTGGCGTTGGTTTAGTTGAGATTCTGAACAGCCGACCCTGTCCGTGGAAAAAAGATATCGGACCGCGAGAAAGAATTTGCATCCACGATCGAGAAGACTTTGGATGCCACATACCGCGACGCCTGCGACAAGTCATAACAACGCACCTTTAGGGGTATGCCAATGATTAATTGCTACCATCTACGGGAAATTGAACGACTTGGCCCTTTATGTATTCATCACAATTTATTAGATACCATCATGGAGGCCCCGAGAGTGTTTAGCGCATTTAGATTCGTGGAATCCGGGCCATTTAAAGGAAAAAAAACATTTTTCTTGGGCCTTCGGAAATTCCCATTAACCCTGTTGCTAGCCAGAGTTCAGCGGAACCTGTGTCCCCCATACATAGTTCTGTGATATTTTAAAGACATTTCTGCAAATGACCTTGGCCTAGAGCGAGTACGCGCAAAGCCATTTCTTCTGGTGCGCGGGTTCGGCCATCTTTCACCACAGAAATCGATAAATTGCAATTTTTAAATCGAAACAGCTCAAAGTCGACGTGGATACGGTTCGCTTTTGGTGGAAGATACTTTGAACTCCCTTTGCACAAGCTGCAGACCCCCTTGCAACACATCAAATATGAATTAGACAATTTTTCCTCTCAAACAAAAATTGTCAATCTAGGGGGTACTTTTGAAAATAACGATTTTAAACTCTGGAAATGCAACGAAGGAGTGAAGGGTAAATTGTGCATCTTCCCAAAAGATTTTCAGGGAACTCCAATATTATCGACGGTTGTTTTCATGAAGCAATCAACACTTCAAAAGACGCCAAAACGTTGGAGTCACACTGCCATCCGACGCATCTTACTAGCGAATTCGGGTTCTATTGAGACCAAAACAATGGAGTTTCGCAGCTATTGTTTTTGGTTTTAACGACAATTAAGCGATGCTGTGCCCAATCTAACCCACGGGAACTCCATCTGTCACGCCATTGGTGCTTTATGTTCTCCCATAAAGAATTCCTTGAATTTCCGACCATGTGGCGTCCTGCCTTGCCCAAACCACGCAATTACTGTAAATTCGAGCCGTATGTAGAGGCACTCGGGTATTATCACGTGTGGTCTCGGAGGGTGGGGGCACGTGAATGCAGTCGATCTACGGGCCAAGATGATCACGTTTCAGGCACAAACGAGAGTTTCGGAAATGGCGTGTCTTGGAAGAAGATGAATTTGGTGGTGGGGGGTGAGGAGAGGTGATTCTGACTTTTGATGATACAGTAAAAGTACAATACCGGGGCGGATTCGACCACAGTCGCAGTGGATTTTTCAAAACCACACCGCTTTGCAATCCACTAAATTCACGCTTCTTCTTGCTCTTCTTAAGCCGATGTGAGGTAGACTGTGGTTTCTGTTCCGTTCCCAGTGGCATGAACAACTGCACAGCAGGCAACAAATACCCAACAAATCTCCAATAACCAGTTGATATTAAAATGGCCCGTTCGCCGGTCAACTCGGCTGTAGGTGGCGTTACTTGAGACAGGGCCCCAACGGGTGTCCAGATCCAATAACCACAAGCAGTTCCATAGGCCCGTGTTGTGAATCTGATCCGTTCTGTTTGACGGGCACGTGACGAGATTCCGGGACACTCGCCACCTTGAGGTAGGAGGTGGCAAAAGCTGATCTCCAAGCGTGCGCTTTTGGCGTTCGAACCGAGTAAAATGGCGTCGCTTTTTCGTAAAACACCGCGGGAGTAGCTCAACACAGGTGCCCACATTGATCGCTGGTAACAAACGTTTAATCGGCCGCAGCTCGGCTTATTTAAGGCTCGAACACTGCTTATTGTGACAAATGGCGTACCTGTTAAACCCCAGATATTGTATTGCGGTTTTTCGAGCTGCGGAACTCCCATGGTGCCGTTCGCCGCGGCTGGCATTCACCAACCGGAACCTGCACGCCTGATTGATTGCGTTGGCGACTCGAAACATCTGACTATATGTGACAGTGGTATGCTCACAAGAAACAAGTGATTTAAATGTGAACCCGATTTGCGTGAGAAGCGTGACCATCACCTCAGTCATATGAAATACGCCTATGAAAGCCTAATAAAACCCACCCTGAGAACGCTCACATGAATTGAACTGACGCAAAACCTCGGCATGACAAGTACCTACTCACGGAAAGGGGCATCCTGTAAAATATGTTTCGGGTCTAGTCTGCGAAGGAACCACCCTGAGTTGTAAAGAGACTGAAACGTCTTGTAAATACCCATGGAACTCGACAGATAAGATTGGTTACATGAAAACGAAAATCTGATACAGACTACTCGAGAACAACAATAACACAAGCCGACCAGTTGACTTGTTTAGAATAGTCCGGGTGCTAAAAAAGACCTTCGTTGATCGTTGCATTGTTAAAACAAAGATACAGGCATACAGACTTACCCAGGTTGCCACGACAGGTGGGGCACGAGCTCAGCTTCTCCCGACAGCTGGCACACACGATGTGTCCACTCTGGCACTGGAGGATTGGGGGAAGCGCGAAGTCTGTACACACCGGACACTCGAAGAGACTAACGAGGTCCATCGGATTGCCGCCTCCGTCGCCACCAGCACCACCGTCGCCATCAATACCCACCGGCAACCTGACTGCAGCAGCAGCCGCGACCGCGGCGATTGTAGTGTGGGGGCGTTGGGAGTCCAGATTCGGCGCGGGAGGGGGTGCTGGGAGGGCCGGGGACGCCGGGAGGGCATCTCGGAGGGGAGATATCGCAGCAGCGGCGCCTGGTGGCGAAGGGTTTGGAGTGGGGTTGCTGGTGGTGGCGGGGTCGAATTCATGCGAGGGATGACGAGAATGAGGGGTTGGGGTGTGGACAACGGCGGGTGCAGAGGTCCTGTTGGAGGCGGATCGAGAGGCTGACGACGGGGTTGGTTGGCCGGAGACGACAGAGGTCGGGCGGTTGGTCTGGCCGGGAGGCGATGGGTAGGCTGAAGTCGAGGCGGGTGTGGGTGGTGTCGGGAATATGGAAGGGGAGGATGTGGGAGTGACTACTGATTGTTTCATTTTTTTGAGATGGTCCTAAAAAAAGAGCGTTTATTATTAAAAAAAAATACTAGACTCAAACGATCATGTGAAATTACTAATTGACACTGGCGATTGTAGTGAATTAGATTTAAAAAACTCATTAAACAGTATAAAGAGTGCTGTTGTACGAGTGTCATAAATTTTTATTTTACCTTTCGGTGATTTGAAAGCCGTTAATTCGTTGGAGGAATCTAATACAGCTTCAGTAAAAGACATTGGCTGTCATTGTATCAAAGACGGGCCTTAATATTTTACCAAGGGATGTGAACTGAATTATTCTACTGGATTTCTCAAGAAGCACACTGTTAAATGGTTTAAAAAATATCACCAGAATAAACGGCTTCATAATATTACTCTACCAATAAAGCTTCCCGAACTAGCCATTTACTTGATTACCGCTCCCTGAAATAAATCCAAAAACACTAATTACAAGTGAGCCGAAGTAACATTTTAACCGCAAATTCATGGAGTCACGGTGTTTCTCGTTGGCATAATTACGGCGAACAGGCATTGAAAACATTAAAATTTGAAAACCGGCAAAAAGAAAAAAGTCATGATAGTTAAAATATAATATTGAATCAACGGAAATAAATAGAAATTGAAGCGTTAAATGATATCTCAAATACGGATACATTTTATTAAGGAATATATCGATAGGTGTATCGGTCTTCTGAATATTTACTGCTTCCGTTTGTTAATATCTGACAAACGCAGACCATAATTGATCATTTTAATTCAGGATTAATAGACAAGCAACAGCGAACAAACTATAGTGTCCTATTATTTTGGGGTTGGTTATGTACAGATTTGGGTCCTAAAATAAAAGCGATTGGAAGGACGAAGACAAAACCAAATTAAACTGAGCAAACTCTACGAATTGAAAAAAATAAAAACACAAAACCTTAAATGAATATCGCACACACGATAGGGTTTTGCGCCATCTATACGAAAAACTAAAACAATACCTCAAATCCTAAAATTGAAAACGGAAAACTGGTATACAAAAGATGTCTAATATGCTTCTTCAGTGATCATTCTTTATTAAGGTACAGTTTAACAACATAATAAGAATTCTTTTCATAATAAAGCAGTTCGTTTGACCCCAAACATTTAATCAACATGATACTTAATAATAATAATAATCATACACGTTTTATTTGGTCAACGAGCAGCTTATTGTTTTTCACGAAACGAGTTCGCAGTATTACATACACAAACCATCGTTTTTTGTCTGTTTCAGCTGTAAAGTGCAAGTTTTTTACATCGAAAATGCGCCATGTTTCAACTACACAAATTGCCAATCATGCCACACCTTGTGGCCGCATACCATTGCCAATGGATGTTCATGTTCTCTGATAATGATTATTCTGTTCATCAAGAGTGATGTAACTGACCCTCCCCTTACAATAGGATGCCTAATACCGCGTCCTATAAGACCACAGATGCATTCTATGTCGATACAACTTTGTCATCAGCGGTGGTAATAAGAATACGTTTATTCGCGTATAAAGGTCACGAGGACTACATTTACAACTTGAATAACTTAACGCAAATTTACGAAATAACAACGAGGTAAATTTTGAAGAAAGTAAATTTAACCCTCAGTGAATATAAAAGTTGGCTAACAGTTAAAAATGACGACCCTATCCGTAACGCGGGTCATGCACTACCTCTTCTTTTTCGATTGGCTCATTTAAACCAACATATTGTTCAAATACCCTAGGAATCTTTTTCTAATGGCATGTTAATTTTTTTTAAATGTCAAAGAGCAACGAAATAATAAATGTTTGTGTAGTGTATTATATCCTTCGTGGAGTATTTGTGTACTTACAGCATTTCATCAAATTGTTACATTCAACACAGTTGAAAAGCACAAAACGATTGAAAGTGATATACTGAATCCAAATTTCACATACGCATTGCTTTCTGACAAGCAACTTCTCTTTAATAACCCTTATACTTCTAGACTGTGTGCATTCCAAATGAGTAAATCACGCGGTAGAGGTAGACCAAATACGTGGTGGATGTGTTTCATAGTCCGAAATATAAATTCGGACACGTCAAAGATGGTTTGAAAATTTTCCTTCTGGTTAGTTTTGTTCTGTAGATGTACTGTAGTAATTCGAAGACTTCTTGGCCCAAAAATCAGAATGGCACGATGGCCAAAGACGAAGGTCGGGAATGAATAATATTGTTTGTTATTCAAACAACAGTGAGGGCCCGACCTGGGCCGAAGACGCCGACAAGGCGCGATGCCTAGCGCCCGCTGCAGGCGAGTCCTGTCTGGACACACGTGTGGCGTGTCGTGGTAAAACGTGGGGACCGGCCAAGTTTCGTCGATATTGTCTTAATTTATCCACGTTAAGGTCACTACAGTACATCCGGATAATTAGGACCATCCCATGTGGGTGATGAAGTCCATTGCTTCATAATCCTGATAAATCTCTGAAATATTTTCGTAGGTTTCGTCGCCTTCTAGCTTCGAATTTATAAAAGAACGGCTTCGGTCAAATTAAAAAAACTTCATTTATGACAAAAACATCAGTCTGGTTGTGACACAAATTAACGTGAGAATGCAATTGAAAGATGTTCAAGATTGACTTCGAATCTTGCTCCTCACAAAACTGAGACTTTGGGGTCACATGGACGAGAATTACGATAACTTACATTAAGGGCTGCAAGAAAAAGATGTTCGAATTTTTTGATGTGTCGATGGTGGGACCGCCAGGTTGCTATTTTATGTGGATTCCTCTTGCTCAATTATAAATCGGTTACATAGATGTTGCAAAATTCGTGGGGACATTGCACAGGCGGATCACATACGCATACTCCTCCGCTTTGGCATTGTCAAACCCGGGGTTACACAAGAACTTCCAGGTTTTGGTAGTGTAATATTAGTTGCTAAATAAATATTAACTTTTTCCTGTTGGTCGTAACATGGTGTCGTAAGAGAGAAATTCGTCGTTTCTCCTTGACCAACCGAATCTACGTAATATTTCATCATGGCATCGTGGGGTTTGGTTGGGACAATTTAATTAACGTCCTCGGGGATACTTCGAGGAGTAAATTATTGAAGTGGCCGTGCACAACCGGCTTGGCCTACCCCCAATATATTCTACCATCGGCGCTTAGAACAACCTCTGTAGCAGCAAGAAAATGAGGATATCTAGGCACCACAGCTCGGTGAAATTGAGGACGCCAAATGCGGGTAGATGGCATCAATAAAAATATGGGGAGATGTGGGAGAATGTGTTTTATCTACTAAAGTGAGGAAGACGAGAAGACACGGGAGACAGTAGTACAAGGGAGATGTAACCGTCCCACGCAATACATTTTCTGTCGTTTCGTGCTCTCAGTATTATTCATTTCAAACGCACAAAGTTTCATGGTTTTCGACATTCAATCAATTCAATTTTAAGCGTCTTTGCTTCCATCCGCGATTCTGAAAATCTGTCAATGTAAGATTTCTGAGATTGTCATCTAACTCATCAATTATTCGCTATGGGAATGCTCTTTTCCTTCGGAATGGAGAGATGCTCCGATAATCTCGTTTTCTAGTTTCCTGCGTATTCTCTCCATCCAAGAGATCATCGTTCAATGTTACTTAAGTTGCTGTATAATCTAGACCGCTCCTATATTAGATGACCCCTCCCATCCCCTCTTTCAAAGTTTATCCAATTGTAAATCTCTTCAGCCAATGCGAAGGCAATATCGTTCAACACCAACAAGAACCGGGCATATCGCAATTCGGTCATTCCTTATTTGTCCCGATTTTCAGCTGCACCAGAGCAGGCGAAGCTGGAACTAAAGGAAAATTTTTTCGTATCTATATTGTTATACTGTCTTGCTATATGGTTAAAGTTTTGGTTCTCGTGACCTCAATAAAGCGCTTAAAATTATTATTATTATTCTTCAAATAAAAAAATTGTTTCGGGCCATTTTACGATTATGACAACGGTAATACAAAAGACCCTCTGAAGTTGTCTGATTTCAAATAAGGCTCTCTTGATGCAACATTGCCTGCACAATGGCCTGTGCAAGTTTTTATATCATAATTTTTAATGGAAATGTTTCACGTTTTATGCTTTAAATTTAACAGTTCGACGAATACTGATAAGACAAAAATTATATAGGAAGAAACAAAAAATGTGTCCCCTTAGCACCTCGTCCAATATTATAATTAATTGTTTTGCTATGACCATTATTCCCCCTAGGTGTGCTGAATTCCAGGGTTGTGTTTCAAATAAATAACCTTCTGAATGCTTTTCAAAAATGGATCCGCGAATTTTTTATGATAAAATGGCTATTCTAAAGGGAATGTTCAAGACAAGGGATATTTGCCGATTTCAATCGGCAAAATTGTTAAATATTTTGAGAATTTCGGATTTCGCATTGACGACAACCTGTTCGACTTTATTTTATTCGTTTTAAAATGACAAAAAAGGCCTACTGGATACAAAATGAAAAATAGTATATTTAGCTTTCCAATATATTGGAGATGCATTTTTGATGCATTCAACAGAAGACCATTCTGCGAAGACCACTCGATTACCTCAGTTACTGCCTGCCCGAGCTGTTGAGAATCACCATTCGTCTTGCTGGCATGGCATAAAGTCAAGTCATCCGCGTATTTTATTAGTGTCACGTCGTTAGGGGACCGAATGCTAGACGTGTAATATTTAAAAAAAATGGAGATGTTGACACTCCTGAAATCTCTTCACTCCATAATTTCGCCTCGAGCTCAAAATCTAAATTCCTCGGCGGTATTTTTTACCGTCGGTTATCATAGAGCGATCATGTGGATGCCGTCTTCGGTAAATGGGTTCGCCTCTTTTTCTTAGTTCGCCGGTTCAGGAGACTTGGAGTGAGCTCAAGACGGATAAAAACCACTGAACATGCCTGTATAATTCCCCTTATTGTATATTCGTTCCCAGGAAATGTTCTGCCTTTTTGCCCTTCGTGGGCTTTTTTAAATACTCTCGTTTTCTAGTGGTCTGCCTATGCTCTCCATTCAAGAGATCATCGTTAAGCGCCACTTCAATAGTTTTTCACAAATTGCTGCTCGTATTTTAAGTGACCCCTCCCCATCCCTCTTTTCAAATTTATCTTAGTTTAAATCTCTTCGACCAATGCGTAGGCTATATCGTTCAATACCCACAAGAACGGCGGCATATCGCAATTCGGTCATTCCTTATTTGTCCCGATTTTCAGCTGCACCAGAGCAGGTGAAGCTGGAACTAAAAGACCGTTATCGTAGCATTGCGATATTTTTTCCTACAAAAGTTTTGGTCCTCGTGGCCTCAATAGTGCTTACAAGTATTATTATTATCGCCAATAGACAACGCAGTTACGGCTATCGATCCGTTCGGTCCTTCACAGCTGCCAGTTGTGTTGCCGGCGATCTTTCTAATCGTCGATTAGATTGTAACGCTGTTCCAATTGTGGGGTTCTGACCTAAGAAATAGTAGACCTTCTCTGGGGGTTTTGTAACGGTAATCGTAGAATATGGATGCACGTCCCAGGCAGCAATAATGAGGAGACGAATTGAAATGAAAGGAATGGATATAATGAGGTAAACATTTATAAATGGTTGGCGAGGTTATATAGACTTAGGGTAAAAATGGGATGGGTCTTTATTACAAGAAATCTACGATGAGTTTGGGAAGGGAGGAAGTTGCTCAAGTCTCGGCGACTGTGGATTAAGGCAGCTGTGTCCTTGTGGGATCTAGTGTGGGGCATCCTGTATTGGAGAAGAGAGTGTGTGGTCTCACTCTAGAGGAACCAGATAGCAGTCTTCGCCGCCATAGAAGACGGCCACCCTGTCTAATGGCGTCCTATTGGCGCGCAGTCGACATTGGGTGTCCTTTATATCCCGTGCGATGTCCTGGTAAAACACCGGGGCGTTACAATACATCCCTGTTCTCGCCATTGGTTGTCCGTTATGTAAAATCGATATTTTATTCTAGACGCTATAGCACTCGGGGATAAGTGGGGTAAAATAAATCCCGTTGTTTATTCCCACATCATTGGTTATGTACAATTGATGTTTTCTTCTCAATGTTATAGCATTCGGGGATAAGTTGGGGCAAATGACACGACTGTTTCATCAGAACGACGCGCGTTAAATACTTTGGCCGGCAGGAGCCAATGGCGTGGGGGCTTGGCATGCGCGGTGCACGTGCGTAACTCGTGTTCGCCCTGCGTTAGACATACTAGACGGCGGACAGATTAAATGGAACGTCCAATTTCCGTGTCTGTCTATTTATGCAACGAGAATAGTAATTAAATTTGACCAAAATTTTCAACATAAAATGAGTAACAATGCTATTTACGAAAACTGACTTTTAGTTTCGGCTTCACCAAAAATCGGGACAAATAAGGAAATACCTAATTTCGATGGAACACCATCGATAAGCCACTTGAAAACGAGATTATTTTAAAAAGCCTTCCGAGGGTTAAAATTTCAAAGGTTTAAAAACACTGGTTAACAATGTATAGTAAGGGAATTGTACATGCATGGGCGAATGTCTTTGTGTGGTTTGACTTTGCTACAATTCGCCGTAAACGGTGAACGAACTAACAAAGAAGACGACATCCACGTGATCACTCTAAGATAACCAACTCTTGCTAGAGTGAAGCGATGGCCGGCGAGTCAACATCTGCTCTCCTGGAAAACGCAATTGTTGGGAAATCGTTTGTAACCACATTCTGGACAAGCGACGTAGATCTCAATGTCGTTACTAGTAGTCCAGATGTTTACTCATCGTACGCATTAGGCATCAATCGTTTGTCAGCACATATGTCATACACTGT
Organism: Proteocephalus fallax; assembly: GCA_028672205.1. Lineage (NCBI taxonomy): Eukaryota > Metazoa > Platyhelminthes > Cestoda > Proteocephalidea > Proteocephalidae > Proteocephalus > Proteocephalus fallax. The sequence continues at coordinate 3,591,012 of JAPUBX010003981.1, read as the reverse complement.
ACGCAAACCCCTCGGCAAGCATTGGCTTATTTAAGCCAACTAATATGTCTAAATGCTCCAGTAATTCCACTCCCACGGAGTTTTGTCACACGAACACTCTCCCAACTTCTTCACTAGCCATGTCAATGTCTTCCGGTTCGTGGGGATACGGTCACGGATCATAAAAGTCATGGAGTTGCATGTTGATGCGTACAGGAAGAGTTAATTCATGGAAGACCACTTGAATACCTCAATTATGGTCTCCCCGAGCTTTTGAGAATCCCCATTCGTCTTGTAGGCATGGTATAAACTTTGGCCATCCGCGCATTTGATTCGTGTAACACCATTTGGAGACCGATGGATCGGCGTTTAATAGTTATAAAGGAATGGAGAAAGCACTGCGATTTGCAACACACTGTAGTTATTGGGCAAGGAGGAGGAGGCTTCGTTTCTGACTTAACGGGTTGATATCGGTTAGAGACACATTTGAAGCCAGCTTACCAAATATTCTTCCACACCATTTTATGCGGGAGCGTGAAATAGCATTGAAAGCATAGAGGAAGTCCGAAAATATTCCCTTAACGGCGTTCGCTCCGGCATCAAGCAAATATTTGAGGGTGTTCTAGAACGTGGGCAGAGTGCTTCTATTTGTATTATAAGCTAACTGGAACAAGTCATCGGAAGATTTTAGTGTGCCCTCCAATTTACGGAGAGGTACTTTCGACTACACAGAGGAGTTTGCGATAGGTCAATACTAAACAGGTCCCGCGGAAACATTGGGCGGTTTCGGAATAGGTGTCGTGACAAATTATGTCTCCTTTTCGAAGTAAAAGAACATTCCCCTAGCGAATAATATACGAGTTGGGTGACACTCGGAGAAATTTCACATCTGATACTTGTTTAACTGCCTTGTTTTATGCTGAAAGTTTTGGTCCTCGTGACCTCAATAAAGCCACTACAATTATTATTAAGATCGAGAGGTCCTCTTGGTTGATATGAGCGGCGGGTTTCCAGCAATCTAAATAAAATTTTCCAAAGGTCGGCGGGTTTCTGTGTTTTGGACAGCCCTTTTCGACAAATATATGAATGCGCACATTTACTTCACCTCTGACCTCTGGGTTCAGTTTCTCGATACCCGCCCGACAGAAGAGCCGTTCCTTCTCTGGCCTCAATTGTTTAAGAAATTGAGATAACAGGACACCGGGGGAGATGAATGGTTGCGTAAGTGGCCTGTGTGTGTCATAATAAATCCGAGATTGCTATTTATATGATCTATTTCCTTTGCAAAGTCTGAGTCAGGGAAATCCCTGAAGTAGGTTATGGCAACCACATCTCTTTAATTTGACTGGTTCTGGAGGCAGTGTGAGCGCAAGCGACGATTTTTAGGTTTGGATAACGTGAACAGCTTTGGTTGTCCGTACCAAATATTTTCGGAATAGGTTAGGGTGCACGTTGACGACATGCTTACATTGAAGAATCGGACAGACATGTGTGGTTAAGAAGATTCCCTTGGCGCGTTGGAAAATTCACTGTGATTTTGGGATCAAGTTTAAAAAGTGGACTAATATAGACGCAGAATTTAAATTATTACCAATTATGAATTATTGTGTATTTTAATTATATATTTCTTCAGATGGTATGCGTCTGTATTGCAGTGCTAAATGAAGTCCTTCTGTACGGCATCGACATCGGCACATTAAGCTATACTAGTTATTTCAGCCCCGGTTATGTCACGAAAACCATGAACAAATCCAACAGAATACTAATTTAGCGGAGCTAGCGTCATCTCCCGGTTTGAGATACCTGAAAGAACCGAATTTGTCGTACTGGCACAACAGTGGTGTGTACGACATCATTTAGTTGTTTACGTATTTCTGCGTAAAAACCGATTCCGATTAGATGTTGTGGATTTTTCGATCAGACGACCTACCAACGGCCACTGCCGCACAACCTCAGCAACTGTCGATCAGCCGATCTTGTAAACATGGCTTGAACAGTCGGAATTTGGCCGATCACGCTGGGTAAGCATATGCTGGCCTGTGTGACTCAACTGCAATGTCGTTTGATGATGCCTTTTCCGCATTTGCAAAATTAGATATTTTTGAGGCCTTTGTTTGACTTCCTGGCAATTGATCCCTGGTATTCACCGACCTACAAACACACACAATTCCTTAAATGAAGGAATTGAAAAGTACAACAACGTCAAAATGAGGCAAATGCTAGGGCTATCGGAAAATATTGAAAAAACAGCGTAGCGTGACTCAAAATGATCAATTTAAGCAGCTGGGAAAAAATAATATTTTGACACCATTTGTAGAACAATCGATGGAATGTGATGTTTTATGACGCGATTCCAGGCCAGAAAATGAGCATGACATTGACATAACAACATTTGCATGACCCTTGCTCCCTCATGACCTGAATAAACCCATTAACATGATTATTTAAAGTCCCAGATGCGCACGTTCATATAAGTCTTATCGTACCTTGTTCTAGGTAAATAAAAGGCAAGCAATCGCTTACTTTTACAGAGACCATCCGAGATAATGGATTCACTGGGGTATTTAAACATATCGGTTGTCCTAAATGAGCCAATATAAATTGCGGGAATATCTTAAAGTAGACTGAACAAAGGCTAGATCACTTATGTTTAAATCTGGACATGAAGAGATTTGGTAGACAGTGGCCTTCGGAAATTTCTTTGTCCAGAATCTGGGCTGTGTGACTAGTGCGTGGGTGGCCATCAACACAGTTAGAGTGGTTAAACACGAGACACGATTTCTCCAGGATTCTAAAAAGCTAGACATGGCTATATTTGAGGTGTTCCCACTGTTTACCTAGCGTCAGATATTCTGACTTTCGGACCCTTAATGGACTGTTTAAAATGATTTCATTTTATGGTCTTCAATCTACGATCCAACCGTCAATCAACATTTTACTAGTTATTCCACTCTTCCCACCCCTCCGAAATATTAAATTCACACTCTAACAACTGAACATCGCAATTCGGCCATTATTCACCCCTCTGTGGTAATGTTTGGTTTCACCAGAACAGGAAGTCGAACCCAGTTTTCGAGTGAACATTTCTGATACCGAAAGTGTCGGTCATATTGGCGTAAGAACAAAACTTATTCAATTATGATTGAAAATATCCGCGTTTTCCTTTTCAAAGCATCGACCGAACTGTTGATGCGCTTGTCCATTGAAACTTATCTTAAACTAGAGAGCTCCATCAGATTATTGGACGGGCACTCACGTGCGCAAACGAGTGCGTCATTTGTCCAGTCACACGTGGGCCACCTCGATTAAAGGCCTATCCCATTGGAATGCATATCGTTTTACTTTATGGCATCCTGCGTAAAAAACCATTGATTTAACCGGTTAGGGGTGATCCCAACCGCGGTAACACCCAAGACGCCTGTTTATCCTCCAGGCGGAGATGGCCGCGCAGATTTGAAATATCAAATTTGTTAACCACAAACTGTTTTCTCTTATACAAAATAGAATCAGCATAAATGCGATCCTCTTCGTATCAACATTCAGTTAATCAGCAAATTTACACCTCTAGACTTTTCAATGTGATTTAAAGAAAACCTTAAAACATTCACGGTTGTTCGATCAAATGAAAAGAAAGACAGCATTGGGTTAGGTAAGGATAAATATCTTGTCGTCAGCGTTCGGTTGAGATATCGATCGTAACACAATAACCTGTATATGCGCACCTTTCATGATCATTGTGCGCACATCCGTTCGACGACCAAAGTTTATTCGCGAGATTTATGCCAATGCGATTGTACCATTGCTCCTGTTCATTGATGTTGACAGACCAACCCTTCGTAAGAATGCGATTGAAGCAAAAGAGTCACCATTGTCAATCGATATTGTGGTCCAATCTTTGCTGCACCAAAAGCAAACAAAGCTCTCGGAGGAAACCAGACCATTAGACGTTCCCTTGAGGCTGCTTTTTAACTATTTATGTCCGCCGTCTAGCATGTCTAACGCAGGGCGAACACGAGTTACGCACGTGCACCGCGCGTGCCAAGCCCCCACGTCATTGGCTCCTGCCGACCAAAGTATTTAAGGCGCGTCGTTCTGATGAAACAGTCGTGTCATTTGCCCCAACTTATCCCCGAATGCTATAACATTGAGAAGAAAACATCAATTGTACATAACCAATGATGTGGGACTAAACAACGGGATTTATTTTAGAATCGGGTACATTATTACAAAATGGAAGTTTGGTCGCGAAAACTTCCAAAAAGGTAGTGATTTGAATCGGTGATGGTTTGGTTCATTTCTTTCCGTTGGCTTTCGTTACCGGTTCGTCGATGTCGATACCCCCAAGTTGGGCTTCGTTTTGAACTGGAACCACGCCAAATATCTTCTGAAGGAAGATGGTACCTCGATCTACAAAAGAACCCGATTGCATACATTTATTGGTCCGAACCCTAACCATCGCGACATGGCCGGAATTTGGAGGTTGAGCGATTAATACCAGACGACTGCCTACACAGTTTCGACGCATATGAGTAATCAAATAGTTAATAAGACAATCTTGACAAGAAACGCGGTGATGGGGACACAATTCAAAAGAAATTAGTTGTGTGCTGTTTGATCACCAGAATAGTGGGGTAGACCGAACAAGCCAAAAAAACCGGGACACAAAACCAGGCACGCTTGAATCTCCGATGGGCTGCAGATAAAACGCACACAAAAAGTCTTCAAACTTCTTCGGCTTCTTGTGCCAACTGACACCGAGCCAGTAGACGGGAATAGCGGCGAGCATCAAGATGATGTTGGAGAGTGACTCCTTGGGTTGTTGGTAGACGGTGAGAACGAGGATGAAGACGTCGCCGATGAGAAAGATCACCGGCAACACGATTGGCAACTGTCAAGGGCCGAAAGGAAAATCGATAACCATAACTGCGCAGTCTATTGACGGTCTCCATCGCGTGGACCAGACTCAGGAAAGAGCACAAATTTACCTGGAATGACGTCTTGACATTTGGCTCCTTGAATCGCATATAGAGAAGGGAGGATACGGCCAGAGCGGCAATGAAGGCGAAAGCGAAGCCGGCCAACTCGATGAGAGCGAATAGGTCGCTGTAGAACTGGAATCCAATCCCCAGAAAAAGCTATAAAAAAGGGTAACTTAGTACTTTGTCTGCGCGTGCGGGGAGCAGGGTATCGGATTCTAAATTAATTTTTGGCATTCAAAGTTAAACCTGACCTTCGTAACAGGATAGGGCTATTCAGGGCCGATTTAACTTGTGTAAAGACGGTGACTTGGACGGGTATATTTTGGTGGCAAGACCGCCGAAATTCCACGCGTAATCAATGGGATGGTCGTGGTATAATTATTCATCGAGGCAGCCGACATACCAAAACAAGAATTGCCGGAATAGGGGTGAAGTTTCGGTTGTGAATCATGGCCAGAATTGCCGGCATGTGTCCTTCTCTGGCTCCGGTGTAGGTTAGTCTGAAAAAGAAAATCCTCGTATAGGAGAACAAGACGAACGGGTCTCACACACTATTAAAACAAAGAGTTTACCGAGATAAGGACATTGCCTCACTGTTGATGCTACCGAAAATGGAAGCTCCGACGAAGACGGGCATGACGGCGGCAAGCCAGGGTATCGCTCGTTGAGCAAACACCTAATTTACGGTGTTTGGAAAGGGGGGAGGAGTCAGGGAAAGGTTTGCGCTGGTGTCACATTGACGGTCACATCTGCAACTTACCACAGCGATGGCGCTAGATCCAGAGCCAGTGGCGAGCATTTCGAATGGACTCAGGACAGCCAGGTAGGCAACATTCGTTAGTATGTAGAGACAGGTAACCAAAGAGAGACCGATTCCAATGGCCAAGGGAAGGTTTCTATGGCCAAGGAGGCAATAGTGGTGAGCACGAGAATAGTAAAATTCACTAATGTGGTACTATTTTAAAGGTGAATATAAATGCATCAATGGACGCCACCTGTAAAAATATTTCGGAGATCTTTATGGCATAACCCATTCAGCCAGTTTATTCGCTAGTAATAGATAGGCGAACAACTCTGAAGGTACTTCAACACTCGATGACAAAAAAACTAAATCCCACCCATTTGCCCTAGCTTTCCGGGAACTGAATAGAATTGATTAACGTGGCGATTATTAGTTGTATCGTTATCGTGCAACACAAAAAGTACATTGTAAACCCATGTCAAGATTACACATCATAGATCAAGACTCCGCATTGGATTTCAGGTACAAAATAGGCCTTCGAAATTGTACCCATGGCGAAAAACTCACCTGCCAGGGTTTTCCATCTCCTCCACCAAGAAGTTGAGGTAGTTCCTTAAAAAAAACATTCGAATGCTTGATTTAAAAACAGGTTTTACCTCCTCCCGTATGCAAATTACATCCCACAGACAGTAAATATCTGGCCGATTTAACGTCTGTGTACTGATCCTCGAAGTATGAAATATTTCCCTGGATACTTATAACACGTGCAGAATTACTTTCTTTCGTTTCATATCTGCCAATCAAGTTCGTCTACCCCAAAGTAGAACCCTCCCATGAAACGCAAAATAAACGAGATTATGCGCATTAAATTAGGTAAGATATTGTGTTTATTACTACGGGTCAGTAACTAAGGGTCTTTATTTACCGCCAATAAAAACCGTCCATTACAGAAAGGCAGACGAATATCGGTTCAAAATTAAATAAGTCCACCAAAACTGTACGTTACGTTTAAGTTACTATAACGACAGAAAACGAATATATTATGTAACGTAGAATTAAGGCCTGAATATTAAAGCATAATTTTAAAAATTAAAGATTCACAAGACGTACCAGCCAGAGAAGGCCCAGAATCCTTGGTAAAACGATAAGGCCAGAAAACCTGGAGATGTGTTGGAACCTTCAAAGGCATTTTCGAAGCTCTCCGTGTGACCTTAATCAACATACGTGAACAAACGATAAGGTAGGATAAAACATCCAAATAGGTCAAATATAGCATTCATTCACAACTTACCCATCGCAAGGTAATACATTCCAAAGCCGATAATTATGAGTAGGGCTAACACCTTGCCAATCGAAAATATAACAGCAACACGGGCTGCCCATCTGACCTTGTAGCAATTTATGGCACAAATGATCACTAAGAAAATTTATTTAGATGAAGATTGAATAAATTACTCAAAGCACCGACCGCGACCATGCCTACGATATAGGATGGTATTGTGCAACTGGGATAAAACGGCTGAAGAACATATTCCGCAAACACAATCGAGTTCGCTCATAGTGTCGGTCATATTGGCGTAAGAACAAAACTTATTCAATTATGATTGAAAATATCCGCGTTTTCCTTTTCAAAGCATCGACCGAACTGTTGATGCGCTTGTCCATTGAAACTTATCTTAAACTAGAGAGCTCCATCAGATTATTGGACGGGCACTCACGTGCGCAAACGAGTGCGTCATTTGTCCAGTCACACGTGGGCCACCTCGATTAAAGGCCTATCCCATTGGAATGCATATCGTTTTACTTTATGGCATCCTGCGTAAAAAACCATTGATTTAACCGGTTAGGGGTGATCCCAACCGCGGTAACACCCAAGACGCCTGTTTATCCTCCAGGCGGAGATGGCCGCGCAGATTTGAAATATCAAATTTGTTAACCACAAACTGTTTTCTCTTATACAAAATAGAATCAGCATAAATGCGATCCTCTTCGTATCAACATTCAGTTAATCAGCAAATTTACACCTCTAGACTTTTCAATGTGATTTAAAGAAAACCTTAAAACATTCACGGTTGTTCGATCAAATGAAAAGAAAGACAGCATTGGGTTAGGTAAGGATAAATATCTTGTCGTCAGCGTTCGGTTGAGATATCGATCGTAACACAATAACCTGTATATGCGCACCTTTCATGATCATTGTGCGCACATCCGTTCGACGACCAAAGTTTATTCGCGAGATTTATGCCAATGCGATTGTACCATTGCTCCTGTTCATTGATGTTGACAGACCAACCCTTCGTAAGAATGCGATTGAAGCAAAAGAGTCACCATTGTCAATCGATATTGTGGTCCAATCTTTGCTGCACCAAAAGCAAACAAAGCTCTCGGAGGAAACCAGACCATTAGACGTTCCCTTGAGGCTGCTTTTTAACTATTTATGTCCGCCGTCTAGCATGTCTAACGCAGGGCGAACACGAGTTACGCACGTGCACCGCGCGTGCCAAGCCCCCACGTCATTGGCTCCTGCCGACCAAAGTATTTAAGGCGCGTCGTTCTGATGAAACAGTCGTGTCATTTGCCCCAACTTATCCCCGAATGCTATAACATTGAGAAGAAAACATCAATTGTACATAACCAATGATGTGGGACTAAACAACGGGATTTATTTTAGAATCGGGTACATTATTACAAAATGGAAGTTTGGTCGCGAAAACTTCCAAAAAGGTAGTGATTTGAATCGGTGATGGTTTGGTTCATTTCTTTCCGTTGGCTTTCGTTACCGGTTCGTCGATGTCGATACCCCCAAGTTGGGCTTCGTTTTGAACTGGAACCACGCCAAATATCTTCTGAAGGAAGATGGTACCTCGATCTACAAAAGAACCCGATTGCATACATTTATTGGTCCGAACCCTAACCATCGCGACATGGCCGGAATTTGGAGGTTGAGCGATTAATACCAGACGACTGCCTACACAGTTTCGACGCATATGAGTAATCAAATAGTTAATAAGACAATCTTGACAAGAAACGCGGTGATGGGGACACAATTCAAAAGAAATTAGTTGTGTGCTGTTTGATCACCAGAATAGTGGGGTAGACCGAACAAGCCAAAAAAACCGGGACACAAAACCAGGCACGCTTGAATCTCCGATGGGCTGCAGATAAAACGCACACAAAAAGTCTTCAAACTTCTTCGGCTTCTTGTGCCAACTGACACCGAGCCAGTAGACGGGAATAGCGGCGAGCATCAAGATGATGTTGGAGAGTGACTCCTTGGGTTGTTGGTAGACGGTGAGAACGAGGATGAAGACGTCGCCGATGAGAAAGATCACCGGCAACACGATTGGCAACTGTCAAGGGCCGAAAGGAAAATCGATAACCATAACTGCGCAGTCTATTGACGGTCTCCATCGCGTGGACCAGACTCAGGAAAGAGCACAAATTTACCTGGAATGACGTCTTGACATTTGGCTCCTTGAATCGCATATAGAGAAGGGAGGATACGGCCAGAGCGGCAATGAAGGCGAAAGCGAAGCCGGCCAACTCGATGAGAGCGAATAGGTCGCTGTAGAACTGGAATCCAATCCCCAGAAAAAGCTATAAAAAAGGGTAACTTAGTACTTTGTCTGCGCGTGCGGGGAGCAGGGTATCGGATTCTAAATTAATTTTTGGCATTCAAAGTTAAACCTGACCTTCGTAACAGGATAGGGCTATTCAGGGCCGATTTAACTTGTGTAAAGACGGTGACTTGGACGGGTATATTTTGGTGGCAAGACCGCCGAAATTCCACGCGTAATCAATGGGATGGTCGTGGTATAATTATTCATCGAGGCAGCCGACATACCAAAACAAGAATTGCCGGAATAGGGGTGAAGTTTCGGTTGTGAATCATGGCCAGAATTGCCGGCATGTGTCCTTCTCTGGCTCCGGTGTAGGTTAGTCTGAAAAAGAAAATCCTCGTATAGGAGAACAAGACGAACGGGTCTCACACACTATTAAAACAAAGAGTTTACCGAGATAAGGACATTGCCTCACTGTTGATGCTACCGAAAATGGAAGCTCCGACGAAGACGGGCATGACGGCGGCAAGCCAGGGTATCGCTCGTTGAGCAAACACCTAATTTACGGTGTTTGGAAAGGGGGGAGGAGTCAGGGAAAGGTTTGCGCTGGTGTCACATTGACGGTCACATCTGCAACTTACCACAGCGATGGCGCTAGATCCAGAGCCAGTGGCGAGCATTTCGAATGGACTCAGGACAGCCAGGTAGGCAACATTCGTTAGTATGTAGAGACAGGTAACCAAAGAGAGACCGATTCCAATGGCCAAGGGAAGGTTTCTATGGCCAAGGAGGCAATAGTGGTGAGCACGAGAATAGTAAAATTCACTAATGTGGTACTATTTTAAAGGTGAATATAAATGCATCAATGGACGCCACCTGTAAAAATATTTCGGAGATCTTTATGGCATAACCCATTCAGCCAGTTTATTCGCTAGTAATAGATAGGCGAACAACTCTGAAGGTACTTCAACACTCGATGACAAAAAAACTAAATCCCACCCATTTGCCCTAGCTTTCCGGGAACTGAATAGAATTGATTAACGTGGCGATTATTAGTTGTATCGTTATCGTGCAACACAAAAAGTACATTGTAAACCCATGTCAAGATTACACATCATAGATCAAGACTCCGCATTGGATTTCAGGTACAAAATAGGCCTTCGAAATTGTACCCATGGCGAAAAACTCACCTGCCAGGGTTTTCCATCTCCTCCACCAAGAAGTTGAGGTAGTTCCTTAAAAAAAACATTCGAATGCTTGATTTAAAAACAGGTTTTACCTCCTCCCGTATGCAAATTACATCCCACAGACAGTAAATATCTGGCCGATTTAACGTCTGTGTACTGATCCTCGAAGTATGAAATATTTCCCTGGATACTTATAACACGTGCAGAATTACTTTCTTTCGTTTCATATCTGCCAATCAAGTTCGTCTACCCCAAAGTAGAACCCTCCCATGAAACGCAAAATAAACGAGATTATGCGCATTAAATTAGGTAAGATATTGTGTTTATTACTACGGGTCAGTAACTAAGGGTCTTTATTTACCGCCAATAAAAACCGTCCATTACAGAAAGGCAGACGAATATCGGTTCAAAATTAAATAAGTCCACCAAAACTGTACGTTACGTTTAAGTTACTATAACGACAGAAAACGAATATATTATGTAACGTAGAATTAAGGCCTGAATATTAAAGCATAATTTTAAAAATTAAAGATTCACAAGACGTACCAGCCAGAGAAGGCCCAGAATCCTTGGTAAAACGATAAGGCCAGAAAACCTGGAGATGTGTTGGAACCTTCAAAGGCATTTTCGAAGCTCTCCGTGTGACCTTAATCAACATACGTGAACAAACGATAAGGTAGGATAAAACATCCAAATAGGTCAAATATAGCATTCATTCACAACTTACCCATCGCAAGGTAATACATTCCAAAGCCGATAATTATGAGTAGGGCTAACACCTTGCCAATCGAAAATATAACAGCAACACGGGCTGCCCATCTGACCTTGTAGCAATTTATGGCACAAATGATCACTAAGAAAATTTATTTAGATGAAGATTGAATAAATTACTCAAAGCACCGACCGCGACCATGCCTACGATATAGGATGGTATTGTGCAACTGGGATAAAACGGCTGAAGAACATATTCCGCAAACACAATCGAGTTCGCAGCACAGCTGACGCTGCCAATGATGACAAACGTGATCCACATAACGATAAAAGCAGGCAATCCGCCAAAGGCCTCCAAAATATAAGCATATTCACCACCTGACTTCGGTATTCGTACACCCAATTCGGCGTACACAAGAGCTCCCAATAGACTAAAAATACCAGGCACAATCCACATGATGAAAGAGAGTCCAACAGAGTTGGAATAACGAAGTACACCGACTGGAGATACAAAAATGCCTGAACCGACGATGACGCCAAAAATAATGCTGACGGCCTGAAAAATGCCAATTTCTTTCTTCATTTTTATGACTTCGACCGTGGCAGAGTCGCCCGAAGATGACACCTCAGCATCCCATGTTCTCGAAACCATGACAGATGATGAACAATTAAAAACTAATCAGTAGAGCCGCCAAGCTGTCCTTATCGCGAGGGTGCAATAAGGCTATTTTGACGCATTATAACAAAACGAATCAAATGAATGTTTTAATACCTAAACGGTGTTCTGGAAACCTATGCTTTATAATAATAATAAAATGAAACATTTATACTAATATTGAGATATGCATTTCAAGTGGTTGTTCCCATAGGTAATAATTGAGTTCCCATAAAATCAGTTTATAATTGTTTCATGATTTCAAAATATTAAAATTATAAAATAAAAGCGTGAAAATCTGCGCAGTAGATTAATTGTGCCTTCGTTTACCTCTGTTGTCTCGCATTCTGCTGTTAGAAGCAGCCAATGGATGGCTGAACTAAAAATCGGGACAAATAAGGAATAACTGAATTGAATATGCGCGGTTCTTGTTGGTGTTGAACGATATTGCCTTCGCATTGGCCGAAGAGATTAACACTTGGATAAACTTTAAAATAGGGGATGGGAGGGGTCATCTAATATAGGAGCGGCCTAGATTGTACAACAACTGAAGTAACGTTGAACAGTGATCTCTTGGATGGAGAGAATAGGCAGGAAACTAGAAAACAAGATTCTTTTTAAAAAAACGTACTGGGGATGCATTTTGAGGCGCGCAGCAAGAGGTTATTCACTGAAGACCGAAAATATTTCATTAACGACTTTTGCTCCGGTATCAAGTAAATATTTTAGAGTGTTCCAAAACGTGGGCAGAGTTATTTTGTTTGGCTTATAAGCTAGCTGGAACAAGTCATCGGAAGATTTTATTGTATCCTCAAATTTACAGAGGATTGGCGGTATATCTATAGTTCACTGGTCTCGCGGAACCATTGGCCGGTTTCGGAATAGGTGTTATAGAGAAATCTCTCCATCCCGAAATAAATGAGCATTCCCATAAATAATAATTGACGATCGGAGAAATCTCGAGGTTGCAGATGTTAAGAACCGCGGGTAGGGCCATGTCCGGCCCAGTCGCTTTGGAGCTCTTGAAGCCGGCATACATTTAGGAGATAGGGTATTCGTGAGCTGGTAGCAAAGCTCTGGGATTAAGAAATTGACCATGAAGCCACTCGGAATGGTCAGTTGATTTGAAGATAAAACAATCATTCAGAGCATCAAGGTCCATGGAACACTTTCGTAGACATGAGCGACGGGTTCCCGTCAATCTACTTAGATTTTTCTAGAGGTCACCGTGTTTCAACGTTCTGAACAGCTCATCTACGAAAATATGATAAAGCCGATTTACCCAGCTGTGATCATGATCAAATTTAGTTCAATGTCTCGAAACCTACCGTAGCGGCAGAGCCGTTCCTTCTTTCGCATCAATTATTTAATAAATGGAGATGATACGACACAGGGTGTGAGTGATAATTCCGAAAACAGGGGCACTGCAAATTGTACAGAAATAGGAGTGTCAAATTGATATACAAAGTGGAGAAAAGAAACGCCGATTAAGATGCAAAATGGTTGTGGCCGTCAAATGACCCCGCACTAGTCGCATGCCTACTTCTCTTGGCATTGTCACTCGTTGTGTCATGAGGTGAGTTTAAACCATACCAACGTTGGTTTGCATGGCCTCCTATATTCACAATTAAATAGAATTAAAGCGATCGCGTCGATATACCTTTCTGCCAAATCTGATGCGTATAAACAAAGTGTTCAAGGGAATAACAGAATATCTTTGTACTCAATCCAGGACACCATAATTCATCGTAATTTTCCATTTTGTTCGCTTCTCTTATATTATCTACCTTTTATTTGCAAGGATATTTTATGGTCTGATGCAAGATTTTGGGGATTCTTGATTATCTCTGCAGCTTTGATGAACGCCTATTGCCTGTGTTTTATTGATTGATTCTCGAAACTGAATTTGTGTTTATCAAAACCCCAATCACGCATTCTGCTCACATTAAGATTCGCGCAAATCCGTGAAGGTCATATATTTCTCGCGTGTTATCAGCGGCTTCATTCTGCATATTATCACCCTACATTTCGATAATTAGTCAATTCCTGAATTAGTAAAGGCAATGCAATAATTTGCATGAAACGCTTTTAGAATTGGTGCATTCGTTTTAAAAACCGATTACCAGATCAGAAGAGATCATGGATGAAATTTAACCCGCATGTACTCAATTGTGTTGGCAATTCTGCTAGAGTTTTAGCCGCTGGGGTAGATGCCCGACGCTACAGAACCGCGCATTTGATTTAACGCAGCGTAACCTATCCATAAAAAGTACTATGGCCATCAAAAGTCCCCCCATAAATTTATCGAATTATAAGCAGACACGTTTACGCACACCATCTATTATAGCCCTTAACAACTTTTCATTCTTTGCGGAGTTCAAGAAATATATGAATGAGACTGAAATCCGTACTTGACTGCTGCTTAACGCGTAACATAGTCCCAAAGCAATTCCCTATATCCTGGCTGTAGGTTTTCACGCTTTTATCAATCTAGAATGTAATGCGACTATTATCAAGCGTGCCATCCCTGAGGGATATTTCTTTCTCAAAGGACCATCGTGCGATTATTCCGCGCACAAGCAAATGTCCAAAATTATTCAATTACAAATTTGATAACTCCTCTGTATTGAGTTATGATAAAATGTATGGAATTAAGGCAGTAATTTAAGTAAGAGGGTATTGTTGTTCTTAACTAAACGTTCAAAGCAATCGAATAGCGGTGGAAGTCCTTGGGAAATGGAGAATGCTTTATGTGACTGATTACAACCAAACACGGTATGCACACTTCGCAAAGTTCGTCTGCTTGTTCAACGAATAAATTTATGGTTTATTAAATGGCTTTTTGAATCTTAAGTTTAAGGTGTCCCAAAGTGAAAAGACTGGCATTCAAGAAACATCTCTTTGAATTCGCGTGTTAATAAGAACAGATAAGAATTGCGCGAATTGCATTTTGTAGCCTTGTTAGAATTGACGAAGTAGGGATCGCATTTATCTAAGACATTTGCATTGATACATGCATTAATGGAAGGAATGGGAGAGATAACCTAATCCCTGACGGCATTTACGGAAGACGACTGTTTAGCTGCTGTGACGGGACCCTTGAAAATGGCGCATTCCGTGCACGCGCAAAAAACCTCAGTCACTGATTAACGGATGTTGGGGCATCAGTAGCGACCTCTGATCGCGTCTTCCATCTTGCGTTCACCGGTGTTTCCTAGTTGCTGGTGAATATCATGGGTGAATTGTGTCACCAAGCCCGGTACTGAGGATAACGCCGGGCCAGAGACATTTCGCCGATGGCTTGCTAGCTTCTCTTCCGACGCTGCATGTTTCCGGCTGTTGTTATACAGACGATTATGAATCGTATCACGTTTTTCCGCTGAGCAAGATGACGTAGACTGATGCGTTAGCGTCGGGGATGCGGGAGAGTGCGCCCGCATTTGGGTGGGATTTTCCCGCTCGGTATTGAATGTCGAAATTTTATTCGTCCTTTTCTTCATTCGAGTTTCTTGATTGCGTAGTCGATGATGCCTTCTGATTTTTCGGTGGCCTGTTCAGAGAGGACGGCACCGATGCGATATCGCTTGCGTCAGTGTCGAATAGGAATGCGTGTGCGGCGTCGTCGAAGTTGGGTAAGGCGAGGATTCGGATGCGCAGAGTAATTGTCGTGATTCGAAGTTTGTCGAAAACTTAAAACCGCTAAACCTTTTTATGACATACGCGTCTAAAGAGGATAATGAATGAGAACACCAAAGCAAGTATAATCAAGATTGATTTCTTGATTTAAAAATACAAAGGCACAACGTTAAGTCGGCGATCGTGCGTTCGTGGGCGGATATTGGTTCGTGTGTGTTAAAACAAAAAGGGGCGTTTAAGGTCACTACATAATCACTTTAAATTGACGTGAGCGTCGTCATGTTCAAGCGTCCATGGGAAGTTTCGCTTAGCGTCTTTCTCCCTGAGCTTATGTAGTAGATAAGCGATCCGTGCATGCCCTTTCGGTATTAATAAGTCAAGCCAAGGAAACCTCTCACGTCAGTTGGGTTATTGTTGCGGGACCAGTTCTTTACGTCCACGATACGCTCGCTGGTTATCTCCAGGCCTCGCTCGGAGATAATACGACCCAGTTACCTGACGGTTTATTTTCGACGGAAATAACATTTGGGTCAGTCCTGCCTCCTAGAAGCATGTGAGCACCATCTCGAGATTGCGCTTGTGTTCGGAAACGTTCTGCCAAAAACGATAACGTCGTCAAGTTTGAAGCGTTGCATGAAGCGTTTGCACAGGCCAACCGGCATTATTTCGAACTCGAACAGCCGAGCTTTTCGCTATCCTTAGGGTCTATTTTGACTTGCCAGTAACTTTATTTCAAATAGAGGGTAGAAAACCACCGAGCATGGCCTAGCGCATACAGCGTGTCGTCAGTGCAGGCATTTTTAATGGCTTTGAGACTACGATAATCGATACACAATCTA
Organism: Proteocephalus fallax; assembly: GCA_028672205.1. Lineage (NCBI taxonomy): Eukaryota > Metazoa > Platyhelminthes > Cestoda > Proteocephalidea > Proteocephalidae > Proteocephalus > Proteocephalus fallax. The sequence goes on along the minus strand of JAPUBX010003981.1, from coordinate 3,574,724 downwards.
ATATTAACATCTTTTTTAGGAACGATCGTGTTCAACTCGGCGTGTAGTGATGAGGTATGCGTCGTGGTGGTTACCAGGTTGGTCGTGTATCGCCTGTCTCTATGCTGTGTTTTATAATAGCGGTCCTCCCTAATTGGTAATCCTCCCTGGGGAAAATATAAGTAAGACGACATGGTAGGCTCTAAGGTGCAACTCTATTAGCAGGTCTAAGAACATCGGTTGTTGTTTTACTGTATGAACTAACGGCTCTTGGCTGTCGAAAGGGATCGTCGTCCACGGAATTTATACGAACGCAGCGGAGCACGTCGCGCCTGTATCTATGAGGGCTTGTGTCGAAGACCCTTCGACGTAGCAAGATATTTTTGATGGGTTGTATCTATAACTGGGGTAACACATACAAATAATAGATTTTACAGTGCAGATCGAGTGCTTATCAGTGGAGTTATGCTCACTACTCTTAGGCAGATGTAGCAGCTGCGCCGGTATGGCATAGGGCGATTTGGCATTGGACGGTTTGGCATGCGACGGTTTGACATAGCGAGGCTTTGGGGGAGGGTTTCCTCGTGGAAGTAATTCTGGATGGCATGGATTTCGCGTATACGTAAGAGTACCTCATCGATGGTTTTAGCAGTAGAGTGTAGCGCAAGCTCCATAGTATTATAGCGCGGTTGGATGCCTCGGCGAAAGAGACTCAGGATGACGGCATCAAGGCGTTCCGCATTAAGTTGGGGGGAAATGATCTTAACGGTGCAACGTAGTTTGTCGAGGAAACTCTCAGAAGATTCGGTTAATTGCTGAACTCCCTCGTAAAAGTCATCTTCGGTTAGTGTGGGGGAGTCTGTATCACTGAACAGGTTTCTCTAGTTTAAGTCAGCGGTCGTTAACGGGATCTGCCGAGTCACAGCCGCATTCTTGAGCGACCGAAATGGCTTTTGCGCGTGTGCGCGTAGAATCAAAAACCTTGTTTTCTTTCCTCTGGCGCGTTTGACAAACACAGGGGGGTTGTTGGGACATGTATTCTGGAGCAGGGCTCTTGACCTCTGACACCAATGTACAGGGCTTCACAGAAACGGTTCCGAGACTAGAGGAGACAGATACTTCATTGCGAGTTCAAACATCGCGTTTGTCCAGCGACATGATCAGTAACAGAAATAAAAATGCGTAGGGTGACTTAACAGAAGTGTATCACCGAAAAGTGTATCTGGAGCATAAGTATACGCGATTAGGGGTGTGAATAATAATAATAATTGTAGCGGCTTGATTGAGGTCACGAGGACCAAAACTTTCAGCATAAAACAAGACAGTATATGAAAATTGTCTTTTAGTTCCTGCGTCACCTGCTCTGGTGAATAGTGTATATTCAGGAGAAAGTCGAATACGGGAAGGCAACGCTGATTATTGCAAGGGAGTATCAGGATCAAGGTATTGCTGAAGATCAGCAATGTGCGCAATGCAAGTGAAACGAAGCTCGTTGATTCTTATTCGACCGGGCTCCTCCTACAAGGGTGAAACATCACGGTACAACAAAGGGTAGTACATCAGCAACTTTATAAATTCTATAAAAAATAATAAAATTTCAAATAAATATTCTCAGTAGCAATGTATATATCCTTATAATTCTCAATAATTTAATTTCATTTACGAACGATTGGTTTTCCATTGATCATGAAGCAAAATATCTGGCTTTTATTGATAAGAATAATTGAAACTATATCGTTTGAAAAGCAACACAGGACAATCGTTTTTCTGTCCAAAAAATAACAGAATTGCTTATTGATATTCTACTGATTTAACCAACTTGTAATCTATTTGCTTAAATGAGCCTTGAATAAGAGATGAAATCGGATGCCATACTGTCGGTTCAACTTGAAAGAAATAGAAAGGCAGCTTATTGCAATCCCATCACCGACTGTAATAAATGATTTGCAATTCCTGTCAATGTTATGTTTCATTTGTGTCACCCTATTGTAGCAGAAAAGACCAATTCCGGGGGATAGAGCAAATAATTTGTCCAGGAGCGAGTGACAGCAAGGGGCGTAAATTGAGCTTGCCAGAATTGATGATTAGACATATGGAGGGCTGCTAATTCTAAATATATCGATCAGGTAGACTTGTAGTGACCTGATTTGTCCCTTTTTGTTTTACCGGACACTAACGTTTTTTCGCCCACGAACACGCGATCGCCCACCTAACGCTGCGCCTTTGTATAATAACAACAAGAAGACAATCTTGTCCATACATTGGTTTGCGTTCTCATATATTACCATTTTTCGACGCGTATGTCGTAAAAAGGTTAAGTGGGTTAAGTTATCGTCGAACTGCGAATCACGACAGACTCTGCTTCAGTGACGATGTACTGTCGCAGATAATTACGGGGCTAATAATTCCAATCTTTGAAAGCTTACAAGGGTAGCACTTCGGTAGCATCTGTCGAGGCTACACTAATCAAAGTCTGGCGTAGCGCTCAATATATAAAACGGTTATTTATTGTAGAAAGGATTAGCCTGTGGCTATAATGGCTGAGAAAGCTGTTAATTGTGTACAGTTAGGTGTTTGTAAACCTGAAATGTTTCGTTTTATCTATTTATATAAAATATAAAGGCATTCCTTATTCATTTAAAAGAACAAATGAATGTTCGTGTTAATATCGTATTGCCGTTTCGATTTCTGCAAATTACTGAAAGCGCACGTTTTCGAATTTATGTTGGTGTTTCCGTAAGTCACTATTCCAATATAATAATTTAATTTTTGTTTTCAATTTTTTCGATAGATTTCACCGTCTTCGTTACACGCGAATCTGCTAAAGGCGTTCCTCACAAAGGTTCTTGCAATCACTCCCTTACAATATGCAATTCGATGATGAACTAAACAATTCATTTCGAATATATTTTTTTATTTCTGTTTGCAGGGTCACATGCCAGCACTTACTCCGAAAAAGCGCAGGATTAATGGGTGGACATTGCCTCTATCGGCATATATTATCATCTTCTGGATTGTCATTTTTTTGATATTGCTAAACTACTACGGATTTAAGCTAATTAATATAAAAATTAATCACCGGCTTTCATTCACTTTGGTAATCTGATTTAATGAATATGATATATATTTAATAGCGCCAATATATAAATAATTTTGTTATACTACTTATGTGGAATTTCGAGTGATAATTCGTGGATTTGTTTTTGTCAGTTTATCTACTTGTGGGTCATGCATATCAAAAATGTCTTGTTTCTTTAGTTTTTCTTGTTGCTAAGCGATTCTTAGTTTCTTTTCCGCGCAAGTGGATCTGTTTGAAGTAGCACCTTTATGGCATACCAGTTTTTCGCGCAATAACATTTGCCAATCCGTAATTTTACTCTAAATAACTAGACCGATCAAAAATGCAGGTAGACTATATTCATTCATGTGCCGATTTTGATTATCTCTTCGTGACACACTTTTGGTGTTGTTTCAAGTTAGTAGGTAGTCTTCACCTGATTCTCGTGGTTTGCATTCTCGCTGCAATGACGATTGATCCCGCTGAGACGGTTGTTCGGTCGCGAAAACGCATCAAACATCATCAACATCACATCATCATCATCATCATCATCATCATCGATCATATACATCATCATCATCATCATCATCATCATCATCATCATCATCATCATCATCATCATCATCATCATCATCATCACCGCCATCATCATCATCATCATCATCATCATCATCATCATCATCATCATCATCATCATCATCATCATCATCATCATCATCATCATCATCATCATCATCATCATCATCATCATCATCATCATCATCATCATCATCATCATCATCATCATCATCATCATCATCATCATCATCATCATCATCATCATCATCATCATCATCATCATCATCATCATCATCATCATCATCATCATCATCATCATCATCATCATCATCATCATCATCATCATCATCATCATCATCATCATCATCATCATCATCATCATCATCATCATCATCATCATCATCATCATCATCATCATCATCATCATCATCATCATCATCATCATCATCATCATCATCATCATCATCATCATCATCATCATCATCATCATCATCATCATCATCATCATCATCATCATCATCATCATCATCATCATCATCATCATCATCATCATCATCATCATCAAATTATCTGGACGTTAATTTCAAGCGCTTACGAATTGATTCTGTTATGCCTCCTACTTCATCTAATCGGTTTCCACATTTATTTAGGTAAGTCGAAGAGTGGAGCACTCATACAAAGATTACATTTGCAACAACATTTAAATACCAACGCTTGTGCCCCTAAAAATACATTTACCTCTTATCCACACGCGCAGGACCAATAACGTTATGCTAATCATTCATCTTTTCAGCCTGCCAGGGGTTGTCAACGTATGAGCACACACTTCGTCAACGTGAAAAGGCACTGAAACGACACAACGACCAGCATGCAAGCGGCCAACGGGACCCCGTTAAAGACAATGCTGCTTCGCCCATTACCCCATTTCAAACAAATCCCACCAACAAGAGCAAACGAACCAAGCTTTGTATGCGCGCTTATAGGGTCTTCCCCATTGACGTTTACAACGCAGAGCAAAGCGAATGTGCCAAGGACCATCCTGGTTCCGTAGTTTCTGTTGAACGGCCTGTACAAGAGATACAATCAACCGATAAATTATTTAAACCGGATTGGGATTTGGAAGCTCCAAAGCTATGCACAGAGGCGAAACCACGATCAAAGCTGTGGCATTCGTTCAGAGTCCCCAGAAGTATGATTAATCGGGTTGATGTTGAGGTAGGACCATTTAATCTCTTGTCTTTACAACAATTCGATTTTTCGAAACTTCTCTGTATTCAGTCATTCGCTATTTCAGGATTGTGTCTCGATACAAAAAGTCGAAGGTTCCCAGGCATCTTCGGATGATTCGTTGCCGATTCGCACCAAGGAAGTATCGTCTAGGATCGATTCCACAATAACCGACATTTCGAACTTCACATATGCAACAATTACCCAAGAAACAACGCCCCGCGAGCTCCAACAAACCGCTTGCTATTCCGGCGACCAGCCAGCTGCTCCATCCGACGAGGACATTTAAAAAAGCCCCTGATGACGTTGTCAAACACGGAATAAACTAGACCAACATCCACACAGGCTTATTTTAAATTCCACCAAAGAACGATTTCGGTCACGGTTGTATTACTGAGCCAACTCTTACGTAGATGCTCAACTGAACGTAAATACTAGTTGATTGCTAGTATCTCGACTCAAAACAAATGCAATGTTTTGTCTAAGCATAGTGAAAATAATGCACGAATTAGAAAACTTTCATTACCGAATAAACATAAAGCAGAAAAGAGCGTATCCGATCACATTTATTCTATTTAGACTTCGTTCACAACTGGTGGCTCATAGTGGTCCGAGCGGGGCACAGCTTCGCCAAATTCATCGGTTTTGCCCTCACCGTGGAGTTCCATAAGTTTTCCCACTAAAAAACGTGTTATTCTGAAAAATACAAGTTACAATCGAGCTTTGGTTTTTTCAGTACCTTAACTTTGCGAACGTAGCAGGAACTAAGTGGGAAAATGACTGAAGCCTCGCCCAGGGCATCGTTTGCAATTGAGTCGGGAATCCTAACAGATATTATCATGCACGTTTAATGCACTTACAATTTAAGAACAACTCCTTTCAAATCGCAACGAGAAACCTCACGCTGGACAACTTCAACGATCTTGGCGCGTACCCTCTTGATGCGCGTTGCCTGAGCATAGGCATGACATTTCTGAGATTCCTGCTTCTTTGTGAATGCAATAACGAAGAATCTCAAAGTGTATCCGTCAGTAGTTTTAACATCGACGTGAGCCTCAATTGTTGACTGCCACTTGAGCACCAACCCGCAGAGTTTGTCGCGTGTAAGTTCCATTCCGTGGAAGTTGGTTAGACAATGACGACCTTGTACGTCCTCAACCTGTAGTTTGAACTTCCTAAAGATATCCTGAGTCTTGTCGTGCAAATCTCCGAGACTCAGTTGAATAACACGGCCCTTCAAACCCTCACTGGCAATTTTAGTACCCTGTGTGCGGCTAATGAGGGTGCGGGCACACATGCGCGTCGTAAACATGGAGGGAGCTCTGAGTTCATACCATTCTTTTTTAGAGAACGGATCCACACTAATGAAGTCGATATAAAAAAAATTAACGGAGACTTACGTCTTCTTCTTACCACCCTTCTTGGGTCCCTTTTGAGTTTGTTGCTTAGCCGGGGCCATTTCAATTAAGCACGCTAAGAGTCCAAAATATTCAAGTAACGCGCGTAAGGGCTGTAAAACAATAGACATGGACAAAAGTATTAAACATTTTTGTCATGCGTTTATTTTAGATATTTCACATGTAAGAACTTGCTGAATAAATTAACGAAATTAATTATTTCTTTTTTGGGAATCAAAACAATTGCACTTTCTTAAAATGACATTTAATGCGGTTAATATAGCGATAACAAACTTGGTTTCACCATGCTATTTACAACACTTTTACGGAATAAAAGATGGGATGATGCATAGCTTAGGCTCCTTATACGATTGTTTTGTTGAAAACCAGACAATAGTGACGTGAAAACCAGGGTACCGTCGTGACCTAAAATGAAATTGGGCTATTGATGCCGTGGAAAATCGCGGAAAATAATGTTCAATAATTTTGAATTATTCAGATATGGTCGAAGGTTTTAATTTGGTTTCAGCTTACTCCAAGAAACATGAACCGGCGAACAAAGACACGCATGCGGTGAAGACATCGTCCACATAATCATTCCAAGATAACCCACGGTTGTAAATATCGTCGAGGAATTTGAGCTCGAGGCGGAATTATGAAGTGACGTGATCGTCCAGCGTGTCTACATCCGCTGTCAGGGAAAACGGAATTGAGATGCATTTTGATATACATGCGAAATCGATTGTAGCTTCCCGACAAGGCATGACAAATCCGCCAGAACACATTAGCCTTAGAAGGATAGTTGAAACAATCTGATGACTAATTTCAGAAATCATAAGCAATTCTATTAGTTCTTATAATTAATGATGAAGAAAAAAAACAGCAAACGCCTGTTCTCCTCTTTTCACTACTAACGCGATCATGAACCCTTCAAACACTATACGCAATTATTAAAGATGTTTTTTTGTATTGTTGAAAGGTTTCTGTAGAACGTTGGGTGCGAAAACACAGCATGGTTTGGTTGTTGGCGCTGTGCGGGAATGTAACATATTTGATAAAGACATAGATTGCTACACAAAAATACGCGGAAGAACTACTTAAACTGTTCTATTTATCAACAGAGTTTTTGATAAAATCAGTTCGGTGGGTTATTTTAGGATAAATTTAATCATCTAAATTAATTTACGGACCGAACTGACCTTCGGGTGTTTATTAAATTACTAATCGTGTGCTAAATGGAAATTTCCACATCTTCGTCAATATGTGAAGTTGATGCATTGAATGTTTTGGTTTGGGGTCAATCTGAGCCGCGAGCTGAAATTTTTGAACAGTGGTGTCAAGGTATAACAACTTCATATTTCAAACAGATATTTTTGAGGTTTTCAGTTTAGTGAAAGCGAGCCTACAGCTCTTTTACAATTAAATAACGGGCCGTGTGCAGTGATTGCTGCCGTTCAAGCGGCCATTCTTCGCCAAGTTATTTTTAAACCAGAAACTTCCTTTCCTGTCACAACAGGTTTTGCTAATTTCCTTAATTGTCATGTTTAGAATTGGATAACGTTGAACTTCTTTCAAGCGGCCTATTGGATATTTTCAAGACTATAATGCAAGGCTCGCAACAGAATATATTTACAATTTATTATTGGGATGCGTCTGTTGTTGATGGTTTGGCTGGTTTAATTAGTAACTATGCGAATATTCAATAGATGCAACATCATCGAAGTCGTCATTTGTACGCTTCGTTACTGGTATCAAGTAAGCGGTCATCAATTGTCTTGTATTTTTCAACCAGATCCATCCAGATTGACACATTGGAAGAGCTCCATGCACTGGTTTTATCCCTCTTCCCCGTTTTTGAGGCTGAGTTCGGGCTCCTCTGCATTCTCTACTCAGTCTTACAGACCCACGGTTTGGAAGGGATCCGGAACGGAATGCTCCTCGAAACAGATACATTAATAGATTCTACTTTTGGTAGTGCCAGTCAGTGTCTATTAAATCTCCTTGTAACTGGTCAGCCAACACCCTATCTTTTCGATGGAAAACGTGATCTTTCTGGGTTCAGTAAGTGGAATTTTTAAAACCCTCTTGCAAGATTTAAATTATGGATAATTATCAGACTTATTGCATCGACAAGGTATATTTATGCGTTAAATTGGGTTGGGCCGATTACGTTATCCCATTATACCGAGAAATACCGGTTTTAAGGCCTTCGCGATGGTCATATTGTAATTTGATTCTGCGGCCGAACCCGCCGTCGGCGCATAAACATAATTTAGCTTCATTTAAATGTAAATCACAGTTCCTAGCACTTCACTATGTATATAACTGCAATTAGTATACGTTGCCCCTATTGTGTCTACCTTTGGTAAATGGAAGAACAAGGGTAACGGGTGCATTTGTCCGCAAATATAGTCGTAGCTCGCGTATTAATATCTTCATTAAACGAGTCCTGGCATATGTTGACAGCCATATGTTAATTAGTTAACTAGGCTGTTGGAAATTGAGCCGAAGCCAAAACCTGCCTTATAGCCAAATTGGTTTGCCCAATGGTCTTGCGCGAACCCTATTCCATTAACGCATTTGCTTTGGCGGTTCGTCTAGGCATGCAGGGAACCGATGGCCAGCCGACAACCGGCTTCCTCACAATCATGGAGTCCCTGCGCTACTGTGAGGTCGGCTGGTTTCTGAAGAACCCCTCCACCCCAATCTGGATCCTCGGTTCTGAGGGTCATTTCACCGTGCTGGCCTCGCACAACCTCGATTTGGTCTCTGTTGAGACAGAGGCGCCAAACCAGCTGGGTCTTCCCAATGGGCCGGCCCCAGTCAAGGCCACTCTGTACCAGGCGGAGCGAGAATTCAACACGCTTTGTGGCAGTGGGGATGCCGGATTCTTGACCTATGCGCAGTACGAAGAGCTACTGGTAAAGTTGGGACTACCTACGGATGAAAACAGGTGCGCGAGGCAAATTCATTAGTCCACTAGGCATCTTATCATTCGACTAAGCCAAAGCATTATCAAGCTCCTCCCTCGTGGAGTCCTGCAACAATTTCTTTACTGAATACTCTTCTTCTTCTCAAAGTTGTTTTTTCAGCCCCTTAAGGATCTGACCATTGGAGCCTGTCAGATCTAGGTGGTCATTTACGTCGTCAATTCAAGACACTACCATCTATCTCCATTTGACTAGGTGTTCGCTTAAAGCAGCGTGTTTTCCGCGTTACATGTCCCTTCCTCTGGATTTCAGCCCTTCTCGATGTAGATCACTTCGGCCTGCAATGGCCGAGTTCCTACTTCGCCTGTTCCGGTCAAACTACAAATCTTGACAAATAAAGAATGACCGAATTTCGATATGCCGCCGTTGTTGTGGGAATTAAAAGCTATAGTCTTTGGATTGGTCGTAACAGAATTGCATGGAGAGAGGCTTTGGGCGGGAGCGAGGGAGGGAGGAGTGGGGTGGCGGTGATGGGTCAACCAGTACACTCTAAGCGGCGAGGGAATCGCTTGGGTAAATTGCATTGATTAATCGTGAATTGGATTGAGTGCACTAGAAACGAGATCATTTACAAAAATCGGAACATTTGATGCCTGTGGGGATCAGTAACCTGTGAAGGGGATAATAAAAGCCTCCACGGAGTCCGTACCATTTATTTTACAGAAGAACTGCTTTTTGGCGCGCGCGTTATGGATATGAATTTTTCAATGGTCGCCTTTATAAACCGAATTGCGTCTCCCAAGCCATTTAATCATTCTTGTCTGTTTTTTTTTAAGTGTGAATCGTGCAAAAGAGACCATCGACGCGGACCGTTTGCAGATCATCCTTCGTCAGCCCTTCCTCAACTACTACTATGCCGAGGAGATCCAGCGACATTCGGATACGGTGATGGAGTTCCCGGTGCTGCATTTCAACGGTCTGTCGACTCGAAATGTGGACGGAAAGGTGCGTGTGTGTGCCATTGATGCCGTGCTTCGAAGCGGGATTGGTCTTTGGTGGATGTATTGATGTGTGTGGGACGTTTTAGACCAACGTTTCAGTGATAAGAAAGGAACCTCGTATGAGGAAAGTGGAAGTTTGATTTTGACTGAATTGCGCTAGGCAGTTGAATGTGCACCGAGAAGCTTTCCAAGCTTCTACAACACCGTCAGCGGCTATCGTTTGGCTACGTTTTACGTCAGTCAGATCTCATAATCCGGATCGAGTATTTAAATAAAATACACCGCCACTCCCAGATGTATCGACTCATTGATCTCCACGTTCAAATGACGCAGCTGGTAAATTCATATGCATCCATCCATCCATCCCGCCCACCCCCATGCACTCTCGCATTGCCCCCCTTCGCTACCTCCGCTTCAGGAAAGGCCAATCACTCGGTAACACCAACAACTGCACACACCTCCCTACCCGTTACGGGGGTTCTGTTTTTTGAGGATGCACCGGCTGCCGGAGGACGATGTTTATTGGCCGCACGGGTCCTCCCCAACCGGCGACTTGGAGTCTGTCTCCCCGCGGCACACGCACATGCCGCTATGCGGGTTCTGTGTCCTGTGGAATGCTGAAAACTATATTTCGATGTCAAATAGGTTGTCTACAACTATGGGAAGGCGCGTATCCTGGACCCGGTGACGGACCCCAGTCCCGTGGGCTCCACCTCTCTGGACTGCTGTCTCCGCACGAAGTGGCCCACCATCGAGGTCACCTGGGACCCGGGCTGCCACCCCAGCATCGATTAGATGCCACCGCCCAGTCCACTTCGATTCGTTGCAAGCACCTGCGTGCCTTCTGGTTCTGTCCGTGCTGCCTTCGACTCCGCCAATTCTTAATCCCTTGTTGTGAAAATGAAAAACAATTCAACGTGTTGAGAAACAAGTGTATTTTTTATTATTATTTGGGAGGCTACGGATGCTTCTCGTTTGCGGGTCTAGTGGTCGATGGTTGACGCTGCTAACTATACAGAATGCAGTAAACGCCGATACAGGTGGCTGAAGACCATGATATGGTCTCGGGTTTAGACAAGGAGAGTCGTTTTGTGGGTGTGGACCGGATCGGCCGGGGGTATGTCCACGGTGAATGAACACGAAAGAACCTCGTTTTTATTTGCCACGACTTGGCGTCCGTGGGCAACTGCTATCCTTGACATAAATGATGGTTGGTCATTCTATAGTTTATTGAGATCGCCGTACAAAACATGCAGAAGAAACGGGGTCCATATCCGAGATCATCGATTACTGAACGAGATATAGATGCAGTGTCACTTACCTCGCTTTAAAATTTCGTCAATGGAATGCCCGCGCATTTCGATCTTAAACTGTCGTTAGCTCCAACAACATAATTTCCATTACAGTGTACTGACAACCACTTTATTCCAGATACCGCCAAAGGTCTGAAGTTTCAGTTCTTCGTAGAGGCATCTGAACAATTTATTTTTGCGGTCATTTGTTTGTTTTCAATCAAAGACACTATAATGCATCGCCATCGTAATAGTCGTTCCATTGCGTCACATATGTAGGAGTCTGTGTCAGTGCACGTCAAGTCCGCCTATGAGAAGGCTGCACGTGTTTGATCGCACACAGATAGCTGTCCCGATTTTTAGTTTTCGTGTTTAATACAGTGGCATTGCGCATTGCTCAGTCTTCGCTTCCAGCAAATAATTTACTTGCTAAATAATAGTAGTTGTTTTTTTAAGGAAACGCCGACATAGTGTAGAAAAAGGTAACAAAAAATAACAGACAATACTAGAGTTAATGAATAGTATCTTCTTCTTCTTGCATCTCGACGATAGCCTCAACTTGAGCGAAACGAGCGGGCTGTTCGTCTACCACATCTTGTCTCCGTGGACCCGACACCTGGAGAGTATCCTCGGACAAGAGACGGTCGGATTCATCCATTGGGGTGTCAACGAACACGCGTCTTCGGTGGTTCAGAACACACCATCTAACAAATAGTACCGCTATGCTCACTAAACCGGCGGAGATGAGGAGCCACGCCACTACATTGGCGGACATTTCAGGGACAATGAGTGTAGTAATGAGTGTTCTGGCCACGGATGGGTCAACGTGTATTGTGGTGTTGATGTAGCCGATGGGGAGAAATACTTCGGGCGGTAGGTTGGCCAGCTCGGCGAAGCGTGGGTTCGCGTGGACCACGGCGTTCACTTGAACCATTTGGAGAGCCAATAGGATGACTCCGGTTTGCGGTTCGATGTAGAGGAAGATGCCCATGTCGTCCCGAGGGTGCATGCCCTCCACGGACTCACGGTAACTCCGGTTGGCCTGAGCCAGATCAAAGAAAAACACGTACAACACTCCTTAATCTAATCTACGGCATTATCCAAGGAACTAGACGGTTGCAAAATAGGATGTAAAATAAGCTGCGTGAGGTCTCGCTCGTACGGCGCCGCTCAGTTAAAAGTATCACCCTTGGCATTCCCCTCGCCTCTTTCGGGGGAGGTGGCGGGGGGAATCTCGTTGGTTGTCCGATGATGATGCAGCGGCCAGCATCGTCGCCTTTGTTTGTGGTCTCAGTTCAGACCACCACGGGTGAAATTAGAAACGCCAAATTTAAAAATAATATTCCCGACAATCGTCATAGCAACACTCTTGAAGCCGAGCTATCATCAGTTAGTAGGAGAGGGTCGCTCAAATTTTAATTGACCTCTTCTGGGTCACTCAACATCTGCTCCGACTCCTAATTATAACAAGACCAGACAAAATAAGAAAGCAAACATTATTTTCGTCTTTAATGAAGTCCCCATTTAAATATGCTTCAATTAGAGTTATTGCCTGTCACCGTAGCCCCAGCAACCGTAGCCCCAGCAACCGTAAAAAACTGAAGAGAGCCAAGACGCCGGAGGAGTTCTAGAGAATTGACCGGAAAAGCCTCCTTTACTAACAGGCGTGATGTTGGGGTCAGAAAGGCCAGTCGTCCAATGAGGGAGTGTGATGAATGAGCCACTCAATCGATTTGATTGTGACACGACAGAATGTTTACAGAAGGGTCGTGAAAAGCAATGTGGTTACCTTTTAACGTGGTGTGGTTGTTTGCATGTTGCAGGAATTAATGAATGGACTTAAATCAATAACAGAGTTTTCTTTGGAAAAAACGTTTCCACAGCAATTCTCGATAATCTTTTCCTTAGCCAATTAAATTATGGTTAGTGAAATGTAGTTCATACATAAGCCGCATCTGTAATTACACCAATCATTACCCCAGAAACATTTCACCACCGACAACAGGCGCGGATACGTTGGTAAATCCGCGGTAATGTTTTACTTTGCTTATATAAATATCAGTAGTATCGGCAGTTCGTGTTATAAGGAGGGACCTTAGATAGCTATGTAGTCATTCCTGAAGTCAGGTGGTGAATCAACTAATAAAACATCCCGTTTTGTTAGTTCAATAGAAACCGTTTGTACAAGGGAGGTTTATGGCGTGACTTCAACCAAATGACGCAACTCACGGCACGTGTATGCCGTAATTTTATGTGAATTGCAATCTTCAAAAAGTGTAACAGATGTCCCCACTATTCTACACACGTTCAATTCAAATACACTAGAAATAACAACGAGGAGGCACAGTAGGAACAAAACAAATTAAACCCTCGGCAAATATAAGGTTGGGTAAAACGCGGCCATTGAACGGCCCTATCTACAACGTATTTTTTATATTTGCACTTATTTAAAATGACCTATCACGCGAACATCAGCCTTAATAGTGGTCTATACTAGTTCAGCCCAATATGCTTTTTAATACGCTATCAGTCATTCAAATCATGCTAAAATAATCGACGGTTTCAATAAACTAATTGACTGCAAATGCAGCCTGGGAAAGGCTCACCCACCCCGTTGAAATGTGGAAGCGATACCGCTATTGGGGCGCCTCCCATGCAGGTCCGCATGTCGACGACGCCCGACTTTGGGCACTTGGGGTATTCCAGACAAAAGCCGCGGTTGTCTGGATACTCCTCGGGCGACAGGAAGGTCTCGTTGGCGAGCACAAACCTGGTCGTGGATACAGAATCCACAAATGCCGAATGGGTTGGCCCGTGTTGTGCAGTCTTGAAGTTGAGGGACCTGCAGATGTCGGAAGAGAAGAGGTGCACCGTGGACTGGGGCGTCAAGAATTGGGGAAATAGGGAGCCGTCAGAACCGTTGATCGCATTGGCCTCCGGTGTCTTCCAGACGCCGAGTTCGCTTTTGCCCGCAACAGTCAAGATAGTGCCAACACTCTGGGGATCCAACACCCCATCAGAGACTTCCAGGAGAGAACTGACCGACCCGTTCTTGTTGGCATAGAGTCCAATGGATGTTTGGACGCTGACAAACTTGGAGATAAATTTGAGAGCGGGATCCTCATAGCCCCAGATCATTTCGAAGACTGTTCGGTTGAAGAAAAGTTCCGAATTGTAGTAGTGGTGGATGATTCCCTTTGCCATGATGTCCAAGGCTGGATTGAGACCCGCAAAGGCAGCAATCGCAACGTAGCCCAAGTTGAGAACAGTGATGTTATCCGATTCCCTTCCTACGGATCGGTTGGGCTGAAAGACGAAAGTGTTTGTGTCGGCGTATCGCACTGTGCCGTTTTGTGGGAAGGCGTCGAGCGAGAACTTCGAGGTGGTCTGTTCGTAGGTGTAGGGACCACTCTCGATAACAATGGGTTTGTCTCCGCGCATGAATTCTTTGATGTTTGAGACGGTGAAAAAGTAAAACTCCACGATTGTTCCCGACCGTGACATGCGCCAGTTTTCATACAGGGTGCTACCCTTAGTAAGACGCATTCTTCGGGTGATTTCACTGCGCAAAATAAACGGCAGACCTATCAAAATTGCGATCCCAGTAAGAATAACAAGTAAGGAGAATGTTACACATATTTTCATGCTCAATTATAGGACGGTTGCTAGCGGATTGCTTAAAAAAATGAAAGAGGGCAAAACTGGAGACTTCCGCGCAGGGTGCCGTAGACACGAATGAATGTCGTGCGCACTGCTTAGTTTGCGCACATGTGATGCGTGACCTTGGCCATAGGCCAATCAAAAACTCGCCAATCAGGTGGCGGGATACCGACTGCACGTTAACTCATTGTTGTTTGATCAGACGCTAGTGCGGTGGATACCTTGGGTATGCAAGTACCAAATAGAGGCTTTACCGATCAACGTAGCGATATTGATTAAATAGGGCACGAACAGCGACTGACGAACGAGCACTTCTGTGCCAGAAATCGGGTTTTAAAGTTGCTTGGCATTATTATGTCGGGTATCTCGTGTGAAAGTGTATTTTTGCTAATTATTGTGGGAAAACTTGTGTTTCTTTGCGGTGAATTTCTTGGAATGAAGTAGATAATGCGCAAAATATCCCACTTAAATACCGCCACGTGGTACAGTGTGATATTGCCGACATTTTCGCTCTTTTGTTATGAACTGAAGTGCGATAAATATTGTATGCATTCATAAAATGCAAACCCAATGTTTCCAATTGTAGTTTAAATAATTACCAGTATCTTTAACTTTAACCGTCTAAGAAAATTCGATGAATGGCTTATTCTTAGACTATCCTGTTAAAGGGGGCCTTTCCCTACGTCGAATCGACATATAAACTGGGTGTTCGAGCAGAAACCTTAAAAGTGTCTTGGGGATTTTTCGGAGTCCTTCTCGAGTCCCCCTAACTGTGAAATCTATTTTTAACCACCACAGAGGGTTGGTCTTTTTTCGCGGCTCAAATTCCTGCAGTTTTACCCTCGAATATATGCTGCAACAACCAAGCACAAAATCCTGTAAACGAATGACCGCAGTCAGAAATTATGCTTAATCTCAGCAATTGTGGCTCCTGTGTCGGTTAAATGTTGGATGATGCAGCAGAGGCCACTTTCCCCTCCTCATCCTCTTCGGGTGGTGGCTCTGCAGGGGATGTCGCCACCTCGACAATTAGCAGGAGAATTTCGGTCGAAAGACTCAAACCAAACACCGACAGACACAAATGTAAAGATGTGTATTGAATAGGTGTGTCCACTGCTTCCGCTTACCTATATACAGTTTCAACCATGACAAGTCATAGCCTTGGTTACCATAGCAGCAATCAATAGCAGCGTTTATTCTGAGTCATTAATTACAATTTAAGTATACTGTAACGCCCCGGTGTTTTACCAGGACATCGCGCGGGATATGAAGGACACACAATGTCAACTGCGCGCCAAAAGGATGCCATCTTGTGTCAATCACCTTTAGACGTGGTCGCCGTCTTCTATGACGGTGAAGACTGCAATCTGGTTCATCTAGAGTGAGACCAAACACTCTCCCTCCAATACAGGATGTCTCACACTGGATCTCACAAGGACACAGCCGCCTTCATCCACAGTCGCCGAGACTAGAGCAACTTCCTCCCTTTCCAAACCAGCATCGTAGATTTCCCGTGATAAAGATCCATCCCATTTTTACCCTAAGTCTATATTACCTCTCCATCCATTTATAACTGTTTGCCTCATTATATCCATTCCTTTCATTTCAATGCGTCTCCTCATTATGGCTGCCTGGGATGTGCATCCATGTTCTACGATTACCGTTACAAAACCCCCAGCGAAGGTCTAATATTTCTTAGGTCAGAACCCCACAATTGGAACAGCGTCACAATACCACTACCCGTGTCCGCAATCCGAATTTGGTCAGCGACATTTTGTAAACATGCTAATTTAATCGGATCGGAAAAACAATTTATGTTCACGGTGCTTTCCAGAAATTGGACTCACATTTCGTGCTCTTGGATATTTTTACCAGAAAACTCATTGGTTTAGCCGCATACCACAATCACAATATTTAAATCTCGAGGACGAAAATGTTCTGAAGGAGTTGGAATACAATAGGCAATTTGGGCGAGGATTGGGAGGGCCCTGACTAATTGTAACAACGCGACTGATCACGTGTGTGGAAAGAGGGGGGGATTTCGCTGGAGGGTACAGGCGAAGTGTGGGGATTGATCAGCGGTTGTTTTTTCTGGATTGCGAGAGCGAAGTGCATCCTTTAAGTCGAGAGATATGACCCAGGGGTCATCAACGCCATCACGTGGAATTCCGTGCCATCGAAAGAGAGCAAAACAAGACGTCCACCGCCTATTGTGCCATGGCGTGCATTACACTCCCACCTCTTTTAGTAAAGAACTGTCCTTATTGGTGAATAGGTTTGGGTGAGTTCTGTTTGTGGAGAACTGGGTGTGTGTGTGAGGGCGTGGTGAGTGAATGCAAGCTTCACATGTAAATGTGGCGCCCTGGGTTACGAGGAATGGAGTGAGTGCACGTTCTGTCCGTTTGTGTCAATCACACACCCTAGGCTCATCTTGTCGGGGACTGGTTCCGAGCAAGCCCATTTCAGAATCCCCATGCACCACAACGGACACGGACTAAAAATCCTTCCTCCGTACTCAATCAACGATTTATCGATCAAATAAATGGAGTTCCTGTCGGATACTACTTGCCGAAGAAAACACATGTGATCCATCTACTTCTAGTCGCTGCTGGTATATTAACTGACCCCTACCATCCCTTCTATCCCAGTTTATCTGAATGTAAATCTCTTCTACCAATGCGTAGACAATACCGTTCAATAACCAAAAGAACGGCGGCATATCGCAATTCGGTTATTCCTTATTTGTCCCGATTTTTAGTTTCACCTGTGCAGATGAAGGAGGAACTAAAAGACCGTTATCGTATGAAGCATTGCTATTTTTTATGCTGATATGTTTGGTCCCCGTGACCTCAATAAATCGCTCGTAATTATTATTAACTCTAAATTTGAATATGACCGCGTTCTCACTGAAGTTTAAAGTCATTGAACAGGTGCGCATAAATTTATATTTTAATGGCTTTTCGCATTGGTTTGCGTGGACCACGGCGTTCACTTGAACCATTTGGAGAGCCAATAGGATGACTCCGGTTTGCGGTTCGATGTAGAGGAAGATGCCCATGTCGTCCCGAGGGTGCATGCCCTCCACGGACTCACGGTAACTCCGGTTGGCCTGAGCCAGATCAAAGAAAAACACGTACAGCACTCCTTAATCTAATCTACGGCATTGTCCAAGGAACTAGACGGTTGCAAAACTAGGATGCAAAATAAGCTGCGTGAGGTATCGCTCGTACGGCGCCGCTCAGTTAAAAGTATCACCCTTGGCATTCCCCTCGCCTCTTGCGGGGGAGGTGGCGGGGGGAATCTCGTTGGTTGTCCGATGATGATGCAGCGGTCAGCATCGTCGCCTTTGTTTGTGGTCTCAGTTCAGACCACCACGGGTGAAATTAGAAACGCCAAATTTAAAAATAATATTCCCGACAATCGTCATAGCAACACTCTTGAAGCCGAGCTATCATCAGTTAGTAGGAGAGGGTCGCTCAAATTTTAATTAACCTCTTCTGGGTCACTCAACATCTGCTCCGACTCCTAATTATAACAAGACCAGGCAAAATAAGAAAGCAAACATTATTTTCGTCTTTAATGAAGTCCCCATTTAAATATGCTTCAATTAGAGTTATTGCCTGTCACCGTAGCCCCAGCAACCGTAAAAAAACTGAAGAGAGCGAAGACGCCGGAGGAGTTCTAGAGAATTGACCGGAAAAGCCTCCTTTACTACCAGGCGTGATGTTGGGGTCAGTAAGGCCAGTCGGCCAATGGGGGAGTGTAATGAATGAGTCATTCCATCGATTCGATTGTGACACGACAGAATGTTTACAGAAGGGTCGTGAAAAGCAATGTGGTTACATTTCAACGCGGTGTGGTTGTTTGCATGTTGCAGGAATTAATGAATGGACTTTAATCAATAACAGAGTTTTCTTAGGAAAAAACGTTTCCACAGTAATTCTCGATAATCTTTTCCTTAGCATATTAAATTATGGTTAGTGACATGTTGTTCATATTCCACCTTTGCAGGTAAGGAATTGGGTTAACACCTTGATTGTCAATAAAAAAATTCGATAAGGACGGGATTGTCTACATGCTTTCAACAAAAAGTCATAAACACCAACAGGATAAACACCTTATGGCTGCATTGCAGTTTTTCGCATTTGACCTCATTTGACGCGAACACTGAACACTTGTCACAACTTGACAACGACACTTGACACTTGGTATTCGACATTATTGGATCATCCATATTTGGCTACACGCTGTAATGAGGAAGCCTTATCGGGGCCAACTGACATTATTTCATCGTCCAATCAACGAAAAACGCAAAAAGACAGATACATGCATCTACACATTAGTTACCCATTAAAGGCGCGCACAAATTACATCTCTTGTTCTTCTTTACAAAACATAAATTGTTAAAATTTACAAAGTCTACAAAGTACTCAACTATTTCCCATCATTTGACTGATCTGCACAACATCCGTGCATGTTTCCACAGAGAAACAAAATTTCTTCATGCTTGCTCGATCTGCGTGATCGTCGTACTGAACCCAGACATTAAAGGTTCATCAGTTTATTTCGTTGTAGTATTTAAGTGCCGTTAGATCTCTAAATGAATAGTCTCTAATCTACAATAAATTCTGCCATCCGCTACGCGTCATTCGACCATTTCTTTGGAAAGAAGAATAGATTGGACATTTTATAATTTGAGGCTCGGTTTCACTGGCTTTTTCGTTGGCTCAATAGCATCTTCCTGAACTCCGCATTCGAGGGGCACTTTCTCTGCATTTTGCCACCGCCTCCTGGAAACGGGGGTACTTATCGCGCTTGTTGATTGGGCGCTCGGAAGGAAGCTGTCCTTTCGCGATTCTGATTGGCAGACAGTATCATCGTTTTCCAGTTTTGCGGGGGGTGGTTCCGGCGTGGCAACAAGCTCCTTTAGGTGTCTAATTTCGTCGTTTTGTGTTTTCATCTTGTGAATGTAGGGAAGATACGGGAGTGGGAAGGATAGATGTAAATAAAATAATTGATGCACAATTTACCTGTTCATGGATTCGAGCAATTTTTTCCAAAATGCCATCGCGGGTTCCTTTGTTCGATCCAATGTCCTCTTCGAGTGATGACTGTGGGGAAGGCTGAAAGCAAAACCAGAAGACATTTAAAAGGACAATGCGTAGTCCTGTAGAGAAATTCATGATTTGTTCTGCACAAGATTGTCCAAGATCTTGATGCCACCGAATTGTCCTTAATTTCTTCGATCCCCGCCCTTTACGAATTTTTCACGGAATCAAAATCTATTTGGCGCTCAGATTTCCACCAAAATTCTGTAATTACACATGGATGTTTTTAAACCTGAACGAATAGATAAATTCATACTTCCCTTCTAATTGGTCAGCATCGCTTTCATTTAGCCGATGTATAGCAAAATTATTTATTTAAATCCAATCAATCTTACTCACATGGTCGTGTTTCGTGGAAGTTCCAATGGACCGCATATTTTCTTCGTACTGTCGAAAGCTGGTACTCAGGTCTCGTAACTGTCGTTCCACCGATTTGCGCTGTCGTATTTCGTCAGTTAGCTAAAAATAAAAATGCTAAATTATATTCTGCCGGCATAATGGGCGTTCATTATTCCGTTAACACACCGTCTGTTTAAGTGAAGCAAACCTCTTCTCCGCCAAATCCACATAGGCCTCTTGATTTTTAATTTCTTTCTGTAGTGCTTCGACAACCGCGTTAAGGTGGTTCTTTTCCTTGAGAATAGTGTCTCTTTCATTTCGTGCCTTGACTAGATCCCGGGTAAAAAGGTCCAGTTGCTCCTTCCTTGAAGCTGAACACGAGGGATTCAGGTGTGACAACTGGCTTACCAGCTTCCCTGTCCAGATTGCCTTGCAGAGTTTCGCAACATTTCCGCAACATCTCCATGTCATCTGACCTTTGTGCTGTTGCCACCTGAAGATCACTTACGCTACTCGTTAATTTCTGAAACAGATTACACTGCTGTTACTTGTGGGTTATCAATAGTCATATAATGTTCTCCATAAATAACCTCCATTTCCGAAGCGCCCTTTGTCTTATCCAGCTCTTCGCAAATGTATTTGTTTTCGAGTTCGAGGAGAAAAATTTGCTTGTGAAGGCTGCGGATGTACTCAGCCTCGAGTGACTTTGATGCCCCGTGAGCATGTATCATCTGTCTGAGACAGTTATGCATATCATTCAAAATTTGCTTACTCCCTGATAGAGCTCGGCCCGATGGTTACAGCACCCTTGGCAAATTGTGGTTTTTCAGTTGGGTTCCGGGTGGGAGATTTGGGGTTCTGTAATGCTGCGTTTGTTGGAGGATTGTTTGCCGAACGCATTTCTTGGTACGATATAAAGGACGTCAAACAAGAGATTGTAACATTTAAAGGCACTCTGTCATCATTAGATTAATTCTACAAAGGAAGTATTTTTTACCTCATAAACACACGACGTTTTCGTTATCCTACACTGCGTGTCGGTGATTGGCACACAGCTAATGGATTTGATTGTAAACGTCAGTCAGATCTTTTATTAATGTAGATCCTTATTTCAAAATTATTATTCATTTAGGTGTCTTCAGTCAGAATATTGAAGATGGTGAGTACATAAATTGTACAAATTTTGCTAGGCTTCGTGTATAAGAAGTCAACGATAACTACCAAATGAATGCATACACCTTTCTGGATGGTTATTGTTTGCTTGAAATCGGTTGATAACGAATGCGCATGTCAGTGTTTGTTTATTTGAGATTCAATAATCGTACCAGTCCGGGGTGAATCAAGTGAAGCAAACACCAAGAATTTGAGCCTCGACCATCTCTATATATATCGAACCGAGAGATTGCAGATAAGACGTTCTAACCGCGGCGGATAATATTCCGGCTCATTTATCCCCGTTCCTCCGGTACTTGCCAAATGTAAGCCTTATCATTCCTTGTTATAGGTAAATAAAAGACTAGC
Source organism: Proteocephalus fallax (assembly GCA_028672205.1). Lineage (NCBI taxonomy): Eukaryota > Metazoa > Platyhelminthes > Cestoda > Proteocephalidea > Proteocephalidae > Proteocephalus > Proteocephalus fallax. Next base: position 3,552,654 of record JAPUBX010003981.1, on the reverse strand, counting down.
AATCGCTACAGTTTACACTGTAATATGTGTTGTATAATAATTAGATAATTTTCTTACAAATTGGCCGACAATTAAAATCAAACATATAATCCTCAGAGCTCATTAAAAGACATGCAAATAAAAAAAGAGAGAGTCTAAAGCTTAAAACTATCCCACGTTTAGTCAACAATACGATAATTCAGTTTATTTGCTATAAAGTTGAATGTTCAAGGTTGCGATCCTTGCTGTCCAAATAAAGCAATTAAGACATTACCTACTTACAACAAGCAAATTATTCACGGCTCTTAATTACTAGTTTACAACTAATAACCTTACATCTATAGATAAATTTGACCAACTCGATATTTACTTGGTATGTATACTAGAATATTTACCAAAATAATTTTAGGACCGTGACTACAATATAAGCGGGGCGTCTTTCGTGCATTTCAAGGTCAGTTTGATACGAACAAATTAGTGTTTAAAACTATTTTGTTACGTTTTATTATGTACCTCCAAACTCATCATTAAAAAAAGAAACTCGAATATATTGCTGGATGGCTTTTTTAAAAAGCATATGCTTTGGACAAAAATACAAATCGTAATTCATTTAGCGCTTTTTCCAAATGTGTGTGCTTCGGCGTAATCGTTATCGTTGTGTTATTGTCTATTGACCTTATTTTACGCGTATATTAACGGGAAAAATATCTCTATTTCACTAGATCATATATTATCGTGGTTTCCTTCGTGTGTGGCTCCAGCATAGAGGTGATAAAAAATCGACAGCCTTGTGAGATCCTGACTTTCTAAATTGAATGCTTCCTTTTTACCTTCCTAACATCAGTCAATATCCCAGATTATCAAGCCTCTACTGGTCATTTTTTAACCCAATTACTCACCTCAATGTCAGCTATAACCCCAAAATAGTCTTCAAGTTTACCGAAATGCCATCCTCCACCCTTTCCAATTCGGCTGTTTCAATAAGTGTTTATTTGGTACAAAAACCTTCCTTGATAAAAGCTTTGAACACCATCACGTGATTAATACAATAGTCGTGGGAATTATCATTCAAACCTTTTTATTCATCAAAGAATATAACCGATAAACCTATCGCCGTTTCATTCCCAAGAATATCTTCACGTCCATCGCCAATAGAGCGAGTATGCTGACCGCCATACCGTTGGGCTACCTCCACGCTATGCTCACTCATAAACTACCCAATTTATCGTTAATAAGAAGGTTGCTTATTAGAGTCACATAAGAGCTTGATATTTATACGGGCATAGTAAATAAGTATCGTTCGAGGGTGTACAGTATTCCGGGTCTAGATCTGTATTCGGAATGCAAATATTTTACATGGACGCTTTTGTCTGTGGTTTGTTTTAGTTATTTTATAATGGGGCAGCACTTTACTTGGACACCGCAATACTGGTTAGCTTATCATTGCCTAATTTTCCCACTAGTGAGGAGAACATATATAAGTTGGTGGAAACGTTTAAGAGGGATGACCCAGGTCGTCACTTTTTCGTTGTTTTCATTTCAAACCCAGACAAGTAATTCAAATGGTTACATGCTTACATTATGACATCAGGTGCGTCCCCTTGTTTTGCCAGAAGAGTGGAAAACAGTATGGCGGATGTGCTTTTTGGGTAAGTATTTAATATGCCGCGAATAATTTTACTACTTGCCTAGGACTACCATGTTATTGCGATTGAGCGGTCCCTAACTAACGAACAGTGTCAGGTCTACGATTTTGACTCAACACTTCAATTTCCTTGTCTTGGCATCAAGTACTGGACTCGTGGTATTGGTTCTAGCTCTACTCTAGGACGTGGGTTTGAACGGTAGACTTTGTTGGTCGTTAAACATCATGACTACTCGCGCAGTATAGGTATACCTTCGTTTTTGTTTTTAGATACTTTCGCGTGGTCGACGGAGACGTCTTCCTGGCGAATTTCGCCTCGGATCGGAGTCACATGCGCAAAGGAGACGATTGGCTGGCCCCTCCTCCATCGTATCCACCAATATCCAACCCCAATGCGTCCCATAACCTTCCTTCCTACATGAACATTGACAGTGATTGCCAATTCTGTGCTTCCTGCTCCGAGGATCAGTTGAAGACGTCCCCATTCGGCTGTGTTCTCACTGAAGACACATTTTGCACATTCTTCGAAATTAAACCGTGATGCACCGTTTATGCCTGTACTTGAGTTCTTCTATATCGAAATGTTAACCATATTTCGGGGTATACAATGTTCTGTCCATCTCGGATGACACTGGTAGCGCCACATGTAAACATGGGCCCGAGAAACTTCTTGACAAACCCCCACGAGGCTTATTTATTCCATAGTAGAAGATAGCCGCCGGATTTGTTTGTATACAGTGGTGGTAGCATCATGTCTCCAGGTACTAATAGCCGGACAAGGAGAGGTCAATCCTTTGAGATGCAATTGTTGTTGCTTGTAAGTTCACTGGACGCCTTAATCCTTACGAGGACGCCTTAATCCTCAAGTTGCTACAAAAATAGTGGCCGATTTTAAAGGAATGCTGTATCATTTACGTGACTCCCATTTATTTTCCTTAATCGAGGTAACACCTGATTGAAAATGGTGTTCGCAGACTAACGATAACGGTCTACGGTTATTTCGATGGAAATGTGAGACTTAAATTTGCTCACTACTTGATAAATCACGAATGATTTATTGGGAGAAGAAAGATAAATCATCGCGTCAGGAGAAAGGATTCCGAGCAGCGGCTCTTCCACGTTTTGGAATAAATCTGCCGTGGTTGTGCTAAGTTAAACCAAGTGGGAAACCCCCTAAATTGCCTGTGGTTTTCACCGGGTTTTACACAATGAGAGGTTCAATTTGTGCCATATTGACTCGAATAATCCAGATATAAGGGTGATAATCATTGGCTAAGATTCGATCAGTTTATTGCAAAGGACTCCAATCAGCTGGTATCACGTTCATGCTTGTTGTTTCATGAGAGTTGTTGCCGATTAGACGGGCACATAATCTGGACAACTCCTTACGTGCATTCGTCCTTGGAAGGTTGCCCACCTACGGGTGTTAAACGTGGCCACTTCGCTTCGAGGATATCGGAAAGTTTAAGGCGCTGCACCACTCGTGTTCTCGACGAATCTGTTAAGCATGACCAGCTCTCGTAAAAAAAGCAAGATGTCGCTGCCTAGGCACTGAGAAGCTGTCTAAATTCGTCTGTTTCTGTGGTTTGGCCACGCTCTACATCGACCAAACGTGGAGCCTTCCAGCCACCGTCTTTCGCCGTCTTTCGCCGGCTGCAGCATCGGTGTCGTTAAGGCGGATGTGGGGCATAGCCAGCGCTCGTTGGCAACCGCAATCCGGGATATCAACACACCGGTTCGTCCTCTAGCAGGAGACATGGAATTCAGGTGTCGACGGAAGAAAAAAATTCTTACATCTGCTGATCCGTTGTCTGCGGAAAGGTTACAGGAAGTGACGATTATACGTGGCAAATGCAGAATAATTTAAGAAGAATAAAAGAAGTAGCATCAAGGTAAATTTGCAAGAAAGGCCAATTTAACCCACGAAGTATATAAAGTTTGACAAACGGGAAATGACGGCCATTAAAAGACCCTATCCAATATAATAATAATAATACTTGTAGTGGCTTTATTGAGGTCACGAGGACCAAAACTTTCAGCAGTAAAAATAGGCAATATGTCAAGTATTATATGTGAAAATTGTCTTTTAGTTCCTGTTTCACTTGCTCTGGTGATAATAAAAATCGGGACAAATAGGGAATGGCCGAATTGCGATATGCCGCCGTTCTTGTTGGAATTGACCGGTATAGTCTACGCATTGGTAGAAGAGATTTACATTCAGATAAACTGGGATAGAAGGGATGGGAGGGGTCACTTAACATACGAGAACAATTATTGAAGTGGTGTTGAACGATGATTTTTTGAATAGAGAGAATAGGCAGACCACTAGAAAACGAGATTATTTTAAAAAGTCTATGTAGGGTTGAAAAGTCCGAACATTTAAGGCCGGGGAAAATTAAAAACAATTAAAACAATATACAATAAGGAGAATTATACAGGCATGGACTAATGTTTTTATGTGGCTAGAGCTTAAGCCAAGTCTCCTGAACCGACGAACTAGGAAGCAGCGTCTACGGCATTTATCAAAGACGGCATCCACATGATCATTCCATGATAACCGACTGTTAAAAATAACGCCGAGGAATTTAGATTTTGAGCTCGAAGCGAAATTATGGAGTGAAGGGATTTCGGGAGTGTCAACATTGGCTGTCAGGGAAAATGTAATATGGATGCATTTTGATGCATTCAGCAAAAGACCATTCTCCGAAGACCACTCGAGTACCTCCGTGACTGCCCGCCCGAGCTGTTGAGAATCACCATCCGTCTTGCATGCATGGCAAAAGGTCGAGTCATCCGCGTATTTTACTAGTGTAACGTCGTTAGGGGACCGAAGGCTCGACGTGCAATAGTTGAAAAGGAAGGGAGATAGCACAGCGCCTTGTAGTACACCGCAGTTATTTGGCAAGGAGGTGGAGGCTTCATTTCCGACTCTGACATGTTGAAGTCGATTAGAAAAATAGTTTTGAAGCCAATTAATCAACCATCCTTCAACGCCATCTTCACATAGTTGAGAAAGGATGCGGGAGCGTGAGATAGTGTTGAAAGCAGAGGAGAAGTCCAAGAAAACTCCCTTGACTGCTTTCGCTCCGGCATCAAGTGAAGAGTGGAGGGTGTGCGATAACGTAGCCACGGCGTCCAGAGTGCTTCGTTCTGCTGATCTGTTGTCTGCGGAAAGTTGGTATAATATCGAACCAGTGTGTTGTAGCAAGTTTTCGTTCGCTTGTAGGGACAGCCAACAACTTTAGGCGTACGCAGCGAATTCATAGTGCATAGAGAGAGCGCGGGTGTTCGATATGAATGACCTTCACATATTCTCTAAGCAGCTAAAGAAGCCGATTATTAATTGTTCGTGTTGGTCAAAATCACAGCAAATAAACAAGCATCGGCCTATTATCACATCAATCACAGAAGAACCAGATCATTTCTTAATTTTCCATCAGGAGTCTTGGGCACGTTTTACAGGGGACAGCCTCCCGGCGCCACCCGAAGTGACGAGGAAGGAAGGCGGAAGTGACCGCCGCGTTATCAACAGAAGAGCCATGCGCGGAAGTCGGGCGGGTTTTGTTACGGCAGTTTCTAAGTCGCCGCATTACCGACGCGCCGATCGCTGAAGCCCTCGGCTAATTTTTGGGGGGCTCGGAGTCTGTAGTCGAATCGGGGATCTAGCTGTGCTGACGGTTACACCAACGGGTCACTCACACGATGGCATGGAATAGGAAATAAAAAATGGGCAGAAATGGAACCGTCCATTGTGTTGCCTTCCCGAGGTTCGGAGACCTAGAAAGTGGGCGTTTTTAATTGGGGTCTCGTACTATATTAAACGCCGTCACCAGAAGATGACCACAAAACGGATGAAAATAAAAATTAAAGAGACCCGCGTGATGTATTGATGAAGATAGGTTAGAGGAAGTTACGCGCCACGTAGTGTAAGTGCCCTATCGAACGGGGGTAGATATAATGACAGAGACACATACGAATGAGGTGGAAAACACGAGGTGTTGGTGTTTGCGGCGAAGCGGTACGGACGACCAATCGCTTGACGAGGGCGGGAAGAGGCTGGAGAGTCGTCGGGAGGTCAGGTAGGTGTAAGCCCAAGTATAAAATGCCAAACGTCATCGAGTAATTTTCATTAGGGTACACGAAAATCGGACGCAAACCAGAACGTAGCTGGTGCATTCACGAACAACCCAATAAAAATGATAATTCTATGCATAGTTAAAACGTCAAGCACTGGAGATCACAGCAGTGCCCATTCCCGAAGATCATCCCAAGATCTGGACTCGCGCCTGAAAGAAACCCCGACCAAAAAGGATCCGCTTCGTCGCACCGGTGACGACGTGGAAGAGAAGGGCCTTCAACTCACAGTGCACCGCTTCGAGTTGTGGTCTAAGGAAACCACGAAAAAGTACCGTCAAGCCTTGTGGAAGTTGAGTTTGCCCATGATGACAAGTATCCGACAGAGAGAGTTGCAGGGAGTTCGACTCAGCTGTTTCTGTGTAGGCTTTTGGAAGTGTTGAAAGAGAGTTAATAGACTCCCACTAACGACTTTGAGTGTTGTCAACGCCATCATGGTTAATATCAGTACCATCGAAAGCTAGAATTTAAAAACGGCGGCCGTCTATTGGCCAAAGGAGTACATTACCACGGACGGAGTCGACATTCGTCCTTAACAATTAGCCTGTTCAAAATTCTTGTTTTATGCACGCTCAACTATTCCATCATATCACGCATAAGAATATTGAATAAATACATGAATAAATGCCATGCATTGCACGTTTTGCTTTCATAAAACGGCAATATTTTTCACATCTAATACTTGTCATAGTGCCTATTTTTACTGCTGAAAGTTTTGTTCCTCATGACCTCAATAAAGCCACTACAATTATTAATTATTATTATTATTGATTTTTTATTTGATTTCCCCACCAGCAAAATGTCGCTCGATGGGAAGATTGCCTGATTTTACAACATAAAAAATTAAAAATCCACGTCTCCGAGTCTTCCACTGATCCTGGCGCAACATAGAATTACATCTGCTGATCTTTTGAAGTTGAATTCCATGGATATTTCAGAGGCTCGATGGGGTGTGGTGGGTGGAACTGGGTCGTCTGCCAAACGATGCGGCATCTGTCAATCATCCTGGGGACCAGTTGCTTAATTAACTGTCCCTATTTTCGGCGTGTGTGTGACAGCTTCCTCTGACCAACGCCCCCAAACCACTGGGACCACCCGTCTTCAATGGTATGAAATATTTCAGCGTTTCATTTCCCATCTGGCAGACAGCCTTAATTATTCTCTACTCGCTTTGTCTTTGCTTAGTAAGATTTGCCAGAATGTTAAGTCATTTGTGGCAGCTTGACCAATAGTCGAAGGGCGCAGGAACCGCTCACACACTTTGTGTAAGATGTCTCCTATTTAGTCGTTGCTGGAAGTTTTCGCCCAGGTTGTTTTAAAAAAACATCACGATTTAAAAAAGGCCCTTCTGGTTGATCCCAAAGGACAGAAACGCCGACACGCAGGGGAGACCAACCCTCCATGGGGTTGTATAAAGTCGAAGTTCTCCGGTTTTTTTGAGTTTGCTTTGCGTCATTTTATTACTGCTCACCTGCAACGCATCTGTGTGACCCCACACCCCAACCCCCCACCTAAACCGATAATTACACATCTCATAAACCGAACAGTTCTCAAATGAGGCTGCTAACGGTTAACCTCAGCCACCAAGCCTCCTCGTCTCCCCCAGCCCCCACCCCACCCCCCCCCCACCAGTCCGTCCATCTTCCTATTCCTGGTAAATGAATACTTTATTTTGCTGGAAGGCGTTAATTAGAGTCCTCTTCTGTCCTCCTCTACTCTAAACTTTTGTAAACATTGGATGGCGGGGGGAAGGTGGGGGGGGGTGCTTTCAATTTTTAGGATGAAATTCTTTAAAGTTGTGACCAGTTAAGGACACATTTTGCCATCCCGTGGATCAAGCGTTTTGTAACATTTAAGACGGATAGTTGCAATTAGGATTAAAACGCAGACATATGACAGCATTCAGTTAGCCTATTGCGTTATTCCTCGCTATGCTGCCTCCCTTCATTTAAATTTTGATATTTGCCGAAGTAGGTGAAAGTCGTGACTTCCTGCGATTTTAATGGATAAGAAAGAACTGCTGAACAGTTATTTCCATTCATAGTTTACTTGACCCTCGACATGACCCTCCATGTCTCCAATTGGCTGCGTGAAAATGAACACAACGCGCCTTTCCCAACTTACAGCGCTTCAAATGAAAGTTCTTTAACCGAATTTTCTGCGTCGTTTACGAACTTGCATCGGTGGAGATGGGAGTACCCAACAGTCGATGATATCGTCGATGTAACCGTTAGCAGCTGCGTCTGTGGTGATTCTTTTGTGAGTAGAAACTGGTTTCTAGGAACCGAGTGAAGTGTTAGAAAGAATCGTGTTGCGTTGCTTCTGTGAACGCCCCACTTTCTCACGGGAACTACAATGTCAGTTGCGCTATTGACTGATGACGAACTCGAACCCAAATCAGCAGCTGCTGCATCGATGGGCGAATCGAGGTAAACAAGTCCTCAACCGCTGACGAGTTCACCCGAATTGTTTCTAACCAACGAGCATCATCGCAAGCCAGACCAGGCGCGCATATTGGATGGGGCTGCCTTTTAATGGCCGCCATTTCCCGTTTGCCAAACTTTATATACTTCGTGGGTTCAATTGGCCTTTCTTGCAAATTTACCTTGATACTACTTCTTTTATTCTTCTTAAATTATTCTGCATTTTCTACGTATAATCGTCACTTCCTGTAACCTTTTTGTTTATTGTAAATTTTAATGCTGAAATGTTTGGTCCTCGTGACCTTAATAAAGCGAATATTATTATTATTATTATTGTCATTACATTATCCATTGATTACTCCCGTTGTTTTGATGTTGCGCAAGTGTGGCGAGGGTAGATGCGTTGCAGGCTTCACGCCCGTCCAAGTTCAATGAAGTGGGGGCAGATGAAGAGGTATAGCGTTACAACGGTCACTTAAGACACCACCCCCCCCCGTGATTGCGCGTTTGACTTCCTAAGAAGCCTCTCAACTGCAGATGTGCATTGTGTGGTGTCTCTTATCTCCGGCAGTGCAACGAGCGAGTGTATCGAAAACATATGTTCAATGTCATGACCTCACCCTTAGACTCGATTGGTTCATGAAGAACAGGAGTGACACCGGTCCCCCACTTTAACACACAGACAACTTTCAAGTTAATATCCGTTTTCAAGTGTTTTCGAGTTTGGAGGCATCAGTCGTTAGCGCATTGATTGTTGTATAAACAATGCATAAAACGACACTGCACCAAGAAACCGGAAAATCGAACTTTTAATTTGGTGAAAACAAACTATCAATAAAGCTCAGGTAATCCGTAGCCCTGTTGATATCATGTTAATGCTTTACAAAGTCCATGAAGAGCAAAACGATCAACCTAAAAAATAAACAATTAAAATAAGATCATGGGGAGAGTATTAATGACGAAAGCCAAGCTGATGCCAATGTCGTAGCCAATGAGGTGTGGCTGGAAATCGGGACCAATTGGGGAGACCGAATCGCGAGATGCTGTGCTTCTTGATAAACACACAAAAGTATTTTGCCTTTTCGTTGGAATCTACGAAAATAGGACAAGAAAACAACAGAATGTTCTATTCAACAGATAATTTTATACATTTAATCGAAATAATGTTGAAACACCCTCCGTTTTCATTTTAAAAATATTTAGTTATTACATTTTGGTTTTTTTAATTTTTACGCGAAAAATAGTAGACATTTGGAAAATAGTGTTGATGCCTTTGCAAATGGTCTAGTGAATACGGCGGATATGGTCAAGATATCAAGATTCGTATCGTGGATAAAAGTGGTCTCGAAGCCTCCCGAGGCTGGGCATTCTCGTGTAAGATGATCAAGTCGGGTCGGATGATCAATCCTGCCTGGTCTCTACATGCATACGATTTCCAAGCGATAAGAAACCATTTGGCTAAAAAACGATTCTGTTGATTTATGCCTAGAAGTGTATCACCGATTATCATATGGAACATATTATCCGTCAAAAGTAATGATTTCATGATACAAGAACGCCAATTCAGCCGTAACAAAGATAAATAAAAATGTCGACAATCCTGTGCTTTTCGGAAATCATAAAGCAGAAAATGTGTAAGTCATCCTTTAGAGTGTGTGTTGCAATGAAATACTGAGATCAAACAACAAACTCACAGTTATTTTTTTATGGATAGTTTAAAATTGTTTAACAGTTGTAAAATCGTAATATTAATTGTAAATAATGATAAGTCCACAAGAACAAAAACGATGAGTATTACAAAATAGCAATAATACGCAGTAGAGGCGTCTCTGGATTCCCGCTTCCTAAATTTACATCGTATTGATCTAATTGAATAAAACGGCAGATACAAAAGAATTCAGCACACGTGGATCGCTCATCGATCGTCTAATACCCCTAGCCCCCATCGCCACCAATTTGATGCATATTTTAATATGTTTTGGTCCTCGAGGCCTCGCCAAAAAGCCATCACCTCACAGAGCACCAATCACCGATGAAGGGGGGTGGCGCAGTTGTTACGAGTGGTTACGTGACTGACCAGCAACTGAAGCGTGATAAGAGCCCTTGTGTGCGTGCGTGTGTGTGTGTGTGTGTGTGTGTGTGTCGGTGTTACAGTCACCTGACGCCAACATCCAGCATTCATGGATCGTCAATGGGCGCGCGAAATGCCGTCTGCAACACGTCAACACTTTCAGCATTCAAATTCGCAACAAATAAAACGGACACTGTGAGGGATGCGTGACGACTATAAGTAGAATAAGGCCGGATGTTTGCGAGAAACGCTTAACTTCTAAACGCATTCGACCTGTTATCGGCCTTAAAGTGTTATTGTGGTGGTATTAACTCTGGGAGAGGAGGGATTACGGGTTTGGTTTAGTCTGCAAGCCTCGCGGATCCATAAAACTGATCACAAAGACGAACTGGACACGGAAATATAGATTGGCGAACGAAATAATTGCGACTATCAAAAGAGAAAGTGGAGACAGTACACGAGGCCTTACCTTGTGGTACCTAAGATTTCCTCAATAAATTGCCGCTATCCAGACCACTGAAATTGGACGTCCTGTTGCCGTAATGCTTCAGTATTATGCATATTGTGGCAGTAAATAGCCGATGCCTCGCCCTTTCCAAATGAGTGAAAATAGTTGGTTTGAATATTCTCGATGGCCTTTTTGATTATCTTATTACTCTGAATGTCCTTTAGCGGTACACACAGTCAATCAATCTCACTCGGACTTGCCTGGATTTGAAAGTTTTCCGGGTTTCGTTGTCTGCTGGTTATCAAACTTTCACAAAAATTCGAATGTACCGGTCAATTTGTTCATTCGTATAAAAAAATAAACAATATATAATGATGCGCACAATGTCTTATTTAATGAAAATATATCCACAGAAACGGTTGAAGTAATGCATCTTCTATTTTATTCAAATTGACAGAATAATCTGTTTTTTTGTTCGCCATTAAACTGTCAAATCAATCGAGACGTGGGTATGTAGCAAAGGGTAAAGAAAGATCACAATCTCAAATGTACTTATTTCAAATTATTAAAGATGTTATTTTTTAAATTTAGACACGAATTACTTCTTTAGTCCGAAATACCTGAGGACGCTAGTGTTATCCAATCAGTGGGTAATACGAGGATCATTACCCAATGAATGATGCGCGCTCGCTTACCGCCACGGCGTTCGCGATATAAACCAATCAGCTGGTGCGCGTTCCATCCGCCGGCCCATAACTTTGCCTCTAAGCGGCTTTGCGCGCACACGTATTCCCGCATCACGAATAGAAACTTGGGTCGTATAAGTAGGCTCCAGAACCTGTTCATAACACCCGAAATGACTGTTAGTTTGAAAATGGATTTTGGAGACGAGGATTCTAAAGACAACGGTGAGTTAATGTTGCCCTACCTCTATCAATTTGTAATATTTAAGACATTAGCCAACTATTTGTGTTGCTGCGTGGGCAAATGGTGTTACGTTATTTACTGGTCGTCACAATTGCGGAAAAAATTAATCCTGCGGTAAAAATGTCGTGCTTGGACGGTTGCCGAATTTTGATAATTTGCAGGGACTTCTTTTAGCCCCCGACTTGTATTAAAACCGGGGAAATATCTCAATGATCACTATTAAAATCCCACGATTTAATCGGCATTATTTTTCTCATGAAGCCACTACTACTATTACTCTATTAGCATATGTACATTTTTTAAACACGCTACAACTAACTAGCATAGGTAGTATAGTAACTATAGATAGCTAGGACAACTTGTCAATAGAAGCAACGCAGTCCTTGACAAGTTATTTTTCACGAACAATGGGTGTACGATCGGCATTGTTAATATCCCAGTATCTAGGTCGGTACACTCAAACCATCAACTTTTTTTTCTATACCCTGGAGTGCTTGGTGGCCCTTTCATTTTTCGGGATTCTGTATGATGGAAGCACTTGTTCGCTGCACCCATTAAGAATCACTTAACGCACACCTGATTCCCAGAAGCGTTTTTTCGAGGCAAACCCTGTCAAACTTCAACGTTTTTTAATTGGAGGCGATGGTATGAAAGGGCAGTCACAGAATATGCGGCAACGAATAGGAAAATGATAATGGATGATAGTGTCTTGGAATGAATGCAAAAACGACTAGAAATTTAAATTGCAGCCTCGGGTCTCCAAATAAAGGTTTTTTGCATGTGGGTCTCTATTGTTGGATGTTTCCAGAGGCCCTGGAGGCTTTGCGGGCCACGAACTGAGCTCAAACAACAATTCAGGTCTCCGCCAATACTAATATAATTTCATTATTAAGATCGCGGAGACCTAAACCTTCAGATAATTTGCTACTAAGTGTTCAAATGACGCCATTATACTTCTATCAGGTTCCAGTAGAGACCACACAGACCTAGGCGAAGGTAGTACTTATTAATTCCCAAATAACGATAACATATCACAATGCAACGTGAAACAGTTCGTTCTGAATGTTTTGGTAGCTCGGGATCTCAGTAGAGTAATTAGAATCATTGAAGCAAAAAAGAGAGTGAGAAACAACATAAAACTAACCCCCCAAATTACAACGAAGTGAATTAGTCGCTCAATTCGGCCAAAACGATGCTTTGTGGTTCTCTAAACCCGTAATATGAACTTCGATTTCAGGGTCAGTGTCATTCAGTTCTGCTCTATGTATTCTGTAATTTGACGATTGGAGCAATCCTGTCCGCTTGGACGTTTCATTTCCACATCCCGCAACGGTCACGAACATTGGCGGTCGTCTAACACCAGCCTCCACAGGGTTCAATAACCACAGAGAATAAAGAGACTCTTTTGGTAGATAACCGGACTTGTTTAACCGACAGCAGCTCATTTTGGTGTCTCCTGGCAATAGCTAAATTAAAAAACCGCCAACCACCCTACGGATAAACCACTCAGTCAGTATAATGATAGCAGTGGCGCTAATTAAACTCTGGGTAGCCACTTGTCATGGTTACTCGAAGGCGTAGTGGTTGGAGGAGGGGGGCGGGGTGAGGGGGTTGCGGTCGAATAGCAAAACGATGCCGCCAAGCTTTCCATTAATCTAATTAATTCTGCTCGGATTCCCGTTGGGGGGTGGGAAATACAGCCTAATCAATTGCAGCGGGATTTGGGCAAAGCGCTCAATGGCGTCACGAAGGATACAACGACTGCTACCACTGCTGGCACCTGTACTGGATCATAAACGTATCAAAGTAGGGAATTTGATTGAATCTGTTCCATTGTAGCCAACGAACTCGCACCAACATCAACAGCCGCCCTGTTGGTAGGTCTTACTGCGGACGATTCGGTTTGTGTCGGTTGCGGATCCGTCATCTACGACCCCTTCATTATGCACGTGCACCCGGATCTCAAGTGGCATGGCCAATGCCTGAAGTGCCACAAGTGTGAGCGGTGTCTGAGTGACGAAACCAGCTGCTTTGTCCGCAACGGAAAGGCCTACTGCCGAGAGGACTATTGCAAGTACGTTCTAATCAGTCATTCTCTAACACCCTCCTCCCGTCTTAACCGAAGTCCGATCCCCCAAGCCTTTCGGTGGAGTTTGGGTGAATTGCCCGTCTAGTGGACTGCGTTCCTGGCTCGATTGAAAGCTCCACTGTGGGATAGTCTAAATGTAGTTGGGATGAAATCAAAATCCAACTGAGGCATCCACTTATTATTATAAAAAACAGCAGAACATTCAATTAGTCGCTATTACCACCATGATCTACGTGATCGTTTTTCATGCCTGATCCACCTGCAAATGCTTGGCGAAAAAATCACAGCCGTCTCTCCCGTTTTTGCCGACTTCCCTTTTTGTGCGCGCACGCGCGTCTGTTTCGACACATTAAAAGTCAACTCTAATAGCAGGGACTCCTCACAAACACGAGGCGTCGAGATAACTAGCGACCCCTCCCCCCCCCAGCCCAGCCCAGCCCATTCTCCCTCCCCGAGGTATCGTCGGGTGCATAAACGTCGTGTAGGCGGACACGTGCACAGTGGACGTTGTTTTCCAGGACGTGTTTGGTAGTAGCGGGGGTCTTAGTAGTGAGGGGGTGGAAGTTGGCGAGGGTTCGTAAATTCCGGCCTAATTTGCGGAAAACAGACCGTTTGGGGGCATCTCAGGGGTCCGAAAGACGTGGCGATTTGGGGTGCCATATCTCGGTGTTAGATCTGATTTAATTGGTCTTCGAAAAATGTGTATGTATGTGAACACCTCTCAGTAGATTTGGCTTATATCCCCTCAGTGAGGGACACATGCGTGGCTCCGAGGGTCAGCACTTTGCTCTTTATACTGATAATAATAATTACTGAGGCCCCTACTTATGGCCTCAAACATCAAAGAACGGAAACACATAATGGAGGAAGATTGCTTTGAGTTGACGAATTTCCAGGTCTGATGCGAGGAATGACCTTGAGAGATAAGGAACGGCAGATTTCGGGAATTCCGCAGTTCTCAGTATCTAATATGCGATCGCTTAATTAAAGCAACTAACGTATTGACAAAATAATAATGACTCGTCACGTCTGTAACTAGCGATGCGTACGCCATCGGTACCCGATTGCCAGGACTCTTTATTCAAAGATTAAATATTATTGACGTCCTGCTAATTCGAAGACCTTCGGGTAAAAAATGGTAAAATAACCATGAAGGAAAATAAATAAAGGGTGAGTACGGGTAGGCCGTCGAATTCCACGGTCATGCCCCACGTGTAAGAATAAGATGAACCTTAACAGACGGTATTACTCAAAACGAGAAACGGCGTTTGATTGCCGGTGTGGCACACTCCAAATGTGTCCAGATTGATTCTGTGACTCCTTCCATCAGCCCTCCGAACGCCTCGCCCCCACTATTTTCAGCCCCAATAGAGAGTTTGTTCTAATTCCAGGGGTATCTAGTAAAAGCGTCCTTACTACCCAACCCAACCCCCCTGCCGACGCATCTATTATCACCTTTTAATCAGAGTCATTGCCATGTTTGCAACGAATTCGTTCCTAATACACACCTACTCGACGAGCCAACGCCCGTCCCACCACCCCAAGCACCCATTTATGCTTCCCATCCCGTAGGCATTAATGGGCTGATGCGAATCTATACCGGCGCCAATTCGTGGACACCTCATGGTGCCGTTTTTCCTGCTCCGCGGTAGAACAAGCAGTCCAATGAGTGTTGCTGTTGTTGCTTGTCGCTATTGGTTACTAAAGCCAGTGGTAGAGTCAAGCGCTGACAAAAATCGCAATAAATTTAGTAGAAATTGGGAAAAATCTGCCGCACAAGCGGGCGAAAATTGACAAGCCAGGGGTGGATCCGTTTTCAGTGAAGGCAGCTGCCACCGATCTCTTCGTGTAACAACAACAACAACAACAACAACAACAGAGCCAAAGGTACCCTCATTAGTTGGTCCTTTGGATGGGATGCCACCGATGGTGAATTTGATCTTCATTCAAAATTCCATTATTCGTCTCTCTCTCTTTCTCTCCAAAGGTAGAGTCATCGGGGGTTGTACCTATGGGTGGATCTCACGGAGATGCTGGAGATCCGCTAAACTGTCCGGAACCCACCGCAATTTCCCCCGTTCGAAATGCGGTATTTTCGTGCCACTTTGTCCAAGAAACTAGGGCTAGGCGTTCGCAGCGCGCAACTCAAACAAGACGGTTTTCCATTGCCCTTGCGGCTAAATTCTGATCAAATGACGATTTTTCGTGACCGGAAGACGTCACAGCCTCACACACACGCACACATCATCCGCACAACATCCGCAAACCCTCATCCTAATTAACGAAAAAATATCAAAACATTACTTTATAGGCCGAGTCGCGACAAATTCAAGAATTAATTGAAAGTTGCTCAGACGTGTTTGACCTCGTTACAGCAATTAAATAAATCTCATGAAGTGACCTCATACAACAATGAACCCCCACTTGAATAAGCAAATAAATACACGCGAAGGATGTTTGAACAACTCAACATGTCGTTTTCGCGATATGCGGGGTCTCACGTGTTTTCGACAGGCGCCTATCCAAAATGGCACAGAACCCGCATTATTTAATCGTTTTATTGATCCACGTTCAACAAAATTTCACCATCAGACAAAACATAAACTTTTTCGCGAAAGCAGGTTGAGATTGCTTTCCACGAGGCGGGTTGAACCAATTTAGCCGCTGAAAGACACGAAAAATGCGAAACACGTGGAACTACAATTGACACAGCTCCTGGATAATGCACACGAACAGGGAATTCGTCAGTTGTGGTAGGAGTCGTGGTAGAATGAGCAGAAATTCAATATAAGTGACGACAGAACTTAATTACCAAAGACGAGTCCATCCTCAAACCCCGTGAGTGATTCATCCCACTTTCTCTCCTCCTCCTCCTCCCCCTCAACATAGCAGCAGTTTCCTGTCTCGCTGTGCAGGCTGCCAGCAGCTGGTATCGAAGGGCGACCTAGTCCTGCGAATCCGCGCGCAGATATTCCACGTTGGCTGCTTCCGCTGCGTCATCTGCTCGATCATCCTCCAACCAGGCGAGGAGATCGCCTTTCAGCGCAACATGCCCTACTGTCTGCGCGATGCAAAGCTCTCCCCATCCCACCCCGTCGACGAGGAGGGGGAGGCCGAGGCAGTCTGGAATGCCGCGACGGTCCGAGACTCCATGGACCCCCATCCCGAGCCCAAGATTCTCACTCTCCTCTCACCGCCCTCGCTGAAGACGCGCGATGCTGAACACAGCAGCACTGCCGCACTACACCAATCGGCACATTCAGCGCCCCAACCACCACAATCGTTGCCAATGAAGATTCTTGACGCTGAGATAAGCTACTTCAGTCCCCAGGTGCCACAAAGGACGCGATCGGCCAGCACGGAAAGCTCGCTTGACGGACCAATTGGAGAAAATGGTAACTTGGCGCGCGCCGACATCTGTTCAGAGCTTTTGACATCAGGTAGAGAGAGAGAGTCACTTTTTCACAGATTCCCAGCAGCTCAACAGCTGAGTGCGAGATGTCCATAAAAGGCCAAATCACGACATGTCGGCTACTTGTACACCATCCAATAGTTGCTAGGCCACGTACGTGAGCACTACATGTGACTAACATCCATTTTGGACCCGTGGTTACTGCTCTCCACGAGCCCACCCCCCCACAACCCCCAGCCCTCCCACAACCGTGAGCACGGTGCATACCGGGGGAAACGGAGAACGAAGGAGAACGAAGGATGGTGGTGGTGGTGGGCGTCCAAGGGGGATATCTGCGGTATCCCATCGAAACGCACGTGCAGAATTATCCTTCGAATTTCGGTTACTAGGCTGCCCGCAACCCCGAATAAATTGCCTTACGTCTCGTCCCGTCGAGCTAGGGGGAGGGGGTTGGGATGGGGATGAGGAGGGTGGGTGGGTGGGTCGTAGACAAAAAGGGCACCCGAAAGAATCGATTGTCGGCTTCATCTCTTAACGAATCGATGTGGCGTCGATATATATATATATATCAAGGATTGTCTACGTTATCTCCGTTTTTAATTGCTACAGCAAAAAAGGTTTGGGTAGCGAAAAGCGTGGTCGCTAGAAGCCTACTGAATTTCGTCATTGAAGTAGTTGTCAATCAAAGATTACATTAAATGTGTATCAATAGAGAGAAAAGCGTAATAATCATCAACTAAGCATATGATTAAAGAGAACACCGAAGGTTTAGTCGTTAGGGTGATACGAAGTGGGCGTTTCTGGGAACCCCGGGGGTTATTTTTCCACAAGGCCATCCAATTCAAAAGCAACGTTTGAACCAAACCCTCTCGCTCCACGTAGACGCTCCGGTGACGCCCAACTCAGACGTCAGTCAGGACGAGGACGACTGCAGCAGTCTCTTCGGATGCATGACCTCGGCCGCCGTGTCCTGCCTCAGCGGCGAAACCTCCTCCCATCACCAGCCGGCGAATGGCGACGCCTCTGCGGGCCCCCAGCATCCCTCCTCCTCCTCCTCCGCCGCCGCCGCCGCCAACCACACCCCCGGAACCCTCCCATCTCGCTCGTGTGGCGGCAAGAACGGCGCCAAACGCTCCAAGGAGCAGAAGACAACGCGGGTAAGTGGCGGACGCGGAGACCGCAAAACACCCAGGCACTCCCACGCAGTCTTTTCAGAGGTCGGGAACGAATATTTTGGAAGATGCCTTTCAATTCTTGCCAGTACGTACGTGTGTTCTTGGTGTCATTCAATCGAAGGTCAATTGGGCAGAAAGAAACTACTTTTGTGTTGGGAGGTAAAAAGACGATTATGGGGTAGAGATCTGCGGCTTAGATGAAACTACACACATCTTATTTCATTTCAATGCATTTCCTTTACAATGGAAGACATTTCACCGGCGTATCCCAAAGTTAAATATATTCCCCAATTAATGCATTTGAAAGAGTTCGTATATAAAATTATCTTTTCATAATTTTTGCGAACGACGTAAATGCCCAAACTTTCAGGACGGAAGCTATATAATTAGTGATCTTAATTATTTTCACAGAAAAGCGATTTACGAAACCAATCTTAACAAATCGCAATTCAATGAAGCCAACCTCTCGAAATTTGCTCAGGTCACCTTTAAATTCGTGCATTTTCCAGTTTATCACACTTCGTCCTACACTTTACCAAACCAATTCGTTATCCGTCGCCATAAATCCGATTGTGCACAACTTCGTCACCTCCAATCACCGATGGATCTCTCCCGGTAAAACAACACACACACACACACCAACGCGCCTTGGTAACGACTTTCTGAGGATACCTTAGTTGTCAGGCTCCCCGAAGGCCCCCCCCCGCGATATCAGCCACAGCGGCACACCAGGTCTAGTGGGGATCAAGTGGGGAGCAGGTCATGTGTGTGTGTGTGGGTGGGTGTGTGTAGGGGGGTGGGTGGGGCTGCTGGGCCAGGGGATATTTACACAGGGACGTATGATTTCGCGACAGGCGGCGTTTGAAATCAATGAAACTGACCCCCACCCCCCCCACCCTGGCGTCACGCCAGCGTGATGGGCAACCACAACTGTTGCATTACGACGGCATGTGACCTCTTGGACCTCGTGGGCATTGAAAGGGCAGCTGTCGCGACGTCCCATTTTCCATCTAATTTTTCGAAGCGCACATCTGTTTTCTACCACGTCCGTATTTTTCCCGGTGGTGGAAATTGACGAGGCCAATGTGTTTTAATGCATATTTAGTAAATAAGACGAGTTTCCTATAAAAAAAATAGGTTAACCCTGCGAAAGAAGGCATTGGCTAAAAACGTGGATACATCGGTACTTTAATTATCGCTTGGATTTTCGGAATCCCGTAAATAACCATGAAGCCCAATCTCTGGCACTTAACCGGCTTGTGGGATCCTTCGTGAAAATGGGTGTCACGGGATCAATTCTATGGATTGAACGTTAATCAAATGAATCTCTCCCCTCTAGGTGCGAACTGTGTTGAATGAGAAACAGCTTCATATGCTGCGTACCTGCTATGCAGCCAATCCCCGACCGGACGCCCTAATGAAGGAACAGTTGGTTGAGATGACCAGCCTCTCTCCGCGGGTAATTCGCGTGTGGTTCCAGAACAAGCGTTGCAAGGACAAGAAGAAGCAGATTTTGATCAAACAGATGGAACAGCATCATCAGGTGAGAGAAATACACTAAATTATATTTTCTTGTTCGAGGTAGAATATTTCTGATCGGTACAAATGTTGCTGCCGTGTCTCGGGGAGATTATGAGCGTACTCGTCGTAGATAATTTGAGTCAAGGATCTCCTAAGTTTGAATTTGCAGATTGTACTTTAGAACTACGGCGAATAACGGCGTATTCTCGCTATGGGTCCCGTCTCTTAGCTTTACGGGCGATCAGTGATTCTGTAAACAAATCAACGAAAGGAACACGACAATGTAACACCGAGACTCTACAAGACGTCAACCAAAACTTCGCCTTGTCAATCACTTAAAGACGATATTTTCGGCTCCCTGATAGATACACGACGGGTTACTGTTTTTCCTTGACGTCTCAGGTCTCGTCCCCATTATTCGCCAGAAAAGATTTGACGCGGACACTCAAACCACCACGATTGCCTTCGTTCTTGGGAGTTTTTTTGAGCTCCTTCGTGGCTGCCACCTTGACAACCGCGGATTTATAGTCCATGGACATCTGTCAAATCAGTGCTATCTGTCGTCTCGATCTGGCGAGCACGTCAACTTCAAGGCCGCAATAATTGTCGGGGAATCCCACCCCACCAACCCAGCCTTATCGAGCTGTTCAATCTGGTTTTATTTGACTAGCGTGGCGCCGAAAGCAATGTGGACGGTTTCTGGTTCATTAAAGGGGATTACGATGTGAAATCGTTGGGCAGTCCTCCGTTGACAGGACTCACCTAACTGATGGCTATCGGTAGATTGAGGTGGATTGATAGCGTTATTCCCAGGTAACCCGCTTAACATTTTACGCCCGTTAATCGAAGGCCAACCGACCCGCCGGCCAACAACCATCGCTAGAAGTTTGAGTCCAAGAGTCAAAGGCATAAGATTGGTGGCTAAAGGATGCGCAAACGAAATAAAATTAAAAATCGCGTAATTGAAAGTCTTCTGGATTACACAGACGCAGCTTGGAAAGCCCTCTTAGAAACGGTGTTTTATTCACGACATTCGCTCATGTCACGCAGACTCTCATCTTGCAAATGTTCCGAGTTATTGAACTCAGTCACTCTGATAGCAATAGCAAACAAATAATTATGATGATGATGATGATACACGTATTTCTCCATGCCATTGACGAAGTCTCAGAATGTGACAGCGGGAAGTCTCGGCGGGGCGTTCGTCTACACAAAAGCGGCCGAGAACTGTTGTTGGAGGGCGTATCAAGCAGCACAAAGTTAATTACCCCCCCCCCGCTGGGAAGAGAATGGCTGTTTGGGGATGGATTTGGGATTATTCACTGCCTTGATTTTGAGAACAGCGGGGGGTGAGAATTAGGGGGGGGTGCGGCGGGGTGTCTTCGCACCTTGGACACGAGGAGCACGGCGCGCCGTTTTGTTTAATGGACGGTTCGACGCACCCCACCCCCTCTCCCCAAACACAGTTTCATGATAACGACTGGGTGGTTAATGAGTTCGTTGGCGTTTAAAAGTTCCCCAGCGGGGTTGTGGCTTTCCTAGCTGAAAGAAACCGGGCGTATTGACGATGCTATGGGACAGGTTATTTGGCGGAATACGATTTTGACCGTCAGATCGTTTTCTACTCTGCCTTCCCAGAATGGAATGCACTCCTGTGGGCTCCAGGGAGTTCCCATGGTGGCCGGAAGTCCTTTGCCGAATGACGCGAGTCTTCTTTGCCCCGGTTCTGCCGTGGATATCCAGCGCCTTCAGGGAGGCCCGATGTGTGGACCTCTAAAGCCAGAGGAGATGACTCCGCCCTCAAAAACTCGATTTTCTCCTGCTTATCCGGCGCCACCGCACCCCCTTCCTTCCAACCAGGCTCCTCCTCCTCATCTATTCAACGAGATGCAACTGGCAATCTCCCACATGGACGCCAAACCTCAAATTTCCCTCCAAATGATGCATTCTCCGCCAGTCACAGGGCCCGGCGAGGATTCTAATTTTCGTCCATTTCAGCACCTGGTAAGCCTTATTGTTGGTGTAGATGATCTGCGTAACTCACAGTTGCTCCTTTGGTGCGATTCGGAGGCTCGATTACATGATTCCTGTTATCCAAAGAGGTTGGAGCGGTATGGAGTTTGTGGTAAGTTGTATCATACTGCCAGGCTTTGACCGAAACAATGAAAATTCGAGGCACGGGGCGTTGGTTCATTTTGAGTTAACAACTCCAGTTATTCGCATGGAAATGGCCGAGTTACCTTAGCTAGGCTTCTCAAAAGAGCCGAAATGGACTATTGAAACATAGAAAAGCTTCCTGAATTCAAAAAATGTAAGCTATCTGAATTTGCAGTTTCTACATCTAAATAAAGCGCGCAGATGAATTTCCCATTGTTCTTCTCGTTCGAACACATTCTACAACGAATCAACTTCTTGGAAAGAGAGCACAATAATTGCAAGCTCCTTTCCCGCGGACTGTTTCGCCACAGATCTTGTCTCGATATGTCAGTCGAAATTGCTATTCCCACAACTCACAGAAAACTTAGCTGGTGCTCGGCCGCCCTCCAAAACGAATGGAATCCCAGAATTCCAAAAAAATAAACGGCGCACTCCCTCATCTCGTCGTTTGCCTGCCGCCGCGATATACTCCACCTCCTCCTCCTATGAGGCGCTACCCGGTAGCGAGTCGATTGCTCCACCTCCCACCCCCAACACACCTATTTTTCCCTAAACGCACCCACGAAAACGCATTAACGCGATGACGGGGGGGGGTCCTTACTCTGCCTCTATTCTCGCTCTGAGTAGGGTCGTGTGTGTGGGGGGGGACTGTACTACTTAGATTCTGGTAGGTGATAGACGTGAACATTGCTTCTCTTGGTGGAGCAGCCCGGGGGGTGTGGGGAGGTGGAGACGGAGCAGATTTTAAGGAGACCGAGAGAGAGAGTTTTTTCCATTAGCGGTGTGGCTTGTGGTGAGTGGTGTATTGGGGAGGGGGGGGGAGTGCATTAAGAGCTCACCTGCCTGTCTACATATCATGTCGTCTTCATCTCTGACTACCAGCCGAAGAAGGAGAAGGGGATACGGCAAAAGTTGGGCTCTGGGTATAATCAATTCAGGCGCTGTGTGGCAATAAGTATATTGAGAACTGAGATAAATATCTAACGACAGTAGGGCAACATGTTAGCAAGTGGTTAACTGGTCGATGAAAAATGTAGGCGAAGCGTCGATCGCATTAATTTAAATGGATTTTCAGAAGCCATATTTTTAACTATTAATGAATTTTAATCGATATTTATTACGGTCATATTACGATGATAAATTTCGTCTTCCAGATGTCCACCTTTGATGGAATGGATCAAATGCAGAGAGGCCACCCGAGCCACGAAGAGATGGCAGGTCTCCACAGAATGGGGTTTATCCTGCCGCCCCCACCTCCACATCATCCCTCCGTGTCCGACGCCAACCCCCCGACGAATTTCCTCTTCACCATGGGCGATCCAACCTTCACAACTCTCCGGCCAATCAGCCTCCGCACCCCCTCGCTGTCGACATGACCTCGAGACGAATGAAACGTCCATTCATTTAAAATGTGATATAATGACACTTTACTAATACTATTCCAATATTATACAAGAAACATAATCAAAACTGTACATTTTTGACTCTTTGCGGTGTAGAATTCGACAGAAATCGAAATTTAGAGCCTGTTTTATGGCTAGATGCTGATTAAATTGAAAGTATGGTCGTTGATACTGGGCCAAAGTCGGTGGTAAAAAGAATGATACAATAATCATTAAATTTTAAGCACGGTTGGTCGTCAACAAAGACTACGGAGAAGACCGAAAACCAGAAGCTTTGAGGGAAACGAGTGGACATAGACTGCTGCATTTCATTTTAAATAAGCCAAAATATTTGTTTTGATGGAATATTTTTCGGAAGAGACGGAAAAAATGTTATTTGAATAAATTTGACAGAAAAATGTGCAGAAATTCGAGTTTAAAATTAGAATATTTCGTTAAAATTAGATGGTATATTGTCGAACGAATGCTTTGAATTATCAATTGGGTAGATTTTAATGTTTAGAAAGACCTTTAAATATATTTTCGATTCGTTTTTCGACAAGAAGGTATGTTTGATAAAAGCAAATTAGAATGAATAACGAGATTTAAATATGGCGGCATTTTATTTTGTTTCAAAATGAAGATCCCCGTCGTAGACGATCTCGAAAGTTTTCCCTAGCCCGACGAACATTTAAAGGGAGCAGCGATTTCTTGGACAACGGCATCTTTTAATCTTTGCAGTACTCATCCTCTAACTCTGAAGTTGCTAACCATTATAAAATCGTGTTTCTAGTAGGCACGAGGGATTGTCTAACAAACCTAAAGAGCGTTTTTTATGCTATTTACGTTGCCGTTAACGCCTCATCCTTGATAAAAGTTTATTCAATAAGAGCGTGCATAAGGCCTGCAACATCAATAAGGGGAATCTGAAAAGAAATACAAGAATGGCTTCATGATAAAAGTTTTTAAAGGGGAACATTTTTCTCATTTATTGATTTTGATTTGCTTTTATTAATCGTCATATCGTGTTGCCTCACTTGCGTCTCCAATCAAAACACGCTTACGGGACACGGTAAACGTTATTTTAGGCAATAGTCAACAGTAAACCCACCAGTCACCCCCAAAATCTTAAGGCTGGAAGCAATCTAAAACCCCAGACAACGGACACCGGTAAAGTGGGTTTTCCTGTTTACGGGGACTGATTTTGGGGTTACGCGTTAATTCGGAGGTTGAAATTGAGTTGAGGAGGGGGGGGGGCTGCTAAAATTCTCGATCACCACAAATGGACAGGTTCCCCCAGACGGGAACCCCCCAAATCCGCCTTCTTGAGTTTTGCTCGGCTAATGGATTCGTGTGAAAATGAAATGGAAAGACTCAAGACTCAAGACTCCATTCTCGGGAAACAAGTAGGCCGGAAAGCGAGAATCAAACCTACAATTAAATGGAAACCCAAGATCGTGGTATGTACCCAGCATAATAAATTCAATTGTGCGAAACAATGAATTGGCCAAACAATGGCGCATCGTCTTTCAGATTTCCCGTTGAAGGGATATTCCACCGAAACGAAGTTTTTAAATACATAAAATGTTAGTTGTCTAGGTTCTTGTGTATCAGTGCTGATTGAATCAACGTCACCCTATACGACGAGAATATCTGAATCGAATGTATTTTGAAAGTATTTTAAATACCTTAAAATCATCCCACTTGCTTGTTTGTCAAACGAGCCTTTTTACCCTCCATTAATTAATCTTCCAGAATCTTTCGCGTCTCTTTAAATACAGTCTGGTGGAATAAACTGCTCGAAACGACACCGTTCTTAAAGTTCCTTCGACTTGAAGAATCTAGTTCTTAACGCGGAGCAACTTAATGGTTTCTGCCATCTCCCAAATTGTATTCAGAAAGACGCGTTTCTGTCAATGAGATATGTAACTCAGTCAACCACAAACACTAGAGGTATAGCGAACATTGTGAATTGCAGGAGATGTTGAGTTTCGCTCCTTAATAGTAGGTGGATGACCATGATGTTCAGTGCGAACGAGAAAACGTTTTCGATGATGTAAACAGGCAGTGCACAGAATAGAAAAACACAAAGAGGTCAGTCAATTCGATTTGTTCTGTGCGAGCCACGAGTGAGGCATTTAGTTGTCTGTACAGTCGTTCGGCCAGACGATTTGCTGCTGTATGAGGTTGTGCGGTTTCTTTTAACCCGAGGGTTTGTTTGAGAGATTTGCATAAAGAATATTTAAGGGTTCGCGTGGAGCAGCTCCTACGCCAAGTTTTGAAGCGAGGAGGAGGAAGAGGAGGTCCACCAGGGTCCTGGACCGATGATGAGTCAACCTGGTGCAGTTCGCCAATTGTTATTTGCGGGGCGTAATGGAGGCCAATCCATCTGCTGATAGGTTGAGTAGGCAAAGGGATTTTTATTATTGTAAATCTTGGATAAAGCGTTGGAAAAAAACCGCAATGCCTCTGCGAAATCGCATGAGTTGCTTCCTTGTAGTGGGCATCGGGGTGACAGAGAAGCCTTGTAGTTGTAGTGGGAAATGGGCGAATCGCAAAAGCGTTGATCTGGTGCTACAGGAATAGTTTAAATCGGTTTGACAACCGTTGCCCATCGACTTATTTATAAGGTCACCAAACTTGCGAAGGCGTTAAAAAAAAGTACACTTTATGTTTAGATCTAACAACAAATATGTCCTCTAAGAGAAAGGTGGGAATTTGGGGGGCAATTTTCGCCCCGTCAAACCTACGGCTGTGCGACCTGGTCACTTGCAAGACAAAATGAGTATTCCATCATTGGCGTCTGCGACGAATCCTGAAAGCGGACTGGTGCGACCAGCTCTCTCTCCAACAATGAAAAAGTAAGGAGTTGTTAACCCTCACGAAAAGACTTCAGCTGCAGGGTGGCGCTGTCGGTCCGGTGGATGGTCGAAAAAACTTGGATCATCACCGTCAAAGTAAACGTGAATGACCATGGGGTGCGTCATAACGGAAACAGAACAAGATCACAATCTTTTGCGACCTGGCTGCCTCCGATCGCCGCGCGTGGGCGGCTACGATTCGTGACATCCATGAAGCTGCTGCCGGTTGCTCATCCTCTGGCAGGAGTAGCTAGCCACCCCATAGAAGAAGTAGAATGGCCTCAGCATCACAACCATCGAACCCATTTTTTCTTTGTAATACTGTGTTTTTTTGCATATTAGAGTTGAGCGTTTTTGTCCAGTGCACAGAAGCCCATCAAATGTTGAAAAAATCAATAATTGAAGATGGATCGCAACCAGCTACTTCAATCGATAGGGATCAGAAGCAATGAAACCATATAATTGCAAGGAAGTCATTTTCTATGGAGCAAACCGTTAGTAAAGTTTTTCTGCGTGGGAAGCAAATGCGCGTTTAATTCGAGAGGACGCAAATGATTTCCAAATAACAATATTTATGATGCCTTCCGGGTACTCGAAGACACTTTGAGCAATAGATTAGTGGCAAATAGAGTTTTCGTTTTGTTTCACGTTAGATTCTTTATTGTAATAGTTGAAAACGTTAACATTTTCTAAATTTTCAGGCCTTGTTCTGCATTAATAGCAAAAACAAGACCATCAGTTAATAAGGCTACAATTACCAAAATGAGATTGGACGGTAAACAGATAAAGACGATAATGGAAATTGGCATGATACATAGAATACGAGGCAGCCATTTTTCAAGCAACAATTCATAACATCTGTCGATCCCTTCCGTTGTAATGTTTAAATTTTAAACTACCCCGAATATTTGGTTTTAAAACGTTTTATAGCGAAATCATATCATCGCCCCTAATCTGAGAAAACCCCATAGTTCAGGAAGCCCACCCAAACCGGTATAATTTCCCACGTATTCTGCTGAAAGTGAACGCACAACGGCGGCATTGAAATTAATTTTAAGGACGCTGGAGATTTACACCGAGCTCAGCGATAATTTTTTTCTGCTGTCCATTAGTGTCGTCCTGGTTACTAAAAGCTCTGGGCCGCCCAAATGGACGCTGGAAAATGGAGCCGGGAGTGGGGAGAAGAGACGGTGGAGGGTGGTGGGGTCATTTCATGGACACATTACATAATGGCAGACGTGATTGTGCTCCCTCACGGGGGCAGGGGAGAGAGAGGAGGGGATTTGGGGTCTGGGGGAGTCTGCAAGCAAAGCGATGTTTACGGAGAGCTTTTTGTTTCCATTTTTTGGAATAAAGCATTGTGAACTTAGTGGGAGTTAATTAACAAGACCAATAACGCGCGAATGGAACAATTAGGTTCGTCCCTATAAAACGAATCAAATAAAGCGTTGTTCATTGTGCGTTGAGCACGCGTGTTTCTCGCGAATGAAGCAATCGTATATATTGCTTCGGCTCGTCAGAAAACAAATTTCAAAGTAATTTGTTTTAATAAACCATGCTACAAAGTGGCGTCAAACTGTACATATATTGAGGGTTTAATTTGCTTTCTCCTTGTACATTTTAATGCTGAACGCTTTGGTCTTCGTGTATTTAATAAGGCGAATACCATTATTATTATTGTTATTATAACAAAGAGCCGAAATTACCAAAAATGTCTGCTGTAAAACTTGCATACAATAAAGGGAGTGAGGCAGAGACACCCAAAATAATTGCTTTAAACAATTAATTGGTTCATTTATTAAATTATAATCTTATTTCGATGTGTTCGGAAAGTGATAAAAGCCCCAGAGGAACTGAGCAGGGATTTCACTGTTTGCAGATATCTAATATACGTGATATGTTGAAATCAACTTACAATATTGAGGTAGAATTGCCAGAAGGCCAAATAAAACCCGAAACATTGAGTTTTGCACACTCATAATGGCGATCATCCCAAGGCAACAGCCACCCAACTCGAGCGACTTGGAGGCTGCCGCAAGGTCGACGACCACGGATGCTGCCGTTGCTGCTGCTGCTGCATCATCCAGACGGAGTTGCGCAAGCGGCCGCTGGGGCATTCAATGTCTGCAGCGGCGGCCACGTCTTCCACGTCTTCCACGTCTTTCACGTCTTCCACGTCTTCCTCCTTTACTTCGGGTGGTGACACTGCTGGGAACGCCGCCTCCAGCACAAAAAACAACCCAAAAACACAGGAACCTTGGCGGAAACATTCACGAAGTCGGCTTATCCAGAATGGCAGTAGAATGCAAGACGTAAAAGTCCCATAAGTCGTTTGCAAACAATGTCGGTATTTCATATCAATAGTGTTGCTTTCCTTGTTAATGATTGTTCGTTACCGCAAAGTGAACAGCCGATACGGAAATTCTGCTGTAAATTCAACGAGCTAAATGATTTCAATTGAAACAGAAATTCTTGAATCGCGCCAAATTGACGTCTTTACTTTCACAATCTTGCAGCTTTTATATCGCAACTCAGCGGAATACGAGTTTTTGGTAGGGTCCAAGAATGGCATTTATTGGGAGAGAAACGATCGCAACGGCCGATGGTTTAAATCAGACTAAACTGTGGAAAGGACCAAGTTGAATGCTATTCATTATGTTGAACTAAACCGACCGTTACCCGGCAAAAATGAAGAATATATGTTTTCTGATCTTCAATTTCGCTTAACGGTTTTGTGATTCGACTTTAGGAGACACGCTGCGGACAAATGAAATCGGCCGAAATTTGTCACGCCTGGCGAAAATTGCGGGTTACAAACGAAACGATTTTCGAGGTTTGCAGGAGACCAAGGTTGTTTTATAGTTGATAGATGATGATGATAATTTTGTCCATGTTTTTCCCGCTGTCAAATAACATTGGATTGAACTGTGAAAAGCACACATAAGACGTAAACTGACAGCTTTCTGTCAGGATTACACGACCCCATGGATTTAAGGCTCCTTGTTTAGGGATTTCTGAGGTTTCTCCAATTAACTAAATCAGTCAATTGCTTTGTTTTAATGAATATACCAATAAAAAGGATGTTCATTCCTCTCCAAGTTAATGCTGATCACGGAAATCACCTTCTACGGGCAATTTCATAAAAGGGGATACTCTGAGACAACCAGAGTCTGAAACAGAGCCGTTAACTTGAGGTTATCTCACCTACCCCTTCGAAGTACTGTAGATGATGATGATATTTCGCCACATGAGTCCACGTTTCTGCGAGGGGAAATGGCTATTAATTGTTAAAGACTACTGTTTTCAGTTCATCAAACCTAAACTGATATAAATTTTACATAATTAACAACAAAAACATTTTGATAAACTACTGAAAGAGGACAAGTAATATGTGTTATCAAAGAACTTAAAGCGAGCAGATGCCGTTTCTGTAAAAAAAGCCAATTCGTGGTCGCATTCGTAGTTATCTTGGCGCTTTAAAAACAAAACTCCGAAGTTTATTATTTCTCCATTCGCGTTTGAACGAAGGGCATTGAAAAGTATATTTTGAATTCCTCAACAATGCACCATTTCAATAACGTAGCATTTCACACCAAATAGTTTAGAAGGAACATTAGACAATGCCTCTATGGACACCCCGAATATATTTTGCTTATTCCAAGACGTCTCAGATTTTCCCATCACCACCAGAACCCCTGAGTAGTAGTAGTAGCAGCATCCCCTACTACTCCCTGCCCCCACCATCTCCATCCCCACCACCACCACCAGAACCCCCATTATCTCCTTGCGTGACTGCTTTAGGTCCACAGACTGCCAACCTACTGCCTCAACTATTTTATTGTTCCAACGATGTGTGTCTTTAAGTGCGCCTGCGCATGGGGCGCGTGCGCAACCGAGATTTTATGCTGAATCATGCACTTTCGAGTGTTTGTTATCCACTTTCACCACCCCCACCCTCACCCCTGCCTCTCCCACCTTCCTCCAACCCTCGCACACGCCTTCATGTTACCTGGAAGTAATTTAGTTCCAGAGAACCTGGGGGGAGGCGGAATGGAGGGGATAAGTCGTTGCCGCCTTCTCAAAATGAGAGCGATTCGCTGTGTGCGCTATCTCGAAGGTGAATGGGCGCTGGTAGAGATGGAGGCGGGGGGGGAGGGAGGGGAGGGGGCTGGGGTTCTGGGCGGGTCGGTCGGTCGGTTGGATTACTGCTGATGCCGATGCTTGACATGACATGGAATACTGCTGCCGTGTCCTGCACGAATGCATTCAAACGCGCGACACGGGGCGTACACGTTTTTTTCTAAATTACAAGACCAGAAATAATGCGCAATTAAGCGCGAAAAGAAACTAATCAGCTGGGTTTACAATTAATTTGACAGAAATAATATTTGGTTCAGAAAAATTACGCGGGCGAAGCAATTTCTCCTACGGCCTGCAACAAGTAAATGTTTGCTAATAAACTAAGCAATTATTTTCTTAATAAAGGATGCGTGCTCAGGCAACTCTTCGACCAAAGCTATCAACAAAGACCACCTGGGGTGTGAATAATAGCTCGTCTAGGCACTAGAACTTATGCATGAACTCACGAAAGGAGCAAACGGGAGATAAAAAATAACAACGAAAACAAACTCCTGAAAACTGCGCACTTATTTTGAACCTGATTGTTTAATAGGAAGAACTATGATCATGCAGAACGGATGATTTGGAGGTAGATAGCTGTAAATTTCAATTAATTTAACAGTATCTAACATTTTCAATTTTGCGAATTAAAATTCCGCAGAAAATCTAGAAAGTTATTGCCGGTATAAGAAAGGTTAATAATGATTTTCGCATAACTACCCCAGCCCAAATTCACCGAGGATATGCTGGGTGGCCTGGTCACGAAGGCCGGAGGGGGCGTTTTTCTCCAAGACTCCAAGACTAGAAGGTCGCAGTTGAGACAGAAGACCGACGTTGAATTAAACATTTCCCAGCTACCTCGTTTGTCACCGGCGATGACGACTGAATTGCTCCATCTTTTAACTCACGAGTTCGGATGCATGTTCAGCGGCTGTATTGGACCCACCAACTATTGTCGACCACCCCCACCTCCTCCTTCTCATCCGCCACCACCACCGCCGCCACCAGCCTGCTCTGCAGAATGGCAGATAAAGTTGATGTGTCAAAGGGTAAGTCAGATAGCTGCCGGGAACCCGGCCTCCTTTATAATAGGCTCTTATATTTATTGTCTTTTCATATCGATAGGCGAAAAACAAAACGGGGCCGTTGTCCTGTATTCAAGAACGAATCGGAATGTCAGATTTAATCAAAGAGCTCCGGTCTGGCACAGTTAAGCTGCGATCGACGAAGACGGTAACAAACGAGGCCAATAATAACCAAACAACGTCAGTTTTCTTTTACCGCTCTTGAACCTGTCGGGGCTATGGGTCGCTTACTTTTGAAAATACTTCATGTTTCAGTGAGTTCATTCGTAAGGCATTACCCAACGAAGCGCCCAAAACGACCGGGTTCCGTAAATTTCAAAAAGAGGAACCTCGTGCCGCAGCAATGATGGCTTGCATCGGAGAAATGAAGTCAGGAAAATTCAGTTTACGTTCAACGACAAAAACAAACCCCATGTAAATGATGATGTGCTCGATCGGTGGATTAAGAAAAGACCCAGTGCTCTATTTGCGTATATTTAGTGTTCTAAACATTTTCATTTTTATATTTCTACAGCCGGCCGAAGGAGAAGTCCCCATCTCCAACGCCATTTAAGTTCGGAATATGTCTTCGAAAGGTCCCGAAAATGGACCGTTCCCAAGAAACCGACAAATCCCCACCGGTAAGGTCAACTTCCCCGAACTAGACGCGCCATTGACGTTCTATCTCCACATACTGCTTAATTGCTTCACCATTTTACTTGACAGACATTTGGAAAACATGTTCTCAAACCTATCAAGAAGAAGATGAGTTGTGACGAATAAATTCATACAGCGCTGTCCCTCACTTTGAGCAGTATGACGTCGTCTTCGTCGATCAAAGTCAGACTCACTAACGTGCTCGGTCATCTCAAAAATGGATCATACTCAGTTGTCACGCGTGTAAGGGGCTTTCTTTCTGACGCGGCATGCCCCACATCTCTCTGCCTTTTCTTTCTATATTAACGAAGGAAGAAGGTCAGTTTCGTCCTCGTGGCTATGTGTCAGAAAGGAAGTGTCTACGGCGATGACGACTGAATTGCTCCATCTTTTGGGTTGTGCGTTAATGATTCGGGCCTGCTTGACGAAGACGGTGTTGTGCTGCCTAAATTGCAGTACAACATGTTTCCCCCACTCTATCCGCCCTTGTGTCCGTCCACCCATCTGTCCGTTCAGCCATACTGCCCGCCCACCAATTATAACTCCACCACCCCCTAAATCCTCAATAATACTGCATGTCTTTCAGATGTAAGATTACCTTTTTTCTGGTTGCTACTCTTCCTTAGATATACATTAAAGTAAAAGGCCCATTTAATGGTGCGATAGACGATTTTTTGTTATGAGATTGGGCTCGGTTGGAGGCACGTCCTATGGAGCCATAATGAGAAGACGCATTGGATGGAAAGAATGGATATAATGACATTAACAGATATATGGTTATATAGATTGTTGGGGAAACTGGGATGGGTCTTTATAACGGAAAACTATGATGCTGGTCCATGAGTTTGAAAAGGGAGGATGTTGTTCAAGTGTCGGCGACTGTGGATGAAGGTAACTGTGTCCTTGTATGATCCAGTGTGAGACATCCTCTATTGAGGGAGAGAGTCTGTTGTTTCACGCTAGATGAACCAGATAGCGGTTATCGCCGTCATAGAAGACGGTCATCCCGTGTAATGGTGGTTTAAACAAGATAGAGCCCTATTGGGGCGTTGTTCGAATTGTGTGTCCTTGAAATCGCACGCGATGTCCTTGTAAAACATCGGGGCTTTACAAACAGTTGAATAAGTCAATGGATGAATCATCAATAGGATGTGGATATTGCGATGCGCGAAGTTGGTCGAAATTCGTCGTTAACCAAATCTGTCGTCGGGGATTGTTTGGGATAGAGTCCGTTTTCATGCATCTGGTAACATGGCATGTCAATTTTCGGCAAAGCGATGTGTCGTTTATTCGAAAGTTACTTGGTGAATTCATTGGAGTAGCTTGATAAATCGATCCTTTAACGCGTGGTATGGGAGGATGTTTACCTCATAGGCGTGCCATATGATCGCAATGCAATCGACCTGTCGATTATTCGAACTACCTTTTTCATCCTTGCCGCAGGTTACGTCTCCCCAAAGAAGTTGTCCTCTTTCCTTGAAGAAGGCAACTTCTGTAGTGTCCACTTTTATGCTTCACGGGTTTCCGTTGTTGAACAGTATCACCGGGGGTTATTTCAGTACCGAACACGCAGTGATATGAAATTGATTGAAGTGGAAGTCAATCCGGTGAAGGTTGGGAGTAAATTGTTTTGAAGGATGTTGATCAATTGGTTTCACAATTAATTCTCGAACCGTACCCTAAACTTACAAGTCGAAAGCTGAGCCTTTACATTCTTGCCCAATGACTGTGATGCGTTACAATGTCAATATTTTTTTATTTTCAGACGAGCAGGTAAAGCAGGAGTTTCAAGGCAGTGTTAATATGAAAGTTTTGGTTCTCATGACCTAAATAGAGCGCTTCCAATTACTATTTTTCCAAGAAACGAAAATGGATTTAAAAGACTTGAACCTCTAATTATGTTTTTTCTCTCCGTGGTGCGAAGGCAACTTCAAGCTAATCTATTGCTACTATGTGCCAGTCGAGTAAGTCCCAGCCTTCAATTATCTGGGCTCAACAAGGCGATGAACGAGTCCCAAATAGGCGTTGATAGCGCTAGGAAAGCCGAGCTACAAACCAAGTTTACATCTTTGGTGATACGCTTATTGTAACGCCGAATCATGCGTTATTTCGGGCTTTGAAATTTAAATAATAACGTTTGCGTACCGTGTCGAGCGACTGAAGCAATTTGCGTAGGATCACACGAAAAAATAAAACGGCAGCTTTATCATTTCGAATGCCATGGACGTTTATTTAGTCTGATTCAAAACTCTTTGTATAAATTTCGATCATTTAATTGGTTTGAATGGCAACATTATATCTATGTCGTCGATATGAACGAGTCCTCACAAAAGTTTATGGAATCAACTATCAACATCTTTACATCATTGTCGATATGTATATTGTATCGAGGTGTTTTTAATGATCAACCTAAAATATGACCGACAAAAGTGTATTGACAACGTTACAACTTTTGTCAAATCAATTATAGATAATGTTACCATGTTGATGTCCTTGACTGTGGTAACTAATTCCGTAATCGATTAGCCGCAATGTTTCTCCTGGAACTGAGTGATCCGTTTTTCGGTTTATCCGTAAAACAATGGGTATGATATCGATATATCTATGCTTTTATATGCATTTGAGAATTTTAAAATTATCTAATTGTCTTGTTTTTTTTCATTTTAGCTTATTTACTTAAACTACCTTTGTACATTACGCATATTATTGCAGTTTTTCCCGTTTTCCCTAAGAAAGTGCAAGTCTCCGGATACTTTAAGGCCACCTGATGCATTTTATTCAATATCTAGTAACGACGAAGGGGTAATTATATATTTTAAATCAATGACTCCTTAGGTGGGTGCTGAAATAGAGTGCTGCGCTCTCACTCCTCACCCCGCGTCTCCATTCCTTCACGAATGTGATTTCACAAGAATCAATTCGGTGAATAGTTGGATCGATGAAGAATTCATAGAAGTCTCACAATTTCCGTCCATAATAGCCATGCCCCTGCTTTCACTACCTATTAATGTGCTTGAGTATGGCGGTACCACAAGAAACTTCGCGGAGCGTGTCGTACAGCCAATCTATCTTGAATCGGAGAGCAGTGTGCTATCAGAAACACAGAGCGACTGTACATCCAGCTCGCATTCGGTGGCTGAATTCTTTTTCAACGAGGAAAATCACACCAATACAACCGAAATATGTGCTGAAAACTGCAAAGGAAACAATACCACTAGCTGCTCTACAATAAAACCCCCTTTCGACAATTCACTGGCTCCTCCAATTAATGCAGGTCTTATTATGACCGACATAAACGGTTCATGCAGCATAAACCCACCTCCTAACAAACCACGGACGATTTCTGACCTATCACTGACTGCAAGAGACAAGAAACCTCCATATAAATGCCAAACCATCGAAGCAATATTTGAGAAGAGCTACGCAGATGAAGGCGAAATGGCGAATTATTTGCCAGTGTGTCTTACGGTCGAGAGGATACCTTGTGATGCTGGTTGGGGAATCCTGGGATGCACTGAACACAATGTAGAAGTGTCATTGGAGTCACGACGTTTAGGTAATACGAAACAAACTTGATAAAAAATTCATTTTTTGCAAATGAAATTAAATATTATCAAATTTGCCTTTAGATGATGATAGTCCGTCTCGCGCCGTTATTTTACTTTCTAACGCTACTCGTGTACTCGGACCACCTTTAACACAGACTTCAAGAATCTGGGTTTCCAACGAATGCGAAGCAGGCCATTCACACCTAACAACCCGCGATTCCGAATGCATGACGGAAGGATTCGCCTTACTACACGAATTAATAAACACGCCCGAACCCCCGTGTAGTCAGCAACCAAACATCGAACCCGAAAAAGAGTCACAACTTAAATTAACTCACGAGTTCGGATGCATGTTCAGCGGCTGTATTGGACCCACCAACTATTGTCGACCACCCCCACCTCCTCCTTCTCATCCGCCACCACCACCGCCGCCACCAGCCTGCTCTGCAGAATGGCAGATAAAGTTGATGTGTCAAAGGGTAAGTCAGATAGCTGCCGGGAACCCGGCCTCCTTTATAATAGGCTCTTATATTTATTGTCTTTTCATATCGATAGGCGAAAAACAAAACGGGGCCGTTGTCCTGTATTCAAGAACGAATCGGAATGTCAGATTTAATCAAAGAGCTCCGGTCTGGCACAGTTAAGCTGCGATCGACGAAGACGGTAACAAACGAGGCCAATAATAACCAAACAACGTCAGTTTTCTTTTATCGCTCTTGAACCTGTCGGGGCTATGGGTCGCTAACTTTTGAAAATACTTCATGTTTCAGTGAGTTCATTCGTAAGGCATTACCCAACGAAGCGCTCAAAACGACCGGGTTCCGTAAATTTCAAAAAGAGGAACCTCGTGCCGCAGCAATGATGGCTTGCATCGGAGAAATGAAGTCAGGAAAATTCAGTTTACGTTCAACGACAAAAACAAACCCCATGTAAATGATGATGTGCTCGATCGGTGGATTAAGAAAAGACCCAGTGCTCTATTTGCGTATATTTAGTGTTCTAAACATTTTCATTTTTATATTTCTACAGCCGGCCGAAGGAGAAGTCCCCATCTCCAACGCCATTTAAGTTCGGAATATGTCTTCGAAAGGTCCCGAAAATGGACCGTTCCCAAGAAACCGACAAATCCCCACCGGTAAGGTCAACTTCCCCGAACTAGACGCGCCATTGACGTTCTATCTCCACATACTGCTTAATTGCTTCACCATTTTACTTGACAGACATTTGGAAAACATGTTCTCAAACCTATCAAGAAGAAGATGAGTTGTGACGAATAAATTCATACAGCGCTGTCCCTCACTTTGAGCAGTATGACGTCGTCTTCGTCGATCAAAGTCAGACTCACTAACGTGCTCGGTCATCTCAAAAATGGATCATACTCAGTTGTCACGCGTGTAAGGGGCTTTCTTTCTGACGCGGCATGCCCCACATCTCTCTGCCTTTTCTTTCTATATTAACGAAGGAAGAAGGTCAGTTTCGTCCTCGTGGCTATGTGTCAGAAAGGAAGTGTCTACGGCGATGACGACTGAATTGCTCCATCTTTTGGGTTGTGCGTTAATGATTCGGGCCTGCTTGACGAAGACGGTGTTGTGCTGCCTAAATTGCAGTACAACATGTTTCCCCCACTCTATCCGCCCTTGTGTCCGTCCACCCATCTGTCCGTTCAGCCATACTGCCCGCCCACCAATTATAACTCCACCACCCCCTAAATCCTCAATAATACTGCATGTCTTTCAGATGTAAGATTACCTTTTTTCTGGTTGCTACTCTTCCTTAGATATACATTAAAGTAAAAGGCCCATTTAATGGTGCGATAGACGATTTTTTGTTATGAGATTGGGCTCGGTTGGAGGCACGTCCTATGGAGCCATAATGAGAAGACGCATTGGATGGAAAGAATGGATATAATGACATTAACAGATATATGGTTATATAGATTGTTGGGGAAACTGGGATGGGTCTTTATAACGGAAAACTATGATGCTGGTCCATGAGTTTGAAAAGGGAGGATGTTGTTCAAGTGTCGGCGACTGTGGATGAAGGTAACTGTGTCCTTGTATGATCCAGTGTGAGACATCCTCTATTGAGGGAGAGAGTCTGTTGTTTCACGCTAGATGAACCAGATAGCGGTTATCGCCGTCATAGAAGACGGTCATCCCGTGTAATGGTGGTTTAAACCAGATAGAGCCATATTGGGGCGTTGTTCGAATTTTTTGTCGATCCTTTAACGCGTGATATGGGAGGATGTTTACCTCATAGGCGTGCCATATGAGCGCAATGCAATCGACCTGTCGATTATTCGAAGTACCTTTTTCATCACGTTTATGCTTCACGGGTTTTGTTGTTAAACAGTATCACCGGGGGTTATTTCAGTACCGAACACACAGGGATATGAAATTGAATGAAGTGGAAGTCAATCCGGTGAAGGTTGGGGGTAAATCGGTTTGAAGGATGTTGATCAATTGGCTTCACAATTAATTCTGGAAACGTCACCTTGATTTTTATGTCGAAAGCGCAGTTTCTTCATTCTTTCCAATGACTGTAATGTGTTACAATGCGCAGTCCTTTCAGGCTTTCTTATCAACTATAACATGTCTATTGTGATCCGTTTTTCCCGTTCACTCTAAGAAAGTCCATGACCCCGGATACTTCAAGGCCGGCTGATGCGTTTTATTTAATATCTAGTTATGACAAAAAGGTAATTATATATTTTTAATCAATGTCTCCTGAAGTGGGTGCTTAAATAGAGTGCTGCGCTCTCACTTATAACTCCGTCTTCTATGACGGTCCATTTTCGGGACCTTTCGAAGAAATATTCCGAACTGAAATGGCGTTTGAGATTGAAAGAACACACTGCAATCCGATTCAAGAGAGATCGGCAGTACGACACGCTCCGGGAAGTTTCTTGTGGTACCGCATACTCAAGCACATTGATAGGTTGTGAAAGCATGGGCATAGCCACCATGGACGGAATTTGTGTGAATTCTAGTGAATTCTTCATCAATCCAAATATTCACCAAATTGCTTCTTGTGAAATCACATTCGTGAAGGAATGGAGACGCGGGGTGAGGAGTGAGAGCGCAGCACTCTATTTCAGCACCCACCTAAGGAGTCATTGATTTAAAATATATAATTACCCCTTCGTCGTTACTAGATATTGAATAAAATGCATCAGGTGGCCTTAAAGTATCCGGAGACTTGCACTTTCTTAGGGAAAACGGGAAAAACTGCAATAATATGCGTAATGTACAAAGGTAGTTTAAGTAAATAAGCTAAAATGAAAAAAAACAAGACAATTAGATAATTTTAAAATTCTCAAATGCATATAAAAGCATAGATATATCGATATCATACCCATTGTTTTACGGATAAA
The DNA here is from genome assembly GCA_028672205.1 of Proteocephalus fallax. NCBI lineage: Eukaryota > Metazoa > Platyhelminthes > Cestoda > Proteocephalidea > Proteocephalidae > Proteocephalus > Proteocephalus fallax. The sequence goes on along the minus strand of JAPUBX010003981.1, from coordinate 3,513,669 downwards.
CCGAAAAACGGATCACTCAGTTCCAGGAGAAACATTGCGGCTAATCGATTACGGAATTAGTTACCACAGTCAAGGACATCAACATGGTAACATTATCTATAATTGATTTGACAAAAGTTGTAACGTTGTCAATACACTTTTGTCGGTCATATTTTAGGTTGATCATTAAAAACACCTCGATACAATATACATATCGACAATGATGTAAAGATGTTGATAGTTGATTCCATAAACTTTTGTGAGGACTCGTTCATATCGACGACATAGATATAATGTTGCCATTCAAACCAATTAAATGATCGAAATTTATACAAAGAGTTTTGAATCAGACTAAATAAACGTCCATGGCATTCGAAATGATAAAGCTGCCGTTTTATTTTTTCGTGTGATCCTACGCAAATTGCTTCAGTCGCTCGACACGGTACGCAAACGTTATTATTTAAATTTCAAAGCCCGAAATAACGCATGATTCGGCGTTACAATAAGCGTATCACCAAAGATGTAAACTTGGTTTGTAGCTCGGCTTTCCTAGCGCTATCAACGCCTATTTGGGACTCGTTCATCGCCTTGTTGAGCCCAGATAATTGAAGGCTGGGACTTACTCGACTGGCACATAGTAGCAATAGATTAGCTTGAAGTTGCCTTCGCACCACGGAGAGAAAAAACATAATTAGAGGTTCAAGTCTTTTAAATCCATTTTCGTTTCTTGGAAAAATAGTAATTGGAAGCGCTCTATTTAGGTCATGAGAACCAAAACTTTCATATTAACACTGCCTTGAAACTCCTGCTTTACCTGCTCGTCTGAAAATAAAAAAATATTGACATTGTAACGCATCACAGTCATTGGGCAAGAATGTAAAGGCTCAGCTTTCGACTTGTAAGTTTAGGGTACGGTTCGAGAATTAATTGTGAAACCAATTGATCAACATCCTTCAAAACAATTTACTCCCAACCTTCACCGGATTGACTTCCACTTCAATCAATTTCATATCACTGCGTGTTCGGTACTGAAATAACCCCCGGTGATACTGTTCAACAACGGAAACCCGTGAAGCATAAAAGTGGACACTACAGAAGTTGCCTTCTTCAAGGAAAGAGGACAACTTCTTTGGGGAGACGTAACCTGCGGCAAGGATGAAAAAGGTAGTTCGAATAATCGACAGGTCGATTGCATTGCGATCATATGGCACGCCTATGAGGTAAACATCCTCCCATACCACGCGTTAAAGGATCGATTTATCAAGCTACTCCAATGAATTCACCAAGTAACTTTCGAATAAACGACACATCGCTTTGCCGAAAATTGACATGCCATGTTACCAGATGCATGAAAACGGACTCTATCCCAAACAATCCCCGACGACAGATTTGGTTAACGACGAATTTCGACCAACTTCGCGCATCGCAATATCCACATCCTATTGATGATTCATCCATTGACTTATTCAACTGTTTGTAAAGCCCCGATGTTTTACAAGGACATCGCGTGCGATTTCAAGGACACACAATTCGAACAACGCCCCAATAGGGCTCTATCTTGTTTAAACCACCATTACACGGGATGACCGTCTTCTATGACGGCGATAACCGCTATCTGGTTCATCTAGCGTGAAACAACAGACTCTCTCCCTCAATAGAGGATGTCTCACACTGGATCATACAAGGACACAGTTACCTTCATCCACAGTCGCCGACACTTGAACAACATCCTCCCTTTTCAAACTCATGGACCAGCATCATAGTTTTCCGTTATAAAGACCCATCCCAGTTTCCCCAACAATCTATATAACCATATATCTGTTAATGTCATTATATCCATTCTTTCCATCCAATGCGTCTTCTCATTATGGCTCCATAGGACGTGCCTCCAACCGAGCCCAATCTCATAACAAAAAATCGTCTATCGCACCATTAAATGGGCCTTTTACTTTAATGTATATCTAAGGAAGAGTAGCAACCAGAAAAAAGGTAATCTTACATCTGAAAGACATGCAGTATTATTGAGGATTTAGGGGGTGGTGGAGTTATAATTGGTGGGCGGGCAGTATGGCTGAACGGACAGATGGGTGGACGGACACAAGGGCGGATAGAGTGGGGGAAACATGTTGTACTGCAATTTAGGCAGCACAACACCGTCTTCGTCAAGCAGGCCCGAATCATTAACGCACAACCCAAAAGATGGAGCAATTCAGTCGTCATCGCCGTAGACACTTCCTTTCTGACACATAGCCACGAGGACGAAACTGACCTTCTTCCTTCGTTAATATAGAAAGAAAAGGCAGAGAGATGTGGGGCATGCCGCGTCAGAAAGAAAGCCCCTTACACGCGTGACAACTGAGTATGATCCATTTTTGAGATGACCGAGCACGTTAGTGAGTCTGACTTTGATCGACGAAGACGACGTCATACTGCTCAAAGTGAGGGACAGCGCTGCATGAATTTATTCGTCACAGCTCATCTTCTTCTTGATAGGTTAGAGAACATGTTTTCCAAAAAATCTATGTTACCTACCTTGCATTGATATCCTTACCGTTTATATTTTACTTCTCATTATACGCATTCCTTTCGTTCAATTGGTTTTCTTATTTTTTCTTCCTCTGACGTGCATATTTGTCGTAAGATAATTGTTTCAAAACACCGAGCGAAGGTCAGAATCCCATAAAAGGCGAGGGTCACCAATTTTTACGCAACGGCCATCTTTTTTCAATTATAGATATATATATATACTATATTGAGGTATTATTAATAATCAAAAGCCGATTTTATATGCCAGTACAAATATTCACATTTACAACGTAAGTCGAAAGAATTGGAAATGGTGTAACCAAGATATATGTCCTTGACAGTGGTAACTAATTTCGTGATACATCTCGTTAATGGAATGAACTGAAACCAAGCGATCGGTTTTTGGGTACAACCGCCAAACAATGGGTCTGCTGCATATATTTTGCCGCATTTTAAAATAATACAAGTATCTCATTATTTGCTTCAATTTTAGCTTACAAACCTAAACCACCTCTATGCAGTACGTATCGATTCGGAAATTTCGCATACAAATGCACAATAAAGAAACAGAGGTACTTTTCTTTTCTTTGAGCATTGTCTTTCTAGGTTTGCGACGACAGTTTGATTTGTGTGTTAATATGCAGCACGATCCTTAAAGAATGTGTTGTTACAGTCATCCATGCGGTTAATTTGTGGATTGATTATGAATTGCGCGACTAACTCAGACCCCCAGGTGGTGTCTTTTATCTTGCTCTCCAACCTTGGGCATGCCCCTATATATTTACGACCGTTTGGTGTGCAGGGATCCGTCTACGTCTTGGGAAAAGCTTCGTGGAGCGAGAGACACCGTCAGTCGAACTTTCACCAAAAGGCAGTGTGTTTTCTGATACTCAGAGTGGCTACTCACTCTCGGTTAAGCACTGCAGTTTATTTCGCCAAATAGAGATGACGACGAAAATAGATGATTACCTCTGGGTCAGAACTACGTACGAAATCAAATTCACCACCTGGCCAAAAGGTATAACAGTTCATGGAATTTATTCGCGAGAAATTTCAATTATATATGCAATTTGCAAATATGTATGTCAATAGGCTTTAGTGCGTTACCATGAAATTGTTCGGTACTTCGGACGGATTTCATCACCAGCGCATTCAGTCGGTGATCTCGAATTTTTGCCTAATCTCGTGCGCAGGGGTTATCCTTCGCGTGTTAACCGAAAGATTATATTTCGGGATTCTCTGCGCATATGCCCCTATCTCAATAATTCTATAATATCCTTAGTAGTCTAAGTAACCAGATGTCTTCCGCTGATTTCCAAAATCGATATTCGGGTCTTAAGAAACTAGACCAGCATGATGTTGAACGGACGCTTGTGTTTCACTCGATGACTTCAGAAAGGAATCGATTAATTTAAGAAACTTAGCCATTCTTTTGTTCCGCAATCTCTAGTTTTCGATAAGGATGCATTGCGAATTCAATGGAAATGTTCCCTTATATATATTTAAATATAATGTATCGGTCTAGTTACGACAATCCTAAGCCTTGTGTATCTTTGAAGCCGTGTGCCAACAACGCCGTGGCTATGGAAGAATCCATATAGGGTATTGTGCTTAATCGCCGATAGCTGTTCCTACTACACGGAAGTCTGCTTTTGCTTCTTGTCTCTGAATGTGAGACCACGGGTTCGCATTAAAACTGTACCGATTACATTGGTAGCGAGGTACAAACATAACTTCGCTCATAGGTGACTGTCACGTGTTTGTGCTCATCTTCAGTCCAACGTGTTATCCGAACATATTATTCTGGGTCAAACCGTTAAATATTTGCGATGAATCCTACAATTACACGCATTTTATGATATAAAATAATTTTAATCAAAAGTTTTTTTCCATTTTAGCTTATTTACCATAACCATCTTTTTGAATTATGTAACACGCTTCCTGAACGTTGGATCGTTGAATTGATTTCCTCCACTCAGACTGCTGGAGTTATTTTTCGTGTGCTTACCGGAGGACATACTTTTCGTGTTCTACGCGCACCTGGTTTGATCCGAAGATGGGTAATGCTAGTTTTACTTTCACCGCGATACAGCGTGCTTTCTGATAAACAGAGCGGCACCTGCAAAGATTTACTTGCTAGCGACGCTTCACTTCCGCTCTCAATTAATTCAGGTACTCTTATCACCTTCATAAATGGTTCATGCTGTCTGTATAAACCTTATTTAAAACAAACTTCGGGACTCCCATGAATCACTGAAGCAGAAGACATGAAAGCTGTAGAAAGTCTGGCCATGACTTACCCTTTGACGCATCAACATTATCCGCCATTCTGCAGAGCAGGTTAGCGGCGGCGGTGGTGGTTCTTGAAGTCTGTGTTAAAGGTGGTCCGAGTACACGAGTAGCGTTAGAAAGTAAAATAACGGCGCGAGACGGACTATCATCATCTAAAGGCAAATTTGATAATATTTAATTTCATTTGCAAAAAAATTTTATCAAGTTAGTTCAGTATTACCTAAACGTCGTGACTCCAATGACACTTCTACATTGTGTTCAGTGCATCCCAGGATTCCCCAACCAGCATCACAAGGTATCCTCTCGACCGTGAGACACACTGGCAAATAATTCGCCATTTCGCCTTCATCTACGTAGCTCCTCTTAAATAGTGCCTCGATTGTTTGGCATTTATATGGAGGTTTCTTGTCTCTTGCAGCCAGTGATAAGTCAGAAATCGTCCGTGGTTTGTTAGGAGGTGGGTTTATGCTGCATGAACCGTTTATGTCGGTCATAATAAGACCTGGATTAATTGAAGGAGCCAGTGAATTGTCGTAAGTGGGTTTGATTGTAGAGCAGCTAGTTGTGTTGTTTCCTTGGCAGTTGTCAGCACTTATTGCATTTATATTGGTATTAATTTCCTCGTTGAAGATCAATTGAGCAACCGAATGCGACCTTGATGTTCAGTCGCTCTGTGTATCTGACAGCACACTGCTCCTCGATGCAAGAGAGATCGGCGGTACGACTCGCTCTACGAAGCTTTTCCAAGACGAATACTTATTCTTGAATAAAAGAAATGGGCGTTTTGGATCAAAACACGTTCAGACAATGGAGGAAATATACATGACGTTGGTCGCGAAAACAAAATTTCGGGACCACTGCGAGCTTCGTCTTGTTCAAGATTTGTGCTGTAATGATTTGAGTTTATTGTTGTACAGCCATACTCAAGCACATTGATAGGTTGTGAAAGCAGGGGCATGGCTATTATGGACGGAATTTTTGTGAATTCAGTGAATTCCTCATCAATCCAAATGTTCACCGAATTGATTCTTGTGAAATCACATTCGTGAAGGAATGGAGACGCGGGGTGAGGAGTGAGAGCGCAGCACTCTATTTCAGCACCCACCTAAAGAGACATGGATTTAAAATATATTATTACCTCTTGGTCGTTACTAGATGTTGAATAAAACGCATCAGGTGGCCTTAAAGTATCCGGGGTCTTGGACTTTCTTGGGGGAACGGGAAAAACTGCAATAATATGCGTAATGTACAAAGGTAGTTTAAGTAAATAAGCTAAAATGAAAAAAACAAGACAATTAGATAATTTTACAATTCTCGAATGTATATACAAGCATTGATAAATCGATAGCATACCCATTGTTTAACGGATAAACCGAAAGTCGGATCACTTAGTTCCAGGAGAAAAATTGCCGCCAAATTATTACTGTCAAGGACATCAACATTGCAAAATTCCTAGTGAGTTCTGCAAGCAAAGGTTACCAGTTGTTGAATAATTGTCCCAGTACGCGCGTCTGGCGTTTCGCGATCGACGCAGTTGGCATTGAATTTCCCATTTAGTTCGATTGTCTTCTAAGCCGATGGAGGGTGCGGGGAACAAAGAAGTGTCGCTTCCCGGGACGCCGCAGCATTAGGACTTTATTGCATCTCTACTTTTTACACCATATCGTGCACCGGGGTTATCTTTCGCGTGTTCACCGGAAGATTACATTTCGGGATTCTATGCGTATCTGGTTTTACCCACCGGATTAACGGTGGCATTAATAGGGCGTCAGTATCCACGAAGAAATCGTGGTGGTGAAAATTAGAAACCACCAAGTCGCCTCAGTTGTCACTGGAGCCTGGAGGCTTACGGTTTGTTACAAAAAACCGAATTCCTCTGGAAAACTAGAACGCACATTCTCATAAGCCTCCATTAATTCATTAAACTTTTCGAAATTACGTTCGGGAATCGAAAAGAATTGACGTTCAAGCTTTAAAAGATCAAAACCTGCAACTAGTCTGTCCCAATGTTGTTTCCTACTACTTGCTGCGATGCCTGTTACCGAACTCCCACTGTTAAAATCTTCAAGCGCTCGTTCTTTCATCAAATTTCATCCGTTCTTTGGCTAGAGTTGATGAATTTATGTGCCTACAGTCTTACCAATTAGTTTGGACGCGATTAACGGACTCCTCAAATAATAAACAACGCTATCCCTTCCGACCTTCGCCGTTGACCATTTTGATATCGACGCGCGGTAGTTGAACGTTCTCTTGGTTTACATACTGTTAAGAGAGGATTACAGCTGGAGACAGTTTCGCTTGAGACAATGGACGTTTTTATTGAATGTTTTATTAATGCCTCAGAAATTTCGGTAATTTATATTCCTTTTCTTCATTTATCTCGCACGATTTTTGCCTTTAAGTACAGACAGAACCACGCATACTCATCTGTCTGGTTGGAAGGCACTGAGAAGCACCTCCTCTCTAAATTGGAGGTCACGCTAAACACTGCCGATGGCCGGTTCCAGTTTGCTTATAATTCAAATAGAAGCACTCTGGACGCCGTGGCTACGTTTTCGCACACCCTCCACTCTTCACATGATGCCGGAACGAAAGCCGTCAAGGGATTTTTCTTAGACTTCAGCTCTGCGTTCAACACTATCTCAGGCTCCCGCATTCTTTCTCAACTATTTGAAGATGGCGTTGAAGGATGGTTGATTGGCTTCAAAATATTTCACTAACCAACACCAACACGTAAAAGTCGGAAATGAAGCCTCCTACTCCTTGCCAAATAACTACGGTGTGATGCAAGGCGCAGTGCTATCTCCATTCCTTTTCAACTATTACACGTCTAGCCTTCGGTCCCCTAACGATGTGGCACTTATAAAATACGCGGATTACTTGACTTTATACCATGCATGCAAGACGAATGGTGATTCTCAACAGCTCGGGCAGGCAGTTACTGGGGTACTCGAGTGGTCTTCGGAGAATGTCCTTCTGTTGAATGCATCAAAATGCATCTTCATTACATTTTTCCCTTAGAGCCGATGTTGACACTCCATATTTTCGCCTCGACCTGAAAATCTAAATTCCTCGACGTTATTTTTAACAGCCAATTATCATGGAGTGATCATGTGGATGTTGTCTTTGGTAACTTCCGTCGCCTTTGCTTCCTAGTTCGCCGGTTCAGGGGACTTGGAGTGAGCTCAAGCCATATAAATACATTTTTCAGGCCTGTATCTTCCCCCACATTGCCTATTGTTCCCCAGTGATTTCCTCCGACCTGAAATGCTGACCTTTAACCATCCGTAGGCTTTTTTTAAATAATTCCGTTTTCTAGTGGCCTGCCTATGCTCTCCATCGAAGAGATCATCGTTCAACGCCACTTTAATAGTTTTTACCAAATCGCTGCTCGTATTTTAATGTCTAGTACTAGTTATACTTTCATGTTTTATGCAGTAATCTATGGTCCTTGTGACCTCAATCAAGCGCCAATAATTATAAATATTATTATATCACGAGGTTTGAGAAAATTTTAATCAAACGATCGAGCACATCATCATTCACATGGGGTTTGTTTTTGTCGTTGAACGTAAACTGAATTTTCCTGACTTCATTTCTCCGATGCAAGCCATCATTGCTGCGGCACGAGGTTCCTCTTTTTGAAATTTACGGAACCCGGTCGTTTTGGGCGCTTCGTTGGGTAATGCCTTACGAATGAACTCACTGAAACATGAAGTATTTTCAAAAGTTAGCGACCCATAGCCCCGACAGGTTCAAGAGCGATAAAAGAAAACTGACGTTGTTTGGTTATTATTGGCCTCGTTTGTTACCGTCTTCGTCGATCGCAGCTTAACTGTGCCAGAACAGAGCTCTTTGATTAAATCTGACATTCCGATTCGTTCTTGAACACAGGACAACGACCCTGTTGGTTTTTTACACTATAGATAAAAATACTATAAATATACTTGTCTTTTATAAGTGAGACCAGGTGTTTAAATCTATTTAAATTACCCTTTGACGCATCAACTTGATCTTCCATTCTCCAGAGGAGGTTAGGGGCGCCATTAGTTGTGGTGGAGGATGATAAGGAGGAGATGGTGGTTGTGTAGGAGAATGAGGTGGTGTGGGTGGTGGTGGACAATAGTTGGTGGGTCCAATACAGCCGCTGAACATGCATCCGAACTCGTGAGTTAATTTAAGTTGTGACTCTTTTTCGGGTTCGATGTTTGGTTGATGACTACAAGGGGGTTTGGGCGTGTTTATTAATTCGTGTAGTAATGCGAATTCTTCCGTCATGCATTCGGCATCGCGGGTTGTTAGGTGTGAATGGTCTGCTTCGCATTCGTTGGAAACGCAGATTCTTGAAGTCTGTGTTAAAGGTGGTCCGAATACACGAGTAGCGTTAGAAAGTAAAATAACGGCGCGAGACGGACTATCTACATCTTAAAGCAAATTTGAAAATATTTACTTTCATTTCCCAAAAAATGCATTTTTCATCAAGTTAGTTCAGTATTACCAAAACGACGTAAATCCAGTGACTTGTGTCGATGTGGTTTAGCGTTTCCCAGAAGTCCCCAAGCCGCATCACAAGGGATGGTCTCGGTCTTAAGAAATGCTGGAAAAAGATTCGAGTTGATGCCATCGTTAACATCGTTATTCTCAAATAATGCTGCACTTTTTACGCATGCATATGTCGATTTCTCGTTTCTTCGCGGCAGTGCTAAATCGTTAATCGTCTGTGGTTCGTTATAAGGTGGGCTTATACTGCATGAACCGTTTATTTCGATCATGTGTGGACCTGGATTAATTGGAGGAGCCAGTGAGGCGTCACCATTTGATTTGATAGCAGAGCAGCTAGTTGTGTCGTTTGCTTGGCAGTTGTCAGCACTTATTGCGGTTACATTGGTGTCATTTTCCGCGTTGAAGCTCAATTCAGCCACTGAATGCGATCGTGATGTACCGTCGCTCTGTGTATCCGAAAGCACACTGCTTCTCGACGCAAGTGAGATCGGCGGTACTGCATGCTCCACGATGCTATTCCAATGTAAAAGGGGATTCTTTTTTCGAAAACCTGGGCGTGCGTGTGGCCAAAAACGTTCAGACAATGGCGGAGATTTGTAAGATGGTGGTCGCGAAAACAGAATCATGGGTTCACTGCGAGCTTCGCCTGGCTCAACAGCAATGCTTTGGGATTTTGAATGTCTAGTGGTTGCGTTATATTCATGCGCCTTGACCTGTTGTGAAATCTGCTGTGAAATTGCCATAGTTGATGGAAATTGAATGAAATCAGTGAGTTCCTCATCAATCCAAATCGTAACCGATTGGATATCTGTATCATCGTATTCATTTAGGATTGGCGACATTGGGTGTCTTGATAGAGCGCAGCTCTCCATTTCGACACACATCTAAGAAGCGATAACTCGAAAATATATGATTACCTCTGGGTCTTCAGCACGACCAAAAACAATTTCATCCGTTTGCTGAAAATTATCAGGGCCCTTCAAATTTCTTAGTGGGAACGGGAAAAACTGCAATAATATGCGTAATGTACAAAGGTAGTTTAAGTAAATAAGCTAAAATGAAAAAAATACAATGAGATAATTTTACAATTCTCGAATGTATATACAAGCATAGATAAATCGATAGCATACCCATTGTTTTACAGATAAACCGAAAAACGGATCACTGAGTTCCAAGAGAAACATTGCGTTTCATATATTACGGCATTAGTTACCACTGTCAAGGACATCAACATCATAATTTATTGATGTGACATAAGTTATAAATTTAGCATAACAAATATGCCCATGACATGAATAATGCGCTTGTATGAATAAAAAAAACTCATCTTATTCACTAGTGTTTCATACACTTTCGTCATATACTCACATGCGACATCTACTCCCCTAAAAATTTAATTGATTATTCATTATTATAAAATGATTTCATTTTGTTTTTTACAATTAAATGGTTTTCCAAAAAAAAGTTGATTAATAATTTGCTTTTTTTTCATTCTCATTCTTATTTCATGCATTTATGCATAACTTATATTTTATATAATAAATCAAGCGAATACCATCAATTATATTATGCCGGAATCCCGCGACTCCTGATAAATAAACATTAGAACTTCGATTGCATGGCTATGACTGCAATATCTTCTGACCAGTTGAACTATCCCTGATTTCTCTTGTTAACAGGGGTAGGTGCATTTTTTCACAGTTCAGTGGAAAGTTGGTAGAAGTAGTTGTTACACCCCTTGTTTTACTGTGATACTTTACCTTTCAGGAGAGGCGCGCGGTTAACCATTAACTGCCGCTACCGACCCACGCCTGGTGCCAACGCATAGTATTCGAGTTGCCGACCTTCATCCAGAAGCGGCCCCTGCAATCTCCTCGTATATCTACGCACCATGCGAACCTAGATGCTCTACGGAATCCCTTCCTGAAAATTTACCATCTTTACTCTTCTATCTTCCCCAACAATCATATCGTTAAAATACTATGTCTTTAATCCAGCATCGTCTTGCATCGTTCGTTTATCTTACCTATGCCGTCCAAAAGACGTAATTCCTGTAATGCTCGTTCAAAGGACTGCATTTCGTTTAGCTTAAAGTCCCCAGATAAGAAGATTTCAGCACGATAACCGTGAAATAGGGTTCTTCACTTTTCTGTAAGATTGTTTAATTAAATGTGTTGAAAATGAACGTTGACCGTCATTAGTAAACCGGACAGTGTATTGGTTTTTTTGAGATTAATCAATTGTACCAATCCGGGGCGAATCAAGTGAAGAAAACACCAGAAATTTGAGCCTCGATTATCAATTTATATATCGAACCGCGAAGGAAAACAGATAAGAAGTTGCAACCGCTGATGTGAATACTACGGCTCGTTTATACCCGTTCCTCCGACACGCCCCAAAGGTAAGTCTTATCGTACCATGTTATCCGTAAATAAAAAGATTGTAATCGTTACCTTTAACACAGTCCTTGTAACCGCATTAAGACAGTGTTACTTGTATTCGTTCTGAAACCGTTTCAGTCAAACTACTCCCAGCAATTATTCGTTTAATAAGATTGCATATTTTATTGATCTATATTTTTCTATTTGCTTTGGTAAGCTTTGTTTAAGCAATTATTCGTTTTGAAAACATTGAGTATTTTGCTTATTTTGCCCATTTTTCATATCATTTTTAGAACGAGTTTTAATTTGGCCCGCGTAATTCTATTTCATGGATAGCCAATCGAAGGCAATAAACGGTTGTGTGTGAGGTGATCCAAATTTATACTTCACTGATGTTAACCAGTCGTTGTTTTTCTTTATTTATAATTATCATTAATTTACTAATATGAAAACAATTATTTCTAGGATCGCGATTTAACATATGATTTATTATTGTATGTTATTTCTGATGCCAAAACCGATTTAAAAATCTAAGCAATTGATTTATGTGCGGCGTAATATGCTCCACTTCTTGTGCACAGATACAAATTTGACATCATCCTGTTTTCATTCTCTTTGGATGCGTTCTTATGTCGGACGATGCCATGCATATAGTCTAGCGAAAGCCAAAGCGCTTACAATTATTATCTATCCAATTTTGTATACCGTGGGCTGTTATTTACACGCATTATCAGTCCCAACAATCATCTCTATGGCGCATGAGAGTATTGGTTAGTCTGCTTTTTAATTGTAGCACCTGGATGCAAGACGAGGTTGACAAAGTGAAGACCACGGTGGTCAAACCCATTATCTACGGCAACATCTCGCGCTACTTCGGCAAGAAGCGTGAGGAGGATGGTCGCACGCATCTCTGGACGGCCTTCCTGCGGCCCTTCGACCCCAACGAGGACATGTCGACTTACGTGCGCCGGGTTCAATTCAAGCTCCACGACAGCTACTCCAACCCGGTTCGCGTCTACAACAAGCCGCCATACGAGATTACGGAGACCGGTTGGGGGGAATTCGACATCACGATTAAGGTGAGTATATCCATTGGGCTATTTATCTCCTCACACTGGATGAGGGGCCGGCTCTGTGGATTTCGCGGCGTTAATTAAATTTGCCTTAAGAATCTTGGTAATCGGGTCCCCAGCCTCGCCATCCGTATTTTGATTGTGTGTGGAAAACCTCTCTCCCCTTCATGTTAGTACCATTGGGGTGACCACCTGTAAATATATTCCCGAGAAACTTCATGACGAAACCGGTTTATCCTCTAGCATGAGAGGACCGCACAAATTTTGGTTTTGATTAATTTTTTCTGTTAGTCCCTCGTTAAACCAAGGCGGTTTTACTGTAATAAAGTATAGGAATTCTTATTTGTCGTTTTGGTCCGTGCCTCCTGTGTAGTTTATAATTTAATCGCTTTATTGCAGTGATGAACATAATTAAATAATACACGAAACTACAAGGAGCAAACAGGCGTGCGTAGTACATCCCTTTATCCGCCGATACCTTGAGGTGTTTGTCTTCTTTTCGGTTTGATTCTCGTTCTTTACTCCAACAAGGGCACACGAAGTGTTGTGAAGCGTCGGAGAAAGAAGGAAGAGTCCAAAGAACCAAAATTACGCCCGAAATTTATATTGCTTAGCAAACGCATTATGGTAGCCGCTCACAGACGAATCCCATACTGAGCATACTTGTTAATGATCGACCGTACGCAGTCTTTGTGTAATTGATTCCTCGAGCATTTAATTGGGTTTGGTTGTCTGCATATCCCATATTCTCAGCACTCTGCTTCACCTCGGCGAGAGCCACTCGCACCCGTCCAAACCAAAGAGGCTTCTGGTGAGTCCGAGGATGCGTGGAGGATCCGATCTTTACACTGCACAGAATACTGGAACATCGCCACAAGTACCAACAGAAAACCATAGCATGTTTCATGGACATCTAGGCGGCATTTGACTCAGTAAAGAGGAAGTCGCTCTTGCAGTAATGGAAGCAGTAACGGACGGCATGCCCAGAAAAAATGGAGTCAACCTTCTAAAGTCATGCTACTCGTGCAACCTAGCGAAAGTTCGCGTATACGGCGAAGTGTCGGAACAGTTCCCCCGGCATGCTATTTTCCGCCAATGCTGCCCTTTATCGCCGGTACTTTTCAACTCCGTAGTTGGCTGGGTAATGCAACAAGCCCTCGTCGATTACAACGGCGTAAACGGTACGCCGAACTTTTCTATCGGCGACCTGGATTTCGCTGACGATATCGTTGGCCTTTGAGACACGCATGCGCTGTCACGCTCAAACAGGCCGTTGCGGAGGATGAACACGCCCTTTCTCAGGGTCCTTGTGGTCCACTTATTTTATTTTGTGGTGGATTTCCTTCTTACAGGCGAAACTTCGTGACGATCGCTTGGATGTTGCTAACGGGGTTCCATCGCAGCGTAAAGTGTTTTGCAAATGGGCTCGTCTTCATTTAAGTTAGTCGGCGCACCTAGGTGGCTAAAAGCATCTTCCATAGCGTCCACATCCGTCCCAATTACGAGGATGTGTGTGTTGATTAACGAGCCTGTCACACCCATATCCATAAGCATTTTATCCATGTTGCTGAACGCATATACAAATTCGGCGGGCGTCTCCTCGTAGTAAGAGAATGGCAGATTTCTCCTTATCGCAGCCAGTGATTGGTTTATTGGACCGGAGAGGAATTCGCCTTTAAGGGCTGGGTAATTACTTTTGACACAACTTGTTGGCCCTCCTTCAGAAATATCTAGTGGTTAATTAATTGCTGCCCACCATTTGGGTTTCCGCATTATTTATGACAGTAGACTAATTCACCGCCCAGGTCAATTTTAAATCCACATTTTGAATTGCGTTTATTTATTTTTTAAATTGACCTTGCCACACGTAGATCATCTTCACCGACAACAACGTCAAGCCCCTAATCATCAACCACCTCCTGAAACTCTTCCACTGCGACCACGAGATCATGATGGGCCAAAAGAGCCTGGTGCGTGAGATCTACGACGAGATGATCTTCGTGGACCCCTCGCCCCCATTCTACCGGGCCCTGCTGGGTGCCTCGCGCGGAGGAAGCGATTCGACGACGACGACGAGGATGATGACTCCCGCTCGGCCTCCTCCTCCTCCCTCCGGCTCCGACGTCCACCCCCAGCACCACCACGAGACGGACTTCGTCGAGGCCAAACAGCATGCCCTCGCCGACATCGGGCAGCTCAACGCCAAGGTCACGGAGGCCATCGTGGGCTACAGGGAGCAGCTCAAGTTGAAGAAGGACATCGTTGAGGAGGCACAGATTCTGGTGGATGATCTGGAGGAGGCCTCCTCTATGGCGTCTCATAACTGAGAAGGGCTTTTTGTTCATGTACAGATATCGATTGTACAAAATGTAACTTTTCCTATTCGCCGTTTGCCATTTCAAGGGAGGACGGATGTTATTGCCGTTGTTGTTCAGGGTGATTTTGACCTTTAAATTTCTCAGACTATTTCAGACAAGACTGGGACCATTAGCCCGCGATACTTCGGAGAGACTGGGTATTTTCTTTAATTACCTAGAAGGGCTGAAAACTGTAGGTCGTCACTAAGAGCATCATCATGTCTGGTGGTCTCATCGATGCTGCACCCAACAGCCTTTAAAGCAAATGTACTGTTGAGCATTGATTTATTTTTAAGTATAGATGGGTAGTCTGTGCTGGAGGTCACTGGAGAGCCACCGTTTTGGAGGTTGAAGAGGTGAAGAGAAAACACTGCAAAAGGACAGTTACATTGAGACTGGAGATGTCCGAGAGGATGGCCTGTTGGAGCAAAGGAAAAAAAACTGACGAATGATGAAGGTGATCGAGATCGCAATTACCACCGCGGGAGAGGAGACTGGGCTGCATACCTCGACATGACTCAGCTTCTCTGCTTGCATGAGATTGCGCTTTCGATAGGAAATTATGCCCGCCGCCAAAACTAAAACAGACAAATATTTGCCGGTGGGTTGGTGGGAGCACTCTGGGCACTTCGAAGCACTCGTAGACCAAGCACAAGGACGTCGACAGGTTCAGATTATCACTTGTCCGACAGACTAAATGGCACGCCTTTCTAAATACAACTCTATTTTTTCAGTAGTACAAACACGGATGGTTTTCTTTATTTTCTTCTAGGTGGTGGTTGTACAGTTGTACTGGCTTTAACTGCGAACTCCGTAGAAGGAATGCAAACCCAGGCGTTGACTTTGATCGTGCCTCCCCTCCCCCCGAATGTTTTCAGTTGGCCTCTGCAACGACAGCGCCAACCTTGGCAAGGCGGTGACGGCGAGGAACATGGGTTTGAAAGTTCCGTGTCTGTCCAACAGGCGTAGAACGTTGCCGAATCACTGTAGCTGTCGCCGTGGATATTAGGTTTGACGGCTTCTTCGTGTTTGCAGTCTTATATCGTCATTGGAGACCCGATCACGCCAATCTGTTTTACAGATTTTTCACAGGCACCAGTGATCGAGTACTTCCAATCTTCTCGTGTCTTAGACGCGTAGTGGCCAGGTAGCGCAACCGGAGATTTGAATCAGGCGGATTGCAGAGCGGTAGACGCGAACCCCTGTCCACAGGCTTATCTCGCTGCGGAACCCAGTGGGTGTTGCGCAACAGTTGGAACGCCGTCCTGGTGCTGTCGACACGTAATTAAACTTCCTCCTTCGCTAGACCGTTCGGCAGGATAGTGGAAATCAGTTATTCAAAGGCTGGGACATATTCGACGGGCGCATCGTTGGGATTGATCGTTGGCTGTAAGGAGCGCGCCGAGAAGACTTTGGTCTTCGGTGTGTCTATATCCAGCCCGACTGCCTTTACATCGTTATTTATAAGGCTGAGAACCAGTTAACGAGGCATTCCGTCCGCTTCCATTACTACCCAGAGCGATTCCCAGTATGGCTCTAGATAAGGTCACTCTGATTGTTGCGCCAATAAATAATAAGCAAATCGTGCGAATCTAAGAGGATTCTAATAATAGTAGCCGATTTTTAGGGCTGTGTTTAATAACATAAATATATTAAACGGAGAAAAAATTCGAAGGAATTGCTAAGCTTGTATACCTGCGCAACAAGGACGACCACCATTATCGAAGTCTGTTGATATTTTTCTGTTTTCGATGGACATCAAGTATGCGTGCCGTTTTTTTAAGCTAACGTACGACGTTCTGCATTTTCAAGTTCAGGGAGATTAGTTCAAATATAGATCTACCCTGTGGCCGAGTTGAACACCCTCGGAAGATATTTTAAAGGCCGCACGAGCTATGGATATACGACAAATAAACATATGAGAAATGGACAGCTGCGTGTTGTGGACGTTGTTGTTGGCCAGGTGCTCTGGTGCGTCGTCCTCGTTTCCGTGGTGCTTGCATCAACCAGATGGATGAGTCTAAGCGTCTTGGTGCACAGACGACGTGCCCACCGCTGCCAGTGGCTGTTTTCATCGATTGGGTGAAGCTCTACCATTTGTAAAACGACGTGGTCCTCCCTGGCTACATTGTATGACGATTCAAGCCAGGCTTACCCGATAAAATTTCAAGTGAATTCCACGCCAGAACACGGTCCCATAGGAGAAGAACCTGCTCGGGAGCGAGATATCCACTAAACGCCCGTAGGAGCCAACGAAAAGCAACCTGGAGTCTAGAAAAGCTCGGATTAATTTTGCACAATCTGGAAGGAGCCCTTACGGTGGGGCGCCTATTGATGTGAGTTTGAGGAAGAGCTGTGGTTCTTTTTCTTGAAGAAGGCGCTCAAATGTAATGCAGAGTGAAAGGATTCCCTTGGGATAAATCGATTAGCATAATCCGAAAATACTTCGCGCTCCGATGATATTGAATGGAGTTGGTAAAAATGCTTCGTGTAGAGGGCGCGAAAGACCATATACAACTCAACAGGGTCGTCATACAAGTAGCAAAATGGAGAAACTAGAATTCGGTAAAAAAAATAGAATGATAAGAGCGCAATTAAATGTGACGTCATTATAAAAGCACGTGAAACGAAAGTGGTTATGTTGGGCCTCAGAGTCTCGTTGACCGTCAGTGAGGCAGGCGCCATAACATTAAAACACCAGCTTTCTTCGTAAATACTCGGGTCTTGACCATGACATGTCCGCGATTATTGATCAAGCAATATAAATAAATAATCGATTTGAACTTAATTTCCCGCCCAACTCGAAACATTGACACGGTGCGCGCGCTTATTCGCCTTACCATACATTGCAAATCCGTGGAAAGGAATGACCCCAGAAGGTGGGATCAAAAATTCCACATCCTGGTGTTTGGTTATTGGGGATGATTGGACGTCCTTGGGGATCATTTCAAGTACCTCCGGGTCACGTAAAAATGGCAATAGCACCTAGGAGTTATTTTGTCACACCCCTGTTGAACTCACCTTATAGATGTAGTCCTTGAAGACAAAATACATTTCATTATCTCCCACAATCATTTGCATTTCCTTGTTCACAAGCTGGTCGATAAGCAAGCTGGTTTTGGCGACACCCTGCTTCAGCAGTTCATACATAGTCCTGTCCTGAAAACACAATCCGAACGCGAAATTAGGATTTACACGGAGACATCATTGTCAACACTCCATCTAACCATTAAATAAAGCCACAATTAAAAATTTGTTGGGGCTTTGTGTAAGGCTGTATTTTTTTTATCTCAATACATACGGAGAACGAATTTGATATTTTTTATTCTTATCATTGTCTACTTACCTCTTCTGTTAGATCAACATTCAAGTAGGTTGACCATAATTTCGATCGGTAACCAAGTGGGCATCCTGTTTCCAAAAACTGCCGAACACGGTCCACCGACTTTTCGCTTAACACTTATGACGGTTTGAAGAATTGAACGCATCTAACCTTGTTCGGCAGCCAGCTCTCGTTCTTTCGCGAAATCGTAATGCTCCATTTTCAGATCGTCAATTCCTATCTGAGGAACGGCTGCGTTTAGGTTAAAGTATTTCGCTTGCTAGAATTAGTGGGTTTATTATAGATCACAATATCAAACCATATCTCTCAGGTTATTTGTATAAAGTGGGAGCATTGTTAGCGAACTAGAAGAAATCAATTTATCATTCATCTATTCTTACTTATGAACGCCGTATCCGTATTTTGACGAAGAGCTACAATGTTGAATAGATAAAAGGGCTCCAAGCAAGTCTTTTGAACCAAATATTGGCTTGATAGAAGTTGTCACTGTAAAGGTCGTTAAACAATGTATAATGTGTACTTTTAAATACAAGCGAAAGTTCGTCCCAACTGTCCAATATTTTTTCTGAAATTTTCGGCTGTCGATGAAAATAATAAATGTAACTAATATTTACCAGACGATCTGTTGGGGCTTTTATGTCCTTAAAAAGTGACTCCAAATTGCAAATAAGTCGGTCTTGCCATATTCTCTGAAAGTTTGGAAAAGTTACGCGATTTACTTGAGTATATTTTACTATTTTATTTATTTTGTGTTGTTGATAATCTTCTGGTGAAGGTCTCCTTATTTTCGCTTGAGCATCTTCAGTAATAACTCATAATAACGCCATAGAATTACCACCCCTACAATTTTGACCCGGTATAATTACCACAACAGAGTCTTCACCCTCCATGGAAGCTGTAAGTATTAAAAATAAAGCGTTTAAAATAATGGATTGATTAAAAAACATTCGAAAATCGGGATTCATTTCCATGTGAAAATGGTTTTGCCGATGCTTTATCTGCGGGAATTAAAAAGCTTTCTTTTCGAGTTAAGGTTTTGATAAATAAATAAGAGATTTTTCAATTTTCCATTTTATAGTGCATTTCAATTAATTCTGGTAATTTATGCAATTACTCTGTAATACTCTATATATATGCTCAACAATTTTGCACTTTATCGGGGATAAAGACGAAATTTGCATCGTAAATTAGAGCTGCCTCGTTCATATACTTATTCTATGGTGGTTGATTTGTGAAATGATACACAGACCATTAACAGACCAGAAAGCGAGTACGTAATGTGATATTGTGATAGCCTTCTTATTCAGAGCACAAACACCCTTAAATTACCTTGAGAAATATGGGTCGTTTAGTGAGTTACAGTAAATGAAGTCAACATTTTATATTAGGTTACCAAAGCGAGGATATTCCAGCTAGTATATATATTTATAGATATATATATTATCTCAAAAGTCACCATGTGCATAAAACAAGTAGCGTCCATATAGTTTGTGGGTGAATTACCAACTTTTCCGTGGCATTTCAATTTGAATTGGTGTAACGTTTTAATATAATCCGTACGATGCATCTTAAGTTGATAGTTCAGTACACACTATAAAATATAAATTCAATTGCGGCTAACATACCAAGCATCATACCGTAAAAGAAGGCGATTGCTGGCCTTTTATTCATCTATAATAAAGTACGATATGACTTATCGTTGGGTCGAGTCAGAGGAATAGTGATAAATGAGCCAGAGTATTCTCAGTCGCAGGTAGAACGTCTTATCTATTCGCCCTCATGGTTCGAGATATATATAGAGATTGTTGTGGCTCCAATTCGTGGTGTTTTCTTCACTTGATCGTTTAACCTCAAACAAGACAACACCGGCCATCAAGGCAGTCTATATTCAATTGCAAAGAACCCCGCTGTCTTGTAGGATACACTTGGCTGCGTAAATGTTGGAGTCGCTCCTCTAACAAAGCCGGTTGGCGCTGTTGACGCAACCTGTACCAAGCGCCCAAGAAAGCTCACGGACAATGTCCGGAATTTCACTCTCAACTCATGCCAACGTCCACGTAGCAGCCAACGAAACGCCGTGCCATCTCTGATGCAATCGCGTCGCATATAGTTGCGAACCTTTTCGAGGAGCAATCTGTTCGTCAGGAGTGGCAATTAATCAGAAAGTCTGTGCAACAAAGATCTGAAACCGAGCTTGGAACCGAAAGCCACTGGCTTACCTTCATCAAGCCCCCCACTCCTACAAATGGAGACAGGACAGTGTGATACAATTAAAGAGGCGCCAGTCGTAGCGAAAGTAGTGCTTGCACTTCTGCTTAGCCGATTTAACTCGACGAGAGACGCTCACACCCGCCCCAAACAAAGCGATTTCTTCGGCCTCCAGGCGGCATTTTACTCCGCAAACAGGCAGTCACTCTGAGCACTAGTGGAAGCGGACAGAATGCCCGGAAACCTGCGAACCTTTTAAAGGCATACTACGCGTTCACCCAAGCGACATTTCTTGTCTACAGCGAAGAATCGGAGGAGTTCCCCTCTATCGCCGGTGCTGCTAAACTACGTATTGGAGTGGATGTTGCAACAAGGTGTCGCTAAATAGAGTGGCGTAAAATTGACACCCGAACTTTTCCATCAGCGCATTCGCTGACGATTTCGTTGGCCTGTGAGATACCCCAAAAGCCCTACAACATTAATTAGCTGAATAAGCGACCTTGCAAAGGCAGGTGGGATGGAGATAAACACGTCGGAAACCAAAGTCATCTCGACTTGCTCTGAACATAATTCCCAGCCGATATACCTCAACGAAGAATCTAAACCTCCAGACAAGTAGGTTTCAACCTTTAAATACCTGGGCTCCACAATACTCCTGAATTATCACGCGATGTACGAGGTCATACTACTCGTCCACAGTGCCAGGAATTCATTCCAGCAGCTGTGTAATGTAGTCTGAACTGTCATGAGCCTTCGGAATAAGTCTCGTGTCTATCGCGGCGCTATCCGCCCCACTCCAACTTAATACCATGAAATCTGGTCACTGTGCGTCGAAGTCGCCGGAAACAGAACTCAATCACAATCTATTATGGCATGGCCTCCAATCGCTGCGCGTGGGTGTTTACGATTCGCGACATCCTCTAGTAGGAGCTATCCCCACCAAATAAGAAGAAGATGCGACGTGCTACATACCGGCTAGAGCACAAAGGATAACTCAAAGAAAACTTGGCTTGCTTATTTCACTACTTTAAGAGCATAAGCAGTAACTGAGAAAAATACTTTGGAGTCATTATTCACGAAATTATGTTTACTATTGAAGGCAATGTTCGGGAAAAAATCGCTACATAATAAGAGACAGTATATTGGAGGAAAATACTGGGATGAATTTTGTGAAATGCACATTTATTTTTAAAATGAATTCGCGATTCCTCAATTTGATTAAATTTAGTTATGCTCATTTTTCGTTAACAATTATTTGAAGTAATTTAGGATATCATACTGTGTAATAATGAGCAAATATCACCCTACAACCAAATAAACCTCTAAAATCTTTAAGTAGGTAATTCTAATGTTGGCACATTTTAGAAACAGAAATACGCAGCTTCGGAAAATCCACTCATTTTGGTTGTAGAAGGCTGGCTTTTTTTAGTAGTCAGGCAGCTACGGTCATTTTTTCGAAAACATTCGTTCTAGACACGCTCACTATTTGACAAGGGACATTTTGAAGACCCATTTGCCCACTCATTTTTTCCAAACATCTGACTTACTCATGCCAGCCTGTCTTATCCTCGTGGGATATGAAACCGAACGATAAATAAATAAAATATCAACATACGGATTAACTGCGGTGTGCTACAAGGCGCAGTGCGATCTCCATTCCTTTTTAACTATAACCAGTAATTTTCCCCGGCCTTAAATTTTCTGACTTTGTAGGCTTTTTAAAATAATCTCGTTTTCTAGTGGTCTGCATATTCTCTTAATTCAAGAGATCATTGTTCAACGCCACTTCAATAGTTGTTCACTAATCGCTGCTCGTATATTAACTGACCCCTCCCATCCCCTCTTTTCAAGTTTATCTTAGTGTAAATCTCTTCGACCAATGCGTAGACTATACCGTTCAATACCCACAAGAACGGCGGCATATCGCAATTCGGTCATTCGTCATTTGTCCCGATTTTTAGTTTCACCGGAGCAAGTGAAGCAGGAACTAAAAGACAATTTTCATATCTAGTACTTGTTATTCAGAGGTGAAGCTCAAGAAAAACCCCTTGACGGCTTTCGCTCCGGCATCAACTGAAGATTGGAGGGTGTGCGAAATAAACGCCCAATGGCGGTCATTGAAATGCAGCCACAGCGCCCCCAATCTTCTTGTTGGTTTAATATCAGTTGAAGCTTGGTTATAACGTCACAAAGATTCCTCTCGTCAATCAATTATCAATGTTTGACTCAGTCTGCACGTACGTTGGAGCGAAGGGGGCTCTGCTCGATTAAACATAGTCAGTTCCTTTGTGTGATATTAAAATTACAATCTATCATTTACCGTTTATTTAATGATACAGTTGCACTGGTGATCAGCACAAACAATGTTCATCAGATAAGCTGATTAACATGACCCACAAATCATGTTTAGTTGATCCAATCGCCATATATGCTGGTGACAACTGGTGTCGGGTGTCGGGTGCATGTGGTCTCGGGGCTGGCAAGAGAGGTCATTTCGATGTCAGTGAGTCCAAAACAAGTGAGTACGCGTGCGTTGACCTTAAAATTGTTGGGATTGTCGACAGCTATACAAATAAAACTTCCGATGCTTTCCCATCGAGTAAACCCGATAATATTGCCCGAAGACGTCAAGAATATATGTGTACTTTGTTTAACAAAATGTTTTCTTTCGGTGTATTTCATACGTACTTTCTTTCGCCCAAGCGAGGCTTTTATTAAATTGTTTGCTACAAAATAGTAAAAAAAGTCTAGTTTTACTAAATTTATCCACAGATATTCCCCCAACTAATTCATTTGAGTACAATGGCTTATATGAAGTATAAACAAAGCGGATACCGTTCTTATTATGTAGCGAATTAGCAACCACGTGTTTCGTTATAAATATTGATTATCATTAGGGTGGTCAATTTCCGACAGGAAGTGTAAAAGATGCTTTGCTAAATTCACTACTGTATCCCTGAATATCTATGAAGGTAAATAAAACAACAAAAGGGTTACCTTTCAATTTACTGCACTGTTTATCTCCAAACATCTATATGATTCCTGTCTCTATCAAAAACTTAGATTGCTATAATAATAAAAATAATAATAATGCTTGTAAGACACAAAGTTTTCAGTATAAAAAAATTCTCGATTTTAAAACGGTCTTTTAGTTCCTGCTTCACCTGCTCTGGTAAAACTAGAATTAGGGACAAATAAGAATAACCGAATTTCGATATGCCGCCGTTCTTGTAGGTATTGACTGTGCATTGGTCGAGCAGATTAACATTTAAATAAACTTGAATAGATGGGTTTGAAGGGGTCATCTAATATACGAGCAAGAAAGAGTGTGCAACGAGTTAAGTGACGTTAAACGATAAACTCTTGGAAGAAGAGTATATGCAGTCCACTTGAAAACGAGATTATTTTAAAAAGCCTGTCAGGAATTTTAAGGCCATGGAAAATCACAGGGGAATAATAAATAATATGGGGAATTATACAGGCCTCAACAAATGTTTTTATACAGCTTGAACCGGTGAATTAATAAACAGAGGCGACGACATTTACCGTGGACGCCATCCACATGATCACTCATGACCAATTTTATTTTGCCAAAGTGTGCTTAGCGCGATTAAGTAATAAAAATACCCCCGCAATTATTAATTATGGTTGGCTAGCAGACAACGGTATGAATCATATTTAAAAATGATATGCGACAATTGGTTATAAACAAACCAGCTTCTTGTGCTTGACGGGTTTACATAAATTTTATAAATAAAACGGCCGAGTATTTATGGATATCGTAATTCGAAATCAGCCGTAATTTTGATCTTAAACTCATAAATAATCACCCGAAATGTGGGCCTTGATGTCAATGGGACATAAGTCGAGGTAAGCCGATTAGCGAGTTTATTTATTGGCGTTGCAGCTTAGGAAACGTTTATGGCTGTACTGCCTGTGTGACCAACAATTGGGGCACTCGTGAGAACCGAGATGTTCTGAATGCAAGTCGCTGGATAACAAGTGCACGCCGCTTCGCACGACCTGACCGGGGAGTCGAACCTGGGGTGTCTCACAGACCGATTTAGGTTCCTACCCGCAACGCCATTTGGCCACTGGGAGTCCATGGGTGACAATGGGTTGTTACTTTCGTGAGATTGCAGCGTGCGATAATTGATGGTAATTATGTTGATAATGACATTTTAATAAATTATTATTTGGAATTATATTACGCAACGCATTTAAATAAACGGCAGGTGCCTACCGATACATTGAAACAAATGAATTTTGTACGGGTTTTACGAAAACGCGGTTTAAAACAAATAGCCAACTAAAAATTTATTGGTCACCGTGGAGACGAATCGATTTAATTTGGACGTCGACCTGGAAGACTCACAACCGGGAAAGTGTTTTTTCCAGTTGTTTTAAGCGTGACGGATGATTCACCTTTTCTGTTCACAGTCAGAGTGAGAGACAGGTCAAACGTCGGAGGAACCTCGTCCAAAAAAAATGAGAAGAGCCACAGAATATGTTTGTTTTGCTCATATTTTCTTGCTGACATGAAGTTTGTGAATACGGGAAAATGCATACATTCGCCTAAACATTGTTTAAGTCGCAAGGTTCAACGCGTAGGATAAAACAGCCGTAATTGCTCCAAGTTAGGTTCGATCGATCCAGCGTCCTACGCTCCCTTGTGTGTGGGGTCTGCAGGGGATGTGTAGGAGAGCGCGCACGGCATGAGTCGCGACCCCGTCATCAAGGTCAAGGACCACCAATACAGGGCACGATAATGCCAACCTCGGAGGATATCGACTACTGTATCTCACAACACAGAAATCTCGAGAGGGAAATGTATCTAGTGCGGGATACGTTTTTTAAAAAAGAAACTCCACTTTGAACAGTCCAGCGTATTCGGAGGGAATACACGCTTTTCGCGTAATTAGATAAGAAATTCCATTATTCATTCTCGACATTCGTCTTTAGTCACCTGAAATCGGGTATTGGACAGCATTATTACAACACCGATAACAGTTGCATGACTTTTGCCATATTTCGAAGATATTTCGCCTGTTTTGCAAGGCATAAGGTCCAAATCTAAGGTGATTAATAAAAATAATCTCCGATTATCGTTGTAAATACGATTACACAATTTGTAGTTAACTGGATCGGCAACCATTATTAAGAATATGCGCCTTGTATTTACAAATTCCTCATATGCGTTGGCGCAATGCATTTTCCACAGAGTGTTGTTGTCTCCAATGAGATGCTGCTGCCGCAGGCGGTGCCTCGGAGAGAAGCATCCAGGTGTGCATCCAGGCTCCTGTCTAAACGGGGACAGGCGAACGGGTCGATATCCGGGTCACCGCGGCCTTAGCGGACTTTGCTGAAAATTTTGGTCACAAGGAGTCAAAATTAACAGAAAAGGGGCGCATTGCCAACACCTTCAAGAAGTGGAACTGAGTTTTGGGAGGTGGGCACGGCGATTCTAAATACTCCGATACTCAATTTCCGCATTTTGGAAACTATCGGCAGCAATCGGAGACTGCGACGGAGGGTGTTAGGGGGTAGATCTGGTGGTCGTTTGCCAGAGACGATGGAGTCACAGTCTAGTTGAATGATGCATAAAAATCCATTTATTCGCGAAATAAATGTTAGACAACTCCTGTTTGTAGCAATAAGTATTCATTTAAGGAGGCTCAAGTCGACAAATAAGTCACAACAGAAGCCATGCCATGTAATGGCCTGATTAATGTCTTGCGTTATATGTACAATAAATGCAAAGGAATGCGTTTAAACGCAGAATTGCGAGAAATTCAACAAAAAACGTTCGTTTCCAGAGGCATAATGGCGGCCCTCAGAAACCGTGTCCAAACGATGACCAATAAAACTTGGCTCTCTTTATGGATAGGGCCTTTACGTGTTTGCCAAACTTTATATGCGCTTCGAGGATTTAATCTGCTTTCTTTCTAATTTTCCTCTTTGCTATTTCTTTTATCCGTGATAACTTATTCTGCATCTTCTATTCATAATGGCCACTTCTTGTAAAATTTCTGTTTGTTGTAAATTTTAATGCTGAACGTTTTGGTCTTCGTTGCCAAACCCCGGTTTGATGGGACCCTTTTAATGGTTCGCTGAACAATGCTTGTTTTGGAAATCGCGTAGAAGGCAGCGTGAGACCAGTCATTTGTGCACATCCGAGGTCTATAATAATCGTAAAATAATCGCTAGGCACGTGGACCCAAGCTCTCAGCATTAACATTTACAATAAAGAAAAATTGATTCGCGATTCTGCACAGAAGATTGTGAATAAGTTAACATGAATTAATGAAACAACAGCGACGTAAATTTGAAAGAAACGTAAATTAAACCCTCGATGTTTGCAAAGTGTTCAGATATTCGAAATACCAATTTCGATTTTTATCGTTACTTCGGCCAGTGGAATTTCCATCGTGGCGTCCTCAGAACAATTACCTTTGATTGGGGCGTCATTTCCAACCGTCGCACAATCACGTCGGGACTCCAAGGCCGCAGGGATTCATTTGGTTGCACAGAACCCCCTTTCTAGTCGTTGGCCCTTGGAGCAGATCAACTCCGCCTAGTCTGCTGAGATCTGTCTACATAACCTGAGAGGAGACTCGTAGAGAGAAGTTGCGTCGGGTTTGGTCCGTCTGTCAAACGGTTTGCCTGGCGAGGGTTGAATATCCGATTGAGATCAACAGAAGTTTAAGCCAGAAACACAATTCCTCTCTGACACACCATGCAGGTTACTCTTGGGTGGATACGCACGTGAAACATCGGGCCTTTCTTTAATTTCTGCCAACTGGGAACTGTCAGCTGATTTTCATCCAAAACCTACTGCACGGAATCACTCTTTCAGAGGGTTGAGATGCACTACAACCAAATTTGGATAACCGCATGGTTTGGGGGGTTGATCGGCCTGGGTGATTTGGTCAATCAATACAATTATTGAGTTGCTATTGAGTTGCTTACGACCAAGTTGTCCCATCTTTATCGCACCAATAACAAGGTCGCCTGAAGTCACACATGACTTAATTGACACCAACGCACGCTTAGTGTGTGTTGAATGGGTTTAATTGTAATCAACTTATTTTGGTTATAACATTTTTTCATTAAAAAAATTTACTGCGACGACTTTCTTTCGCCCCATTGTTGATTTGTTTTGGGGCAACTAAAACACGCGATAAATTGGAATGGCCTGAATTGAATATATGTCGCCCTTCCGGTGGGAATTAAACTGTGCGGTATTCGCGATCTGCAATGAGACAGACTGAAATAGAAAAAGCGAAAAGATAAGACGTAGTAAAATGGCCATGGATGTTGTGGTCATGGATTGAGGACACACATAACTCACTAAAACTTGTATCATTTCAAAAAGCCGGCTAAAGGTAGAAAATCAGAACATCTGAGGTCTGGAAAAACAGCTGGGCAACAGAATGCTACACTTCATGCTTATAATGTTGATGTGTTAGTCGACCGCAATGAAGTATTAATAAAGTATCAACAAATTATTTACATCAGAACGTGTTTGCTGGTTAGTTACGAACGATACCACTCCTAATTTATTCAACAACATTTCCCATTTTGTGCGTTTTAGTTTGTGTACTAATTAGATTTGACATTCAACCATTTGTCAAATGCTAAATGGGAATTGCATCGTGTTATATGAATTCAATTAGAACCGGTTTCAATATGAACTGAATGCGTCCCACGTGTTGTGGAACGGCAGGCGACACGTGGGCGGGTGAGGGCGGGCGTGCGTTTTCTCGATTCATTTACTTGGGACTGATGACGGATCAGGTGGGGGGGGGTGGTGTGGGTCCAGCCGTCTGGGATAGGAGGCCGTGTTTACGATGTGCCTACGGCGGACTGAGAGTAAGACACGTGGCCATAGAGGGGTCGCCGATTCGCAGTAGACCGGGGGGATGTTCTGTTATTCGCCGGATCTCGGGGTTGGCGAATACCGCTTAACGATTTCTCCGCTTTATCCGGTTTTGGTTAAAAGATTCGCGTGTGGCAGTCGGTAAACCCACAGAGTGCTCTATTGACAACAATAACATTTTTATCTCCTCTTCATTACGTGCAAAAAGGAGTACGATGTCTCGGGCGTCTCTTGCCACCTTTTCGGGACACGAAGTCGTGTTTTCAGGTGGTATTAAAACCATCGTTTATGTTAATTCAGAAAAACCTCCACCCCCTTGGTTGTTATGGTTCTTGTTGGTCCTAGTCCAAACCGCGTCGTTAAAGAAACTAATCGATTTTAATGATTTCAAATTGCACATTTAACGTTCATTATAGCGTTCTATCCTGTCTACTCGCCCGGTAAAACTGTTTTTTCATTCGTGTAACGATAAGCTGAAAGAGAACAATTGTGAATTAATAACTCCCCAGATCTGCCTCAGGATCTGGCTAGCGTCCTGGTGTGTTCAGTCCATCAGTTATCGATTCTTGCCTCTCTCGTAAACACCCTAGGCACACTGAATTAGTTTACTTTCCCAGCGTCTTTTACGACGCGCCTAACCATCATTGACCAGCAACGGAATTACCCATTCAAGGCGGATTAAGCCCATCATATCAATTTCGCGTTATTGTGGACGAACCTCCAAATGGGGAATTTCGTTCAGGTGGCATCCCCAGGTGCCAGGCAGTCAACCTTGGCGAATTTGTTGAAGTAGTAGACTTTGGCTCATCGGAATAGTGCGAAGATTTTATTTCTCAAAAGATGCCTAGGCGACCTAGACGACTTTCATCATTATCTCAACGGCCTGATGACACACAGCATTGGAAAGAGGTGAAAAATTTGCTAGATACAATATTTTCAGCGCGCAAACCTTGGGTAATCATTGTGGTTTGGTGAATACATCCTCTACTACCCTGGTAACAGCATCTGTCAAAATCTATTGATCCAGGGACACGCGACTCCGTAAACCTTGTTAGGCAGACAAGAAATGGACGAACAAGTAAATTAACCAATTTACCTGAAAAATATAATTTGAAACAAACTGTATAAAAATATAAATCCGCAATTACCTTATGACACTATTTTCAAATTGCAGTCACTCGTGTTTAATTCCGTGAAGATTATGCAGACCTCATTTTTTTCTTGATCCCACGCATTGGCGCTTCGGCAATTAATTAGTTTCCGAATCACCGGCTTACAGGGGGTGTTCTGCGTGAAAGGCAGTGACCGAAATGTTTAAATTACCTATAACAATCACCATAAACATTTCCCCTAACGCTGTCGTGATGATTCACACCCTGATAGGAGCCAGATAGGTCCCAGAAAGCAGCCCCGTCATCGGTTATCCAAACATCGCACACCAGACGTATCTGTGCATTTGAGTATTAAACAATTATACGTAGGCACACAGCATCGGGCACCAATTTCTGGTGGCACCATTTCTGAGAACAAGTTCATTTGAATAGTTTTTAAAGCCTATTCTTTACACATTTATAATTAAGAAGAAGCATGATTTTAATAGCTTCATTAAGCTAAAGAGGACCAATAAAAAGCTTTGATGGAACGGAGGACGATATTCCACACTAAACCTAAGCTGGGACCCCATGGTTCCTTGCCTGGAGAAACTAGAAATCAGGACGAATTTCGATAACCATTCGTTGTAGGAACTGGTCCATGTGACCAGGATGAAGACTGCCTAAAATAGAGGCGATGGGAGGGGTTATCCAATGTATTTGTAACTCGAGAAGAGGACGGTTGATAAAGTGACGCCGGATGGTTTGGGCTCTGAAAAGGCAAGTGGTTTTAATAAGCATGCGAAGGTTGAGACGTCAGTAATTCGAAATATCGACGATGTCTAAATCTACACGAAAAAACGGTCGATTTTATCCTCTGGCTAATGCAATGTATAAACGCCAACGAAAAGGTTGGTATAAGGGCGCTGCAATACGCGCCATTTTAACAATACGTGGAGATGAATCCAACTTTTAGCTATAAAACCGCCTCCCTCATATTAATAGCAGTACGCGTGACTAGCGGTGTGTATTTCCGCGACTGTGACTAATCGCACGGTGAATAAATTCACGCCCAAAGGAGCTGTGGTTTCGCATTTCGTGCCTGTTTACCTCCTAGCTGTGAGCCAGCCATGGCTGAGCCGGGGTTGTGGGGGAAGGTGGGGGTCTAGACTGATTTGCGAAAATCCGTGAACCCCCGTTCTCAAATGCAGTTAAGTTTTCGGATTTTTGAAGCCTCCAAACAGTTATCTTCAAGCCTACTCAAATACCGAATAAAGTTTTCTAATTAAGTAATATTAATAATAGTAAGCGCTTTATCGAGCTCACGAGGACCAGAACTCTCAGCATAAAACAAGACTGCATAACAAGTACTAGATACGAACATTTTCTTTTAATTCCCGGTTCACCTACTTTTGTGAAACTGAAAATGGGGGCGAATAAAGAATGAACGAATTGCGAAATGCCGCCGTTCTTGTAGGTATTGATAGCGCATTGGTGAAGAGATTTACACTTGGACAAACGTGAATATTGGGAATGGGTCAGTTAATATACGAGCAGCGATTAGTGTACAACTAGTTAAGTGACGTTGAACGATGATCTCTTGGGTGGAGAGCATAGGTAGGTCACTAGAAAATATGAACATTTTAAAAAGCTTACCGAACATTTTAGGTCGTGTAAAATCACTGGGGAACAATATATAATAATGGGAATTATAAATAAGTACATTAAAAAGTAAATTAAATAAGTAAACATAAAATTGTACATTTTCAATCGGTCGACACTGGAAATATCAAAGTGAAGGCGTAGTAGTTCCTGATTTACCCTTTGATGGAAGTTTTGACCGCTCGATATGATTAAATTACTTTATTAAACCCTTTGAGGACCAAAACATTCCAAAATGAAAATAAAACGCATACTCGGATAATACGAGGCCGATATTTGCAGGGAATATATCCCCCAACTGATAATTTCGCACGTTTTAGATTTTTACCGGAAAGGTAATAATAATAATTATGGTAATCGATTTATTCTGGACACGTGGACAAACATTTAAAAGGAACTGTGGTATTTTCTACTTCACCTCCTCCGGTTTATCTAAAACTCGGCCCAAATCATGATAATATTGTCGTTCTTGTGGGAAGTAAAGTAAAAGAACAATATTTAAATGGTTCCGATAGGAACAATGCAAACCCATTGTATCGTCTCTGTTTCTCTGTCTAGTCATTACCGATTAAGCATTGTTTTAGAATTTTATTACCTCATAAAACGGACAGGTGGACCATTCAACCACAGGAAACAACTTGCCTCCAATTCGGCGAATGTATGAGCATAAATTGGCTTAAGGGGTTCCAGCTTCAATCCAAAATTCTCCATTAAAAATGACTGTCCCCCGTTAGGCTAATTTGTTTTCAAACACCGCGCATCAAATATGAAATGAACACCCACCCGGTCTCCAAAACGCTCTCCACTGGCCAGTTGCCAAAAAACTCGCTGAATTTCCAAATCGACTCGGTACGGTGGATTGATTTGTGTGAGATTTCTTTTTCAAATAGCGTCATTTTTAATTCAATTAAGTGCTTCATTATAACGGATTCGAGGACCAAAGCTTTCAGCTTTAAAGTACAGAACAAATTAAATGGATTGTGGGAGTAAATTATCGAATCCATCTAGTTTTCCCTTTGAAAACCTTTAAACTGTTTTCTGTCTCTAAGGTTCATGATAACATCTTACAATGAAGAATCAAGAACAATGGTTTTAGAAATGTAAATATAGTTTTTGAATGCATTATGGTGCCAATCAAGATTTCAAATTTTCGTGGCACATGCACTCAGCATTATCGGTAGAAGTTGCCAAAATGAATCTCACGAAGCACGCTCTACTCAAAACATCTCGGTTGGATTCCAAGAGCAAACCCTTCACCGTTCTGCCACAATGAATGTTTTTTATAATTGTGTTTTTCTTCTGCGCCAATTTTCCGTGGACGCCGAGTCATGGCTCCGGAATTTCACTGATGGTATAACGCCCAGACAATTGGATGACGTGTCTGCGCGTGCACATAACCTGATCAAACGGGCGTAGTGTTCACAGAATTGTGTGTGCTGCTTGTGAACACGAAGCAACTGGCACACCAGAGCCATGACTCACTCGCCGGGCGCCGGCTGACTCACGCGAATTGTGTTCCGTTTCAAAATTGGTGTTCAAAGTTGCAATTTTCGTGTGTCTGCGTCAAATTGCTCGCATTATGTCAATATGGTCTTAATTTCGCCCCAAATTCACGCAAGACAGTTGGGTTGTGAATGTGGTCCGCTCACGCCCATGCTTTAATCTATGGTCCTTGTAACCTTAATAAAACGATTACCGTTCATATTATTGTATTTACTGATCGAAATGACTCGAATTATGCACCCTATTGAACGCCATGAATTTTCGACTCTTCATAGGGCCATTAATACTATGGCAGTTTCATGTGGCTTGCGTAGGTTTTCAACCAGCGACTTTCTCACCTGTTCTCATGTTACTAAATGTTCCCTATTCCCAAGGAGCAAAGTAAAGCCCCCCCCACCCCAGCCCTCTATTTTAGTCGGTTTACATGTCTCCTCGCTCCATTTGGGACAAAATAAACATGGATTACTAATCGACAATGGTCTGAAAGTCAAATGAAAGTTCGAAACGTTTATTTTGACGAACACATAATTGCGGTCATATCTTCAGTGGGCAAAAAAATTATATATTTATCCACCAATTTTGCGAATTCTCCCACTTTTTTTCAGATGAGAAAGGTCTGCAATTTTCAAATGACTTCACTTTACCTATGAGAAAAGATATAGATATTCACATTGTACGATTTCTTATGAATTTTAAAATTATCCCGAGCACACAACCCAGGCAACGAAGGATTGGCTTTGTTGAGCAACGTTTTAGGGTCAAGGGATATATAACAAAGTCAAAATGAGATAAACTTTTATTATTGAAAAAATACCAATCTACCATAATTTATCAATTAATTCATTAAACATATATGCAATGTTCATGTTATATGATGGATATTACGGGCCTCTTTGGTGTTTTTAATTGGATGAACTTGAACAATTGGTGGTTAACTAAATAACGTTTTGACCGAATTTTTATCGACAGTATGCTGACGCATTATGATGTATGTTTTAATTGATCATAATGGCACTATTATTACTTTTATGAGTTGAAATCGAAGTAGTAGTACTCCTAGTAGTCACAGTTGTAGTATTTTAATACACATTTTCTATCTAATGACCATAGCGTGTTCGAATCAAAACAAACGGTTGGAAACAAATTAAAACGACGAATGACAGCTTTTGGAACGTCCAATCAAAATTCTCCTCTTTACCGTTACTATAAATGTTGGGTTAAAGGACTATTACCACACGGTGTGTGGACCACTAAACACCACAGATATTTGCAGCTATATAGCCAGAACCGTTTTTCGCTGACGTTTAGATCATATCTGACCGCACGATCTACCGCGTAGGCGGACCTGATCTTTTCTAAATACCAAATGTGAAAGATCGCCCAAACCCTGGAATGTTTTGCCTCGCCGGCTCGCACCATTATTCCAATCCCAATTACTCTCCCACAAATGCCATAGAACCCCTCCGCGCAGCTACGGTCTTCCGCCAATAAAAATAAATAAATATTCTCCCCGGTGTTCCACGCCGCCCACCCCCCCCCCACCCTACGGGATTCTGGGTAGGGGGTTCGTTGCGCCACCACAAAACACCACCGCCACGACATTCGTTGATACCTTTTATGGTCTGGCTTGATCCCTTAGAGATAATAAAGAACTGTTTATACCGATACTGCTATTCGTTAGTGGGGGCCGACAATCTGTTCGGACGGACGAAAACCAATCCATGGCAATGGTCTCTTTGTGGTTGCTGTCAGGACGCGTTTGAAAAACGACCGGTTATGCCCCTCTCGCAGATTGATTGGAAATACAAAAATAAATTAACATTAGCGATGTGATTTGTTGTTTAAAATTACATCTCTCGCAATCGAATTGGCATTAGGCCACCATTTTGTTAGCAATTCGTGTTTTTCTTTATTTTTCTGACATAAATCCGTCTAGAGTCACAGTTCTGGAATTGCACTCTCCTTTTAATATCGATTGTTCACACGAGGAAATGTTGAATTAACTGCCACACCCGATTCACTAAATTTCTACGTGTCCTCGAACGAATCATAACAGTTTATACTACATTTCTGTGCTTTCTCTAAGACATTGAACATGTGGGCATGTCTAAATAAGAAAGCATGCAGAATAAACCGACGAGGCGATTTATTGCACTGAAAAGAACGTGAATGGTTCAACTTAACAATCGTCAATTTATCATTTTGGATGAAATAGTTTTGTTGCATCAATACTTAAATCCAAATGTTTTGTTTGCGGGAATCTCTCACTAGAGGATAAAATGGAATCATGGGTGCTGTCGTGGCGATTCTTGGGAATGTTGCCACAGGTGGCGTCCCCTGGGAGTCGAACCAGGTCTCTCATCAACAAAGCGATGATGCTGACTGCTGCACTATTGATATATTTCCTTTGATAACAATACTCCATTTTTCTCCTATTGTTGTGCATTAGTGGAGAACGTTGTGCGTTGGGGCAAATATGGTTGTAGCAGTGCAGTTGCCGTAATTCTTAACAGGGATGTCAAAATTAAGGGTCAAGTCGGTAACTTACGAATTCGGGCAAGATCCGCATCCCAGTATCCGTTTTATAAAGACTCCAGGTGTTTTACTTAATGGCCTTAAAAACGTG
Organism: Proteocephalus fallax; assembly: GCA_028672205.1. Lineage (NCBI taxonomy): Eukaryota > Metazoa > Platyhelminthes > Cestoda > Proteocephalidea > Proteocephalidae > Proteocephalus > Proteocephalus fallax. Next base: position 3,478,246 of record JAPUBX010003981.1, on the reverse strand, counting down.
AATTTCACTGCATTGTAATATTTACCAAGTGACTAGAGACCTACATAGGATTCCAAAAGAGACAATTGTACCAAGAAGGCCAAATGTGTCATAGGTACACACGAGAAGGGCGAACTCGGTACGTGGAGGTAAATGATTTTGTGACAATTTAAAAAGACAATGTGTATAGGACATGAAATTCGCTGCAATAACGTAATTCATTGTACAGAATATAAATAACCTTTGCTTTTATATTTTTCAAAAGTATTTAGTCTTCGAATGGTGCGTGTTTTACGGAAGTCGGGGGAGTAACAATTGAAGTGCCTCCTGGGACGTCTCATGCCATGCCTAAAGTATTGAATCAGACGAAGAATAGACACCCTCGTAGAAAGCGCGTCACAATATTACATACGAATAGAAGTTGGAGTTCCTGTTTTGTCTGGTCTGGTGAAACTAAAAATAGCAGAGAGGTGAGAAATGATCGAGCTTTGACATGCAAATTTTTTTGAAGTTATTAAAGTGAGCGGCCTTATTCATAGTGAAACAGATTGAAATCGAGTGAGAGAAAAAAAGTGAAAAAAATGACTTGGGGGTGATGGGTAATGGGGGGTGATGCAGGCGATCTTCGGATTTTTTTTTTAAAGGTGAATATGGCCAGGCAAACGACCGAAATGGGGCTTATTAGGGAAGCCCTGACAATAGGGCGATCAAAATCGGACTGATTTTGATCACGCGTCCAACCACTACGTTTGGGCCAACATCTTAGCCCCCCACCGAAGCGTCTGTAGATGGGGCGACATTTTCCTCCGATGGCATCAAAAAATTTGCATTTACTCGCCGGTTGTGAATCACCGGATCAGGATCGCCAATTCACATAATCTTCACGGGCTTCTTTTCTGCGTCAGTTGCGTTTTTGGTCGCCGGCTGGCAAAATAATTGACCGCCATAAATCAGGAAGCTGGCTTAAACTCTCGCGCCCAATCATCCGCCTCTGTGCGTTCAGCTCGTGGACCTAATTACAATAAATCACCTCCGTTTCAACAAATAAATGTCCACCTCACCAGCATGGTTTTCCGGCGGCCAAAAAGTACTAAGACATTTGCGCATTCCGAATATTTGTGTCGTTTCGCAACAGCTGAGGTAGCTGGGCCGACTTTCGTGGACCACACCCGGGGTTAGCAGCAGGAGCCGACAATGGTGAAGTTTATTTTCGCAATCTTCGTCTCCGCTTTGCGAACAACTGCAACGCGACGCAGGTAGCCTGAGGATCAGTTCATTTTAGCGTTCCGTGGTCAATAGTGGATATGTCTCTGGGCAGGCCTAGTTTAGTTGAATTTTATAAGGACGGTGCTTTCAACACTTCTTCTGCTCATTACGACTCACAGGTTGATCATTTCAATTTAAATTCCTCGCCTGGTTTTGGGAAGACGAGTGCCGGCGAGAAGTAGACCGACGGACATTATTAGCCACTTGGCATTTAACTCTCAACAAGTTCTACTACGAAAGAGACTACTTTTAAAATCCATTCCAGCTCAATGCTTCGACGCAGACACAGTCGAGATGCACAATTAAATTCAGTCTAGCCACGGTTGGCATTGACCCTCATCACCAATGCAGATTTCGCGATGCTCTGTGAGGACATTTTCAAAGTATTTGCGGCAGCGATACTTTCTCGTAATGCATTCATCTAGAGCTCCGACACAGTGAGACAAACAAAAAGTTCCGTATAGAATCCACCCGAAAGTCATGAATGATGTTATGCTTCTTTAATTCATACACATGTATTATATTGCTTATAACAATGATTGCCAGTATATTATGTACTGACGTGAGATACTGCTAGCCCATGCGCTCTAAATCCACTTTGAAGGTGCCAATCAGCTCTTTTTGTTGCTCTCAGCTCCGACAGCGCCATGGCGACGGCGAAAAGGTGAAGGTTTGAAAGCTCCACCTTTTCTGGTAGTGCAAAACATGTCCAAACCACGGCCAGCGACGACGTTGCTGGAAGGTGAACAGATATCAGATATAACGTCAATTGGCGCTCTAAACGCTTAATTAAACAAACGGCACGCACACTTGTGCCAGCTTGTTTAGTTCAACTGTCACGTTGACTCTGAATTATACGAATATATGTTTGTCAAGGAAAGTAGTAAATTAAACGGCTGAAAAAGTCTCGGTTGCTTGTTTTCTTAGGGTGAATTGGACCGAAGACGACGGACAATTTGGATACAGCAAGCCTCAGATTCGGTGGTAAGAGGGAATTAAGACAATAACACATAATTCGTTCTCTCTAACGGTAACAGCATTTATACCAGCGGTTGGGAAGACTCTGTTGTGTGTAGATAGCAGCATTGGCGACCGGTCCCAATGGTTAAGTCTTACACCCATTTCTTCCCATGTCTATTCTGAATTTTAGACAATTGAGTCCCGCGAGAATACATATATGGCCCGTTGGATTATTTTTCGGAAAGGCTTTTCGAGCAAATATTCATTAATTCCAGTGGTGACAGAAGTCTTCGTCCCAATGAGACCATTTTTTGGACTCTTGGTCATAGGAAAAACGAAATCGGGACATTTTGAGGCATGCATATTTATGCAGGTAACCAGTTATTGCGAAAGTTTTATGCCCACACTGTTGAAGAGCAATCTCTGAATTCCGGTCATAAAAACGCGTTTAGTAAGTCCTCCGTACCATAAAGACTCTAGATTTATTGAAACAACTAAAAGACAATTTTCATATCTAGTACTTGTTATTCTGTCTTGTTTTTATGCTCCCAATCCGTTGAACACCAAAAATCATAAACCAGTTTTCGCAAATGCCTCTGTTTTTAGGAAGCTATTCAATTTCGCACTACAAAATGGAAGTTGCAATTGTTATAAGTTGATTAAAGTGATTGTAGGAGCGCTACACGGTGTACAACCCACATAGTGTTTGATATTGTTCACAACCACAAAATCCATCCAAATACCGATCCCATAGCAACTTCCTGGTCTTTAAATTGTCATTTGTAACGAAGGTAAGACACCACGATTTTTTAACTCTGCCAACACAAGTAAAAATGCAAAGTGAAACTGACATAAAGGTCCACTTTTAGGACGAAATGTTTAAGCTAAAGCAAATCGTTTTCGCAAAGTCCTCACTTGAGACATTTGTGTTCCCGATGCCAGTAGTGACGAGGGGCTGATTCACAGACAGTGGTGATTCAACGAACTTACGGGCGTGTGACGTTCATGAAGATGGGTAGAAAGGGAGTGTGGGTATTTTTGTGGGCTTTTTGCTTGATGGTGGCGGTGGTGCGGTTTTTCCTTGACAAACCGACCAAAACAGGCAAAACACTCAATTAAGACTGCACGAAAGCCGGCAACGGCCGATTCGTCGCTGAGTTGATAGGTAGTACGGAAATAGGGGATTATACGTAGAATAAGAGACACGCATTTCGTAGACAATCGAGCGAATCCCTTTATTATCATTATTATTATTATTATTATCACTTTATCCGTTAAGGTTTTCCCCTTTTCCAGTGGGAACACGTGATAAAAAAAACTCTGGATGAATTTCACGGGTAAATCATCATCTCGGGATGTGAAAAACAAAAATGGAAAATTGCTCTCCCTGAGGCAGATAAATGCGCGCAGTTTAATCTGGAAAAACGTACGGTAAATTCCGGCGTCATCCTGCGTTTTCTGTGGAATTCTCAAAACATACCGTTTCTTTTGAATTACTCATTGTTATGTATTTGCAAAAAATTAAGATCTGGATTGAAGGTAGAAGCCAACCCATATGGTTTCTCTGGAGGGCCACTTACGAAGAAGTCTGTAAATGGTTTTCAATTAAATTTTGTTCCGAGAGATTTATCGTTCAATTGCTGCTCTCAAGTGTCAAAGTATTTGAAAAGCAGCACTGTACGTCCTCCCGCTCGTCAAATACTTTTTACGGTTGTCTAGCTGCTCGCCGTAAAGTCGACAGTTTTATAGCTCTAGAAGGTTTCGTGTTTCGTCCACAAATGCGAAAGACTAATTGCCTCGCTTCTCCGGTGTCTGTTATCTATCGTTACTCCCTGTATTAGTTTTGATTGCTGTAAATTTTAATGCTGAAATTTTTAGTCCTCGTGACCTCAATCAAGCGAATATCATTACTATTATTCTTAAAAGATTTCCTAAAAAATATAAATCGGAAAACTGATAATGGTGAATTTCACAACGACGATAATTAGTTTGGACCAAAACCAATCACCCATTCTGTTTTAATTATTTGAAAAAATCGCCCAGTCTGGTAGGCTCGACAGCAAACTACCAGCCGGATTTAAGTCGGCAACGTTGTTGTCACCGGGGGTATTTGTAACTGCTCCTGGTAAGTGTTAAGGTTGAAACTAGGACCGTTTTTACTTTCAAATTCAAGGTCTAATATTAAATGATGCGGCGAATCTCGAGAATCACATTTCCGCTTGACCTGGTGTAACCCGCAACATGAAGTTCATTAATGATTCTGGGTTGGATAACCCCCACCTCCCCCCCCGGCCCATATACACCCCCTAATTACCCGGTCTTTGGAAAATTTAGCTGACTGTGACGATGGAGGGAGGTGAATCGTCAACTAAATGGCCATAAAGTAGGTCATGTGAGACCACATGTTCGTCTCGCTTCTACCATCAGGCCGTAACGACGGCAGGACAGGCTTGTCCGTCTGCCGGGCCTGATCCCCTGACTGGACAACCAGGGAGACTTCAGGGTGGCCAACAGATTGATAGCCGGCTCGTTGATATTTCATCTGGGAAGATCCACTCTGCTAGTTCTGTTGCGACCCTTCACTGTCGTCTGGGGGGAGTGATGTATCAAATGTCGAAAACCTGTCAAGAGTCTACGTGTTGTGAAGAAGCGTGCGCCTGGCGGGTGGTGCAACACGGCTGCTGAATCACCGGAATCTGAGCCGTCTAGACCCCACCGAAGCACACCCTGTGCTGGTGATTCAGTTTTGGATAATACGGCGGCTACTTCGACCTCCTTGAATGATCGGTGGAGACTTTGGGAATTTAAGATATATTCCGTAACGCAAACCGGGAAAAAGCGGCATCTCTCCGTCTTGGCATGTCTTGTCGCCTTCGAATTGGTGTTTTCGTGAAATTATGATGTAACTGTTTTACATAGCTGATTATTCTTGTTTGAGTTCAACCAGTATCGATGAAAATGTAGACGACTACATCCCTACCAAATTGTTTTTTACTTTTTCCTTGTCGGTTTTCCAATTTTCCTACAATTTTGTTCCATTAATCGCGTCACGCATATTAAATGACCAATCCTACCCTTTATTTAAGTCTACATCAGTTCAGTCGACCAGTGCGAGGGCGGTTAATCTTGATACCAATGAAATGCCTGCAATTTTGTAATTTCCCACCTCTCCTCTCTCTCTCTATCCATACATATATATATTTAGTAACCGCTGACCAATTAAAACCGGTGCTCCAACTTTTCAAATATAATGGTTATCACTTTGTTTGGCCAGTATGCGAAATAATGGCGTCTTTGATGGAGAAAATCGATAATCCACAATAAAATGTAATTATTTGGATCTAAGAGCAGGGGACTGTAGATTATACTGGAAATAATGCGGGCATATACTGCGAGCTTGATGCAGTTTGACCACATCCCGAGGTGCCAGAAAACGGAGTAGAAGAAACGAGTTTATTCCCGGACACGTCGGTCGAAATAATGGCTTTTGCGCCAACGGTTCGATCTTGTCACAGTTTAAGTGGAAAAAGTGTTCGTCTCACCCATCGCCTTGCAAATTACCCCTCGACGTTGAAATCGACCGTGCACACGCGAATGACGAATCCACTGTCAAACGGATTATAATACCCCACCACGTCCATTTTTACTCGACCTGATCCAACATTTCTAATATCAAAATAAAATTCAACTTTTTGTGGCTAATAGGAGAAACTGGCTTCATTTGGTTTGCCATGTAGGTTCTTGGGAATATGTTTACAGATGGCAGCGTCCCAAGTGCCACCCGTTGGCGCTTAACCAGGGAATCAAACCCAGGTCCCTCACCAAAATTAGGAGGATGATGACCGTTGCGAAACCGGTCCACCCGGTTTTTTTCCACTCCGACATTTTAAAATAAAATTAAATAATTATAAATATAAGAAATTGATAAATGGTAGCCCGTAATTTCATTTTGAATCCACCATTCCCTGCTCACCAACCAAATACCGTCATCTACTGACATTCACAATTCTCCCGTTCGCCTGTTCACGGAAATAAGGAAACTGGTCGACTTTCTAGGTTTTTCTTTAGGCGGGACATATAGATACTTTTTGAGTCAGCAACAGCCTCCTGGAACGCCCATCAACACTCCCATCCGGTTGGCGGGTGCCAGTGGTACGAAAAAAGATAACCTCATAATACAGTGTTGAAAGAAATGATGGTGGTGATCATAGCTTGCCGTTTCAGCGATTCATCGTAGACACCGATTGTCTTCGACGCACAGTGGCCAGATTTCGCGGTCGTACGTTAGTTGATTCCTCTCTGTCTCTCCTCTAGACAATAGGTAAAAAAGGTTCGAAACGTCGTTTCCGGCACCTCGGCGTCAGCCCAGTATTCATATATTGTGCATTGTTCCACGAGGTTTAGCCGGGTCGCAGGCGTTCTTCGATGGGCCATTTAAAAAAAAATCATTTGCTTGAGATTTCTCAGTCTCCTCAGTCTCAGAGGCCTATCAACATCCATCGCCACCTTGCTGGATTGTTCCCTTTCGTGTTAAATCAATTAGATGAGCACCAGCTATTCATCTCTCTATTTTAGCATGATATTAAATGCAAATTACTTCCACGGTTTAGTTGCCACATGAATGACTTCAAACAGTAATTAGATTATTAATTTTAAGGCCAAACGAATATCTGAAGCTCAGAACTGATGCAACCCAGAAAAACATTCGGATTTTATAGTTGTAAAACCAAAAAAAGTGCTTGATGAAATAATAATTATTTTGAGTACTCAGGTCCCAGAAAATACCGACGACGACTACATTTGTGTTTGAACAAGCAGCTGTTGGTATAAATATCTAAATCGGTTATATTTCGAGAATAAATAGTTGGATAATAATAATAATAATAACTGTCGTGGCTTTATTGATGTCACGAGGACCAAAGATTTCAGCATAAAACATGACAGTATAACAAGTACTAGACACTAAAATTGTCTTTTAGTTCCTGCTGAACCTGCTCTGGTGAAACTAAAAATCGGGACAAATAAGGAATGGCCGAATTGCGATATGCCGCCGTTTTTGTGAGTATTGAACGATATAGCCTATGCATTGGTCGAAGAGATTTACATTTGGATAAATCTGAAAAGACGGGATGGGAGGGGTCACTGAAAATACGACCATCGATTAGTGAACAACTATTGAAGTGGCGTTGAACGATGATCTCTTGGATGGAGAGCATAGGCAGTTCACTCGAAAACGTGATTGTTTTAAAAAGCCAACGAGAGTTAAAAAGGTAGCACATTTCAGGCCTGGGGAAATTACTGGGAACAATTTACAAGAAGGGGAATTATACAGGCTTGGACAAAGGTTTTTATACGGCTAGAGCTTAAACCAAGTCTCGGAAGGGTTCTTTTTCTATCATTTGCTTCGAGTAATTCGATAATAATAATAATAATAATAATAATAATAGTTAAAGTTGCAGCGTCGCTGAAACCTCGGAGACCATTTGCGGACTTCTTGGCTTCTGCAGTGATGTCAAGAGTCCACACACGACAGGCACGTGTCTGGATTCGGTGCGTGGAAATCGCACACTAAGGTGAAAAAGCAAGACTAAACACTCCGTCAATTCATGTCCTCGGAATATTGCTTAGAATTGTTGGAAAGAGAGTAGAAAGAGTCTGTGGTAGTTGAAATCAATCATTTGTTTACGTAAAACGTTTCGTTATGCACAAGGTATATTCAAACGCGTCGGTAGCGTATTCTTTGTAATTCAAAATGTCAGCATATTTTTTTAGTAATTAGGCCATACGTCTACCTGTAGCTTTGTTACAAGCTCATGAAGAATTAATGGGACTGAAACTGTTAACGACAAACGTTTTGTTAAGTGTTGGATCAATTTTATGGACGTTTATGTACAGCAATTACGCCCTTCAAACCGCACTATTGAGGTGACCTCTGGCTACTTTATTTTTCATCGCAAATTAACCGAAATAAATGCACTTCATATCACTTTAAAAGTGTCGTTACCTTACCATACTTGCACAAGTCTCTATTGCGCTGAACTACCGAACTTATTTTCCATCATAGCAGTTCTAAATGTAATATAAGTGTCTCATTAAACAAATTGCGAAATTTAACAGGTATAGTTAAGGATCTGGCTTCAAATAAGAAGCAAACTGTTGCAGATTGCCGTTTTATCGTTTGTAGTCTCCATTTTAACTTTTATTTTATATCTTTGGTTAACCACAAAACGGTTTATCGCATAAGCTTTCGGGATTATCCAAATCGGAAGATACCTGATGGACTAGAACAAATAGGGAATCACCAGAAAGCCGGACGAAGCCTCAAGAGACGCATGCCCGCAGCCATCGAAGGCCACAAGCACGCAAGGTCAATCGGAGGGTTGCGGGGTCGGCATTTCCTCGTGTGCAGGTAGGGGGCGGGTAATAGTCCTTGAAATTGCCAAAGCATTTACGCGTCCACCGATGCTTTCATGTACGATAGATGTGCAGCACTCGTTCACTTTCAAGCATTTTAAACGGCCTTTTCCTCGAACGGAAAGCCCCGTATCTTTGAAAACTCAGCCTGTCGTCATTCAACCCCTTTTCCTGGTCATAAGCTGCAAAAGCTTGCGTTAAATGGTATCACATGAGTAATCTGACTGAATGATTTACTATCGTGAGTTTTACCTCCGGGTGATTGAAATAATGCGCCGGCAGGAAGAGGGTCGAACGGCGGCGGCGGTGGTGATGGTGGTGGTGGTATGTACACAATGAGCAATACATTTAAGACTACCAAGTTTGAGCAATTATGAATCACGGTATCCGCTGGTAGAGCATGTCGGTCGCGAGTCCTTGGCCGTCATTTTCAAGAGTTATGCAACTCTGTGAAGTTGTTGGTCTGATAAGTATTATAAACCGCTTTTTAAGTGGTGGCGGTTGTCAGCCATCTTCTTGAATTATTGTAAAGATGCCGGCGTCGCTAGTTGCTTCAATTGAGGTGAACGTGTCAGCTACAATATCCTCTCCAACGCTTAACGTGGAATTAAGGCGGGTTATTGAATGCCGGATTGTGCCACAGCCGGGTGATTACCGACGCACACCACTGCGGCCGGGCACCGCTTCAATTGTTGAAATTTACATAAAATGTGGGCAGAACACGCTTCCGAGCACACTGTTAAGCCCAGCGTTAGGTGCATTACGCTATGGGACTATTTGAGATTTATTTTTCACATTTGCACGCGTTCTTTTCGGGCTAGTAGGTGAGGTCAATTGTTTGTTTATTAATCCGGTGTGAGGCTACGGGGTCACGAGAACCACAACGTTCTGCCGGTATATTAACAGAAAATCGACCGGCTAACGAGAGTGGCGATTCTACTTTCCAATCACAGCATACGGTTGGTACAAACTTTTGGAGGTTCCAGTTATCCCTGTCTCAATCTTGGCGGTAAGAGACCACGAAATCAGTTAGCCAGAGTCACGCGGAGGTGCACCAACAGCAGAAAGGCGCCTTGTTGGCGTCACCACGAGTCATGAAGCTGACCTTTTAACCTTACGAGAACCCCGTCTGAAATGGACATCTGTTTTGTTGACCCCCGCCCCATAATGAAAGGTCATGATAACGCCTTTTTTATGGCGAAACCGCAGACGTCAGCGCGATGGAGTCGTCGGGTGCATAAAGCGACTCCTTACGGACTGCACATGGCAACCCACTGACGTGGGATTTAGGGATTTGACATTATTTTGGACATGCTATATTGGCTCGCGTTTTTGATGGGGCCTTACAATGGCCGGCATTTCCCATTTGCCAAACTTTATATACTTCGTGGTTTAAATTGGCCTTTCTTACAAATTTACCTTGATGTTAGGCCGAGCGTTGTGGGGTGCGCTTGTAATCTAGCAACCTGGAGGCCGGGTGGCGGAAACTGTCTCGCGCGCGTTATGGACAAGGCCTTCTATGGCCGTCATTACCTCGTTGATATTTCCTCCATTCCTGTTAAACATTAAAATGCTGAAAGTTCTGGTCTTTGTGACCTTAATAAAGCTTAAAGATTATTATTATTATTATTATTATTATATTCTTTTATTATTCTTAACCTCTTATGGATTTTCTATGTATAATCGTCACTTCCTGTAACATTTTTGTATATTTTAAATTTTCATGTTGAAAGTTTTGGTCCCCGTGACCTTAATAAAGCGATTATTATTATTATTCATGTCAAACATTCTGGTTTGGGGGCATTTCGGCATATTGAACCTTTCCTGCTGTAAAATCATAGATTGTTTGGGAATATTTTATGTAGACGGTGGAGCACGAAAAAAATAATATAAACGAATGATGCGTTGTATCGATTATCCTATCCTGTTTCCTACATATTCCACCCATCGAATCGGTGCCACTTGTTATTCGTTTAAATGCTCAAATTTTTGGTCCAATTCGCCACTTTAAAGCACTAGCAATACACATTACACAATGAGATGACAGGTTAAAACCCCTTTTTAAATTTCGAAGCTTAAAACTAAACAGGAATAACAATATTTGCCAGAACTCGCATGAAAACGTAGTCGACAGCTGACCCTAGAAACGAATGATGTCTCCAGATAATCAGGCGCCCTATTGATAGGGCGATAGAGGACATAACAGGAATAAATAAAACGGATTTTTGTATTTTCATGCGCAAAAATCGAACTATAAGTTATTATAATGGTATTTGCTTAATCAAGGTCGCGAGAACTAAAACTGTCAGCATTTAAATGTACAACAAACAAAATTGATGCGGTAATTGGCGATGATACATTGAACAGGAGACTGCATTTGCAGCCGACGATCGTCGATCCTTCGATTGTTTCTGCTGTGTTCTTTTGAATTTTAAAATTTGTGGAATCTTTCAGAATAGCTCAACACGAAATAACAACGAGTTAAATAAGCAAGAAATGGAAATTAAACCCTCTAAGTATAAAAAGTTTGACAAACTCGCAAAGGTGGCCATTGAACTCATTTGAAACACATTTTATTTGAAGCCCAATCTGATTTCTGGGTGAACCGAAGTTTTGGTCGATTTTTAGTAATTTTGAATCTCGAAGTTAGCTCCTAACAACGCGTTTCAAAGGTATTAATCATGGGAGACATTAAAAGCACTCAATTCACCCCACAATTGTTTTCAACAGTTTGGAAAATTTTAAATCGCCGCATGTCGACTCCTCTCTTTCGGAATTTTAAGTGGTCAGGGCCTGCTAGATTAAATTGTTCGTAAACTTTCCTTCTCAGTGTTCAATTACAATTAAAATTTTTAGTTTTTCCTCGTAATTAGATAGTTAATAAACTCGTCCGATTACGCCAACTGCAAAAAAACTGTATTTGGTAGCCTGACCTAATGTAAAAGCAGACACTAAGAGGTTCATTTAACATCGATTATTCATATTTGAAGATCCCAGCATCGATTGCCGCCGCCTTCCACTCCCGTTTCCCTTAATAACATTTTTTGTTAGGACAGCATCAACAGGTTACGGAACCTGCTTCCGTTGCAGAACTCATCGATCGATCTATGCCGGTCAAAGTTGCCTACTGTTTTGTGGATACTCGCATTCGAGTTAACCGCCATCGTTCAGAGATGGCAAAATCCATAAAATACTGAATATTTCAAGACTTTACCTGTGATACTCATATTGAACTCGTTTCTGAAAAATCAAATAAACTTGCACAAATAATATGTGTTTATTCGTGGTAATAGTAGTATAATCAGTATTTTTCACTTATTCCAAATTAAAATGGCTGTGAAATAAGTAAAATGAGTTTTGACATTCAATTTAATGGTGTATATGGCGCAGTTTAGTATTATTTCATCAAAATAAATATTTCGCTGCTGACGAAACCTGATTCCTCAGATCTATATCCGTAGGCATACAAATGATTTCGACCTTTGGACTGTACTGGTTTGCCAAAGTAGTTTAAGTGCTGTTTAGTTCGAGCTTGGCCTGTAAATGGGTCAATGCGTGAGAAATTTGGTCGTTTTGACGTGGTGAAAACATTTAAAATGTGAAACTTCCTCTACATAGCCTTGTCAAACATAATATACTTGATTGGTTTAATTTCCCTTTTTTGCACATTTACCTGGCTGTTATTTCCTTTATTGCCTATTAACTCATTCGGAATGTTCCACGCATAATCGCTACTTCCGTGAAAAAAACGAATACAATTATTATATCGTCCCATACGATGTTTACTAAACCACATGTTTGGGGTTTCATTCGCCCGACTATCACTATTCCATTGAATCTGCTCATCACCATCATCACAATAGCTGTTTTGGGCATCACCGGTTCATGATGTACCAGTAACATTGCGCGGACGTTTTTATCCCATTGAAAAAAGAAGGGAGATAACAGTAAGACTAAGCGGATCAGGCGATTCATTGCTCTAAAATGGCGGCCTTCTATTCGACGCGAATGTTCTTCGCGACCTTCCTCTATGCCTGCATTATTCCACTCGTTGTATACTGTTGTATACTCCGTGGTTTTCCATGACCTCAAATATTTGAACTGTTTGACCCTCCAATGTTTTTTGTAAAATTCAGTTTTCTTTTCACTCCATTCAACGCATTTCACTGTCTGTTCTCTCATTGGCTCTCATATATTGGGTGAGCCCTCCCATCCACTCTTATGTTGTCTTTCTCAATGTAAATCTCGTCGACCACTGCGAAGACTGTATCGTTTCATTCCAACAAGAAAAGCTGCATATCGCAATTCGGTCAGTTAATAACTCATCGATGCTTTTCGCGTGTAGTCTTGTTACTTGCCGAATGTAACGTACTTAATGCTGAACGTTTTGGTCCTCGAGAACTGAATGAAGCGATCATAATAATTATTACTCCCATGGTCGCTCTATGGGTTTAGCATTTTGACGCTAAATACAAATTTAAGGTGCTCGTTGCATAAATAAAGCGGCATCACATAGTCACCAGCCTGAAAGGTACATACCAGTACACGGACAATAAGGCAGCATTACACGTGTATTGGTCGTTCCAAATTTATTTAAAAGGGCGTATTTAAAAAAGCGAACCCTTAAACGAGTGGAGATTTAAGTTCGGGAGCTTCCCATCAAGAATATGCCAGAGTCACTTCCCATATCATCGGTCAACGTGTCAGTGCCCTGCACTTTCCAAAGAGATTTCCTTTACGGAGTCCATAAAGAGTGCGGCAATCTTTAATTGCTTGACAAGGTCACCTACCGAAACCTTTCACCGTGCAATTGCGTGCCGCTGCTGACGCACATTAAAACGTCGTAACTTAATTTGTCTCTAACACTGGAATGGGTGTTCGTGATAATCGAGGCCCAGCGTCCTTTTTCGACCCACACATTTTGTGGTAGAGCAGAAGCTAAAGAGGCGATGAAACCTCGAGGTCTAGCAAACAACCTAATGACCAATTTTGAAGGTGTTGACGTGCACAAAAAAATGACAACGACTTTGATTGTGGCCCCAATATTGCCCATGAATTCAAAGGTAGCTGCCTTAAAATCGTTTGATACTCCAAAGAAAAATATTCGCAACCCATCAAAGGGGCTAATTACCAGTTAGATGCTCGTGATTACTGTTCTGTGGAATAGTTGAAGTCTTCACCTACCACGTTACTATTGAGGGTGCGATTTTTATTTACCGCAGTCCAGCTGAATCGAAAATGATGTTAGAGGTCAACCGTCGAGACTCATAGATGCTAACCCCGCTAACCAAAGTAGTGGATTTGTTGAAGTTTTTATCCGAAGTAGTACATATGCGCTGAAAATGTTGGTTCTCGTGCACTCAACAAAGTACTTGTAATAATAATAATAATAATAATAATAATAATAATAATAATGGTATTCGCTTTATTAAGTTCAAGAAGACCAAAACATCCACCAAAAAATATACCATTATAAGTTACCACGAATACGGTAAATAACAGTGAGATGATAAATTAAACTGTCACTGAATATAAAGTTTGGTAAATGCGTAATGGCAGCCATTGAACGGCACTACCCATAACTGGTACCGCTGTTAATCTTATGGTTTTAATCTTGTCATTTTTAATATGTCACGTTTACCTAAATGTTTGTTACACCTTTAAATTAATTTCTGATTCCGGAAGCACAGCTTCCAACGTATTAATGAGAATCCATTAAACCGCGCAATTTAAACATCTCTAAGCACGTTGAATGCTCACGGTCGTAAAATTATCTCCATGGCTCCGATCTTTGCGATTTGACCCAGCCATTATGCTGTGATTCCAATCACCTCCTGGACCGACAACGAGCAATTAAATGAACCATCTGTTCAGATGGAATATTCGATAGTTTCCAATCACTTTGGATCATATTTTTCCTAGGTCAGGGTAATCACGTAAATTTTGAATCCGTTATTCGTTTTCAAATGTTTACTTGTAAGCTATTTCCGGAAGCAAAGACGTTTAAATTTGTCTTCTCCAATTCGAAAGTCGACCGTGCTAAAAAATAGTATTGCATGGGCCTTGGGGGCGATGTGGGCGTGAGGGATCGTGGTTGTTGTGGCAATCACTCGTTCCTTAACCGTATCCTGGTAATGCGTGCATAACTAAATACTGGTGGTCATAAAACGATTCTATGGTATGATTGCGAGTGCGGGAGAGTGTCTTGCCTGTTGCTTTGAAGTGCACGAGCACTGGCATACCCGTATATACTTCCTGCATTTGCAGCTTTATGTATCTTCTGTCTCGTTTCTCGAGTAATTACAAGAGCACCGAATGATTGTAGATGGCATTCATTCGCCTACTGACAGTAAAACCCGAGCAATAAAACACAGCATTCCTCTTCAGAAAAAATGCTTAAACCTCCTGTATTAATTTCCCAATATGCATTTTATGCGGAATTTTGTACGAGTGCTAAGCAGCATGCTAAGTGCATGTTACGTAATCTTATGGTTTCATTTAGAATGCTTCATTGCTTTGCAGACAGGTTGCAATCGAGAAACGTGGACATGAATATTGCCAAAGATCTCATTTCACACAAGTCGGCATTAAACAGGCCAGTCATTGGTTTATGTACTGGGTGTTCTGATTGGCCAATGTGTATGGTGGCATAATCTAGGTGTCTCTGAAATATGATTGGCTCAACACAAACACTGCACACTTACCGACCTCGAGGTGTCTGGATAACCCGTTTTCGACGCGACTCTTTGGAATTTAAGCTCGGAAAATGCTGGCAAGCATAGCTTCGAATTATGATATGCTTTTTTCTGCGATCTCAAGTAGTGTTCCGGTACGCTTTTTCGATACTTTCCCATTTTATAATCATCTATTCAATGCGGATTACAGTTTTTCTAAAGAAATAAGATCATGGTAAATCGACAT
The DNA here is from genome assembly GCA_028672205.1 of Proteocephalus fallax. Classification (NCBI taxonomy): domain Eukaryota; kingdom Metazoa; phylum Platyhelminthes; class Cestoda; order Proteocephalidea; family Proteocephalidae; genus Proteocephalus; species Proteocephalus fallax. The sequence goes on along the minus strand of JAPUBX010003981.1, from coordinate 3,462,706 downwards.
CGACCAAATAGTTCATTTTCCGTGGGACGAGTGTCTGATATGCGTTATGTTTTTAAAGTTGTGTCTAAATGGAACCTCGAATTTTATCAATTTCGTTGAATTCCCAGACCAGTTGGGCGTCACCCGCCTACCCGATCATCGATCTATCCAATCGTAACAATTCGAGACTTTAAAAAGATCAACAGATACGCCCATTTTTCTATCGGCAGGTGCGATCAATGGTGTTGGCGTAAAGAATAACATTAAACTTCAGAAAATTTGGAAGAAAATAGCAAAAAAGCAACTTGAGTGCGACATGACTGACGCGTGTCACGGATAAGGCCGTTGAACCGTCATCTATATAGTTTACGAGGTAAATTTGCTCTCTTCCAAATTTACCTCGTTACTATTTCCAGTAATCGTGTCTAGTTAGTCTTATACATTTTAATGACGACAGTTTTTGTCTTCTTGAGCTTAACAAAGCGAATACCATTACTGAAACAACGTCAAGGTAATTAAAGTGGTGGTTTAATATTTGCCAAGCTTCATGTGTTCAACGCGGGTTATCGTCAGCTGGCACACATGATGGAACATCGACACTATTGACTTCGCTTGTACAGCGTGAAACCTGACCAGCTGTTCAATCTCTAATCAATAGTTCGGTTAACATAAATTAGAATCAGTTTCCGCATATTATTCTGCATCATCGCGTTTTGTGGTTTAAATTATTTGCATTAAATGGTACATTGTATCCTGTGTAATCGTGATTGATTAATTGGGGTGAATCATACTTCGGCTTCACGTTGAATTATGAAAGAGTTTCGCCACTGGGATTTCTTAATTACTAGCTACATTTCACCCTTTAGTACTCGTATTCCGGCGATAGCCAGTCTGCAAACACTGACAGTAGTCAGCAACAAAATTCCCTCACAACTCCCCCATCTTCGCCCGAATTACCGCGTGGCAGAGCCTCTCTAATTTCAACGTCTCGATGGAGTTTTTCGGAAAAGTTATCTCTTTCGATTCAACCGTCCCCCAAAGCCACACACGTGGTTCAACAAGATGTGAAAACCCGACAAATAGGCCGTTCGCAGTCTTTGCGACAATTCAAAATCCCCAAAGCTTCTCAAACCATTCACCGAACACGCTCGGAAAGTGAGTTCAGCTCGTTGTATGATTTGACCTCGCTTACATTTTCTCTGTAATTACACATCATCATTGATGTTGTTTTAACAAGACGTCAATTCGCTGGACACCGAATTTATGAAGACATCGAGTCACGTTGAATCCAAGGAAGATCCCCAATGCTCGAGGGATGCCCACCGGCAGGAGGAGTCGCCAATGGCCATCACATCTACCGAACTGCCACCATCGATAAGTGATTTGGTTAAAAGGCGCCGAGAAATTGAGGAACAGGTCGGTCTACTGACGGCGCGAGTGTTGGAATCTCTCCGCGAAGAGTGGGTAGGTTGAATTATTCGTGTTATGCCATGCTGGTTTTCGTAAACCAAATATTTGTTGCCACATAAACATACCTGAGGTTGTGGTCAGGTTTTCCGCAAATTAGCTCTCACATACGGTTCAGGATTTATTACGGCCTCGACTGTTTGTGTTTTTAATGATCGTCTAAAAGACCGGTAAGCATATTGTGAACGCTTGAATTGATTTCGAAACCCCGAGTTCCCAAATATTCGTGGCAGGTGGTCTACTTACTATGCCACGAGAGTGTTAATGTATACGAAACGCCAACAACCATTCAATACTATCGTTAACAAGAAATGTTTTAAACATCCACGTCCAACTTGCGGAATATCAAAACAGCAAATGATCAATCGACACGGAATACAAAATAACTATTTATTGATGCCAAATATCCAAATAGAATATACTTATCGCTCAATGTCAGTAATTGAGTAGCCCCAGTGCCGTATTGTCCCCCGTAACGAAAAGGCGATGCTTTCGAAATAACAATGACAGAGATCAAATTGATGAGCGCGCCGTTTGGGCTGCGTTTTGTGATTCCACGACAGTTAATTCATCCACGAGACCTTGGATGTCCAACAAAATTCAAATTTGTGCCAGTATCTCCTACAATATAATAAACAGCCTTCATGTGTGTTGCCATGATGATTATCGGGAATATTTGGGAACAGTTGTCGTCCCAGTACTTTGGGCGTTGAATCCAGGTTTCTCACAAACGTGTACGTGCATTCTGAACTCTAAACCGTCGGGTCACCAGCTGGGCAAAGCATGAAGTTCTCTCTAACACGACTTTGAACAACCGTGAAACCGGCTTCAACTATTGTTTATTCGAAATACGTTCCCGTGGAACAGCTCAAATCACCAAGTTATTTGCCAGTCTGTAAAGGATTGTTGTATGAATTGGTTTAATTTTTATTCTCCCACTATAAGTCATTACGCGCCGCAAATAGTTGACATGAAAACCAAGTAATTGAGCCCCTTTTCAGTTGCCATCGCTGCAGGTCAATGTTCTAGTTCATATTTTTCGTAACGCTCGGAAGTTTTGTAATTCTGAGGCTTGGGATGTTACCCTTTGCCCCTTAAGAGTATAAAGGAGATCACCAATTGGTGAAAATATTACCTCGGACAAAGTTCGCATCTCACGTGATACCGCCGTCAGAGCATGTGCAAACACGAGTTCTCTGCACTTTATAGGCGCTTAACGACACAAATGCGAACATGTTCAGGTCTCTCCGATCACCGTTTAGGTCAAGCTTACTTTGTGTTTGCGCGCACATTGCCCCACTTTGACACGAAGCAAATTTTCCAGCGACAGGTCCATAAATCTCATTGGACGTTTTTTTCTTGAAGACTTCATGTCTGTGGTAGAAACCATTCTGTTGGATTGTTTGACTGGTCAAATTGACAGGTAATTTTTAATATAATCCAATTGCGGAAGGTGGGACTATGTAGAGAATTGACGATACGGACTGTTTTAAGCATCAGATCGCTTCCCCCTTTTATGTGCTCATCTGTTTAACGTTTTATTCGGTTTAAATATGTTCGGGATAGCAGTGATAGCAGCCCGCTGGCGTAGAGGTTAGCGGCCTCTGTCTGTTTGTGAGAGACTCTGTGTTTGACCCCCGGGTCAGGTCGTACGCGGCGGCTGAGCGACCTAGAGGCTCTCGGGTCAAGGCGGAAACCGGTTGCTGGTCCTGCATCATCCGGAACTGGATAACCGATCTCAGTTCCGCGAGTCGATGTTCCATGTGTTTGTTCAGTGTCGGGTGACGCCGCGGCCGCTTCGGGTGGCACTGGGGACGCAAAATGTTGCAAATTCCCAAGAAACGCCATCCATGATGCCGGTTTATCATCTAGCAGGAGAATATCGAAATAAAAATGAATCCATAACAGCCTCCGAGGAATAGCAGGGGCTTATCTTTGTTTGTAGTCCTCTAAGATTCATTATAATTCAACATTTTAAACGAGCAGAAGAGCTAATAAGACCATGGGAACGTGGTAGTAGTAGTCGGCCTTCAGAATTCCACTTCGAAATCGCAGGCCAAATTAGTGTTCGTTTGCTTCGACCATTTAAAATGAATCCTTATTACGTGGAAGCAACTCAAACTGTGGACGAAATGTTGTCCGCTGTTCTCGAACATTCGGTATGACAGGCACATCCATTGTCGTCCATTGAAGTAAGAACAATACTAGATGAATTAATGTTATATCGGGAAATATTGTAGCGGCAACGCTGGAATTAAATCAGAATCCCCCACAAATGAATTAGAGTTTGTAAAACCCCCTTTATGATAATCTCTTAAGTGATTTTATTGTCAGCGTCTGAGAGATCGACGACTCAGCATTGGGAACCAGACTGTGTGCCCTAATTGCAGGGGAACATTGTCTAGCCGACTTTTGCTGATTGATAAAAACATAATCAGCGTCCCGTCTCTGATTAATTTCCACAAAAGTCAATATTATATTAACATCTCAAATACCTTTTTTTGCACCTCACGTAGCTTTTGACCGGAGTTATCCCCGACGACTTCAAGCATGTCGAATCCGTTGTCACAGCACAAAATCCCAATCTCAAGACCACATCATTCCCGCTCACCAATCTCTTGATGCCCACCGACCAATCGGAAACGAGTTTCAAACCCGGCACTTGTGACCAGCAGGTGATTTGCGTGGTTGGCATCATTTCATGCATAGACAAACTGCTCATTTGCGGTAGGATATCATATATATATATATATTAGAGGTGATGGGGGGTTATCGTGATATTTTGATAAATTATTGGTGGCGTCGTGCTAAGATGAGTTTCCAACGCTTCAAGGCTCTGGGGTTCCATGTCTCAAACTTCCTGAACCAACTAAAGGATCAGGTTAGTGCCTTCCAGAGACTAAGTAAATTCCACCGGTTTTCCTAGTAACCTTTCGGGTACTGACATGCAAAACGACTACTTCTTGTGGCGAGCCACTGAGTCGATGCTGGACGCTGTGGCACGGTAGCCGCGGGGGACACTTTAAGAAATTTATTTCTGCAAAATCGATTTTAACAGAATGCACTGAAATCCGAAATCACACATTCTAAATCCATACCCCTGTCGAATTAAAACGCACCATCATTAATCATGCGGCGAAAGCGCCCCCTATGCTATCCGTTGCAGACCTCGGAATATGCCGGCTATTCTCCGTGCATGTGAAAGGTCCACATGACCAACGGTACTGGGAGAGGGGTTTGTTAATTAGAATTTGCCTCGTTATCATAGGCCACCACGGTGCTTGTGTTGATATCACTCATGTGGGCCAAAATTACCATGACACGGTGTCTCCAATTTAGGTGTAGGACAGGGATTGCGCCGGCGCAGTTATTTTTCATTCCATTCTACGAGCAATCTTGCCTCTTTTACAGGAATGTTCAAATAGAATGTCAGTTTCCAGTGAAATGGACACCTCCATGCTCCAGTCCATTGATGAAGCGGATCACAGCATCGACTATGGCAACCTCAGCTCTCTGGATTCGTCCTTTTCCTCGACTACGGGAGGAGAGGTAGGTTTGCAGTTACAATTATTTTTCTTTTGCCCAAATCCCACCAAGAGACTGACTTTCCTCAAGTCGGGGCATAGCTTTGTCGTGTTATGCCGCGTCCTGGTTATTAAGGAGTTGAGTTTTATCCTGTTTGGTGGCTTTATACTCGCTGGAAGCAACTATAAATATTGGTTTCGTCGGACCATCGGATGATAGCACGAATAATTACCGATTATCTCCTGCGATTCCTCCATTAAGGGCAAGAGGACCAACACTTTCTGCATGGATACACGTTAATAAAGAACAGTGTATCAGAATTGTACACGAAATAACTGTTGCCGTAGCAATTTTACCTGGCCAGGTGTAGCTGAAAATCGAGAACAATTGGGAAATGCAAATTGCGATTTGACGCCATTCGTGTAATAGCAGAATAACAAAAGTATTAAGTAAAATGAAATGGAAGTTTGATAGTTAAGTTTATATTGCTTGACCTGGCATTCTCCTGTCTACTGGAAGGGAATCGCGCTCTACGATCAATTTGTCGATTAATTCTACTTGCTCTTACCGCGATCAGTAAACTATTATTTCTCATAATTCGGTCATTGGTCGTGCAAGAGCGCATTTATTAAATATTAAATTATTTAATGCTTCGCTCATGTTTTCTAGATGGAGAACTCTTCCCGGTGGTCACGATCTGACATCGCCTCGGTTAATACGTTCAGTCTGACGAATTCTGAATCCAAAGGGGAGGATTCGGCAAAAGAAACAATCAAAAAGAAGCTCTTGTCGCTGGACCAGGATCGCGCCATCGTTACCCAACTCTATCGCGTCCACAAGCAGCAGGCCACCGAGACGAATATATCGGCATTCAGGAATGCCTATAAATGCAACGCCCACAAGGCAGGCAACGTTTCCGTCTAATTCGAGCCACCCACGTCAGCATGATCAATTGCTGACCCTATTTTGTTGTTCTAGTTGAAACAAATCGACCAAGAAAAGAAGTCCCTGAATGCCCAGCTTCGTCAGCTTGACATCACCTTCCAGTCATCCGGAAATCTTGCTCGCTCCGCCAGTCTCACGACAAACAGTCTGCCGAGTGGCGATTACACCAACACGGCCGCCGCCGCTGACACCCTCCCCAGCAGTCATGCAGACGGCACAGTCGCTTCCGCCGAACCGGCAATTTCCACCCTCCCTCGCCGAAAGACCCTCCAATTGCCCTCCTTCACGACCAGCTGCAACTTCAGGATGACTGGGTTCAACAGACGCCGTCCCGCGAGGCCGACAATACTGCCTCAGCCCCCTACGCCCGACCAGTCGCAAAACGGTGGCGCTGTCATCGCTAACCGCTCTGCACGGAGATCCATTCTCCCCTCCAACTTCCGTCTTCCCATGAGGAGGCAGGGGCCATCGTCGAGGTGTCCGGTGGTGAAAGCGACGACCTCCGCGGAGATGATGGAGGTTAAGATTGCCACCCAACACGTGATGCCTAGGGTGAGCTCGCATTTCATGACTGATCCTGGGTTCGACTGCCAGTCCAGGCCACCAAAGTATGCCCTGCGAAGCGGCGTGCGCACGTTGTCTAGACTTTGAGACTGAATCAACCGGACATCAACCAACCCGAGTTCCACGTGTGGTAATGCATCCATGGAACCGGTTTATGTTCTAGCAGGAGAATGCCGCACGGAAAAGGACTTCTGCTGCAGGGAAAAAAAATTGAAGTGTTGTGGTGCCTTGCGATTTGCAGTACGGTTGATTTAATCTAAATTAATGTCAAACTTGATCACAGGACCTCTCTCGACCCATAAATCTTCACATGCGATTAGTAATTCATGAAAAAGGGGTTGTATGTCGACCACACCGAAACTGTGGTTGTTTATATGCAATAATTTCAAAGTGCAACGTCGTTAGAGGCTTTCGGCACTATCATTAGTTCGTTTTAGCGGTCAGTTATTGGTCCCTTATCTCGTAAATGTGGCTCCCGGGGACCAAACATAATGGAAGTAATTACAGTGCGATAAAACTATGTTAAACGTTGGCTAAACTCAATATACTTCGAGGGTTTAATTCACCTTTCTTGCTAATTTACCTCGTGGTTATTTCGTTTATTCGTGTTTACTTATTGTGCATTTTCTAGCCACAATCGCCACATCTTGTATCAATTCCGTTTGTTGCAAATTTTGGCCCGCGTGACCTTAATAGAGCGATTGCAATTAATTGATTAATCGTCTGACCCATTTGTCTAGAACCGTTGGAAAAGCATATCGTCAAAAGAAAATATATTTTTTTCATGTTTTATTCTTCGCATGTACAAGGCGCCATCAATCATAACGGAGCTTATTTGAGTGGGCTAATCTTTGTCTGAGGTTTCGTGATAATAAAAATTATGTGGAAAAAACGCGATCACTTCACGTGAAAAGGGCAGAGTAAATCCCCAAAAACGCAAACGATTTCGATCCGAAAGCACGTAAACTAAGTAACGCATGTGGTCTCCACACGCCGTTTTAGCGTTTTGCCTCATTTGACGTCCTCAATGAACCCGAGGGTCCCCAGACGACGGATTCTTCGGGTGAGCGAAATCGACTTTCTGCGTCGACTCCGTCGCTCGACGCGATTCCCACAGCCAAGAAGCGCCGCCAAACCTCCTACTTCAACAGAACGCGGTTCGAACAGACGGACAGGTCAGTCGAGTATTGTCCTGGCGGTGCATTGATCGCGATGACCAGTATTATCATCAGACGCCTGACTTGACTTACCACCTCTTGCACAGATTTGTTAAATCATGTCGTTTTTTCACCCCCCCTCCCTCCAGTTCGTTTAAGCTGAACAAAATGTTTAAACGGTGGGTTTTCGCTTCCAAAGGTGCCTTAATTTCCCCGCTCTCTGTACGATGACATTTTACGTTTATAGTTCGTCATCGCCGCATAACTTTCTTAAACGGTGTGTTTACTAGTTCTTAAGAGGCTTGCTATCCCCTTTTATCATTTGGCATAATGGAATCGACGCATTGTATGCTTTTCGTTAACATTTTCTCGAAATCTTTTAACTGCTTTCAAGAAGATTCGAGTTTTTTCATTTGTATTTCGAATTGAAGACATGTTTTCATTTTTGTGCAGTCAAAACAAGACTCGGTGCAGCAGCGCCGAGAAGGGCGGTCGAACGGACACCCTGAAACGCAGCGCAACGACCGAGTTACCCTCTGTTGATCTGCTGGACTCAGCGCCGCCTCCCCCATCAACCTCCGCCACTGGCACGCAGGCCGTCTTGATGCGCCGTCGAAGCGATAACACTGCGGATAGTCCGATTCGTTGCATCTGTAGCTGTATCTCTGACCACGACCCAATTCAAGTGCCGTCGTCGATGATCAAATGCGGCTGTTGTGAGGAGCAAAAGGACCCGGAGAAGGAAAACCAAGAGATTCTGGGCGCGGAAGAGGTGACTCAGCCAACGCCGATTCCACTGAGACGAGCCTGTCCAATTGGTGGAGAGTGGAGTGGCGAGGGACGAAGCGACGATACTCCCACCCCGCTGAAGACCCTGAATCCTCTGGCGAGGCTGAAGGAGTCGGCACGTTCGTCGTTTTTAGGTCGAAAGGCTGGCAGATTCTCGCTCCGACCCTCTGCTTCCAAGTGATGGAGCAGTTGATGCCGTGTATATATAGACGTGATCTGCGTACACGACCTGTTTAATTCCCATGAAATTTGTATCTCACTGCCCAATTATTGTTATTTTATTATGTTGCTGCACTTTAACCCTGATGATTGCGGGTATATTAACAAATAGATTTGCTACTTAATCGCGATGTATGATTTGTTTGAAGCGGTCTTTTCAAATTCAAATGCTAGTTTTTTTCAGATTGAAGCTTGCGCCCCCACCCGTTCAAAAAAACAAAACAAAACCAATATACCTGTCCCCGATCCATATGCAGCGACAATTAATCTTTGGTTTCGGTAGTTATGTGTTTCGTCGGTGTCCATAGCTGCTGTCCTGTTTTCTCTTAGGCTGGTTTCGTGGTTTCCGGTAGACCACACGTTTGACCAAGACCGTTTTTGGTGCCTGTTCTACTTTGCATTATTAAGTAGCGGGGACTTTTGAAAATAATGAAGTATGATAATTTCAATGCCAAATAACGCAAAATTCAGTTGTAACGCTCAGCGAAAGCTGTAATGCGTGTGATATAACAAATATTTTTACGTGTCTTGAATTTGAATTTTGATAAACCCCGATGAAATTTGGCCTGCAACGCGGTAATTTAAACAATTGATCACTCATCGCGCCACATTTCAATTGTACACGAGTTATTGATTTTATTTCATTTAAATTGGAAGCTAGCGCATGAATGTCGCGTGCATTTTCGGTCTAAAAAGGGCGTACTAAACGGCATCATGAATAACAACTTAAAGGGACAAATCCTCCTACACCGAGTATGTCATTTTAGAAGACAATTGAGTGCTCTTTCTGGTAGGTCCTACAGACTGATGACCACAAGCGGGCTCGGAATCAAGAGTCATCCATTAGGGAGCAGATTCAGGCCAAAAAGATGTTTGAAAACATGATTTGGACTGCAGACAAGGCCACAGCCAGCACGAGGCCATATCTTATAAGACGACTCCTCGAAGTCAAAAACGACGAATGTCATTTTATGGATGAAATGAAGCAGGTGCGGTTCTGTGTCATTTGGGTGACTGCGGCAACAAGCCCTGTTAGCTTTAGTGTCTGTTTCGTCCAACTGTAGAAGGAAATATCTGAAGAGATGAACAAGAAAAATGTCCTTATTGAGAACAAACTGGGACAGTATGTTGCCAGGGAGCACTTCAAGGAAGAATCACAGATTAAACGATCGGCTGCGTTGCGTGCAAATGAGTAAGTAATCTTCACGGAATTGTAATAGTGTAGCTATTTGTCACCTTCTATATAACTATGCATGTTGTGTTATAGGCACGTGTTAAAGGGTTAGGGCTAAATGAGTCAGTCTCTAGAACCCCTTGTGTATTCTTCCCCACAGTCCGGTTTAAAGTCCTCGCCTATTCTCTACTTGATTCGTTGCAGACAGGGTCGCCACTTGTAATCTCAAGAGAATGAACCGCTATTCGCTTTTATAAGCACACTCAAAGAAACACCAGGCATACAGAAAACTGAAGACTTTTATTTAGCGGTTTTAGTTCATTACTTCCAAACTATAGATGTTGAAAATATGAAATTAGAGATCAGTGCTAAGGTTGTTGGACCAATCGGGAGAAGAGTCACGAGTAGCAACCTGAGTGGAGGTGATCGCCCGTTGTTGAGTCATGGCGAGTGTCGCGGTTGTAGGGCGGAGATTTCCTCTTCTTTAGTTTTTTCAACGTCACCCTCATGAGGCGAAGAATAAAATTTCGTGATTGTTTCGTTCTTTTTATCATTTAAATATACTAGCTGAGAAACGGTCTTATAATCAGATTATGCTTTTTGCTCTAAACTCGTGTTAAATAAGCAGCGATCAACATTTTTCAGGAGAAAAACGTTGTGAGCCATTAACGTAACGTTAAAAAGTATATTTAAGGCCTGCGAAGCTCAATATAATATTTACTTTCAGTCATCAGTTGGCGATTTTCGCGAGGCAGATCCGTTCTCGCGCCACGGGAGTGCTTCAGCGATCGCAGATCATCGCGAATGAGCAAAACAAGCAGCGACGTGAGGTGCGATGGATATTTGCAGTCATCATTTGCAGTTCACCATTTTTTGTCCACCATTTGCACCAATTCCGTTACTTCCACACCTGTCATCGAGGTATTCTGGATTCTGGTGTCAACCTTCCCGTGACGTGTCCACGAAAGGAGCAGCGCGGGGTCCTTCAACGACTCCGTGAAAAAGGCAATCACAGCAACCTGCTCGATAAACCAATTATTTGCTGTTTTTATTTACAGGCTGAAGCTAAGGCCCAAGAACGGAAGTGGTTGGAAAACTTTATGGTGGCGGTTCAAGAGGCCGAATGTCGGGAAAGGATCACGGAATTCAACAAAAAGAAGGCTTTTCGTGAAGCAATGGACAGCCAGGTGATTGACTGGGTTGTGAATTTAAATGGGGCGTGTCCACGAATGCAGCGATCTGCATTAACAACCTTTTTGTGAGTGACCTTGGGTTGGACTCCTAGGTCAGGGTACCAAATATGAGCCGGACGCAGCGGCGTGAGCCTGTAATCATGCGGCGACGCCGGGGCTGTCACGTGGTTACTGGTGATGCAGCGGAAAATTACGACAACAACGGTTAGTCATTTCCCAGAGAATGAGGCACTACTAAAATTTATCGCGTATTTGCACCGATAATGTGAAGTCGATCAATGAATGGGGAAGTCCTCGACTGGTTGGTAATTTCTTACTGGGAGTGCTAACTTGGGACTCCAAGGACGGCCGCACAGAGCACCAAATCGACTTGCTACAGAAGGTCTACGGGATACGTCGCTGGAAACGGAACTGGATCACAATCTGTTCCGACTTGGCCTCGTTCTGCGCCGCTCACCGACAGAGCTCTCAAACCTCTGTCTTGCGCCGTAACCATGCACAGGTTGGCGCTGCTGAGCAGTGGACAACTAAAAACGTGGATAAGCACCGTCAAGGCGGTCGTGGGGCGATTAGAGCTAAAGAAGTCTACGGGATGCGTCGTTTGAAGCAAAACAGGATCACAATCTGTTCTGCCCCGACTGTCTCCGATCGCCGTGCGTGGGCGACTGTGATCCACGATATCCATGAAGTTGCCTGCTCATCCTCTGGCAGGAGGAGCTAGTCACACGAAAGGAGAGGAAGAAAAAATCGATTGATAAGTTATTCAAATGCTCTCTGAAACGAGGCAGCAGGTTTTGTATGGTTCATACTCAACAAGGAATTCGATTCACAGCTGAAATTCGAATCAAATGGGTGAATTGCGAAAGGATTTAACAAAACGTTGCCTTGTGCCTCGAATTAAGCAAAACGGGCATCACGTGTAACCGTGATCCGGATTCAATTCGTTTCAAGATCGTTTTCCAAATTCTCTAAGATTTTTCTGATAATTTTTCACTTCAGCTAGACATCCCACCTTCCGTTAAATGTCGAGATTTCGAAGTCGAGAAGAAGCGATGCGAATCCATAGTTTCAAAAGAATTGGCTGAAATCAAAGCGTAAGATAAAAATGATAATGATTTATTTGGGTTTCGAAGAATAATTAAACACGCATCCAGTAAATAAAAAGGGGGTAAATTAGGAAGAAGGCAGATTAAACCCGCAACGAATATAAAAATTGGTAAACGCGAAATTACATCCATTGAACGACCCAATCCGATATTGTGTGGCGCTTATTATTTGTTTATTTTGCTCATAAATGCAGAATTTAAAGAACCAAATCCGGCGTTTCTTTTCTAAAATATTCGGAAAGTTCCGAGATTTGAGTAAAGAGAAGCGTCCGGTTTATTCCCGAAACTGTTAGACAGGCTATTCAGCATAATGAAAATAGTAAATAGTTTCTTCTGAAGTTTTCAAATGGTGAAAACCTGATCGTTACCAGTTTTATTCAATCGCAACACCTTTCGCTTTTGTGAGTATTTTTTTTCAATGAGATGAGCTTGTCAGTCGATCACAACATTTTAGGGTTTGTGAATCTGTATCAATAAGATGTGTATCTTAGTCAATTGATTAAACGATTATTTTACATCATGATTTAAATGCTTCTTCAGTCGATGCAAATGAATACGTCTGTTTTATAATTTGAAATTTGTAATCTAAACAGTAAGTATCAGTAAGAATCGAATAGTAAAATGTAACGGAATTTTCATAAAGATTTAAAAAAAGAAACTAAACGGGATCGTTTTCACATTTGGGGGTAGATCGTGTCGGATATGAGGCTGATTATGCCACCGGCAACATTCGTGAAGCCAGCTTGTCCTCTTACAGGAGACAGCGGAAAAATTAACGACAATGACGGAGGCAGGGAGGCATTCAATGCGATGAAATTCGTGTTTGTTCTTGAGGTGGCAGGAATGCAAATTAGCGGGGGGGAGCTCGTCGTAACCTCAAAGCAACGATCAACCGATAAACGTCACGAAACGAACAAGTAGTTTTGGGAGCAGACATTTAATGGAATTTGCGATGGAGCTGTCTTGTGTAGAACAATTAGATTGTTCTCGTTTTTCATTGTATCCATAGCCCGGAACGGAATAATTGCAGCAGCTTATCTGCACAACCTTGTTGTGTAGAGTAGTACAACGGCAACAAAGCCGCCGACAGCTGTTGGGTTGATCTTCACATACTATACCACTCCCAAGTGCATTTCCCTGGCTTCCAATCGTCTGACCTTTTGATCCCCTGTAGGCTTTTATAAATAATCTCGTCTCCTGGTCGATAAAAGTTCCACTGAAACCAAGCCACCATTATTCATATCACTTCCACTAATTTCTCCATCCCTGCTTTGAGTACATGAGATGACCCTCAAACCTCTATATTCTATTCTGTCGCAATGTACATTTCCCACAAGAACGGCTACATGGCTCAATTGTTTGATTCTCTATTTTACCCGAGTTTTAGTTGCATAATCAGGAACTCTGATACCGTTTTCACAAGTAGTATAGTTACCTCCTAACGCCGATCGTTTTGATCATCGTGGTCTTCACAAAGCGATTACCTTAATTATTTTTACTAAATTTTGATAAACAAGCTCCACGCGATTGGAAATTTGAAAGTTTGTGTGAAATTTGTTCGCATACCTGTCTTGTTCATTATTGTTTTAGTGAAAAGGATGCCGCCTGGAAGCGAAAGCAAGAATTGAAGGCCAGCTACATCGAAATGTTGGCACTTCGTCACCAGGAACGCGCCGACCAGATACAGGCTGAAAAGGATTACGAGGAGAAAAAATTGCGCGAGCAGGCAGCTATAAACGCCGCCAATGATGCGACAAGCAATGCTCGACTCAAGAATATCGAGAAGTTGGCCAAAAAACAGGTAAACAGCGCCCCCTTCCATTTTGCTGCTGCAAAGTCGCTGGGTGAAACCGCGTTGCTATTTGCGTGCACGGCGTAGTGGCTTTTGAAATAAGAACACCAGGATGGCGTCACAAGTCTATCTCAAAGGTCACTGAACCCTCTAGGTTCGTGGTCAGGAGATGCGACGAAGGAGACGAGCGTGATCCCGGCGTTCAAAAGAAGCGTTGGCTCGTGGAAAGCACTCGTCTTTTTTTGCGTGCGGCTTGCGTCTCAACCGTTCCGGATTGGAAAGTGGTTGACCAATAGCCAATCGGTTTTCCGTCGGGAGTTGCCGCAGCTGCATGAAGGATGCTACTCGCAGCCACGGTTGTGCGGGTTGAGTGCCAGCCGGTTGAAATTAATCACGTGTGACATGGCAAACCCTTCGTTTATTACGTTTACTCCTTTATGATACCACTTTGACGCAACCATTAATCTTGCAGGAGATTGCAGCCAACCAGCTTCTCGAACTCAAAGAGAGCGAGAAGCAGTCTCTGGACAGCCGAGCGGCGGTGGCATCGCAGGAAATCGGCATTGGCAAGGCGGTGCTTCTCTCGGCCCAGGAGGCCGATGAAATCTACAAGGAGCCGTTTCTACGCGTCAAGATGCAGTTGGACTATAGCCAAGAGCTCGGGCGAATCCGCGCCGTTCGGGAGGCACAAATTCAGGTTGTCGTTGTTGTCGCCTCCTTGTGTGGCCTCGGTCCCTTCGATTTGGGTGTGAAATGGAACAATCGTGTTTGATTTCCAAAGACGCGGATAGTGTTGTTTTCCGCATTCTTGCTTTGTCGGTGTGGGACCTGGGTTCAACTCCAAGGTCAGACCACACAATAATGGCATTGGGGACGCCACTTACAACAGTACTCCCGACAATCTTTATTGCAAACCCCCATGAAGCCGGTTTATTCGCCCAAATTTGATTGATTTTTGTGTGTAGCGGCGTGCCCAAGTTTCAAACCTGGTTGAATGTTTGATTGGCTGAATAATTGACACCCTCGAAAGTCGGCATCATATGGAAAACGTAGTGAAGTTAACAATCACCCAAGAAGTGTTCTTCATTAAGTAAATCCATCTTAATTGAAATTCATATAATGGTCTCTTTGTTGTCTAGGCAGAGAAGGATCGTCTTCTAAAGATTGATTTGGAATATTTGGAGCAATCCAAACGGGAGGAGGCTCGTCTTAAGCGCGAGGACGAGCTTCGTCGGCGAACTGGTCTTGAGATGGGCAAATGTCTCAGGGTGAGTTCTCTAATTTGAAATTCTGCATTCATGCGACCGTTTTCAAGTACAACTCAGATTACACAATGTAGGAAGACGCAATTCATCAGTTTGATACGAACTTATTACCTCTACCGCCAACTTCTGTTCACTGAAACATCGTTTATCGGATTTCAGACCGAGGCGTCGTGTTTATTAAACCTGCACGTTCACGTCTAAATGTATATTCACATAAATACGTTTTCTACTTTCTCTATTGTCCGAACTACCGGCGATTAACCATTGTTGGTTCCCGTCAATATTCAGAGCCAAATCGACGATAAATTGGCGGAGGCGAAATTGAAACGCCAATTGGACTTGGAGGCTGATTGGAACAGAGATGCCGATCTACGAGAGCGGGAACGCGAACTCGAGGGTGAGAAGAAGAAGCTGATGAATGAATTCGAGACCTGGCGATCCCACCTCATGCTGCCTGATCAGCCAGGGGTCGCCGAATGCGCCAATCGCATCGATCAGGCACAGCGCACCAAAGATGCTCACCGAAGTGCCTGGGTGACTGTAAGTCTGGGATTAGTGTTAGCCTGGTTGATGGGGTTGCACTACGGCAATCCGAATTTCCAAATGGTCAGCGACGTTTATGGGGCACGAAAAATAAGGCACACTCCCGACTTGACATGTGTCGTGATAGGTAGATCGATTGTAAGGGAATGGGCTTCATTGAGACAATGAGGACCAAAACTACAGCATCAAAATGTACAACGGGGACCATATAAGAGACTGGAATTTGCGAGCGGTTAAACGATTCATCCGCGTATTCCTTCTATGGTCTTCATCTGCAGTTTTACAATCTGTTTGATTAATTGAGAATCGATAAAACATACTTCCGGGAATAAGCGTGAAAACATGATTGTCGCATGACCTTTAAGATTCGGATAAAGTTAAAATGAAACGTGATATTAAGGTAAATTAGCCAGAAAGGAATGGCGATCATAAAGTCGGCGCATCAATCACAAACATGCGCCAATGTAAGCCGACTACATTATTCGATTGTAAAACGAATATAAGAAAACAGTATTTCACTTGTGGAACCTCATTTAGTTAGAAATTTCAGTTAGACGTACATTTTTTATGGTTTTGAGTTGATGGTGTTTAAATAAATCTTCGTGTGTCGTGCCTCCTCCAAATGTTTGAATATCTAATAGGGTATCTAGATGTTTAAACATTATCCACACCCAATTCTTTCAGACCTTAACTATAGCATGTCTAGAGTTCTGTTTCTTCTTCTTTGAGGCGTCGGCGGCTGGCTCCTCCTACAGCCAGAGGATGAGTAGCCGGCAGCCTCATGGATGTCACTGAGAGATTTTCTTCCCAGCTACCTGCACCACGTTTAGTCCGCCTGTCAGCGGTTCTACCCCGAGGCATTACAGACCCGCGACTATTCAGAGGTGCAACTTCTGCCCAGCAGATCTAGCGACCGAAGCTAGTACAAACCATATTTTTGAGAGCAGAAGAATATTTCGACAATACTAGAAACTTAATTCAAAACGAAGTAGACCGTTTACCATTGCATATTCATCACGAGAGGTTTTTAAATCAGCAAGCAAACAAATATCAGTATAAAATTTGAATGAATTGACATAACTTAAATGCAGTCGAGATTGATTGCAGTCTAGAATGATTTTGGAAAACACATAAAATTTTCAAAGATTCGAACGATTGCGTTTATTTTATTATGCAAATATTGCAGGATGAATCTATTGTCGTCCTTTTCCAAGTCAAGTATTGAAAAATATTTGCCCGAAAAGGCCAATCACTGAATCCGATTGTTTGACCAATCAGGTGCCATTTCTGTTTTCAGGAAACCCACGACAGTTTCGGAAAATGGCACCCAGAAAAGCCCTACCATCCATTCATTGCAAAAGGCCCCTAAGAGGAGAAACAGGAGTCACCACCCATCCGTCTTATGCATGTTTAATTATAACTTACCAACCGTAGAACCTGCTCCTTTTGTTATCATACGCAAAGTTACGCACATCGATAAGCTGTTACAAATGCACTGTTATATAAACCGAACTTCAATCGTCTAGACGTGCTATGCACCAGTCCATTTAAAAGGCAACATTGAAAGACTAAATAATTACATTGACAATGAATCTATAGTCAGGAGATCGATTATCACATAGTCATCATTGAACACCATAAGAAGAAAGAAAGATGCCGGAGTGTTTACAGTAGCCGAAACAGAATACTTTTCTCTGTCTGGCTGGAGATCACGACGAAAGACAATATCAAAAATAAGGTATTGCCGTTGATAAAGTCGAAATGTTGAGCGGCAGCGAAACGCGCCAAGACAGAGAAATGGGATTTGTCTTCGATCATACACTACTACTGAAGTAATAAAAGTAGTATGGTTTTTACAAGTTATTGCATGTATCTGTTATTGCTGGAAGTATTCGTCATTCGGTTTTTGGCCACAGGCAGGCTGCTCTTAAGGCGCATTGGGGTGTTGTGGCAGAGGCGGTGAAGGGGTCTGGAGAATCGCGAAGGCGGGCGGGATGGTGACCGGGGACGATGCGTCGTCGAAGAGGTCGGGCGTCACACCATTGGACGGCGTCGTCGTCTTCAAACGAGAGAGCTGGGCAAGGAAAGGCAAAATTTGAAGGTCAAATGGAGGCAGTGGGGTCACAAAATTGCTCAGGATCAAAGTGGTGTCCGAAATTTGGTAGGATATGTAAGTCCAAGCAATATTCCACTTCCTATAGTGTGTTGTCCAAATGGGCGTGCTTTTATTCACAGAATACTGCCAAAAGGTACGCAAAAGCAAGACCGTGTTGGGAATATCCCTACTCGTTGTGAGGGGAACAGGACACATTGCAATGCTCACTATAATTGAACCGGAGCTATCCGTGGAATAATCAAAACTAAATTTTACGCATTAAACATCAAGGCAGAGGAATTTCATGTCATGTGTCTGGAACAGCTGCCGAAGGGACTCGTAATACGAACAGCGCGTTGCAACGCCAATTGTTGGATAATTATCGGCATTATCACGCAAAAGGGCGGCCTTGGGAGCCCACATATACCCTCTGGTTGCGCGACACCACGACAGAAAAAGCATTCCCAACCGCGGTCATCTAAGTACAACATCTAAGTATCGGTCAAAAAGAGGGCCATCTGCAGTACCTCGTGGAGGATGGTGCCAAGCAAGGAATGAGGGGTAAGGAATATGCAGTAGATTAACGTCTTCCTTCCATGCCTACCCGTCGTGGAATCGAATGTGAAATAACCAGGTATATTAATCCATGTCGTAAAGCACGGTGTGCAGTCGTCTGTGCTTGGTCGTCACCAGGACATACGAGGCATTAACTTGGCGGAGATGTGAATCACACATCAGGCGGCATCGGTGTCCCAATGCACAGGTCTTTGTTGGCGACATGAACGCCGAGACTGCATGAAAACAACCAGGTTTGGCATTGCCAGACACCAGAAGAGATGAATGTGCCGTTTCTGCACCGAACGGCCATTAATGGCTGCGGTAGTTCGTTTCGTGAGGTCTGTAGGCGTTGCCCATTTGGGGGATCGTCTCGCAGCTGGCGATGACAATATAATTTCCTTAAAAACATCCTGTGCACTGGCTGAATTATCGTCAGATCTCGAGAAGGCAAGAAGCGAGTGATTCACCGATCGAGCAGCACGGTTTTTTTTCTACCAGAACTCGATTTGTGCGGAATCGTGGGATATTCGCAAGCTAGATTGTCGCTGAGCGTAGCGGAATCGTGGGATTTTTTAATCTCGGAATCTGTCCCAAGAAGACGAATAATGAGGATGCAATTGCGTCATCCAAAACCCGAGAACTTTGTGAAGCGACATAGTCAACCATTGTTAAAATGTTCATTTGCTGTATCCAATCAACATTTACAGATGCGAACAGGGATATGTATCTTTCTTTATCCCCTCAAAAACACGAAAGTGAGAACATTCAAACTAAACCACCATGCATCAGTCGGCAGATTACGGGTCCAAATTGTACCTTAAGGAGAACCGTCTTGAGCTTGAGCATATTTCAATCGTCGCTGTCACAAACCACCTTTCTAGGTCGGCCTAACCCGGAGCCTTTCAGGAGCCCTCTTTATTAATCGGCGTCCCCATGCACTGGTGCTGTTTCGAGGCGTGGATTGGTATCCTCAACGCGGATGTAGGGCGTTAGGACCCGCAATCTGCCGACGCTGGAGCTATAGTTGGGTCTCAATATGCTCACTACCTAGGCCACGATCGCCGTTCGTGCTAGAGAGGCAACGTTTACGAAACACATGACCCCTGTTAGCTAGAACGATTGTTTATCGGCGTATGTTTATCATGGTTCTCCTGTCGCCGTTTGCTGATGAACCCAAATGAAGGTAGGGCATATTGTATTTGTTGCAGGCGCCAAATATTTTGTGCGTTTCATGTCCGAATTGGCGCCCAACCCTATCGTGGAGACTGGGATGGGCGTGGTTGTGAGGATTGCACGAAACGACAGCAAAACAAGTGCCAACAGTGGTCAGAAGATCAGCCGATACCGACCGATCGGCTAGAGAATGGGCAGAAGAGGAGGAGGAGGGGCGTGAGAAGGAGGTGGTAGGTTGGGAGGAAGCTGTGACGCCGTTGAAGTCTTGGTGTGACTATGGGTGGCTCGGAGGGAAGGAGTAGAGGAGGAGGAGGAGGAGGAGGAGGAGGAGGAGGAGGAGGAGGAGGAGGAGGAGGAGGAGGAGGAGGAGGAGGAGGAGGAGGAGGAGGAGGAGGAGGAGGAGGAGGAGGAGGAGGCAGTGGAGAAGGACGCACTTCTAACTGAAGCAAAACGACCCCCGTCAGGACTGCTGAGATTGCGTAAAAGATCGCAAAGTGGTTGCCTGCGCATTCCTTTTTCGGCAAAGGAAATGTCACCGGGTGCACAAACACTGGCAGGCACACACGCCCCAACGCACAAACACAAACAATGTCGCCGAGCGCACCAAACCTCCCCTGTCTGGTCTGGCTTTGGTGTTGACCGAGAAAAAAACAGCAGGTAGGAATACGTTGAACCGAAATATATAATAAAAAAAAGGATATCGGCAATGGTTGGCTTAATTTTTATCCTGGAACACAAGGACGACACGATGATGGGTGTTTTTCGTCTGTAGGTCACACAACAAATCTATAAGGCGGCTGTTGCGGATGTTGTTGGAATGTCGGCACAGAAAAAAACTGCGATACAACGCGGTGATGCAAAAATAGCTCGCCGCTCCACTTTCACACACACTAAATAACTACACACTATTTTTCCTTCGCGGCAGGCTCACCAGCAGACCTGAACACCATTTCTCTCATCGTCGCCAGCACGCACTTGGCAGCTGCAAACGAAGCCTCTCCTCTCCCCCCCTCCTCCTCCTCCTGCCGTCTTCTTGAAATGCCCTCGACTCTGTTTCTTAACTCGCCGTTTCCCAGCTTCAACGGGTCGCCTCACCAACCAACCCAGGCCGTCTCAATGTAGATCCCTTCGACCTGTTTAATTTCCGCATGAACGACTTAGTATAACAATTCGGCCATTCCGATTGTTGATCAAGATCTTTTAGTTGCACCAGAAGAGGTGAAACGTCAACTCCGAAACAGTGTTGTTCGTGTAGTGCTGCAACTTTGAGTCCTGGTGACCTTGGTAAGGCGATTCCAATTATTATTAATATTATTAAAATTGCGTGAACAGAAACCAACCGTTTCTCATTAATATGAAACGTGCTCACACTCTTCGGTGCGTCTAATAACCAATGCATCAGCCAATACGATGTGGTGAGAGCCTCGACCGAAAGAAAACCCCATACGCCACAACTGCGAACATTCAGTCTTTCGTCCGCTCCAAACTCCAGTCCTTGATAATCGTGCCACAACACATCCAAAACTGACAAAATTGACTCACATGGATGAAAGAATGAGTTTGGGGAATCGGCTTCAACGAGGGTGAAGCTTGAGACCATATCCGTGACAGATTGAGGACGCGGTTTTGAGCTGGTATCATCTGCATGGCCAATTTCAACACCTACCGTCAACTCGTCATTGCATTGACAGTTGCAGGAGCATCCTGAGGATATGAAAGATCTTCCCATGGGGGTGTAGCCCCGAATATCACTGTTCCAGGACTGCTCCATGGTTGTCATTATGGACGACGACGACGACGACGACGGGCAGTATTCGTCCTTGGTGTCCCACACGTGACTTAGGCGATCATTCACGAAATCCAGATCAATCCTATTGGCCTGGACGCGATGTATCAGCTGCTGGCATCCAGATTCCAACTGCAGCAAATCGCTTGAGATGCTGCTAGTGAGAGCCATAAGATCCGACAAACCCTCTCCCTCAGTGAGACTCACAGGCCGTTTACGACAGGTCGTCGAGACCCCATCTTCCTGGTCCCTCTCCTCCTCCTCCGAATACTCCTCGTGATCAGTCTCAAATTCCCCCACGCCGTCCAGAGCCTCCGGGAAGACGAAGTCGGAAATAAAATAAAAGCCTTCGTCGTCCAGTTCCATCTCGTCCACACCTGGAACGTCCTCCTCCGCTCTTGTCAATTCACCCTTTTCTTCCACGCAAGAGGAATTGATTGGTGATCCGGCGAAATCCCGTGTCTCCAAGCGGGTTCCCACCGAGCGATCTTGTCGCGTTACCGGACAGCTGGCAGTCGAAGAGCGTTTGGCGTAGTAGAGACGAGGAGGGGGGTCGTTGGTCTTGGAGGCCAAATTGCACTGAAGAGGTCCCTCGGCTCTGGAAATTAAAACCTCTTGGAGGGAATATTCGGAGTCGACGTCCTCCTCCGCGATGGCAAAGCAGAGACGGGAAGAGGCGGGAGCAGAGGTGGTTGGAAACTTTGTGGCGGCTCGGGGAGGCTGGGAAGGTGTCGCGGTTGAGGTGGTGGGGGAGACATGCGCGACCAGTTTGGGTGTCCGGTGGACGTTGGTGCTAATGAACACGTCATCAGGCCTTCCGGTGTTGGTATCTGAAGAACATATGAAGAGAGGGAGGTGATAAAAGCAAGGATTTCGAATATTCTAAGATGATGCGGTTTTTGCCGAGTCTCTACGTGACTCTGGGAGGCTCGCTTCGTGGGCTCGTCGCGTGGAGGTTGAGCGGCAACGAGCGGCCTCCTCGAAGCGAAGTTGGGAGGAACCAGATCAGAGCCGAGATGGCCTGGTATTCTGAACAGCCCAGGTAATACTGTGTTTTTGTTCCTTGATCGTCATCATTTGAGTCACGACCACAACATTAGGACTAATCTAGTTCAAAACAAACTGGATTGGCTGTTAAACGAAGCCTGGTGATTAAATTAAATTCCAGTAAAGGTAATTCCATCCCTCGCGAAAAAATGTAGCAGGACTAACACACTTGCCCCGCCGATCCCAGCTGTCCGAGACCAAACACGCATCTCATTCAATCGCGTTACCCAATTGGTTACGCCACAACCAATAGCAATCACTGTACCCTAGTGGATTACCTAAGCTCTCCATCCAAGAGACCATCATTCAACGCCATTTCGCTGGTTCAATCGTCGCTGCCCGTGCTTTATGTGTCACATCTCATCCTCTCTATTAAAGTTTGTCTCAATTTAAATCTCTTCGACTAATGACAAGGCTCTTTCGTTTGGTTCCCATAAGAACAACGGTATATCTTTATTCGTCGCGATTTTTAGTTTCACCTGAACAGATGAAGCAGGAACTCGGGGAGGGTTTTCACATATTATTTTTTAGCCAAACCAATCACCTTTTGAGAATACAAACACACAGAGAGATGTGTATGTGAATATGCGTCGACAATAAAGACATTTGCTCAAGGGAATCCAATAAAACTTGTGGTGGTGGTGGTGGTAGCAAAGATACGTCGACTAGTGACCGTTGGAGTGGCGCCTGAGTTGTGTGCTTTTAGCGCGCCAAACGCGATTATTCGTCAGCATTCCGATCGCAAATCTCTCTCGCATTTCCGATTAATCTTGTCTCACCGCTCCAATAGTGGTTCCTGGTTAATTCTGGAAAATAATCGGTATTGCAACAGCCACCACAACGAATCCTACTGCCTCAACTTCTGTGTCCCGGAGAGTGGAAATGAAGCTTAGAACAGCGCGTTGTTTAAAATAGTTGAGGAAGTTAAGACCGATAAAAGGAGGGCAAATAAAGAAACGACCAGAGCGGTTTAAATTAAACTCCCGAAACTTATCGTCTTCATGGATGTTTCCATGATGATTCGTGGGAATTCTGTACAGCAGACCGCCGAAAAGACCTGCTGGAAGTGACCACTACTGCTTCATTTTGGTAATTAGAACAAAGGTGGAACAATTTGTGGAATTCCATCATCTGTTATTAGATATCGGCCCATATGTAAAACATATGCAAGACACTAATGCTGGCATCTGACATATATATATTTTCCCTCAAAGTGTTCCCTGACGTGCGATGTTTCAACTTAAGAACAGTTAAACAGAATTTCACTTTCAAATGGTTCATCTGTGTAATCGATGGAAGACGGTGGCTTATGTGAGGGTTGCAGTTGTTGTGAGGAAACCAGGACCAGCAACCCCGCGGGATCATCGCGTATTTATGGAAACCGCTCAATAAAAAACTCAACACCGAACATGCTTTACGATTTTTCCGTCAACTTAAAGGTCTCGTGTTTAATCTCTACACAGCGGGCTTGGGGTGCGTCAGGAGCCCGGGAGTGAATAGAGTCAATCGGCGCGGGTCAGAGGTCAGCCGAGACTCAGCCAATCATGACAGACGGAAATCGGTATCAGCTGTGATAAGAAACTGCCAACACTGCCTTTCTTTGTGGAAGCGATCGGCGTATGCAATTGCTACCTCCCGTGTCATTTTTCAAAGGCCAGTGCCGTTTCCAAACCTATGGTGGAGAGGATTTCCGAAATAAGTCCGTGTGCCGTGCTGCCTTTTCCCAGAGGAATTCCGTGTGCGTGCACAAAAATAGATCAAACCGATCGGATCTTAAGCACGCCGGACACCGCAACAACACTCCATCCAAGGTTGTGTGTGTTTTAGGTTGCCATTCATTCTGCATTGAAAACTCCGATCGATACAGCCTTTTCGTCCATTATTGTACTTTCCGGTTGAACGTCTTCCGCTGTCGTTGTATGCGCCGAGAAAGGATGAATATTTTGATTTATTTCGAAATAAAGCGATATACCGCCACAACCACGAGGGTTACTATGAAGACTTCTAGTGGAACTACTGCAAGGAAGCTGGGGGGGATAGGAGGTTGTCGGTGTGTGCTAAAAAACGATGGCCTCTCTCTCGCTCTCTTAGAGTGGGTCGGGCGTGGCACAGTCAAGCGGTGGCCATTAAAAGCGGCAGGTCAAGGTAAATCAAATTTCTCCAGCTATACGACACCCCACCACACCCCCCACCCAAGCCCTCCTCGTTGAAACCCTCATTAAAGGCATTTTCTCGAGGGGACACGTGCTGTGGATTGGGGCGAAACGCTTTTCTTTCCCAAAACATCTCCTGCGTACATTTAAAAGTCACTTAAGCGGCTCTGCCCTAAATAGGGCCTAGAATACGGTGATAATTATTGTAATTACTATATTTGGGTGGAAGGGGGTGTGCTGTTGGGCATTTTTATGTCAACGATTCTAAGGAAACCCGGACAAAATTGAGACGAATAATCTAATTAACCCTCCGGAACAGGCTAGAGGCCTGTGGACCGAGAACGCGCACAGAAATTGGCGTGGTAAGAACGACAGCAAAACGGCATTAGTCTGTTTGCTGGGGTCACAAGGACAGACTATTTTTCGTTTGCGCGCGCCTATCTCATTCAACCGGAGCCGGCTTCATGGGGGGGTGGCATGAAGCATCTTGGGGGGATAGCCTGGAATGGCGCGGTGTTCATATTTAACGAATTGGAGACATTACCGGCAGCAAGTGACGTTTTAGTAATCTTAGAACCCCAAGAAGTTGCAGGATTCCATGGGGAGTCTTCAGTCCCCTCGAACAGCCTGATACTTACTTACAACTGACAAGGTTTTTGAATATCCCACGCTTAATATAGAGAGTTGGATGTCGACACTTCACCCACCAACGCACACACACATAAACTTCCGACCTCTCCTATTAACTTAAAGTCGCATCTTTTTTGTGTAAATCACATCGATGTTTGTGAAGACAGTGGCTTCTAGGGGATATGCGTGGTTTTCGAAGTTGGTGTCGCGATCACAGAGTCGCGATCTGACACCGTCCTGATGCTTTCGTGGGCTATTCCGCAGTGGGACTATTCCACCAGTGCACATTGTGCCTTTTTGTTCATCCGAGCTCGGAAGCTCCCAGCATATTGGGAATATGCCGCACTGGCAAATCTACATTTCGGTCTCCCCGGTACGAAATTGTCCATCCTGGCAGGAAGAGGAGAGGCTATCCAACAAGCTTCCGGCAATTAAAAAAATCCCAGTCAAGCCGTTCACAGAGCAACTGTTTGCAGAAGAACATGATGTATTTCAAAATAATGCGACTTAGGGTTCCACGGAATGGTATAAAATCACCCCGTTGGACTTTACGCACCTCATTAAAAGGAGAAATTACAAACTGGGTCGTCTCTAAAAGGGCAACGGAAAAACGACTAGCTGCATGTTCCGTGATTTAAAAAAATCCAAGGGTTTTGAAACCATGGGAAAGCTGTCAATAAAAGGCATGCAATTGCCGCGAATTTTCTCTTCACATCAAAATGGCAAGCATAAACCACACCACGTCATGTTTGAGCCAGGAAATCAACACAGCCGACATCAGAAAATGCCATTTGGGTCTGGCGTAACTGTTTTGAATGAATCAGAGAGACCACAGGTTTTATCCTTTGTTTGAGCTTTCGATAAATGGCATCGCGGATTTCTTGTCGGTATAAATTGGTATGCCAGTCTTTAATTTATGTTTGCTTGCTTTAAGATAGCTGTGTATCGAAAACACCTCTTCAATTAACGGTGTCCTTAAGCCACCTCCTCTAATTCGCTTTTTTCTAACAACAGGCAGCCGATATCTGATATATCTGGCGGCCCTGTGGAGGAGTGGTCAAAATCCTCGCTCTGTTGATGAGGGTCTGGGTTCGAGTCCCGGCTCAGGCTACAGCGGGAGGCACTGGGAACGCGGCCACCAGTAAAAACATTCCCGAGAATCTTATTGCACACCTCCAGAAGCCAGTTTATCCGCTAGAAGGAGATAGCCCCACAAATTTAATTGACACCTAGAACTGGCATAAACCGCAGAATAGCTCTCAGTCTCTCTATCTCTCTGTGTCTCAGAAACAAAACTCACTGGGATCGCCCTTCGACCGTCCAAGTCCACTTTCGCCGATTCGCTGCTGGTCCTGCAATATCGCCGACGCAAGGTGAAGACCCCAAGTGGCAGGAGACCGCTGTTCGAGACAGACGTCCACAGTGCCGTTGCTGCCCACCTGCGACCTGCAGACGCCCGCGTTCGGTCTGGAGGGCGTCGCCCAGACGACAGAGCCGGGCTCCTCCTCGCAGCGACCGCGCGTCTTCGTCGTCGTCGTTGAGGACGTCTCGCTTCGACACCTCCTGTGCTGCAGATCGCCGCCATCGTCGACCCCGTTCGACCAGATCATGCACAGCAAACACTGGTTCAGAATGGTCGTCGGTTTACTTCCACGCGCGTGGAAACAAAAATGGGAAGATGCAGAGCGTGGTAGCCGGTGGGGCGGAGTGGTTGTCGCCTCGGCGGCAGGAAGGGCAACGGTGGGCGTGGAGACCGAGGCGGTTATCGATGGGGGTGGGGAGACGAAGGCGGAGGAGGCCTTGTTATAGCGGAGGGCGGTGGCACGGAGGATCTCCGAGATGAGGGCGGACTTGGTGCGGAGCTCCTGCATTCCCACAGTTACGGTAGAGACGTCGGCGTCCTGGTAATTGAGATGTAAAACCACGATGTTGGGTAAACACGTCAACACCACAAATCCCACCAGTCCAGTATTCCTCGACACACTACCCCCACACCCGTGATCGCTCTTTGCGCTCCGAGGTAGTTAGAACACCGGGGGTGGGCTCGTCCACCGAAGGTCGATCCAACGATGTACATGCACGCCAAATTCTGTGTGCGACGACGCAGCGAACAGGCGTGCCGACACACGCAGTTCTCTTCTCCTATTTCGGGAACTGTTTTGGAGTTTTAGTTTTGCGATACCGATTTGTCGCAGACAGATGTCGGAGAGGCAATAACGCTTAGTCGCGTTTGGCCATACCATCAACTCGCCCAGAAAATGACGGCCATAACGCGCAAAGACCCATGGCAACATATCCCCCGGGTGGCAAGAAGGGCGGTGATTTCTTTTGAATTCCTTGGTAAGTCTTTTCTGTTATTCTTCTGCAAAAAAACAAGTTAATTTCGCCGACCGCGTGCGCTACTATTCAGCGCGCCCACGTGTGCACGTTTGTCGCAAAGGCCTCTCGCACAATCCGCTCAGCCATTCATAGATTTGCGAGGAACTGTCCCACTCGCCAAGGAAACACCAAGTAGCTCGGATAATCACGACTATCTGTCCCCCCCCACTACGATGCCGCGCGACGCTCCAACCTCCTAGGGATTCTGGCGACCCTGCCAAAAAACAACAACATTTCACGACGAGGACACGCGTTCTTTTGATCGCGAGGCTTAAGCGTGACCCGGTAGGCAAACGAGTACAGAAACCAGACAGGTCACATACATGCCGATGTGAAGACGCGCCACAAATAAGACTCGATGCGGATGTTGTGGGAAAACGATGGTGGGTGGGGGGGGGCGGGTAAGAGAATGAAATAACAGATTTCATACACGAGATTATTCAATGGGAGTTTTTCGCAATTTCCCTTATAATGCGTGCCGCGTATTCGCAGAGCTTCAATCGAATTACTCATATTCTCCCTTGTCTTGTTATTAACTCCATGAAACTATTTCCAATTTGGACATCTAAATAGGACAGTAGACGGAATAAACCGATGATGTGATTTATTCCTCAAATCACAATGGAACTTGTATGACCATCTAAATACTGGAAGATAAACCGGTTTCAAGGGGGTTGCTATGAAGATTCACGTGAATCGTTTTACAGGTGACTTGGGCCTATTTTTGGAGCAGTTTGGGTACTTGAGTTTTCAGCAATATCATCATTAACATTAATCACGGAGCATAGAGATTTGCAGACCCCATTAACCCACACAAGCTCTCAGTGGTTTTCAACGCTTTCTAGAACCAATTTCAAAAATATAACCAGTCCTAAAACATGATGCGTGTTGAATTATGTCCATAACGACCTTCGAAGGCACCCGGACGACTGGGGACAATCGTAACAGCGGTAATCTCGCGTGTGGGGTGACGAGGGGTCAAGTGTACTTTTGGGGTTGCTACCAAGCATGCATGCATGCGTCCCTGCTTCTCCTATTGGTCCACTGACCAACCAATGACGTCATCAGCATGACTCATTCGGTGACAGGTTGGCGACAAACACCGGAAAATTTCCAATGGTTGACACGTTTGAGGTGCGTGGCCGTTGCTGGGCGCAAGAGGGATGACGCGAATTCGGGCTTGCCATCGGTGATAGGAAGACTGCACGCACACACTGCACGCAGCTGATAAGCATCCGACGAATACACCGAACGGTGTAACGAAATTATACACAGACACCGGAAATTAGCGTCATTGAAGGGTTGTCCGTCAAATTAATTCCGTAAAGAAATGTGAATTTGCCGAAAGTTACCCGCTCGGTAAACGTGGAACTTATGAAACGGCACAGGACGAGGGGGCGGCATTGAGTGACGAGAAGCACAACGCCCCGCTTTTTCTCATGGAAATGGATGCAACTACTCATTAGCTATCAACATAAATGATACCGACAATGTCCTATTCACTAAAGAAAGCTAGAACACCCAAAGGGGAAAAATAAACATGTTTTCGATAACCAAATGGTTAACATTTTGATTTATTGCGTGCAATAAAACAACCACAGTCTATCACACACACACAGTCAAAGCACAATATCGACGTGGATGAAGGCGTGCCCAAGGACGAGGAAGACATTTGGCTAAGAAAGTGGCGTTTTTAATTAGTGGACGTGGTCAAATAGCCTTTTGGGTAAAGCAGAAATATTCCAACTTTATGATCTACACTACGATTATTCTGCTAGACAGGCGCTTAGGTTCCACCGTCTGGCTTACAGGACACGGTTGATTATGTTAAGACGAGAGACGCCACATCGATCCAAGCTGGTTTGCGCCGGGGACTCCCCTTATCCACGATTCGCAAGATGATTTGTGGAAAATTTCACCAAGAAGACGGCTCACCCTATACTACGAGATGGACGAACAAAGAAAGCAAATGTGCCATGACCTTGGAAAGTCCATGACCTGAACACTGATGCCGTAGATAGGGCGACCACCCTGTGCTCTGGGGGTTTACACGAAGGAGGTGTCACGTTAAACACGAACGCTAGATAGTGGAAAGTGTTATCACCATGACTAGACAAAGAATCGTGTGTTTATAAACGAGAGAGAAATTAACTAGAAAACAAAAGCGGGGACAACTAATTTTTCGTTTGCTTTACAATGATAAAGAATAGCATTGCGGAATACAATAAACAACCATACGTTACACAAGATCGAAAAACTTAAGGGCCTTTTGTCACCAATGGTAAACTGCGACTAATATGAATATCGCGAAGATGCAGAACCGAGCAGACAACAATTCCACGAATTTTCAGTCTACTTACACATGTATTTAGACCAGCATTAAACGAATTTTAGTAAATTACGTGCTTGAACAAGGAATACCCGATCAAAATATGCAGACGTATGTCTAATAATCCGAACTAAGGAGCCAGATAACCGTGTGTTTCGCAACAGATCCAAATGAAACGATAAATAGCACACAACGCACGCAAACAGACACGGAGATGGTATTGGCGCCCATACCGTTAATTTAACCCACAGGATGGACACTTGCGTGTTATTGCTAAAAAATAGACACGGTAACTTACCAGTAGTAACCATTCGAGGAGTTTATGCAAGTTGAGAACACTCAGGGCAGCGAGACTGAGCGCAAGAGATACCAAGTAGACGAAAAAACGAGTCCTTGCATCTGATGCTAAAGAAGTTAAGAATCTTTGGTAATAAATCAACACTACCACACAAAAGAAAAGAATTAAGGTTGTCATTTGAAAAATGAACGTTTAATTTTTATCAAAGCTCGGATTCGTTTGTTGTGACACCATTTTAGTTATTTCCAAAGGATCACGCGCCCTTTTTGATAATGAGGATAATCGACAGCAGGCAACGTGGTTATAAAAGGCTAACCCTGTTAGCGTGCATTCATGGAATCTGTAAGGTAGGGGCAATGTAAACTCGCATAAACAGCTTGAATCGATGCATCGCGCATATCTGAGTGGCCCATAATTAGAGCCCTGGAGTTGTTAGTCGAGTTTTTCAACGTACCACGGGATTCAAAAGATCGCGAACAACTTCCGAGAGTGCTGGCTGCAGCTGAGCTTCGGGAAGCCAGTTGTGGTGGATCAATAATTAGCGATAATTCAACGTCGTTATTCGCAGGATTGATGCCACGAAAGGATTTCGATTTCACCGGGATACGCCATCGCGATTTGTTCGGAACGCTGGTGGTACTCCGATTTCCGAAAGCAGCAGTGATGAACGCACCGTTTTTTTCCCCACCAGAGTCTAGCAGTATAGCGGGGATTCTCAATCTACACAGGGGGAAGCCCCATATCAACCTCACCGTTTTCACCATTTAAGCTGAGCTAAAAGGAACGGTTGGGCTTGATTTAAAACTTATGTATTGTAACGGACTACGCTATTTAATAAGATAAACACCATGCTATCCGATGCATGCTGACGTTGAAATGATTGAACGATAATTTTCCTTTACGTATTTAAAAGCTTACGAGAATAAACAGGCTTCAGTCTGTATCGTACAAGAAAACGAGATAACTGACAAAGAATGTTCAAACAATATCAGTTAAGCAGGTTAGCAAGTTGGAGGTCAATAACCGAAACCCATCAATAGCACGTTATAACACTCAACGCGATATTTAAAGACGAATCCTTTTACGGACAGAGAAGATGAATGCGCAAGAATATTTGGCGAGACCTTTTTCGAATTGAATTATATTTTAATCGAATTTAACGGGTTTGAAGCGGGGGGAGGTGCATTTACGGTCTTTGTTGATGAAATAATTTGTTTAACATTGTTATTCGAGTTATTGTTAAGGTTTCAAAGACTAAAACGTTAGGCAAACCATATTTTTGGATGAAGTTTCGATTTTAAATCGACTATTCAGAATATATTTGTAGAATTAATGAACGATAACTATAAAATTAATGTCTTCACTTGTCTGCATGGTTGTTGTTAGTTGTAAGTGTGTTGATAATTAATGGTGCTTCATTCGATGATCGGAAAAGTCCGGGACGAATCCAGACAATAAAACTCTAGGAATTTGAGCCCAAAAAAACAATTTATATCAAACCGTGAGGGATAATACTTAAGACGGAATATTCCATCTAATTTATCCCCATTCCTCCAACACGCCCCAACTATAAAGCTTATCGTAACTTGTTATAGGTTAATATAATGCAAATTTGCAAATTTTAAACTAAATAAAACACAGTAAATTGTTAAGAAAGGCAAATGAAGCCCTCGAAGTACATAAGTTTTGCAAACGCGCAAAGGCGACCATTGAAAGACATATCGATAACGCGTGTCAGAATGATGTATGGCGTGACTCAGTTGTTTGAAAAACAATTCTTGTTAGGAAACGTAACGTTTATGTTGCACCTGGTCAACAACCGATAGAAATTTTTCGAACTCAAAGGCAAAGTAGTCAACGTGTGCTGTTTGTTCTGTGTAATTCGATATGTGTCGAGAGAATCTTTCGACCAACTCTTCGGGATAGCAAACTATATCTTGAAAAGCCATAGATTAAACTCAGCCTGTAAATATTATGTGTTTCTGTTAACATTTTTGACCAACTTACGTGTGCAGATCAGCTGCAAAAACATACTATTCGTTTGGGGGATCCTCACCACCGTAAAGTTTAGCCGACATCAAAATTCATTCGGACCTACGCATCTTAAAATATTATCACATCATCTGTGGTTTAAAGAATGCATCTATGGTCATTTGAAGATTTCGTGGCCCAAAAAACAGAATGGCACGATGGTCAAAGATGAAGGTTGGGAATTAATAATATTGTTTATTATTCAAACAATAGTTAGGGCCCAATCTGGGCCGAAAACGCCGAAAAGGTGCGATGCCTTGCTCCCGTTGTTTTGATTCCTGTCTGGACACACATGGGTCTTGTCGTGGTAAAAAAAAATGGGGCTGGCGAGGTGTCCTCGATTTGTCTTAATTTATCCACGTTACGGTCACTGTATGCGTTGTGGTGTGCGTTAGCCAATGGGGTGTCAGTATAATGGATTTAATGTGTCTGGAATAAATAAGCACATCATTTTAGGTAACTACATGGCTCCCAATTAGACTCTTCGTTGTCGGGGAAGAGATACAATAAAGAGTACCTTAAAGGGACGATTACAAACCAAAGGAATAACTAAAGGTCACCAAGGTCAATAAAATGGCCTTTGGGCTGCAAGCCTAACAAAAGCGATGAATTTGACCGTTAAAAATGGATCAAAGTCATTAAATGTATTTTGGTCGTACCAGAAGTACGACATTATTGCGAAGTCGGCGTGATATCCCCAGATACGTATTTCAATATAGAATTGATTTATAATACATTGTATCGTCCTTTTGTATTTTATGGAGGTGCTCAACCATGACACTGGCTGCGAGATAACAACGAGGATAACAGTTTCGGCTCCAATGTGCGGTAGCGGTGAAACATTCTATGGTAATAGCTGTTTCACAATATTTTAAATTATACCTACGAAATAGTCATAAAGTACATGTTTGAATCTTTACCCCTAATTGCCCAGTCTATAGAAATTTTAAAGACCAACCATAAAAGGATTAGTTTGTGTGCATTGTGAGTAAACGCGCGTAATTTTATTCTCTCCAAATGGCTGCAGGCATGAATTCTTGGTTTAAGCTATTGGGGAAATTTGGTATCGGCTTGGCCGCTGCAGGGGCCATAATGCCACTTGTCTTGTACAACGGTATGTATATTTATAATTTCGTGTTCATTGTTTTTAGTGGATGGTGGTCAACGCGCTGTTATTTTCGATCGCTTTCAGGGTGTGCGACAAACGGTTATTGGAGAGGGCACCCATTTTATCATACCATGGGTGCAAAAACCAATTATTTATGAAATTCGTTCTAAGCCCAGAAATATTCCAGTCATGACTGCCTCTAAAGGTACGTTTTCCCTCAAATGCTATTATATATATATAATTTAAGAGAGTTTTATCCAAATATTTTTGGGTCCGTGTTATTTTCATTTGTAGATCTACAGAATGTTAACATTACTCTCCGTATCCTGTACAGACCACAAGCTGACCTCTTGCCCAAAATTTACTCAAACCTCGGCTTCGATTATGAGGAACGTGTTCTCCCCTCAATTACAACCGAAGTTTTGAAGGCTGTTGTTGCTCAGTTCGATGCCAGCGAA
The DNA here is from genome assembly GCA_028672205.1 of Proteocephalus fallax. NCBI lineage: Eukaryota > Metazoa > Platyhelminthes > Cestoda > Proteocephalidea > Proteocephalidae > Proteocephalus > Proteocephalus fallax. The sequence goes on along the minus strand of JAPUBX010003981.1, from coordinate 3,428,943 downwards.
CTTATCACGCACAGAGAAATTGTTAGTCAACGCGTAAATGAATACCTTACTGAGCGGGCATCTTCTTTCGGAATTCTTCTTGATGATATTGCCCTTGTACGTTTATTACAAGTTTGCACCCATTTGCTTCATAACCTATAAGATAATTGGCTGTCACATTATTTTATAGACTCAAATTTCTTTCTCAAGCGAATTTGCCGCTGCGGTTGAGGCCAAACAGGTTGCTCAGCAGGAGGCCGAGAGGGCTCGTTTCCTCGTCGAAAAGGCCGAGCAGCAGAAAATGGCCGCAGTCATTAGCGCCGAGGGTGACTCCGAAGCTGCAAAAATGCTTGCCAAGTCATTCGGCACATCTGGCGACGGTCTTATCGAACTCCGACGCATAGAGACTGCAGAGGAAATCGCGTATCTGCTATCCAAGAACCGCAACGTCTCTTATCTCCCCGATGGTGTTAATGCCCTCCTTGGAATGCAGATGCCTGTTTAGTTCAAGTGGACTTCCAAAATTAGATGATGCACACCTGGCTTTACGCAACTACCACGGCTTTGCCATCCCATTTTCTAAGTCATTACGTGTTTAGCTACTGTTGTCTTCAAAGCCATAAAAACAATAAAACTGTATACTTATAAACTATTTTTGCGTACAAAACCGCAATGGTTAGTCGGATATTAAGCTTGATAGAATGTGGGTGGACACGTGGACAGATAATTCGGATCACGGTCCTCTGGAGTGAATCCTACAGTAATTCATCTGTATGCGTTACATCATTAATTGTATTCGCCTTTACCATATGATATACATAGAACATTAATAGAAATAGCCATTGTTTTTAGGAATCGCTGGTTTGACCGGCACCTTCCACGTGTATATATAACCGCGTGATTACAACTCTGTTAGTCACATTTAACATGCGATTGAGTACACACGGACTTACGTTGTGCAGAAGTGTTTGGGTGTCCCAGCCGCCAATATGTACCTTGTTGTGGATGGTTAACGCTGGTGTTAGGGTTCCCAGCCAGTTCATTTACCTTAAAAGCCCCCTTCTGCTTTAACACACGAACGCGCGATCACCAACTTAATGTTGTGAATTATATTATTAAATCAAGAGAACAATATTGATTATACTTTGACGCGTATGTCATGAAAATGCATAGTGGTTTTAAGTATCTTTGGCAGCGACATTGGCGAACATGTATTTTTTTCGGATTTTCTTCTGATGAGCACCCCGACTGAGTTATCTCCCGACGCATATGCCGTCTCCATTAAAATTCCACCTCCGTGGAAGAGCGATAAAGAGACTGGACTTTCGGTTGTGGACTGCCAATTTGCGGCGAAAGGAATTGTCGCCGAAAAAACTAAATTTCATCACGTCGTTGCGTCACTGACGGAAGATCTGGTTGCCCGGTTACGTCACATTATCGTTTCACCAACAGCAGAAAACCCGTACACTGCGTTATTATTCAGCAGTCTGCGATAACAAGGACACAGCGCTACATCGCTCTCTTTAATGAAGAGGAATTGGGTGATGAGAGACCCTCGCAATGGTTGCCACGACTGGAAGCCTTATCGGTGAACCAAGACGTCAGCGAATGTATCATTCGGCACCTGTTCACCCAAAAGCTCCACCGATCGCCAGAGTTTCCTTGGCTACCCTCCCACCCACGCTGCCATTGGTCGAGTTAGGCGAGTTCGCCGACCGCATTTTTGCCGCTCAACCTGGCCATCTAGCAGTAGCCGCCGTGACAAGACCCCCCCCACACTGAAGACGAGGCCCAAAAGTTGCGTGACTTGAGGCACCAAATGCGTAACATGCTGGAGAACAAGGTCCGCTGGTAGCGTCAGCGGAGGCCGCCGATGGCCGGAAGCACAAGCAAGACGACACGCATTGCAGGTTTCATCAGACGTTCGGGTCCAACGCAAAGCGCTTCCGTTCTTCATGTTTTGGTCGGGAAGCGGTTTTATCCACGACTTGGATTGGAATTAACCCGAATGTGGCCTCTTCCGCCTGTAGCGTTTTGGAGCCACATGGGCGAGCTGTGTCGAGTAGAGACACAAACAGAATATAGCAAGTCTCATTAACTCATATATTCAACCGCATACATCAACAGCGACTAGCCGGCTTGCTTTGTGCGGCAATATCCTACTAGATGTTAGATAAGATTTGCGCCCAGCTCTGGTTCTAGTTGCTCACACCGTAGACAGACTGCAGGCCAAAGTGTTCCACACTCGCTTTTACCGTACAAATCAACGATGACGCCTGACTTGACTACGGATCTTTACGCGTCCCAACTATGACCGGCTTTATAAAGCAACATCAATTAATACCGCAATTCTCCCCAAAGTCGAACGTCACCGCAAGTCGCATGTGCCAAGCATTACATGTGTCCTTACTTAATGACGTCAAAACGTTGCAAGTGATTAGTAATCCCGTTGTCACATCGAATAGATTAACGTCTTCATCTATTTTTTCGTGGGCCCCTCTTGTCCAAACCCTTGGACAAAAAAGGAACTTAATTCCATCAACAATTTAGGTTTCACTTCAATTCCTCTCGTTCTTCTACTATCCTTCGTTTGATTGGGTTCTTTTCTCGGTTTGCGATTGTGGACACCCCGAAAACTCGCTTGACAGACGGGTCACCGCGGATTCTTACAGGAATGCTCGATTACAGTTTAGGTCACGGCTAATAAATCTTCTGGGGTGATCTATTCATCTACTCAAACGAGTTAGCATTTATGACGAAGAATCCTGAAAATCACCTCTCAACGCTGGCGTCAGGCAAGACCGAACTATCTCCTCAGTAATGTTCAACTACGCTGTGGGCTGCGTAATACAAAAACGGTCAAAAATGTTCTCCAAGTGACTCCCGATTTCCCTCGACAATTTGGTTTACGCAAGCGATATCGTTGTCTCGGGAGACACACCAACTACCTCGCTACTGGTACGCAGTCAAAGTTATTAAGGTTGAATATCAAATTAGCGAAACTAACTCATTGGCGTCGACGATACATGCTTAATTTGGCATTGCGCTTCAATGGGCAACTGTGGATCTAATTGACTGGGATTGTTTGTGAGTGTCTTTGTGTTATCTACCGTTCGCACCTAGCAAACGATCGCAGCAGAGGTTATTGACTTTCGCGCGACGCCTCCGAAAAGACGAGACATCAAGCCAGCTATCTATGAAAGCAAGAGAAGCCTTTTAATGAGTCCCTTTGTAAGAAATCAGAATACCTCTAGTAACTCATGATAGGCAAAGAAACACAACACGATGAGTGAAACACTATTACAAACTGCTAACCAGAAAACCACGAAGTCCAAATCCCTTTGACTGAGCGAGAAACAGGCGACATTATTTGCAATTCAATGTTGTAGGATATCATAATCATAACAATAATGGTATTCATTTTTTTAGGGTCACTAAGACAAAACGACGTTCAGCATTAAAATTGACAGCAAACAAAGTTGATACAGGAAGTGGTGATTACACATAGAAGATTGAGAATAAGTTAACACGAATAAACGAAATAAGAACAAGGAAAATATTGAAGAAAGGCAAATTAAACCCTTGAAGTATTGTGATTGGATTGTATGGAGGGTTGAATTAACCCTTAATAGCGAATAGACGAATTGTCTGTATTACCGGTTTAACTCAATTAGCCAACCGAGACCTTTAACGAATGAGAACACGTGCAGAAAAGTGGTATAGAATATTCTTAAAATCGCGGTAAAATACTCAGCATATTAAAACACAATTAACAATTAAAGTTAGAAACCACCACATCCACCTGGGTGCAGCAGCTTCGATGGCAGACGCTCCGAGCGCCAAGGTAGAGGTTGCGAGCTGGTTCAGAAGAATGGGAATCAGTTACGGGCACAGCTGATTCATCAAATCGGATGTGATCGACATGCCAACGATGACTTAATTTTTACCGTCGCTTCATACCCAATTGTGCCTCCATCTCTTTGCCATTACATGCATTGACCGGGGGAACCAACGGACCATTACACTTGGCAGATGATCAACTTTCAGCCGTGGATTCTGTGAAACAGAAGCTGGCAAAATGTACCTTACTTTTTCACCCGAGCGCTAACGCTCGCTTATCTCTTATGGTAGACGCGTCGACCGTAGCTGCTGGTGCCGTTCTACATCAAGAGGTCGGGGATCACCAACAACCACTGGCCTTTTTCTCGAAAGCTTTCTCGGCGACGGAGAGACGCTATAGTACCTTCGGCCGCGAATTATTAGCGGTCTATGCAGCCATCCGCCACTTCCGACATTGGGCTGAGGCTTCAACTGTAACGGTTTTTACGGACCATTTACCACTTATCTCAGCTTCCCGTTCATCATCTGCCAAGTACGCGGAGAGAGAAATACGGCAACTGGATTTCCTGTCGCAAGTTTACATTGAATTCAGGCACGTGAAGGGAGTCGACAACCCAGTCGCCGATGCTCTTTCACGTATCACAATCAATGGTTTGACCACAACGCCCCATATCGACTACGAGGCTTTAGCAAAAGCACAACAAGAGGCACGAGTTGGTACTCATAATCGCCCATCTAGTTATAAAGTTTTCCCGTTGCCTAACCCAGCGATCACGATTATATGCGATACCTCGAAGACACATCCCCGACCTGTTGTTCCTCCATCTTTTCGACGGATCGTCTTCAATGCAATCCACTCCCTCGCTCACCCTGGTCCCAAGGCATCGGTGAAATTGATTGCTGGTCGCTTCAATGGCGAGGTCTCTCGAAGGACGTGAGAACATGGGCCAAAACATGCATCGCATTTCAACGCTTCAAGTTGATCCGTCATAACAAGGCTCCAGTTGGTACGTTCGACCTACCGGATGCTCGTTTCAGCCACGTACACCTAGATCTTGTAGGACCCTTACCTGACTCAAAGGGCTGCCGTTTCCTGTTGACATGCATAGACCGTTTCACAAGATGGTCATTAGCAGTGCTAATACCGGACGCTACTTTCGAGACCGTAATCAACGCGTTCCTAAACAATTGGGTTGTCGTGTTTGGAGCTCCGCGCTATATCACAACTGATCGCGGACAACAATTTGAGGCGGTCGCGTTCCGCAAGATGTGCGAATTCCTTGGTTGTCTGAGATTACGCACGACAGCTTACCATCCAGCCAATAATGGCATGGTCGAGAGGTTTCACCGGCAGCTTAAGGCAGCCCTCAAAGCTAGAGATGACAGAAACGATTGGGTGGACAATCTTGCAATGACCCTACTAAGCATCCGAGCGACGATCAAACATGACCTGCGAAGTAGCCCAGCGGAACTGGTATTCGGTAGAACGTTGAGATTACCTGGAGAGTTTTTCGCCGCCGATTCCCCCGCCAATGAGCACACCGTTAGCGATTTCTTGACGCGCATAAGACTCTTCGCCAGAAATCTGCGCCCAATCGCTCCACGACCACCGGTGGCGACCACCATTTTTGACCCAACATGTAAACGAAACTCGGACAATCCTTTTCCACATCCCCAACCCAAGTACAACCCACCTGTATGTCTCCCAACCACCTCACGCGCATCCCCATTCCTTCGACAACTCGTTCGGGACGCCGAGTACATTTCCCTACCCACCTTTCCGCGTATATCTGTTAAACCATTCCGTCGTTTCATGACTACATTTCTAAGGAGGGTGCCCCCGTAGTGTACTGATTAATTAATGGTTGTTTAAAACAATAAATTGAAACCTTCTGATTCGAACCTACGAATTGGTCATTTTGCTTTCTTATATTCGGTGGGCCCGTTAGGATAAGAACATATCTATTATTGATCCCTTCACAACCATCACACCGGGCAGCCGTTCGCCGGATATCGGCTTCAAGTTCCGGCCACCAACATTAAGTTCTTGCCAATGACTTCATTTTATCAACACGGAGATGACCGGAGTGCAGATCGTCAAGAACATATTTGCGCAGAACTGGTGGTACCACAATACGGTCTTGATAACATAAAAGACCTTAAGGAGTGGAAGCCCAATCGTCCCTCCGAGAGTAGAAATATGGAAACTTCTTTTTATATGCATTATTCCAGCCCTTTCTGGGTGCCATTAGAATCTGGGATGTTCGCTACCGCATTGCGATATCCTCAAACCGTTTTTTAAGGAATGATTTCCCGGCCGGTAATACAACAATATATGCTGTGGAATATTTTGGGAATTAGAAATTTATTAATGTACCTCAAATCAACGAATTTCATAATAGTTACTATATTCGTGTTCCAATAATTTTCTAGACATTAGAATTAGCGAAACTATTCCAAATAATGTATATGTTAGAAAATCTTGATGATTTAAACCCCCATTTGTTTAACCCGATGTTCTTGGGTATCATTAACTTACACGTGCTTAACCCACGTGTTGTACATGGAAGTTGTAGTCCGGTAAGTTCTTTGTGATGACATTGTCCAGTTCTGCTATTGAACGTTATGATAACAATATACGGCTCTGATGTTTCAGTAATAACAATCTAAACTTACGTTTTCATTGTTTCAGTATGTACGGTCGAATGCGTGTCAATTTGTTCGAAAATGTGGTAAGCTAAATGCTTATTTACGTGATGTATACTAAGACAGTTGATTTTATGAAAATTCTCTCGTTCGGCTGATATTTTTAACCAGCAAGCTATCTTTATATTTTAGATCAAAGACTCAGTTTGACTCGCATGCATACCAGTAAGCTTTCGTGATGACATTGTCCAGTTCTGCTATTGAGCATTATGATAACAGCATACGACTCTGATGTTAAAACCATCTTTTATTTAAGCTTGCTTTTTTATTTGCATAGAGTTAAAACCGACATTTGGTACGTAGTGATGATTGAAATTTATTTGAAAGCTATGTGTTCAACAAATTTTCGCCCCTATCTGATATTTCCACCATAAAAGTAGTACTTGCATTTGTAGGCGGATGAGCGCACGGCTATTCTACCACGAGGTAATAAAATGATGTTTTGCATAGTTCAAATGAACTGCAGTGATTTCAAACAACATGACTGATAATTTGTGTAAAAACTAAAGTACGAGTTTATTGATTAAGGTGGAACCAGCTGAAATGTGAAGACGACAGATAGACATCGAGGTATGTTGTGATGACTTTGCATAGTTCAAATGATTGCCGTGATTTCAATCTTTCCACTGATCTACTCTTCAAAAGTAACGAAGATTTTACTTTTAGGTTATCCAAGGTATTCATAAAACATTTCTGTGATGATATACACCTCTTGCATGAGAATTGATTATAATTTTATATCTGACACAACGATTTAACGTTTAATGTTACTTCAGTTTCCAACAAGAAAATCTCGATTATCCGAGAAGATACATAATGGTAAGAGTTTATTCGTTAAAACATATTTGGAAATACAACTTATAAATACCTTTTTTTATAGGACATAAAGGTACTTATTGCTTGGATTCTTGATGACAACACGACACCTCTTATGAGAATTGATTTGAGTTACATTCCTGAACAACCGAGTAATTAATTTTCTGTCTTTGTAGTTATGAAAGATATTTTAAATAAAATTGCTGTTACGAGTTTTACAATTATGAAGTAACTTGGTCACCATGGGTTTGATGAGTTACAATATGGTTGGGAAGTTATTTACTCAAACAATTTAATAGGATAAAGTAGGCAAACATTGCAGTTCGGATACTGGTATATATGCAATGTCGGTACGTTAGTGTTTCCCAATTTGTGCTCCATTAGCGAGGCATAGGTAGGCTCCGGCACAAGTAAAAAGTGCGTCTACCCAAACAGACATGGCATCATCTGACGGAGCTGCAAGGGAGAGTAATCTTGTTCTAATTGGGTTTCCGGAATTTGATTCGACCGAGTGACTGCAGACCGGTGGTTGGCAGGAAGCCGCCAGGAGGATGCAAAACCCGCACTTGTCTTTTCGCGTTTTGGTATCTGGGTAGACATCTATGATATCCGTAAAGCTGATAACGTCTAAAATCATCAAATTATTTATAATGACATCAAAATACGCCGACGCGTTGGAATGTAATCGTGTTTTGCTTTACCTTTTGGCTTCATAAGAGACGCTGCATTGGCAGATTTCGATGTCTGGCAGGAGTAGTACGTCAGTAGTCTTCGTCGTCTGTCCAATACAAACCACCTCCGCTTCCCTTTCCGCCTACTCCTCTGGAACAGTGTCGATACGAAGCTGGCCTTTGCAGCAGCGGGCCTGGTGACCATTGGGGAGAAGAAAGATTGGTCGACACCACTAATTTGGGAAGCAATTGTGACATCTTGCTGCGAGGAGCCCTCAACTATACGGACGTGGGAATCGATTTTGTACAAGTAGCCGGCACACGTGGAGGAGTCGACATGTAGCTGGGGCATCAACAGAGGCGAACAGAGGATGTGACCGCAAGTAACCTCTAGGTGATGCCGAAGGTCAAAGGAGACGTCGTCTGGGACTGGGAGATAGCGAGTTAGGGGTCGAACCTGGAATACACGATGGTGCGCACTTGAATTGTCATTCCAACACAAGAGCTGATTTCACCTGCAACACTGTTGCTTTTGAGCTCGGGGGACTATGGAGCCACTTGATAGGCTTGTATAAGATGCCACAAACAAAGATGGGTAAAATTGCGGGACTAACACTTCTTAATAAACGTTTCGCTCATTGTGTTTGTTTGGATGTGAAAAAATGTAGGATCAGTTGGCGATTCATACCCCGGGAGTTTGAGCCGGGGCTGAAAATGGTATTTCCAGGACAGTGACGAAGATTATAAGAAAGGTCTGGCTAATTGTTGAGGTCCCTTATAACAATCAGCGCATGGGTAGATCAGCGCAACTCTCTTCAGGACAAGTTAATCATTCAAATTTCATAGCTATTTTGCCGACACTGCGTTGATATTGCCACGACAACGTCAAGACGCTTCCAGTTATGAATCGAGTCACTAACAGTGACCAAATAGATTATATACGATGTAGGTAATAAATAGGAATTGCCATCGACATGAAGATTTAACTTAAATGTCATTTGCACTAAGCCCATAATGCAAGCAATTCACGTTGGTCTCTTTACTACCATTTTAATAATCTCGCATCGAAATATTATTAGTTGGTAAATCTACTAAGACTAAATAATCTTATGCCTTTAAAGGAGCTTATCGGTGACATTCATTTAGAGGTAGTTAACTGTTGCCATTTTCTGTCAGTTTGGGTGGTTTAACAAAGGTGAATGACCGACAGCGGTCATTAGGTGACCGGGTCGCGTGATTTGATGTTTTAAATGTTTGTTGTAACCGCGTCATCGAAAGACGAATAATTATAGTTTAAATATTCAATGGCTAATTCTACGCGGAAGTACTTTGCAAGCACACAATCTCACCCTATTCCACGCGCCACAAGCACCCGCAGAGGCGGTTCTGGGTCGTCTGCCTACCGTGCGCCGCAGGTAGGTGGAGTCGCCCCCGCCGTCTCTCTCATCAGTCCACTGCAGCGTCTCCACCAATGCCCTTGCAGGAAGCGGGGGAACCGCGCGGAAGATGCTGCCCCCATTGACGGAGGATGACGAGAGGACTCGGTCGTTGTTCGCCATTGCGTTAACTTGGGTGAGGGAGGAACTCGAAGAGGAGGAGTTTGTTGTAGGGGGGTTCAAACCGGGAAGGGAATTAGTGTGCACCGGTGACAGATGGGAAGGTTGATGAGGATTCAAATTGATGGGACGTCTGTAAGTATCTTCTCCAACAGCCGAATTCATCTGGCCGTGTTGGAGATACTAAATTGTAGCAAAACGGTTTGAGGTGAGAGCAGATGGTTACAAGCGGGTCGATAACTCAGACGACCACCCCCCAAACGGGTCTAGACGCTCAACAAATCACGTGTTTAATTAAAATTTATCACACTGGAATATCAATGAAATTGACGCTGTTTACCCAAGCATGAGTTCATATGCACTCCTGACGGCGTTTCTAGCCAAATCAGACGGGCAATGATACACAAGCACAGTTCCTCTGGGTCGTGTGCCACTTTGCCCAGTCCGAATGAAAAGGAAAAAGGCTAAACTAGAATATATAATTAAGTAGTGTGTTGTTCTGGAATATCCGCTTCTACCCCTAATACCGGTTTCATTTGGATGTACTTTTGAATGCTGAACTTGGACGCCAACAAGGTACACTAACATGACAGCGGATCGACGAAATGCCAAAGGAGTTAATTTGGTCTGTCGGGGTTGTGTTTATGGAACAAATAACGGAGTGTTTATCAGACATTGTCCACATCCTATGGCCTCCTGGAATGGTGACCAACTGTGTTTTTAATGGCGACGGGAAGACGGCAATCAATCTGTTGCTCTCACGGGAAGACGCCGGTGAGCGTACAAGACATATCCAACTCTGAGGAGTGGGACGATGATGCTCTGGCGGTTAACATCCTCGCTCGGTTCGTGAGTGGCCATGGGTTTGATGATGCTCTGGCACTTCCAGCTCCTCGCTGGCAGTGGGGACGCGCCACGTTTAAAATCTTCCCAAATTACTTCAGGAAAATGCTATCCATGAAGCTGGTTTATCCTCTAGATGGAGATAGGAGCATTCACTGCCACCTGTAACCAGTGACTGGGACACTGCGTTAGATACGAAATGTGATCATCTTTGAAGAGATACGAATCCCTGTCGAGTGTGGGAAAAAATCTGGTTTCTGTGTGAGCGTACACGCTTATACATTGTGTTACCTCTTCCATTGTCTTCTATTCATTGACCAATAATGTGACCATGAACTGTGCGTTTCAGGGCAAACACACGTTTCATAACCCCTGACACTTGGCGGCTTGCGTGAGAGACTCCAATCTTGTATCCCATTCGTTTGATAAAAAAACACGAATTGGGAAAGTGTTTGCGCAGATCTCCAAAATCCCTCACGGATCTCATTCACTCATTTTAATCAACCCACAATTACTTAAAATACCCAACTGCCAATTTCTGTCCGACGAATGTCAGGGGATCCGTTAGGGTTCTGTCTGCGTATCGGAATTTTAGTTTCACCCTTTTTTCCATATTCCTGCCATCTCCCCAACACTGGACAAGCGCGTCAGAGCACCTTGGTCGCGCACCTGGGGATTTACGGAAAAAACAGTAACGCCCTAGATCTGAAGTTACCGTTGATCTAAACACACCTGTCGCCGACCTTTCCGTATAGTGAACCAAGAACAACATAACACGAACGTTTGCGCGCGATTTGTATATTTCCTTTGGATGGCCACCATTAAGTGCTTGTAAAATCGATGTTTCGAGGAGACCGCTTAATAGGTTGAAACCATTTTTATAAATTCCCGAAAATAAAAGTGTTAAGGAATCGTTGGTTCCCCAAAAAAAACGAGTGCTATTCAGTAAATTCAATTCATTAATTATATTAGGATGAATTCATTAATTAATTGGAAAAGTCCTATCCTGTTCAATACATGGTTCCCACTTACATTTTATTTTTTTGTAAATGTTAAATCCTTTAAATGTTTGTCATTTAGGTTGATTATATTACTTATTTACTGGAACCAACAACCGCAAAAAACGAGCAGTCAGTACGTATTCTAGGTTTCAACCCTTAATGGAAAGACTGGTTAATTTAAACAATGAAATCGATTTTCTGAGTATACCTGTTTATTGTTGACCTAGAGCGCACCAATTGAATAACAAAACCACTTGCACCGATTTTGATGCACGTGGTTTGAGGCCAACCGATACTTTGCAAACGGTACCCGCTCGAAGCATGATTGCACGATTGTATTTTTTCGAGAGTGGTGCCGCTGTGTGAGTCATCGGAGTCTGTCGCGGAAGCGAGAGACGTGTGTTGGACAAAGATGAATCCAGCGGTGTCTGATGTATGCAAATGGCACAGAGGACGCTGGCATCCCGATTTATTTTTTGGTGAGTGAAAAATACCACCGTTGGGCATTTTTATAGCCGTGAGTATTATATCCAATCTTCGTTAAAGCCTAAATTATTCGGAGACATACCTATTTTTTTAAGATGCAAATGGGCTGAATGAATTTAAATCTTTATTGTCTTGTTAAGATGAAAAATAAATGCAGAAACTCGTTTGTCTTGATTACTTGAATTATTCATTCCTTAGTGGATGAATAGTTTAAAGTGGAAGGAATCGGTAACCCTTGAAGAGTGTACGACTGTCGGTGGTTTGAAATTGTCAGAAATAAATTGAAGCCATAACTGCCTGTTAGGAAAGATTCTTGGATAGTTGACTATCGGGTAATTTAGTGAGCGGTAATTTAAAGAAATTGTTTATTATACACGTCATCACGAATATTATTTCCCAAGGCACCAACGTACCCTCTCATCGCAGCTGATTTGATGCTGAAAGACAACGGGCATGTCGACGGCCATCGCTGCTCGGGATGTGGCGCCTCGATGCTGCTGGTGGTGTGCGGGAGAGGTCGCTGAAATCGTTGGCAGTAGTGTGGTCTCCTGCTCAATAAACTGCGACAGGGACCAATCAGCCTGGCGCTGTCGCGTTGGCATCAGATTTCCTTGGGTAGGCTGTTCAGTTCGGCCGTAAATTCGACTGTCGTATCCACTATTGTTGGCTACGGGTGCTAAGGCAGCTAACAGGAAAGATGAAAACGTTATCTAAATGCCAAGCGCAATTGGCGAATAGATTTTTAAATTCATCGTACATAATTATAATTTATATTTCTACTTGACTGTCGCAGGCGATTGGTTAAATTAAGTCGGTAATCAAGTTGTGGTATGGTTTCCTATATTTATATATTAAATTATAAAAATTATAGAAAAAATATGTTAACCATAATAATATTGAGTAAACGTTTGATTGTGTAGAGGAGTCTAAAGATTAAGAGGAATGCAATTGCATAAACCGGGCGCTAAGTTTGTAGTAAATCCTTGAAGTTTACTGTCTCTTCGTCCGTTAATTGTAACTTGTAAAAGCATAATTTTTTGCATTATTACATGGTGCATTCAACTAGTTTAGAATTGCAGAACCATTTAAAATTACGAAAGAAGTCGACATGCCATCGAGATTACCATAAAATCGCAATTTGTGTGTCCAAGAGATTCTTTTGTTGCTTAAAAACGCATGGCAAACCCTTTCATGTCGCAAAAACAATCGGGATTTAATGCCCTAGGCTAGGCCTGTCTGTCTCGGAATAATTAGGGGGAGGGCTGGAGGTTGAAGCATTTCAGATGGACAAAACATCGACCAAAGACGAATGGTGCTGAACTTACATGGCGAAGGAAAATCGTTATCTGCGAAGAAGTAGCCGTTTTGTTGGCATTTCTACAAAATAAAACCACAAAAAAACTATTTTTATGTCCCCAAAACCACCACATTTCTCCCAGATCTGCTTATTATTTTGAGCACGTGAAGGAGCGCTTGGAAAAGGGCGAATAACTCGGTGTAACCCGATGCTCGAAAAACATAAAACCTGCTACGCGACACCACAAGGTAATAGACACGCCACGTGATCGAGAACTTGAGTCATCCCGAGTGGCCTGTTATAGTAAAACGGTGCTTTTTTGAATTATTTCAATCGGTCTCAAAGAATGTTTTATTCTTTGACCAATTAACCGATTGCATTTTAATTTTTCTTCTTCCATGAAGAGGAAAATAATGAGGAGAAGGACTGTTCTGTGTCCAATAAAGTGTAAACAACCATGAAATACCCCCCCACCCCCGCAAGCGATCCTTGGTCGAATCGGCACCGGAAACAAGACACAGTCTGGCCGAATGCATTCCAATTGGAGCTGCGTGTTCTCCAAGACGCGGCAGTTAAGTGCGGCTTCCTTTCGGTGTCGCAACCTCATGAATGTTCACCCTCTCGCACAAAAGCGGACCTCAGACAGCGCAGTCATGACCCCCCCCATTTCCACCTCGCATTCAATGCACTGCGCGTATACTCAATGTCAAGGCCACCTTTGTAAACCAAGAGCACAACCAAACGCCCACGAAACTCGTTTCGAGCAATCTGTGGTCAGAGGATCGCCAAGCATGACTGACCATGGTATCCATGTATTAATTGCAATATTGTTGTTTAAATAGTTTTCCGATATAGTTACGGGAATCCAGAAGAGTAGCGATTCGTGCTCCCGTTATAGTTTCAGACCAAGGGGGGTTTTGACCATAGCTGATTAATTCGGGTCTTTTAATGTTATTGTCCTTTTTATTCTGGAAGCTATAATATCTAACTATAACAACATACATCGGCGTTATTCTGTCCACCTTCTGCGCCGATCGCGGGATTTTCGTCCGGCGAACTAGTGGCAGCAGGTGTCGAGTAGACCGGGGAAGGGGACTTCTGATTATTCGGGCGTCGTGGCGCCAGCTGCTGGGCTTGAGTCGTTGATGCCGTCGATGTCATCTCATGGGAACCGGTGCAGGTCCGGTTTTCGAATCCTCGCATTCTCGGCCTCGAGTTCAGGTCGCAGTCGCTGTCGTCCTCGGCAATTCGTTGGTGGGGGTTTTGCGGTTTTGTGTTGTGACTGTCTTCGGGGCCTGAGTCCTCGTGGAGTTTGAGTTGGGCTAAAAGGCTTTCGCGTTCCTCCTCATACTTTGACTTGTCCTAGGAAACCAAAAGCGGGCTTTCGGTGATTACATGCAAAATAAATGGAATTTCAAGCTACCGATGTATAAATGGCAGCTTTTACCGCTGGGCTAATCGGTTTGTAGCGGCCTCTCCACCGAACCATTTTTATTTTCTCGGGGAAAACGAGAGAGAAAGCGGGAACGGGTTCAGAACGTTTTCGGAAAATAGTTATGCGGGCTTTTGTGGCGCGTTGTTGTCGACAGTTTTTTGCGGTAAAAGCGGATACCAATTTGTGGACGGGAAGCGTCATACTACCTCGGGCTGAGCGACGCGTGACCTCGGTCAGATAATATCAACGCTGGAGCGAAAATCCCCTTAAAGGTGCTGGAGGTTAGCAACCTAGGTGAATAATTGCAAAAAATAGAACAAAATGGCCACTGAAAAGTACAAATCAAGGGTTAAAATTTGATCGCCGAAATAGTACTTATACCAGGACGTTATTTTCGAGTAAATCAATTGGGGTTCACTTCAGAACATACAGAAAGTTATCGCTGGTTTGAAAAACAGCATGTCCGATGGTTCAAGGACTGGGCCACACACCAAGATTTATCGATTAAAATGGACGTTAATTTAATAAGTTTACACAATCGGTCGTCATCTTCTCTGTAACCTACTAGATCGGCACACACACACACTCGCACACAGGACCACGGCTACTTGACCTTTCGCGTGCAGGCGGGCGTCGAATCGCCGTGAAATCACCGGTTGGATGAGTCAGAATTGCACGATGCCACACCAGCATACACACACACACACACACACGGAATCTGCTGCGAACAGTTACTGGGCTGGTGGCTAGCTGGGTGGGTAGCGTCAGGCACGGATGTGGGGGTGTGTGGGTGTGGGGGTCGCAGATGCTGGTGCAGAAATTCATCTGGTCGTGGCATGGTGGTGGGGGTCATCTAATTCGGGTGATGTTGCTGTTGTTGTGGATTCTGGGAAATATGCGTTTGCATTTAGACTACAGGAAATATTTCGGTAAAAAAATATCAGGACCACCTCCACTCAACCCATGGACAAGACCGCTAATGCCGTCTTCTGCGCGCCGGACCTGGGTGGGTCATTTAAATGGCCAACCGTAGTTATGTCTGACGAATGGCATTTTTGCGGGTCATCGATGAACATCAATTTCAACATATTCAGAGTCTTGGGGACCTTTAGACATTTTTTATACTGCTAATCGCTGTATTGAGGTCGCGAGGACCAAAACGTTAAACATTAAGACGTACAGGTAAGTGGCAATTGTACATAGAACATAATTTATTCCTTGGTTGGTTCGACTATAATAGTTTCAATTTTAAGTTTGTAAAATTATAGGAGCATACTATGTTTTGATGACGTTTGGCAAACGTTTAATGACGACCACTGGAAGGTCCCCTCGATAACCCATTACTTACAAAATATAAGGTCAAAATAACGTTTTCGTGTTAATTTAAACCCATCCTTAATCTGAGGGACACTTTCCGGATCTGTTTTAAAGTAGAAAAATGAGAAGAAGAAGATAAGGAGACGGAATATACGCGTGAGGGATTTCCCGCTTCTGAATGCACAGTCGCCAATCCGAGTATCCGTTTTGAACGGAATCGTTACTGGCAGCGTTGTTGAAGCCATTACGCTTCCTTGCCCCAGAAGATTGTTTATTATTATTTAACAATTAATCGATATCCACCCCATAGAATCTGACCAAATGATCACTTTACCCAAATTCAATAATAGTTGCAAACGCACGCACGGTGATACGGAAGAAATGTTGCTTGTTACCGAGCAATGCGAATAAGGCATGGCATTATGTTGAATAAATGTGAAGCAAGAATCACCGAGTGGCCAATTGTGCTCAGATTTCCATTTCGCAAAATGCGTAGTTATGCAAAAATAAGTAATTTTAATGGATTTTATGGGTGTGCGGATATGCGAGGAACATTGTGAACAGTACCACTTCATTGATTTTCAAATAACGATTCGCCCTGGAAGATCAAACCAGAATTTGGGACTTATCGTGAATGGTGAATTTTCATCAAACAGGTTGCTAAAACCTAGCGTTTTCGCTTTGTGCGTAATTGACCACTCTGAGTCTCAAATTATTTATAACATATTCGTAGATGCCCAAATGGCAATTTTTTTTATCGTTTGGATGTCTTAGCGACACAATTAGCACTATGTGAATCTAACTCACTCTCCGCTGGAATATTTGATTGCCAATCTAACGTTCGTTATATCATCTACTTATCGCCTCCGTAATTTCCCCTTGAGATTGCAATACCAGGATGTTTTTGTTCTTGAAGCCGTCTTTGAGTCGGTTCTTTCGTGAGCTCTCCCACCGTAGTTTGAGTCCGGGGTGGTTGCCGAAGGTGCGAGTAAGCAGAGCAACAATACTCACCTCCAAGTACTGATACTCCAGATCATCAATGAGAGTCTTCTGCTGTTGGCGCCGTTCTTGGAGGTGCCGAAGCTGATTGAGGAGATCTGGAGGAGCGCTTCCCTGGCGCCGCTCGTCCTGGCGAACCTCGGCGCGGACCCGGTCGTGTTCGAGATCAAGGAGTTCCAGGAGGGCCTTCTCGTGAGCCAACTGGTTTCTGAACTGTTTCAACAAAAATGTGCCTCAAGAAAAGCCTTAGAAAACTATATGGAAGTTGAATTACTACACCACAACCGATTAGGGCCGTTTTGTGGTGATCATGGGATTGTCACTACGGTTGTCTTTGCACGATGGCTTCTGATACACTGGGATTCGTGTTTAAAGCGTCTGAAGCCTTTTTTTCGGGACTAACACCAATTCCACGATATTACGTCCCACGTACCTTAAGAAACAGCAATGCTATTGGATGCCGCGAGCGCCTGTGTTTAGATTCAAATTAAACACTCTTTTAATGGAAATCATCATGTGGTTATTGATACATATATGATGGTGGTTTTACAATTTATGAATGATAAATAAAACATTGCAAACGTCCTCGGTGAGCCCACTTACACACATCGATTCTGTTGGTGAGAACAACCGAAATGTTTTGCTGAAAAATTATCTTCTCAGACGAGTCCCATTTCCATTTGAATGGGTTCGTAAACAACCGAAATTGCCGTATCTGGTCATTTGAAACCCCACGACAATGTGTCGAGAAGCCGTACAGACCTCTCGTGCTATTGTTCGGCGCGCATTTTGGTCTGGTTGTGTCAATGGGCCATTGAGCCCCAACAATGCCCAAATTTAATCGAAAATGTAACCAAAAGAATCGGAATCTATAAGCGTGTACGGGGGGGGGGCTTTGTTATTGTTAGGGAACCGCATGGGTTCCCCAAGCAAACTGCTCTCTGAATTAATTCCCATTTATTAATTCTTCATCGCCTTAACCCCATTCTAGACATGACACCCGATTCTGAACCAGACATTCTCACTTCGTCTATTAACCGTGCCCGGCCTTAATCTCTAGCCATGGTAACTCAATAACCAAGGTTTGTCCCATTAAGGCCTCTGTTCTTATTGGCTCATTAAGCCAAAGGACAACACGAGACTCCTCATTTGGGAGGCTGTTATAGAACTCCTTCTCCGGCGTCTCATCTTTCCGTCTTCCGGTTGGTGGCGGGTGATAACGTCTGCTATCCCTAAAGACTTCTTCTTGAATATAATTTATCATTCATAAATACTACACAGTCTACAATATATTTCAATAAGGAGATGATAATGTTCCATGTCATTTTTAAAAGGCACTTGCACGTGAAAGACCCAGCACAACTTCTTTTGACTTGGAAACCTCTCCTCATTTGCACATCAACGCAAAGACTTCTTCTTGAATACCTTGAGCAAGCTAGTCTTATAATTTCCCGAGTTTTATCGTCCACCATCCCACAATGTGTTCATGTGAACTCGTTAAATCATGTTGATTTACTACGGCGCCAATTGCATTAACACCAATACCAACATTTATTCTATTTAAAAGGCGAATTAATTGCATGCCCAATTAGCCACGGTGTGAAACTCGTTTCCAGATGCTCATGGGGTGAGGGGGGATACACATGGACCCTTCGGTGATTCATTTCTACGAACGAAACATTCGCATTAACAAGCACCAAAATAAGGAAAAGATTTAAAAGCTAAAAAAACAATAGAATGAGGTCGACAACAATTGAATATAAATGAATAGACCTTAAGATAGGTTTGACCCGTCACAATTCTTCGTTTATTTTGTACGATGTCCCATCCAGGGCCTCAATTATGATAATTATCCCTGTTTTAGTCGTTCGTATCGTCTCTCTCATCAATTATTAAGACTCTCCATGGGGACCATCATCATGCGATTGCCAAAAATGCATATTTTTCTGGAAATTAGTTTCCTTTTCGAAAATCGGTTACCATTCTGAAAATGTTTGCGAGTGCCTAAACGGTATTTTCTCCAATAGTTTATTTGGTCTATTTGTTATAGAGTTTAATAACGAATGTGCTGGTTCACGTGTTGTCCTTACATTACGCCCAAAGTGATTAAGCATTTGGATGAATAAAAATTCTTCGGCATACCAATTTCCAAGTCAGCCTATCGGAATTCGACCTTTCAATAGCCGAATGCCTGCTAACGACAAGGTCGCCTAGCAATTATTGTTTCTGGGGAGCAACCCACGCGGGTATGGCGGAGAACGCAGGGGGAGTTGAATTTACCGGTCTCGATTAAAGTTCCCACGAAGTCTATGTTAGGAACTAACCACACCAGAAGACATTATTTCCTTTGGCTGAACAACAAGGGTACGCGGTAATTGATATGGCCTGTTGAAGGAAGAAATTGGGCGGATGTAGAAACAGTGCGTTATTTGCACTTGCCATATTTGTATGCTTCAAGTTTTGGCTTAGGTGGTGTTAATGAAGCAATTAAAATTATTACATCCAAACCGCCGACATTTTTCGCAATTCTGCTAATCACCTTAGCGATTTCCCAACGACCTGATGATTGCATCTCACACACGACCTGACCAGGGGGAGTGTGGTAGTTACTGCCCTGTGGCTGTCCGACACGCTGGTTGGTGGGCCCGGGTGAAACTAACGACGCCGACTGACCCAAATGAACCAAGGAAGAGGTCATGGGGCGTGCGTTTTCCGCGCGGGTTTTATGGCCCAAACCACACAGGGAAATTTCCAAATGCCCATTTCTATGAAAAAGATTCACTCCACCCGGCCTCGTCCATAAAGCGACTGTTCTATTGCTGAGTGCGTCTAGTTATTGCAACACATAGCTCTTTTTCTTCTTGCTATCATTTTAAGATTGCTGAAGGGCGCTTTCTGATCTCCAGTAAGCGCGAACTCCCAGAGAATTATCCAGTTGCATCGCAATTTACCGCAAACGATCGAACCAGGCGTCATAATTTTCCGAAACGTCATTAATCGGGAACGCCTAGCGAAAAGCGTAATTAAAAAGCTGTCAAACTGCGCAGAACATGAGGTATTCAAATAACGCGAACCGATTTGGTCTCAGCTTGCTCTGAAATACTTCGTGCAGGCTACACATCAGCAGGCCTCACATTTCAGTTACCCCTTACCACCAACGAGTTTGTTTATCCAAACTGGCCGGACATAAACAGTTGACGGACCAGAACAGCAAACAACTTTTACGATCGATTTGGACTCCAGAATACACGCACGAACCAGCGAGTTTATCAATTAGTTCCCGACAGACACACAAATTATGAAATTGTGACCGGTTACCGAAGATGAACAGACAAAGAAGTGGTGATTGACCCGGCATTTTTACCCAAACCCATAGCCGGGAGTTCACGGGGAGGGGCACGCCGGAAAAAGATTTTCGGAGTTTAAATTACTCCACCGAGCACAACAGAAAACTGTATTTTCGAGATTGAATGATGGCAGAGACCACGACAGGGACGCTTTACCGAAACGTGTGCTTCAATGTGTGAAGAACATTTGATTCGATGGATGGAACGAAAATAAAGATCAATAAATTCGATTTGGAAATTAAAAAGCGACACCGATTCACTTGAACTTAAGTATTAAAAGTGCGCGTTGAGGTCAAATTCGAAAACGCAAGCATGATTGGGTCAAGAGGCCAATAGCAGTCCGTAAGCACAGAAAATCAGCCCGACTGGCATTAAATGCAATTCGAATTCAGTAAATAATCTATGAGAATTTCCCAGTTGCGAATAATGAGTCTATAACGGGTCATTTAAGCCGACGACAAAAATCTGATATCGTCTGACAATCGGGACTGTTTAAATACTGTATTAATTGTCCAATTGCGCCCCGAATGATGTTTGACCTGACCTCATAGGAGGCTGTCAAAATGTACTGCAGAATAGTTTGGCGGTTTGATTAAGCAGAAAGCAGTTTTTGATAATTTTTTCTAGACGATACCTTGTTTTATGGGACTAACGGGTCTGTTCTCACACCCAAATAATATGTCTGGTATGCTGAGATTTACGAATTTCCCGTGTGCAGTTCAGTCGAAATTATTTTAACGTGAATTGGCATACGAAAAGCATTAAACGTTGGAGGAAATAGGATTTCTGATAAAATAACATTTACTTTCTTGAGATACCCAGATTCAACAGAAAATGCTTGGCATCCTAACTTGAGGCTAGCTCCTGCTGAATAGCAGGCAACACAGTAAAACATTTGCCAGAACACTTCAAGATTCCAGTGTGACTAAAAACGTTTAAAATCTTTCATTGGAAACAAAATTACGTCCAATAATAATCCTGATTTTTTAACGATAAAATTAAGATTTGCAGGAAACCCAGGTTAGTCAAGTTCCGGTGGCAGACACGAGCAACACTGGAAAAAATAAAATATTCGTTGCATTAAAATCCCCCCATAAACGAATTTATTTATTCTACCAGTGAAATATCTTTTCGAATGAAATAGAGGCAAATATTTATTATAATTTACAGTACTTTCATTGCCGGATTCACCTTTAAAGTATGTGTAATTTAGAACCGAGAATTATTGCAGGATATGTAAAAAATATAATAATACGTATTAATTCCCATTTCATACAAATCATTTCGGTTCCATCGAGCGTGTCATATATAGAGGTCTAGAGGAAGGAACATAGTCTTCGTCGCAAATAAATTTCATATCGGAGAGCATTAGACAATAGTTGTGGCGGTTGCTTTGACTTGTTCGTTACAAATTAAATCGTTAGCCATTGGGAATTGTGATAGGCAAGAGTTCGGGTGGGAATTAAGCGCTTCAGCGTTCACAGAGACAGGAGTGATTCAAATTTAGATAATCCAAAATAGAGGTTGTCAGAGGGATCGGCTGATATGCACGGCGTGAAATGGGAGACAGCCATGGCGAATGGTATTGCCACCCACTAAAAGCAGGCACACCACTGTCAAATACATTTGACCAACGGGGTCGAAAAAGTGCCTATTCTCAGTCCTATTGACATAATTGGGCATTTGCAGATCTGCAGACTTGTACATTTTTCTCTAAGATGACTTGATTTATATTCACCTCCAAAAATCCGTCCTTATTTGCTCGAGAGCTCCTCAATCCAAATAGAGCAGAAAAGAAAGCGATGCTTTGCGCCGCGATCGACGTTAAACCAATGGAAGCAAGAGCGGGAACTCACCTCAATTCTCACGGCCTCGGACATCCGACCGACCTGCGCCAACTGGATGTGAAGCAAACTCGCCAACGTTCCCGTTGTACTGATTGTCTTTTCCTGTCGTCTCTGCCATGCTGCCTGTGGGCTATCTGATTGGGTCTCCTCCTTTGACCCCTGTCTCATCGCGAGGTCATTGGGTGGGCGGCAGGAGGGTCGGGAGGCTGAAGGTCGGCGCAGAACGGCGGCGCCGACTCGTAGACGACTGAGCTCACTGGCTGCGCAATCCATCAGTGCCGCTACACCGACTGACGGCGATTTGGCTTCTGGAGACTTGAAACCGTTATGGATGCGTAAGATTTTTGGGACAAGCAAAATGAAGATAATTTGGTCGCCTCGGCACAGCCGTCGCCATATTACTTTTCAGTCTACTTGTTTTAGCTTTGTGCATCCAATTAGCGGTTGTCACGTAGGGTTTATCTAAACCCCCTCACGGGTTCTTCACTGGAATAGATGTCGGCGCGCCAATGTACCATTCTTGTCGATGGTGAGGAGAAAACATGGTTTTCGAGACATTTTTGTCTCTTATAAGCTCTCACACATGCCTGTATGGGGGCGCAGCATATGTAACACACACAGAGCTGATATCTGTCCTTCACATGCAAATAGAGCCCGTGTAAAACGGACTCAACACCTCTCTACGACTATCTGTGTTCGGAAATGAGATCTAAATATGTATTATTGTCCCCATTCCATTTTACATACATAGACTGTTTTTTTGTCATCGAGAATTTAACAAATCAATTACAATTACTAAATTATAAGCATACTTTGGCCATGAAAACACCGCGTTACCAATGACGAATAGACTAAATTGAGCTAACACGCTTTTCTAGATGATTCCGCACCTTCAACTCAGTTGAGCGGTTAGGACACAGAGTTCGTACACAGAGTTCCGGCGTTGCGTGCGATTTCACCTGGCACATTCATGGGAATTATTGTTGGGGAATGTAGAAAAGGTGGTGGCGTCTCCCGAAGTGCCCCCTGAAGAGGAGGAGGAGGTCGAGGTGGAGGTGTCTGCCAAGTCGCTGGGTGATTCCCGATTACACGCACACCCATACGGCCGCCCTATTTTTCGCGGCTTGACCCCGTGAACTCGAACCCCGAGTAACCCACGAACCCCTTAAAACATGGTCGTATTTCGGCGTTTGCTAAACCTCATATTTTTGGGGCTCTTATACGACGGATGAAATTACGTAAAGACGCGTCGCCAGTTGTGAAGAATAGAATTGGTCATGAAAGGAAACTAATTTAATTTAACTGAACACTACTCACATGCATTCGAACTTGGATTGCGGCGTCGAACCGGTCAGGTCATATCAACGATAGTTATGTAGTAGCAATCAATGCAAATGCATTATCTCTCTCCATATTTAGTTAAACTTCTTCTCGTGGAACTAAGCGACAGCTTTGGAATGATTCCTTTGAGGATTCCCATGGATATTTTTGTCTATTTCCGGAATAAAAAAGTTGAACGTGGACAACGGCCCCAACCCAGTTTCCGCTTTGGTTGCTTTTAACGCTTTGGTCTAAAAATGTTGAATTATCCGATTTCAGGGTTGGAGGAATGTGCTCCAGTAGGTTAGCGTGACATGTCCTCATAATTTATTAACAATTTCACAGCACAAGAAAACAAAAAAAGCCTTATTTTGAAGACATCCTCATGTGCAAGCTGGTGAGAAAAAATTAAATTTCAGGAAGTTGGTTTACATAGTCCGACATACAGGACGGCCTATAGTTCATCGTTTATTCACAATACATCCAATAGAAACTCACCCGTGTGAGTGTTGAGCAGTTTTCATTGGACTCAGAAGCTGCGCTCCGGATTGGTGTTCCTCTGCCAAGGCATCGCACTTTGCTTTCCTCTTCCACTTTGCAGAGAGCCTCCGCCTCCGCCTCAATCAACTCCCACAAGGCGCCTTCGTCGTCCCTTTCCTCCCCACCCCTCTGCTGCTCATCCGCAACCCCCTCCTCATCCTCCGCCTCCTCCTCCCTCTCCGCCTCACGCTGTTCCTCCGCGCCTCCAAAGGAAAATTCACGGTGCTTCTGTCGATCTTTGGACGAAAATCCAAAGACGATCTCATCTTCGTGACTGGTTGACAGTGCATGTTCATCCAGGTCTCCCGATGACGTGAGATAGGCCTGGAATTCTGGACATTCCGAGAGTAGAATAGGGGGCGATGGGCTAGCCTCTTCAGTCTCGTAGGTGGCCCTCGGATACCTGTTGAGGAGTAATTCGACTTCTTTGAGCTGTGGGGAAATAGGGTCAAGGTCATGGTCACATTTAGACCACGCGTTCAACGTCATGTGACCATCCTCGACAGAGTGTGATCGAATAAGCGAACCGTTTGTTTTAATCCGATTACAGGAAGAAAAGGCGCCAATGGAGGGGTGACTGTGGGTGGGAGATGCGGTTGGCTCGTCGAAATTAAGGTCTAATTCCAAAAATTGCGTTTTAAACGCGGCAGCCATTGCCGTGTTGTAAGATGTCCGTTTTCAGAAAATGCTATACCATTCTAATTCCAGCGTGTGGGTGCACGCACACTGTGCTGACTAAGTGTCTTCACTGGATAACCGTGCGCACGTGCCCCCATCCGAGAAAGGCGATTGGCCAAGTGGCCATGATTTATTGTTGCGCGGGCCAATAGAATTTTCCCAGAAGCTTACATCAGCCAATGAAATAACTACGAACATCCTACACGTGCATCCATCGAAATCGTCAGTGCGTCATGGCCTGCCAATGAATGGTGTTTTTGCTCTGCGAGAAAATTAAAACCTGTACGCATCCTTGTAGACGGAAACTATCCTAATTAATTAGAACTAACGTTTTTAGTAAGCTTTAACATACTTTCCAATCGTTTTGTAGTAGTTGGGTTTTCGTTTTAATGGCACCCAAATGATATCGAAACTGCGACTTTTTCTACCCTCGTAACCAGTGAACGATTATCTGCCATTTTGCTCTGTGTTTTTTCCTCGAGATAATGACGAAACCTTTGGCTCGCAGAGAGAAGAATATCCTGCCCAGAAGGGCCACCTCATCGAGAATGTTGACTAGTGAATGTCGACCGTCTCCCTCCCCGACCGTCATTAAGGACGACAACGAAACCCCGTCGAAGATGGACCAACTCTGCGAAGTCGTTTCCCAACTGGCAATTATTGTGTCAGCACTTCGGAACGAGATACAGAATAAGGACCAGCCATCAATTACCCCTACCTCGGCTAAGGAAAGAGAGCCGATGCCCGTTACCCCTGCTCCTGAACCAGAGACGACGCCTTACACCCCCGTTAATTCCCCTCGACCTTATCCGATCGATCCAGTTACTTCTCGATCCTCAGCCACTCCTGCCGTTCCTCTATCTTATGCAATGAAGTCTACCGTTTACAATCCTTAAATAAATTGTTTTAATCCTTCAAATGTCTGTCCCCCGTTTCATGCCTAATCCTCAATTTCGCTATCCGTTTTATTTGTTTTAAATAGTAATGCTCAGATCTTTGGTAAGGGTGGCCCCAATAAAACAACGTTCCGACCAATTCAAAAAAAATTCATTTAAAGAGTACTTAAAAATAGTATCCTATTTTAATGCCATATCCTGAAACAGGCGATTAAAAGTCAAGAGCATTTGTTTCATTTCAAGTGGCCCCGAATTTGCTAGCATCTTGCTTCCGGATAAGACAAATTAGTGGATTTTTATAGCCGCCACAGCAGTCGATTTAGAATTGATTTGCTTGATTTCAAATATCGAATAACAATATGGCGCCTAGGTAAAGTGTAATCTTTTGGAATGTAGACAAAATGGTTCTGAGAATGCCCTGAAAATATTGAATGCATTCGCTTTCACTGATATTAATGATAACGAAATAAATACAACGGCTACTAACAAACGTCAAGTAATGGTATAAAGATTGGCAGTCTAAAAAATAACGTCTTTATTCTTTTTAGGGACACGACGATAATGTACGTCACTGTTGATGGAATTGTAGAGTCTATAGATTGGACGAACCATCTTTTTCGTGAAATAATATCTCCTCGTTAATAAAGGATTTGCTTTGGTATTACCTGTACAATTACAAATCCTGTTTTATTAAGCCTAGGCTTGCTTGATTCAGAGGACTTGAAAGGTGTTAGATTCAATTTGAATTTAAAATCGGGCACAATTGACTTAAAATCACTAAGCGCAACCACAGAAGGAACAATCCACGGTTATCTTTTAGCAGTAAATGCAGCAGCAAACCCACCAGCCGACTTCGAGTGGGCTAAGAGGGTATGAAGGCTCCTCACTGCCCGTCGCTTTCACCGACCTCCTCAATGTTTTCACTCTTTGAACCTCATTGGGCCTTTTAAAATAATTTCGCTTGCTAGGTTATTTATCTGCTCCAAGATAAGACAACCATTAATCGCCATTTCGTCATTTGCTTCCCACCACCCACGTCTAGTAATGTTAGGCCACCTCTCTCCCACCCCTTCCTTCTATATCGTTTCGGAGCAAAATTCTTCGAAAATACGAAGGCTATAACGTTTAATTCCCATAAGAACGGTCGTAGATGGCAATTCGATCATTCCCTGTTTGTACCGATTTTTAGTTTCACCAAATGAAGACAATCTGGAACGAAGAGATGGTTTTCATTAGTAATATTGTTATCTTTTAATGGTGAACCCTTTGGTTCTCGTTAACTTAATAAATCTATTAACAAAATTATTATTATTATCAAAAGGCAGCAACAACGACAATAGACAATGCTACATTAATATCTACCGAACGTTGTAGTTTTGTAAATTGGCAGTGTAAACTCGATTTTATTGATAATGTAACGTATATATCTAGAAAAAACGCAATTTAAATCCAACGCGGTCGTTTTACCAGCTGCTGTGCTTGAGACGAAACGTGTTTCCATAGCCCAAGCTAGTTTTAATTGAGCATCGATTGCTGCTAGTAAACATGGATTCCTAACTTACCGTCAAGATTATGTAAGTGGCAATATATTGACTATTTTGGCGTCTCGTGATTCTGAGACTCAAAAACGGCACGCAGTTTATAAAGTAACGATGAATTCCGAAAGTAAGAACATCCACGCCCTGAGTGAACGAAAACATTCCGTCGATGCTTTGTTGTCATAGTTGCAATTTGAAAGATGAAAAAGTATGCGTGCCAGTTTCACCTGGTAGCAAAACTGTCCCACAATTTTATGTTTTAGGTATTTGGAAAAAGAAGTTTGCTCTCTTTTTTCAATTAAAAACAATATAGGACCCCATTCACACTTAAAGTTCCTCTAGCGGTCAAGTGTAACACATTTTGAATATTTTTTACAAACTTCAATTTTTGAATGGATCTAACTGTAACTCCGTCATCATGAAGAACCTTAAAGGTCTTTGCTGCCTCAAAATATAATATTACTTTAAGATAATCAACATTGTTGTTTAACGTAATTGCTTCACTACGCCCACGTGGATCCCAAATGCCGCATTACAATGCAAAGCAAACAAAACGCGCGAAATTCGTCTTTTCTTTGTAGAGCATTTATTTTCGATTTAAAAATAAAATAACGAATCCTGGAAATTTACAAAAATGTCAGACAAATTTACCAAATTTCCCGTCCGCCGCCAACATGAACCCACCAAAACGACAATAAAATCGCGACAATGTATAGTTTGGTAAACGCAAAATTTGCGGCCATCAAAAGGCCACACCCACAGTGCACGCATTTCTTGGCAAAAACGGAGACTGGCGCCACACAGACAACCCCCCACCAACTTGACATCAATCCTGGAGACACGCCTGAATTAAGGCGGTTCGCCCCCAACCAATCACCAGCACAATCCTCCCGTCTTTGGATAAGACTTAAATTTACTCCATGTTGAACCCACCCAAGCAAAATTAACCAATTCTCCCAGGGATGTTACTTGAGTCAATAAAAACGAATGCCGGTTGTATAGCTTTTGGGGTAATGCATTCACAACTCGTAGAGCGCGTGGTTTTACCACATCCAGCGATTTACTGGTCTCACTGTCATTGTCCTCTAAACGAGCGATACAACCGTCGCAAATTAAAGTCAAATAAATCACCAACGACTGATCCCGCATTTATTACGAGATTTGGTGCATCGAATTAACGATGTTTAGTTTCGCGCGGCCATTTCTGTATACCCATAGTCAAATTTTAATAACTTTACAGACACGCAGTTAATTGATATCTTGGGAATAATTTGGCATCGGTTAAATGGACCCAACTACCGCTGAAGCAACAGGAGATCTCGTTTAAACACGAAAACAGTTCTTGGAAGCAATTTCAACGCGTACAATGCATCACCATTTGTTTTAGAAAACCGTGCTACCGTGGAATGAAGGCGCCAAAAGCCACATTTCCTAATGTTAGACAATAGCCGTAACTCGTTTTACTTTGATTAGTAAATATAAATTACCAATCACACTTTGTTATTTGTAAAGGACCTTGGACTGCAAGCTGGATCGTAACAGCTGAATGCTGCTATCGTTCGGTTGGTAATATTTGATAAATAAACAGACAGTCTTTAAATTGTTCGTACAACCAATTTAGCAAAAACACCAAATAGCATTCTAATGAATTATTTGCAAATTATATGACACAAAGGCATTCTGCTGACGAATGATATTTCTATTCCAATTCCTCTGCAAAACAATTGTTTGGGGAGCTAATTCGCACATAGCGATTTTGTTGTCTTTTATGCAGTTATGTACAACGTGCCCCATAGTTCGGTTCTCGGGAAAAACGGCGACAAAACCATTATTTATTATTAATAACCACTCCAATATACTCAGGTAAAAAATGTAAGATTTAAATGCTATTAATTTCGGAGATAATTTTATCTTCACAAAATTGATGAAGTGCTGTCTGGACCACGAAGTTAATATTGCAGGGAATATTACCCCGTAAAAATATACTTCAATATTCACAAGTATATTCGGGTCTTGATTATCTAAATTTCAATGATTTTTTACACACAGAATCAAGATTGTTGCAGTGGTCACCGTACTCCGAGGTACTGGGTACCCCGGAGCTGAACCTTGGGGAACCATTTTCCAAAATGAGTGACACGAAGACTCGGCAACAACCCCAAATCTCGATCCAAATATTTTGGCCAAGATATGGCGCATTTTACCAACAGATGTTTGAGCTCAGTTTGTGTCTACACACGATGAAAGTAACATCTCTGAAAGTATTTCTCTTCGTAGATCAATTGCTCAAAATTATTTCCGAATAGTAAATTTAATTTTATTGTAAAGGGTAAACATTTCTTACCCAGAAGCAACCAACGTCAGATCAGGGATTCAAGACCAACAAGGCCGCTAGAGTCATGACTGAAATTTATTGAAATTCTTACCCAAAATGGTGTATCAGTGGATCGTTTTCGGCTAAGCTTATTGGAGAAAGGAATAGCCTCTTCCAATAAAAACACTCATTCCATTCACGAAGTCAGTTTTGACCCTGCATTTGGTGGAATGTAAGTGGCATAATCTACCAGGCGGAACAGCTACAACCTAAATTAATTGACAACAATGGGAAGAATAAACGCAGAAATGTATTCAACGAAAATGGATAAATATCCCAAGAGGACAATGTCCAGCCTCGCAAAGCAAGAAAGACGTCCGACAAAATACAGAATTTAAACTCGAAAGTTCTATCGCATTCCCTAAATAGCTTATGAATTTTTCAGGCCCATGAGGAATACTCTAAGATAGAAAAAGAATTTCGAAATGCGGCCTTCGTTCAGAACTATTTAAACAAGTATTTTAATCACAATTCAATGAAGTAATCTTCCCAAAAAATTACACGAGCAATGAAAAAGAGTTACATTGTTGACGGAAATTATATAAAATAGTATCATGCGCATAATAAAACAATAAATAAATTTTAACCTTGTCTTTAAAACGCCCTATTTGTATTTGTTTTATCGTGCGCCAATGTAATAGTGCTCGTCGACAAAGGGATTTTTGTCGTCAAATTCTCCTGGATGCCCTGATCGACCGATAACGAGCGCTCGAGATCAATAACCAGTTGAAATGACATCTTCAAAACGTTTCCCTTTCTCGATTTCTAAATTTGCAAAATTTTAACTAAATTGGAAACAAGGAATCCCTTCATTCAATAGCTCACAAAGAGGCTTCGATAGTGTGCTGAGCTTATGCTTCCTTCATTCCCATCAAGCAAACGCATTGCATGCAGGTTGTTAACCTCAATACAATACAAGAAGACTATAATTATATCAGAAATGGATATTAACACACGCAGAAATTGATTGGTTTGAACCGAGCCTTCTTCTACGCTCGAGGGACGCATATTTTTAACGAAGAGGCAATAGTATGCATAGATTAAAAATCAACTCTCTTTGAGGGGATTTATATCCGAGTCTTAATGTTCTTAGCACGAAGCGTGCGTCTTTTTGAAAGAGAGGTAGTTGTAGCAGTAACCTTGGCGATTTTGTTTTACTAAAATGAGTGACGTATCGTCGAGGTCCTTTTGTGTTCAGATAACTCTTTCCGTTTCCTTTAGACGTGGCGAAAGAAAGGAGAATGCATGCAAAATATAATGAACAATTGAAATGCTTGGTTTGCTGGTGGAATAAGAGCGGATAAAAATGGATTTCGGTGGATGAGAAGAACTGCTTTAAACGCACTGATCGCGGAATGGGATTCAGTTGTAGTCGACACAACGCTTCTGCAATTACATTCGGAATTAGAAGAAGACATGAAATCAAAATTTAGCAAATTTTAATGATATATACCAGGAATTTCTGTCGTCGGAAAGAATTTCTCCGGGATAGGAATTTCGGGAGACGGTATTTTCATTATAGGCTTAAGAAACAGAGTTTGCGAAATTTCTCGGATTTCAGTTTATTAAAAAACATTATCTCACACACTTGTACGTTTAACAAAAGTCAATTAAAATAAACACCTGAAAATATTGCACATATGAAGCCCAAAAAATTAAATGACTTAAATGCTATCTTTACCTTATAGGAGGGGCGCGCACTTTGGAACATACCGGTTTACGTCCACGACGTTATACACCCCACAGCGTGCGAGTTGCGGATCTTCGTCCAGAAATACCAGAACCAACTCAACGTTCTCCTTCGCCCTTCTGAAATTATTTATCAGTTCTTCCTCTCCATTGTCATACATACATATTACGATAACCGTGCCCTCTATACGTATCCACATTATATCTATTTCTACATTATCGACTCCTTCCTTCACCTGTTTGATAAACATGCCACCTAAGAGGTATCCTGCTTTAGAAAACTCTGACGAGAAGGTCGTCACATTGACTTGCAGTTATTGTCAGCAGCAACTCGTCAACGTTGATGAATCGTTTCATTTGGAATGACAGAAATTTCCTTACGAATTATATTTTTTAATTAATCAATTGACAGAGTGCCAACATATGTAAAATAAGCTTTTTCCCTTTATTTATTCTTATATGCTTTAGCATTGTGTCAGAACACTTTTTCTGAATGTGTGGCTAGAGTAAGTTAGTTAAACTTATCTGTTGGGACAGTTTCCAAGATGTCGCTAGATCATTGAATGACGAATAATTTTGATTTTTATTCGCGTGCAAAGTCTTTTGTGGTTGCCTCCAGAAGAGAAAAAATCTCAAAAATGGGATTTGTCGATTTTGTTTACGTGTGTCCCTGCGGCTGGAACTTGCACTGATTCCCAGCAGATTCATCGTAAACGGGAATTATGTAGCAAACCAATTGGAACTTTTATAGATTCTGTAAAATCGGCTGAATTCTCGATAATTTTTACAAAATATTAACAATCTTTTTTTCGCGTGAAGTTGTTATTATTTATACCACCGACCAATCTGCCTCTAAGAGCAATTCCGAGTTGATTACTGAAGTTGCACAGCGTTGCATGCTTTCTCAATTGCACGATTAAATATACGATTGGGTAGTAATGTATAATTATGTAAATAATCTATTATTTTATCAGAATGAATGTATGATGTTTGATGCAATATATTTATGAATTAACTGAGCATATTGCTTACAAATAGCATATGCAAAGTCTGCCATACCGTAATTGATGTAATATAGGTGTATATATAAAACGGTTCGTTTATATATAAAAAAACAGTGTGAGATAGTAAGGCAAACCACCTAATTATTGATCTTTCGGAGGTAGATATATCGTAATCACGGATTCAGAATCGGGGTTTAGCAATTCAAATGGACCGAGTAATTGTCAGTAGCCAATAGGCCTTGGACACCGAGTTAAAGCTGGTGGCACTGAGTAACGTGCTGAAACTATAAATCGGCCCATTTTTGTGCCACAATATTATGAGGAAAAAATGGCTTATTAAAACAAAGGATTACAGTAAGAATATATGGGAAGATGGAATGGAAACTAACAACAATTAGAAATTTCAGAACGATTCATAAGGACTTTACAATGGATAATTGTTTTTATTTTAAGGTTCCATAGTCTTCGGATGAACAAAATCCGAAAAATAAAAACATAGTCGTCTGGTTTTACATTGGTTAAATAGTTTGCACATCAATTTTCGTTGACGCATGTCCACAAAAAATAAAAACTACAACGGGAAAGAAGAATACGCGAAATCGGATCATAAGGACTGCCCCAATAGCGATAAGCAGACGTTTCTGGCGGAATACACCCGTGCCGCCTTCACAGGGGCTGGACGTGATTCAGACTGGCCAGACAAGTCAACATAAAATCGGCCGGAGGGGTGGGGGTGTGGGCGTCGCGAAGTACGTGGGAAGCACCCAGGTGTTAAAGTGCCAATGAATACGACCTTGTTTATGATGGCGGAGGGATGAAACGAAGAGAGCAAGCCTTATGATGGCCCAGTTAATGGTCAAACGATGGCTGTGAAGATATGGAAAAACCGAAACTTCAGATCTCCGAGTTAACGGCAAAGCGACGGTGTAAAAGACGCGAAAAAGACAATAGGAAACACAAAATAAATATCTGTGCTGCAGAAGAATCCTTTTTATCGACAATACCACATGAATACATGAAATCTACGGGTCATTCATGTAAACAACGTTAATGTATAATGTCCCTACAATTAATACAATGAATGTGTAGAGATTTATTGTATGTAAATGGTGTAAATTATTTCGCGAGTTAATTTGGTCCACCATTCTTCTTCACATGACGTCTGCATTGTTTTGACGGACAGACAGGCAGACAGCGACCACAATGATATCCGTGGACTTGGGTATTCTGATATCAGATGCAGTACTGCCGCCATCGTGATTGGGCTGTCTGTGGTCAACCGAAGCCGAATAGCGTTTGGGTGCGTCTTCACGATTTCTTTAGACGCAGCCTGCAGATGGAAGAGGCTGAAAGAATATAAATATTATGAAAGAATTATTAAATAATAATTATAAGAAAACAGATTAATTCTTGTGATCAAACGTTTTTTCAACGGGTAATGCGGCCAGGCTGTTTACATAGGACGGACCAGTCAGGTTTGATGTAAACACGTTCCTGCCCATTTCGGACAGACGGGGATAAGACGGGCATAAGACGGGCATAAGACGGGGATTGCAGAAGCAAATGTGTTTTGTCCCGGATATTCCCTTTGGAAATCGAGGAAATTAGATTTTTAAGTAAGGAGGACGGCAGTGGGCGAGCATCATTCAATAATCTAAGTGACTAAAATTGGTCTGATAGTATCCAGTCTCTAAATTCATCTCGCATGAGAGTTAGGTTGTGGCAAACCTACGCAATATGTCCTTTCTTCCGAAATTCATGGCGCACAGCATCTCGAAATCTCTACTGGCCTACTTTTAACCCAGTATCGTTAACGCCAGCAACTAGACCAGTGTTTCTCAACCTGTGTGAGAGATTCGCAGGTGTGTCGCGAGATTTTTGAAAAATATTCAAAAATCCTGGGGTTTTTGAACTCCAACATTTATTTTCTAACTTATAATTCAGCTTGTATTTAAATTCAAATAGATATACGTTCATATTTGAATCTTAATTTAATTAATAATAATAATAATCAAAGTTCAGTTTCTCTCTGATCTGTTCGACAAACTGAATTCTCTCAACTTGAGTCTCCAAGGTCCATCAGAAAGCATTACTCATCGACATCCAAACTGAAATCGTTTGATGATAAACTGACGCTATGGAAAAGCCAAGTTTCGAAGGGTATTTTTGAATGCTTCCCTTCCGTCAACGAATCTCAGTTGAAGAGCAAAGTCGCTGATGACATCATGTCCACACTGACGAGTATTCAATTAGCAATTCACCATTATTTTCCATCACTTTCAATCGACGAATATGACTGGGTGATCAACCCGTTTGGAAGTCTAGTTACTAGACTGTTCACAAGACTAATATCGTGTTTATAACCAAATTAGCACTGAATCGCGTGTTTATACATGTTTGCCGTCCTTCCTAAATAAAGTGTTGAATAAAGCTGGTTCAAGAATTTCAAATAGCGCTGGCGCTCATGTATCAGCAGTTCGCTGTGAATTTCGAATTTCGAAGCACCACTCAGAGGATTGAATAAGAGCAGCACATTAATTAGGCTAAATGTATCTTTTTCAGTAATTGCATTGAACAGCAATGCCGCATGAAGACTCTAAATGTGCCTATCAAACCGGTCATTTATATAAACAAAGGAAGTGTACAATAATGTACAAATTGTATTATGCCCCAAACATTAGGTCAATGAATGGTATTATATATACATGGAGATTAATAACATATAAATACTCTTATAATGTCCGACATGGGTCTATTGTCCCTTCCACAGATAGTTAATAACCGAGTTTACCATGAATAGTTTATAAAGAATCGGGCAATCCCCCAATAATGACATTCACACAGACAAAATTTCTCTCATGTATTTAAAAAAAAAGTTTACTTTGTATCAACCTCATTGAAAAAGTGTAAAACGGAAATGTACTCAACGGAAGAAAGAAAGTGGTTCTTCTTTTTATTGATTACAACTGTCTGTTTCCTGTTCTACGTATCAATTTTATTCGTTGTACATTTTAATTCTGATAGTGTTGGTCCTCGTGACCTTAGACTCTGAATCCGCTGGCGTTACAACGTCGATAACCTCTTTTTCTTGGACCATCTTCTACGAGAGGAATAACCGGCTTTAATAATGTCACCAATTATGGCTGCCAAATCATGGCTAGCGGAGGCCAGATCGGAGCAGATTGTGGTCCAGTTCTGGATGCAGTGAAATCCTCCGCAGACGGAACACAATCCCAGACGCTCTGAGCACCCGGTTCTCCACACTGCGTGGATGAGTCTTCTTTCCTTCTTCTTTGTCGCGGCCATCTACTCCTCTGTGAGAAGCTGAACCGCCTGATTAGTCAAGGTCGGCGAAGTTCGAGTTGTAATGTGAAAGTCATCATCCGTTCAATGCTATTATATATAGATTTATCAATATCAATGAATGGATGATGACATATATATGAGGGTCTACAATTTATGAATAATGAATGATATATTGCAAAGGTCCACTGCCGCGCACAGATTTCGAATATTTTGACGAGAACCGACGGATGGTTTCGCCGAAAAAATCCATCTTCTCAACCGAAGCTCATTTCCATTTGAATTGGGGCATAAACAAACGAAATCCCCCTATTTGGTGTGGCAATATGTTGAGAGGTGTTTACATTACTCTCGTGCTACTGTTTGGTGAGTAATTTTGTCTGGATGTGCCATTGGGTCCCAATCATCACCAAAAAGAAGGGAAATCTGTAAGCGGACATTTGTAATGTATTATTCTTTTTATGAATTTGTCGACCATCTTAAATATGTTTCAATAATTAAATGATGATTTTCCATTCAAGATGGGTATTTAATTTGAATTTGAAAACAAACATTTAACTTGAAACACCCTTTATGTGATAGTATTGTATGGAGGGTAGAATAAACCCTGAATGGAGAATAGACGAATAGTCTGTAATGCCGGTGTAACTCTAAAAGCCAACCGAGACCCTTGACGAATAGAACACGTGCAGCAACGATAATTCGTATTCAAAAGTGTAACGTACGATATACGTTAATATAGTAAAACACAATTAATAATAAGAGTTAGCAATCACCACACTTTAATATAAACAAAAGGGATAGCACTAGTGTCTAAAATCTTCCAAATCGACCGAAAATCGGATAATGTTCTTCGCATCGTGGCATAATAATCGAATGTTTTATGTACTGATTAATATCGGAAATTAATGTGCACAATTCTAAGGAAGATGCGGATTCCGATAGCTATGCCATTTGCCACTTTAAGGTTCTGAGAATACAATCATCACCTTTTAAAGAACCTCGCGTGTCTTTGATTTCTCATTATTGATTTGCATAAAAAAATTCCAACAAAATCGCAGCGTCAGAATTAACTGGACAAAAGAAAAAAGGTTTTGTAGAAGCCATTGTATTCGAAGCTTCGTCAACGCATTTCAGTCGTACAAATAACACCAACGACATTAAAACTTGTATTTTATGTTGTTGCTGAATTAGTTATGTGAGCTATTTAAAGAATGTGATATTAATTACGCAGGTATTCATAAAATGTTTGAACAAATATTGCATAAAACACTAGAACCCTTATTTAATGCGACATTAGCGTCTATAGTGATAATGGGCATCGCGGAAGCAGCCACACTCCTCTAAAACTCGCCACATTCACCATACTACTTATATTTAACTCACGTTCCCCGGTGCCCTCTTCATATTAATGCTGACGACAGACTTTACGAATAAGGAAAGCACCATCATGAGATTTTAGCAAACAAATAAATAAGCACTTATCGAAATAATTTGCAGTGAATGTCAAATTACGGTGAATGCTTCATGTTTACAAGAAGATTTACCGGCAGTAAAACCAGCGCAGTTTAAATAAGGCCCCAGCAGCTGGGCCATGGCCGTTGCTGTCGTCGTTGTCGTTGCTGGGATACCATTAACATGTGGCTAATTGCTGGTTTCCCATCGAATCGGTCGTTCCGCGCTCCCTAGACCACCTACAAGGCGCGTTCGCTGGCATATTTTACATTCATATTGAAGCCAACAAAAGGTCTCGATAATTAGCACAGCCCTTGGGAAATACAGTATTTACAATGATATTTATTTGCCTCTTTTACAAGGATGTGGGCCCAATGATGCTTGTGGGGTTTTCTGTTGTATTCTTAGTTGTCGCAGAGTCCTGTTGGGACTCCGGGGTGACCAGGTTGGGGATTCTAACCGTGATGGAAATTGCAGTTGTTTTTTTGTTTCCTATTGTGGTGGATAAATTTAAACAGCAGCACTTCCAAATATCTAACAGTCGCTTTCGATTGGTCAGTTGTTCGGAGCGCCGACGTTGAAGGCGTCACCGAAAGCGAACCTCCCTGGATCTGCAGTGGAGATGATTGCCTGTTTCCTCAATCCGTAGACAGAACATGCAGCATCGCTCATCGTCTCCCGATGGCTGCCGTGTTGAGCATCAACGGCGTCGTCCGCTTCAGTCGACGTGGAAGCTGTTGGCCGGGGAAGCAAAGCGCGCCAGATTTGGAGGTTCTTTTGATTGAAACCAAAGAGTTCTGGTTAGTAAAAGATGCAATAGAATCCACAATTTTTGGTTAAGACAGTTATTTCGCAGGTCTTTTTGTTTTATTTTTGAATATTTCCACCTCATTTGGTTCCTATTTGTAATACACCTGTAATGCAAATGGAATCGGCATCCAATCAGGACAGCCTTTAATATAGTACTTTTTAGTAAATACTGGGATAATACGGGATCCGCGCGAATAGTCAGTTATTTTCACGACAAAAGCGGAATATATTTTCCAAGAGTCCAGACACAAAGCTGGAAAGGCCCTTGCCAACGCTATTGATCCTCTAAAGTTAGCCTAAATTATGCCTTTCAGCGCCCCAGCTTATTTTCCGTTGCGACCTACATAATAATAATAATAATTAATAATTGAAGTGGCTTTATTGAGGTTACGAGGACCAAAACTTTCAGCAGTAAAAATAGGCAATATAACAAGTATTAGATGTGAAAATAGTCTTTTAGTTCCTGTTTCACCTGCTCTGGTGATACTAAAAATCGGGAAAAATAGGGAATGACCGAATTGCGATATGCCGCTGTTCTTGTTGGTATTGAACGGTATAGTCTACGCATTGGTCGAAGAGATTTACATTCAGATAAACTGGGATAGAGTGGATGGGATGGAGGGGTCACTTAAAATACGAGCAGCGATTAGTGAACAATTATTGAAGTGGCGTTGAACGATGATTTCTTGAAAAGAGAGAATAGGCAGACCACTAGAAAACGAGATTATTTTATGAAGGGTTAAAATTCTGAATATTTAAGGCTGGGGATAATTACTGGAATCGGACACAAATATGTGGTCAAGAAGATTCCCTTCACGTGTAGGAAAATTGACTATGGTGTTAAGACCAAGTGTAAGAAGAGGGCTAATAGGCGCAGAATTGAAATCACCACACAGTAGAATGAAAGAATCATCCATAATTGAAGAAATAAAAGGTATAAGCGAATCATAGAACTTAGATATGTCTGTTCTGGTAGAAGATGGGGTGATATACATGTACAATATTCAATAAAGAAAGACGAAAGATCACAAAACCCGTTATAAAAATATTCGCGTTTTTGAGTCAAAGCGTCGACGAAACTCAGCGCACAAGAACCCAACAAAGTGGGGTGTTTTATTCACAGTGATCAAAGTCACTGAACCTCCAAACACCCGAAAATGTTATAACAAAGAGTGTCAACACGAACTAAACAATGTCTTATTATTAAACTATTAAATTCTGCCTGTAATCGGGTAGAGAAATGGCTAAAATTGTTTCATAATAGTTAGGTCATCTTGAAAGGGGTTTTTATTTTTAGTTTCCCATGTTTTTTTTGTTTTTTGCGCAAAATATATTTTCATTGCTTATAAGTATCGAAGTTTTACCAGAGTGAACTGACGCGTGACAAGTTTTGTTCAACTGAAACTTAAAATATAATGATTCCAAAAAGTATTGTTATAATTATTGTGACTTTGATAACAATGGGTTCAGAGGTAAGATGCGTTTATTTAATGTACATATCATAACAAACGCTTATTTGGTTCTTTGAAAGCCATTAAATATCTGCCATTCATTATAATTGATGCCCGCGAAGGTTTTTTTGCAAGATAGCACTATGATTGCCCGAAATCCTATTTGTTTTGACTCACGGAACAATTCGTTTTCCAAAACACCACTTTATCCGAAGAAAGAATTTCTTCTAAATGCAATATTTTGGTGTATACACATAAGTGGACGTCGCACGCATAATTATTTAATTTGGCATGCAGTTAAATTAACCTAGTAATCTGGACGACCCATTGGTACCATGATCCATTTTTGAGGCATCGTCAGGTTAATTATTTCATAAACAGAGCTCCGTTTTAATGTAATTTGGTTGATTAGGTGCCTTATAAGAGCTTAAATAAGTGCAAAAAGTTGAGATAAAAAGCAGAGATAACCAAATGCCTCTCTCATTCAATCTTTCTGTTCCACTTTTTAAAAAACCCGAAAAATCACTTTAAAATAAGAGACATTTTGCAAGCTGTCCACGGTTAATCTCTCAAGAGATTATTTCGCATACTGTCTGGACTATTAGTCATCGGATGAAGCAACGAAATGCATGCGAAAATGCTTGAAATATCAAGAATTCAAAACTAAAACAGCGATTTTTCTTTTACTATTAGCCAAACCATGCTCACATTTTTCTTTTAAAATATGACATATATTTTAGAAAGTTAAATAAATCCCATGCAATGCTCACTGGGTGTAATTTAAAACGAAAATGAATGGTTATTTATGTGCTGATGTTAACCCAATGATCATAAAACGTAAACGAAGAGCACTGATTATTTAATTTTCCCTTAATCTCAATAACCCTGATTGAAACAAAGACTGGGAATTAGAGCAAACATACATAAGTCATGTTCGTGTATCTTTTTAAAATACAGGAGGAAACTTAATTTACTACGGCTCGCTAGCAAAAAATTATGTGCATGTTCTTATTTCAGCAAAATATCTATAACTTATCGAAAAATGTCTTGCCCAATCGTCTGGGTATAAAAAACGAAATATTTCAAATTACTTTCAAAAAATATCATTTAAGGAGTGCCAAAGCTGAGAGGTTAACTTGCGCCACAAAACGTAAACCCTTTATCAAAAAACAACCCAACACGGGAAATCGCGTTTACTTGTCAGCCAAATTTCAGTAAAACGCCAATGCCACCACAAAGCTAATCTACTTGCTACATTTGTGAGTGTTTATTCATGGTTTACGATTCCATCGAAAAGTAGATTTAATAAACCTTCAGGTAAATACGGTGAGAATTATATTAGAAAGCACAAGTAGATGTCCCATAAATGGAACTGAAAACTAAATCAAATGATTTAAAGAGCTAGCTCAGATTGGGAGTTAGGCGCGGCGGCCAGAGATGAATAATAATGGTATTCGCTTTATTGAGGTTACGAAGACAAAGATGTCAGCATGAAAAAAATCCAGAAAGAATAAGTTGACACGATTACAGGAAATAACAACGAGGTCAATTAGGAAAGAAATTAAACTCTCAAGGAATATGAAGATTGGCAAACCTCTGTATAGAACCTCTTCTCAGAGGTTTACTACAATAAAAGGAATCTTTGGGCTTGGATAATGTTTTAAGATGGAAAAGTTTGAGAGGGGAACGGAAGAAACGTTGTAACTTGAAGTAGATTTGTGCATTGAGCCGGGAAAGAGAAGAAGAAACGGAGAATGTTGGCGGAATGGAGAGAAAAGGGGTGAAAGTGGCGGCGCGGCAGATATTTCAAAGTGGCTGTTTACGAGAAGGCGTTCTTTTAAACGAAATCATACGATTGGTCGTAGACGAGACTCTGAACGACAGAAAAATCCCAGGGAATTGCACTAAAAAACCAAGCCTTGTGCAATTGCTTACTCCAAGGGAGCCCATGATTGTTATGGTCCGTGATTCCCACCAATCAGAAGGTGTTCGATATAAATAGCCCGAGCAGCCTCATTTAATGTTTTGTAGGCCATCGACCTTTTAGCCTAAATAATTGAGGAGTTTGATAAAATAACAGCGCTTCCTTGGGGAATAAAACGATTCCCCGACAAAAATACCGCAATGGGAAACATAGGAAATACGTGAAGATTTAAGGCTGAAGTTAACCAAGTCACTTCACTTGATCCTCGTTTTCAATGACTGCCAAATTGCCAAGCCTTTCACTTCCTATGTGTATCGTTTGGAGCGACAAAGGTTTTCAATGCACGGAATGAAGCATAATCTAATTTCCAGCTTGCGGGCAATTGCTTAAATAACTTCCACAGTGTTTTCTGTCTTGTTATTGGATTAGTCCCCAGTTAGGGTGGTAAGGGAGAGTCCTTGAAAAAAATACGTTCACGTCGGTTTTGGACATTTATATTCCCGTCGGTGTATCTCATTCTTGGGGCATAATCACATACTGCCTCGCGATTATATTAAAACACACCGTTTTTATATCATTATAGACGTAAATTTAAATATTTAGATTTTGTTTGGGCATTTTTGATAGCGAATTTAATCTTGAATTGGGCCGGTCTCGTTTCGTCATAAGTTAGAAATTTGAGTTCTGTTGAATTCGATTTTTTTCAGTTACAACCGATCAGTTGTCCACAGGTTTGATTCACCTACATCTCATCAAAACCCAACAGACAGTTCAATTTATATGTTAATTTAGGAGGATTTTCCTCGATCGTTTGAAAGGGCTTGCTTGGATTTCAATGTAGCACTTAAATGCACGTTGGACGTGTCAAAATGCACCATGTGTTGGAGATCTGGTCTCTGATTAATCAGGCAAACAACGTTGATTGGTGTTAAAAACATGCGTTTAATTAGATAGGCGCCATATGCAATTTTTATGGCCTGTCAGCATCGTACCATTAACGACGATTTACCAAGCAACTGAATATTGCATTCTTCGTCTGATTGCCCTCCTGTGACCTAGAAACATCATGAAATATAAGTGAATGTTAATATTTAAAAGTTTATCTTCAAAGTTTATTTAATTAGAAGAATAAACGCAAAATGCAGTGTTTGTGGTTTCCAATAGCAACGAAATACAGTGTGAATAACCTCTGGTAAAAGTTTTTAACATTATTTTAATGTTATTTAGGGTTAGTTATTTCGATTAGGTGAAAATCTAATTCATTCAGTAGCTGCGCAAATAGTGACTGATTGATTAATGGGCGCCGTTGCGAAAGTAAATGTATTGACAGGTGGGGGCTTGTGGTGTTCTGGAATAAATTTTATCCATTCTCGATCCTGGCGGCAGACTGCACCACAATGCTATTGACTCCATTGATTGCATGCAAAAGAAGAAAAAGCATCACTGTTTTGCCTGAACTAAATATATTTTAATTCGACGATATGAATCATCGTCCAAACCGACTAGAACAGATTACGCTGCTGGGCGTTTTTACTCACGGTTTTTGAGGATGTTTGATGCACGAAGAACCAATCAAAAAACGAATCGACCAAACAACATGGCACAATATTGAATAGAATAATACTTTTACATTATTTTTGTATGATTACTGCCAACTTATAACTAAAGGCCATTATTGCGGACACGAATTTAAAATCTTCCCGTTCATTTGGGCACAAAACCCGATGGTCTCAACTTGTGAAATCTCACTCATCTTGTGGTGAGTTATGTATACGTTTAATTGGAGTGTAACACAAACTAGTGCGGCAGATTGGCAAGTGATACAAGCGGCGACAGTAAACAATCATATAAACAATCATTTTGGTTCTGATGTTGTCCACCGTTTTCTTGAACGCCGGCAAATTTTAATCGTGCCTAGCAACTGTCCTGGTTTGTTTAAAAGGTCCAAAAATCTTCAAAATTGTTTGTTTAAAATCGCAATTAAAAGCATTTGTGAAAGGGGCGGGATCGCGCCATTGATGAAGGAAAATAACGGATTTGGTGATTTTAAGGATGATGGCATTTTCGCTTTTTCTTTTTGTTATGAGACTCTGAGACTTGAAATCTCGCCCGGAATCAGAAGGTTGCTGTGGTCGTTGGTCATATTTTTGACATTTTTCGGTTGGGCTGTTGGCGATGGGTGATTTTGATTCTCTTGATATCCTTTTCGTTGTTGCCAGAAGCCCACATAGAAGAACTCAATCAATTCAACAATTATCGCCGCGGTTAGTCCGACAAATATAGAGCAGAGACCTCCGACGCGCGATATGAGGATATAAATATCAAATATCAATCGTTCCTCCTTATAAGTGGTATCGTAGGACGCCCTCACGAGACTTATGTACGTATAGGAGCCCTTGTTTTCGAATCCGCCAATCGGAATGGTTGAATTTGACTTCTCGCTTTCAATTGGATGGTCTGCCCGGTCTATTATACTCTTTAGGTATCGTTTCAACCTATCTCTCTCTTTGGGATCGTCTACGTTGTTCAATAGTCTTTCAACACGTTTGAACTTCTCTGTAAAGTGCTGAAGTTTTTCTGGAATGGGGTCCCACGATGTAATGCTGGCGCTAATGGGATAGGTGTAGTAAGAGCAGGTTGGAATGCAACGGCCTTGCCTGATCGCAGATTCCTTGATGTTCTTTAGATTTTCCAGAAGATTCGAGTTGCATTTCAGTCGTTTTACCACTGCCGTGAGATCCACGTTGTCCTCGGGGTTTTTGGGCAATAGGGCTGAACAGTAGGGGATCTCCTTGTTCACCAAGTCGGGGTCAACTGGTCGTGGCCACTCGGAATTCAGACAACCGCACTTGTTGATCGAGATATTTTGTAGATAACTGTCCAGACACTGAGTCATGCGGTAGGAGTAATCGCGCCCCATGTCTGTGATCGGTGGCGGGTGTTTGAGACACGGCGCGGCCGGTGTGTGCAGCCGCTCCCAGCGTTCGGTGGTGAAGGAGAGCTCGTTCATCCGGCCAGGCTGAACATTCATTCCGTGTTTATCGATTTCGGGATAGGTTTTGCTCTCATGCACAACCAGTTTGACCCCCTCGCCACGTGAAAAGGTGTCCATTATGAAATTTCGCCGGTTCTCGTTGATCTCCTTGGAGGGCACCAGGCTTATAAGGAGGGTCAGGCGAACCGTGTCATTTGTGTGGGCATATTTCGCCGTTTCCACGGTCCAGCAGTTGAAGTACTTTGGGTGGGAGAATCTCTGTTTCGTGAAACCCGTCTCGCCCTCGATTTTACAGTTCTCGGCAACAATATTGACCCCGTCCACGGTGACCATACAGTGGGGAAACATGCTGGTCTGGTGACCCAGCTTTCGCGAGTCCTCCGGGTGGAGATTGGCGAAGTAGGTTTCCGTGGAGTCTTGCAGGATGAGACTGGCATATTCGGGGTTTCCGTTTTCGATGAAGGCCAGGGTCAGCATACTCAGCCGTCTGTTGAACTCGCTCGGCGAGAGGATGGATTCTTTGGCCCAGATCCCATTGGCCTCCAGTGAGAAGGGGTTGTGGGCACAGATTGTGATGGCGGGGAAGTCGGTCTTGTCGTCGATGAGAGTGCGCGAGTGCCAGGCAGTGTTGAAGCTGAGGAAGTCGTGGGCGAGGAAGCCGATGGTGACAACCAGTGCCGAGAGCATCAGGACCACGAAGACGGACCAGATGATCCGGATG
The DNA here is from genome assembly GCA_028672205.1 of Proteocephalus fallax. Classification (NCBI taxonomy): domain Eukaryota; kingdom Metazoa; phylum Platyhelminthes; class Cestoda; order Proteocephalidea; family Proteocephalidae; genus Proteocephalus; species Proteocephalus fallax. The sequence continues at coordinate 3,384,105 of JAPUBX010003981.1, read as the reverse complement.
AAAGGCGCCTGGGAGCGCTTGATGCGCTGGACACCGCGAATGGACGTGAGGTCGCAGAAAATGGCGAACTTGCTCTGTTTTGGCGTCATCACAACCCTGGAGACACAAGGAAGGCTGGCTTGAAAGGCATTATTGGGACCGGCTTAATTAGACCTACATCCCTTCATCTAACTTAGATTCTTTCGTCTTGAAAAAAATAGATAGTTGTTTACAGAATTCAAAATGACCTGTACTGTGGGAGATCGGTAGACTTTGGCTTGAACGACCCAATGCCACAGGCAATGAGATTTAGGTTTCCTTTACACTAGGAGTTTATCTTAAGCAGATCATTGGAAGATCAAGTCATCTCCCAAAACGCTGTTGGTTATTTAGGAAATAAAACTTATTCTATTTATCTATTGTTAACATCTTTGTTTTCGCACCGTGACAACTGTAGATCTTTTATTAATGTCACATGGTTTTTTTCTTTCAACACGAATACAAACACAATAGAAACTTGGAGTGGATGACAGCATTACGAAAGATAACATTGTTTATGACTTAATCTTATCGGAGTCATTTTGAATCGTAAATGAAACGTCCCGACGTTAATTAGTAGAAATATCTTTCATAAGAGGAAAATGCGCGCACACAGACCCGCGACATAATTGCTGCACTGGACACTGTCCACTTATTGGTTGAGACGGAATGGAAAAAATGGTAAACGAATGGAGTGGTGATTTGTCTCAGCCTGCGAGATCGTAATTTAAAGGAAGTTTGCAGACAACAACTTCCATTGCTAACACGATCATTAAGACTCCCACCTAATCGGGGTACTCGGTATCTTGGGGTCAAATTTGCATCAATTACAACAAGTACTACTTCTAATACTATATTCAGTCAATCCTTTGGTACTGTAACACATTTGCTAATAGTCTAGTAAGTCTACTCTCCCAAGAGCCGGATACAACTCCCACATCTTCGATTGACTGGAGATCAAACTGGGCAGAAAAACTTTGCGGCACTTTGAGTCCACCAAGGAGCCACTCACCAAATCACAGAAACCGGGCAACAAATCAAATCCCGAAAATGTTGATATTAAATTAAACTAAGCCTGGACAACAGTCAATAGCGAAAGTTTGAAATAATTATCAATAGAAATATATTTTTTCTTTTCGAAAATCTAAATCATTGGATAATAATTTATCAAAGAACCAGGTTGTGTGCTATCTAACAAAACAACCTAGTTTGCATTCGCCAAAGGTGGCGTTTTTTAGTATAAAATGCCAGACGTACACAGATATTCAAGATAAAAGCATGAGTTCGCGTTATCAAATAAGAATAGTTCTCCACAGAATTTTTTGAAATCCAAAATCTAGAATTTATGCAACGGGTTTAGATCCTTTGACTCGGAAATCAAATAGCAGTGCCACCATAAACATCTCACCAAAATATATTGACGCCGTTTAAAATGTTTTAACGCCTACAAGCAAGATAATTATCTGAAATTTAAAGTAATTATAAAGTACCAAACCTACATATTCGTTAAAATAAACGCCGAGCTGTTTCAACAAAGACAAAATCTCAACTAAAAGATTCTAGAAGTTTTGAAAATGATGAAACATCAAAAATAAGATTCCGTTTTTTTTAAATTTATTAAAATAGTTATCAGAAGGTGACTTGAAGGTAAAAAAGAACCGTTTTATATATTTGTCCTACTGAAAGAGGGCTAGAGGGAGAGCTGTAAGGAAGACAGGTTAATTTCTGTAGACGTCGGCCTAGTAGTCAGGTCCATATCCGGCAACAAATGAATGCTTGAATTCTTTTTTGTCAACATGAATTATTTTTCTGTCAGAAATTTTGCAAACCTAGTCAGTGCAGTTAAGATGCGACATTCTAGTAAGAACGAGCATAGCATTGCAGCAATTGGCGATTTGTCGTAAAGAAATGAAACCTGGGAATAGATGATAAGTATCGAGGTAAAAAGCTTGGTTATTTAATCAATAAAGTGTCAATTTGAGTTAAATAATCGTGAATTTATGTTTCCTGTCGAATTTCTCTCATCTAATATTTTATGATTTTGCTGCATTATATATTGTCAACCCTCATTAAGTGTCATAGACATTCGGAAAAGTGACAGACTTTCACAATCATTCTTCTGAGATCGCGATTGAGAAGATTTTAATGAAACTAAACTGGTTTTAATTATTATATTGTAGACCAACAGCACGTTTGACTTGTCAGCCTATTTGTATCTGTGTTTGAATCGTTTCGCATGTCTAACAAATTAATCATTTGAAAAACACTTTTGATAAACTAAAACATGATAATTCTTTAAATTTGTTCGTCAATTGGCTCGTAGTGTTTCAATGGATTCATTTCAGGTTTGTGGTCTTTACTGCGCAGTTAATCGAACAGTTCCTACGACAGTCAACTATTTCGTTCTTGACACACCGATAAAAGAATACTAAGCGTCAAAACCAAGGTGGAATTTTGAGGACTTTGAAATGGGGAGCACGCCTCAGTTTATGTTATTCAGTCGAGAATACTGGACGTCACATCATCTTGTCATGTTACAGACCCAATTCATATATCTGCGGTCTTCTGCAACAGGTTCTTGAATTTTATTTTATGCTGAATTGAATATATTTGTTATCATATTAGTATTGAAACGTCTTAAATATCGCAATATTGTTTTTTATATTTAATCCTGAAATCGTTTTCGCCACGGATCAATAAAAAATATTGGTTGAAACATCATAACTTAAATTTCTCTTTATATATATAAATGTTTTTGTTTGGCGATTTATAAAAGCATGTCATCCGGTATATCATAATAACGTATTTAGCAAATGTTTTTTAACAGTATACGTGCCTATTTATTCATGAACTTGAATGGTTTGAAATCTATAGATGTGAACGAAGTTTCAATGACATAAAATATTACGATTCGAACAATTTAAACTTTCACATTGTGTATAAACTTAATATAAATTATTTAAAATTAATTGAATATATTGACATTAAAGGCAATAGATTTAGCCGTATTACTTAACATGTAGAGTTTGTCTTAGCACGGTCTTTTCAGACGAAAACAAATAACTGTTTTTTATCGGGCAATTAAAATGTTTTTTTTTCACCGCAAACTTCAAAAATCCAGGCACATCCCACCGTGAGGCGAAGCTTAATCCAGATTGAAAGAGACCATTAAATTAACCATTTTAGCAAAGAAGCCTGTAATCCACCGCTTTATGTAAATTTACTGCCTAAATATATATATATTGACGATAATTTGCTAGTATTATTAACAGAATAAAGGGTTTTAAAAGAGAAAAAGTGTCAGCTGTAAAATTCATCAACTGAGAAATTGTAATAATATCCCAGAATGTACATCAAGTATTAACTACAAAACAAAAAATGTGTACATTTTGGTAATTGTTCTCGAATTAATTCGAAAAATTGTGAAATTATATTGCGATGTTTAAATGATTTAATTATATAGAGAAGTTTTTGTTACAACAACTTTAAATTGAAGATTATATAAATTTTAAAACCCGCGGTTAAATAAGGTAACACGTCCCACATTTCCGCCTGAACGAAAAACTATTTTTACATTTGAAGCCTCTGCATCGAATACTCCCGGGTCATTTTCAAATTTTTCGATTTAGTTAATATATTGATAATAAATATTAGACACTCAAGACATACTTTTAAATTGGCTTAAACGCGCAACACAGTTTCTGCGCAGTTGTTTTCATTTGAGCGAAGTTTCAATTTTCACTTATTTTCATACAATTTGTAACAAAAAGGGCAAATCCCGAAACGAATTTCAAATCAGCGTGGAAATCACAAAAAAATGATATAATTGTTATGAGCTTAAACCTGTGGGACTGAAATTACCGGAATTCGGTACAAAAATGAGCCCACATGTCATCAACTAAGTGCTTCCCTAAACTCAGAAACGCAAAATAATTAATTAACTATTGGTCTTAAGCAATTAAACAGTTTCACGGTTTTCAAGCCACGCTCAACATAATTAATTATGTTCCCTTAAATAACGTCATGTTAGGGTTTATTAATTAATGGGACTCTTTTTTTACATTTTCAAATAATAGAATGAAAGAGCAATCGTCTTTTAAAGATCACTTAAATGTTTCGAACTAGTTTTTTTCCAAATCCATGTAATTATCTTTGTTCATCTGTTTTCTTGATTTTTAAAAAGCTCTAAATTGGGCAAATGGGGGATATTTTATGTTTTACAGTCATTATAATGCAACATTTAAAAAAATAGATCCTGCGTTGTTAAAGCTCGACCAATCAATAAGCTTCAATTATGGAAAGTAGCCTTGATAGTGTGCTGGTTTCATTTGCTTGAGTGATTTCGGATCATTTAATATAGACGACATGAGCCTTCCTCCTTTAGTTCTTTTTTATTGCGTTTTTTTGCAACAGAGTGCAGGCTTTATTGCAAACTGCAATTAAAGCGCCCTCAATTTTTGTCCTGCGTGCAGCCGAAACATGATAGTTGGGACAAATTAACGCCTAGAAATTTATGCTGAAGTAAATTGGAGGTTAACGAAGTTAGATGACAATTTATCCGCCACAATCAAACCCAGTTCCGAATTATGTTTCGATTTCTATTGTATCTTGAAGTATCCTCAGAGTGTATTTCCCCAATAATGTTTTCGTCCTTGCTTATCAATTTGGTGACAATGACATAGGGTTTTTTTGTTTCAAGCTTAGAATCCGAAAATTCACTGCGAACAATGAAACTCGCCACGACGAAAAGCGATTAGCCATGTCATTAAAGTGATATCGACGTCCTATTTTAATGGTTTGCTAAGATAACCTTTTTATTTTAAACAGGAAACTGCTTCAAAGTCGTCAATTAGTGCATAATTCATATAAGCAGAGGGAAAATGTTGACCATATGGCGTCGAAAAGCTGGATTTCTTGGAACCCAGTCTAGACACTCGGAAATGAACAATACATTACCCCAAAAATGAAATAGGATAATGATTTAAGTATATGGTGATTTTCATTGTGAAGTACAGGATTCCCAAACGGATGGTAGTTGTCCCACCGAACCTATTAAATGTGTTAATGCGGTCTTCACGACACGCGATTTGAACGCAGCCCAGTATTTACGATTTCTATTGCGATGATATTAGGATGATGAACAGTTTCGTGAAATAACAACGAACATCAATGGTTTGAATTTTTATGATATTTCCCATTAAATTCGTTGGCGCTTGATCGATCGAAGGCGCCGAGCACCAAATGTGACGAGACCGCCAACTTCCCAGCTCCAATTGAGTTCATAAGTCAGTTCTTGTGAGTCTAGAACTCTGCACTTTTCTATCAAGTTTTATTTAGAGTGTCGAGGGAGTCTGGGATGCTGATCTCTGGTCTCCTTAATAGATCCCCGATGAGACTGCAAGCCGAAAAGGATGCTGCTCGTCCTCAATTTGTCGGTTTTGTGTTTGTGAACATCATTTCCCGGAGGCATTTATCATTTGCACGGGAATCGATCAAAACACAAGATAGAAACTATAAAACGTCGTCGTTGTAAGGTTGATGCTAATCTAAAAACGTCGCAAACCGTTAAAGATACTATGTATTAGATTGCTATGGCATTTGTCTCGGTTTTGTAATTAGTCATTGGGATTTTGCGAATGTCCTTAACGTGTCTGTAGCGTCGCACGAGGTTTTAATATGTATATTTTAAAACATCTGGGACTTCTAGACAAGCCTTACAGGGGAACATACTTTTAAATATAACCCCAAAAATTTTAAATTTTTTTATTTATTTGAAAAAACCACAAATTTAAAATCCAACAATGAATTCGTTTTCCGCATTTTAAATTAATTAAGATAAAATCAACCCCCCAAAACGTATTTGGGCCAACTCCACCGAAAGAAAAACTTTGGGAACCCATTAAAAACGAGGCGTCGGTTTACGGGTCAACAAAATTGAAAATATTATGCAATAAGGAGCGTTTGTAGCTCAACATATTTATGAGGCAGGAAATTAAATGTTTCTCTGGTTTATTGCGTGCAACCGGAAATTCTGCCAAACTCATTAAGGCTTGATAACTGGTTCGGCAAACCGGAACCTGAACTATAAACGGCTGTTTAGTTAATTTAGTAACAGTAAATATTTTCAACAGTTAATTATTGGAGCACTTTAAATATAATTTTAATTTACAAATCCTGTCCACATAATATCTCAGTCTTCCGAAACAGTAATTTGGAGCTGGCAAATAAAAACGTCGGTATCATGCAATTTTTATCTTAGCAATACGAAGTATCAATCGTCATTGTGTGTCTCCATAAAGTTTTCGCCAACGTGTCATTAAATTTTTAATTGGTACTAATAAGCACTCTACCATTGGCACGAAGAAAATGTTTTCGCTCGTTTTTCTACATTAAACAGCGACGAAATCAATCGAATGTTCCGATAATTTATTTAATCAAATCTTTGTATTAATATTTCCATTGTCATATACTGAAGCTTAAGTTAGTGAAAGGTACTTACTAATCTTTATTATCCAGAATAATGCTGATACAATGAAATAGTTCTGCACTATTTTAGTCAGATATGATTTCATTGGTGGATATTACCAACCAATCACGTTACGTTTCAGTAATTTGTTTGGAATAGCACGATCTATCAGCACGATCCGTGTGTTGTATTCAACGCAAGCGAAAAAGATTTTATCTTTTCATTGAATATGTTTATAAATGTCGATGTATAAAATTTATGAATAAAATAAAATTTTACAAATCACTGAGTGCCAATCAAATCAACAGGTGCAGGCCACAGTCCTTAGTTCTCATTTCTAAGTTTAATAATTATGCGTTTATTGAGCATAACAATTTGCTCGATCATTCTGCCCAAACCAGTACAAATATAATGATTATTATTAGTTTGTTTAGTTCACAATAAAAAGAACTTTCAGAAATGAAATTTTAAAACGCTTCAGACGAAAACTCACCCTTTGATTTCTGGTTTAGCCTATTCTAGCGTACCCAAATATCGTAATAAGTGGAACATGGTCGAATTGCGTCAAGCTTCTTGTCTTTTATCATTTAGCGTTATAGCCTTCGCATAGATGGAGGTGATCTACTTGGAAACAAACTAGAATCGAGGCAATGTTCGGGGTTATGTCGTGTAGACATGGCATGAAGTAGCCGTGTAATACTTTAAGGAAACGAGGACATCGAGCGTGTTGTAACACACCAGGGATGCAGAGACCGGTTTCCCAACTCTAGCGTACTGAGGGAGGTGGGAGAAATGATTTTGAAGCCAGCTGATGAACTCCTCCATCTGGCCCCATCTTCACACGCTTCGGAGATGAAACAGGAGTGTGAGAAGGTGTTTAAGCCGAGCGGAAGTCCAAGAACACGCCCGTCACAACTTCCGCCCCGGCAGCGTGGGAGAACTTAACAGCGATGTACAGAGTTCTTGTGTTTAGGGAGGGGGCTCCAATTAGGAGAGGTGAAGTTTCTCGATGAGTTTAAACAGTGCGGAAGATTTTCCGATTGGTCCCCGGGAAACATTGAATGGTTTCGGAATAGGTTGAAAGCTTACACCTGTCCATTAGGATAGTACAGAGCAATTCTCGGTAGCATTATTCATGAGTTGAATAACAATAGAAAACATCTTGAGACATTGCAGGATAACTGGCGGATTGCAAGCTAAAGCCAACACTCTGGCGATGGAATTAGAGCTACCTAGATTACTTGAGCGACGGCTAATTCGACGAATCCGACGTTTTATCACGGTACGATACACGACCATGGCCAATGTAATGGAATCGCCAATCTCAAATCCTGCTGGGCTAGACGTGTCCCCTATTTAAGCCAGTACATGTCTAGACCCGTCTGAGGATTGGCAGAATACTATAAGTACAGATGAAACTAAAATGGAACTCTTTGATAAAAATCCGCCTCTCCGTGATTGGATGAGAAAGAATTCCATGTTACATCCAAAGAACACCATGTCTACTGTAAAACGTAGGGTCGAAACGTCATGCTCTGGGACTGCTTTTCTTCAAAGAGACCGGGACGACTGATCTGTGTGAGTGAAAGCAAGAATGAATGGGTCATTTATCGTGGGAGTTTGAGTAAAAACCTCATTCCATCGGCAAAGACACTGAAACATAAGTCTTTCACTGCCCCAATGATCCCAAACACACGACCCGGGCAACGAAGGGGTGGCTTTGTTGAGCAGCTTTTCGGGTTCCTGGAGTAGCCTAGCCAGTCACCAGATCCGAACCCGATGGAAAAAATCTTACGAGGCTGTTCAGATTTTGTGCTACCCAGCAACAACCTCAAAACTCAGATCTCTTGAGAAGATCTGCATGGAGAAATGGACCAAAATACCAGCAGAAATCTATATGGCGTTGAAACTCTAAAATCGAAGCAACTGCTGCGCTTACGATTCAGCAATCAATTGTGGACGAAAGGAAGACCAACAGGAGTATTTGGCCAGCAGATTTCAGGTAATCGATTAATTTTTCAACGACCCATCTTGGCAAACGCATAAGGTTGTCCATTGAAAGGCCCTATCCACAAAACCGACCTCCAGATGACGGGTGAGGGTATATCACCGGGCTGTGTTAAAACAACTCTCGAATAAAATACTGTATAATTTAATTAACACATGACAGTTAGGGAGAATATTTTAATGAGCCAGGATTAAAAGTAAAAGGTTCCATTAATGGGACTGCACCCCACATTTTCATCATATCATAAAACAGGTATTTGGGTGGCTGAAGTCTCAAATTGCGTGCAAGCGCTAAATAAACGCCCAAATCCGCTATTCATTAAATAAAAAAGAGAGAACGATTTCGCATTCGAATTGCAATTCTTTCTCCACCATATCCAAACACTATCTCGTCTTTGACACCAATAAGACGCAGAAAGATGCAATTAAATTTCGGAACAATCTTGAATTGGATGCCATTTCGTAATGCTATTTCGTACCATTTAGAAAATGCTATACCAAGTTGTTTTTAGTGTTCCATGAAAGCGCAACGAATAGCAAAGTACGCATTACCAATATAATAATGTTAACACTTTTAAATTTTATTCGAAATTCGATTGTGCCAGTCATAAAGGTTAATCTTCCAAACTTTATCAATGTATAGTAATACAAAATAATCATAATGCAACAATAATTAACTGATTTAACGAGGTAATATATGATGCAGTGTATTTTCCAACTGTATTCTCTAACATCCCTGACTATAAAAAGTCGGCATCTACCGGAAGTAGAATAAGCACTCGTAAGGATAAATTGTTATTTTATGCAAAACGGTTCCCATAAATTACAATGGGAGAGTACACTTCAGCATTTGTCTTTCGCTGACGAGCTTGTAGACCGCGCTTGTGGAACCGAGCTACAGCTAGTTCTTCCAGTCGGTCACAATCGGTTAGGGCCGATGAGTCGAAGGAAAATACTGTCGATAAAACGGGTACAATCAACGATGATTACAGCGCCATGCATTCGATTATATGTGTACAATGACTCTTTTGAATGAGTTCAACCAAGAATAAAATGCGAAAATATAAACGGAAACTTAAAATTATTACAAAAGATTCAGAAGAAATATACACTGATGGGTACGCAATGTTCTTGGCGACCTCCGATCATTTTCTCCGAAGTCTCACACAATTTGTTTAGAAAATCTTACTTCCGCAAAAAGCTCCTTTTGTAACACGATTAATATATTTTTTGAAAGAAAGGCGTAAATGCGTCCCTAACAAATAGGTTCGGTGGCGTGAAGGAATTCCTCCTTTTAAGCAATTAAAATGGATAAAATTTGAGTGGGTCCTAGAGGAATATTGCGAATTGTATGCATTTATGGCTAGATTTTACAACAAAATAAAGTGGCGAAATTAAATCAAAAAATAAAGATCTTGTCAATATTTCCATTCGTGCAGATAGTTATCCGCCGCATTCATTCTCCGTGTTATTTACTAAACAGAACCTCGATCACAAACCTATCAACTGTCGTCTAATCTTTACCGCTAAAGATACGATTCCGAAATTTTTTCAGCGCGAGATTTCTCCCATTGAAAATTCACTTGTGAAATATTCCCTCAGATGTTCTTTTCCTTCTGAATGGATTGATGCTTTCATTCAGCCCATTCCTAAACCGTCTAATTTTTCCTCGGGACCTGTAAAGATAAGAACATAAGCAAACTCGTCCGTTCGGTTGAAAGTTTTCGACAACCAACTGATCGTCAAATTGGAGGCACCTTTAAATCTGTCCAAGGCCCGTATCAGTTGCCTCTCATATATTTTTAAAACTATGCGAAGATGGGTTGAGGTTTGGTTTATCAGTTAGCTTTAAAATTATTTATCCCACATCCGTCAGCACTTGCGGTTTGAATAGCAACCTCTTCCACCTCTTAAATAGTCCGCTGTCCTGGAGCAATCACGTGGATGCCGTATTCGTAAAAAGCCGTCGCCTCTGTTTCAAAGTTCTTTGTTTTAATGGTTTGGCTAGCTAAAACGTCCCATGTCGCCTGCATTATTTCCCTGATCATTTTTTCTCTCTTCGCATAAATTTCATGACTCTCCTCATCCACTCCATTCTGACCTAACTCTATATAAATTTAATCTATAACAAGAGTTAGCCATCGCAATTCTGTCATACCTTATTTGCCAAGATTAATATGTGCACCGAAAAAGGTGAAATAAAAAATCTAAGACAGATTTTGCCAATAGTATTTAACCTTTTAATGCGGAAGTTTCTGTTTTAGTAGTAAAGCGCTCGCAGATATCATCATCATTGTTATGTTTAGAATACATCAACCTTGAAATGTTACTTTTGTTACCATGGGCAGTGTGTGGTGCATTAATAAGGCAATTGTCGATTTAAATGAATCCAAAAGAACGTTAACGTTCTCATTGAAGCTCAATGAACTAGGTTTGTTCTTCGGCAAAACATTGTGATTAGTTTACATAACATCCGTTTTGATTTACTTCTCGATCTTTAAAGCATACAACGCAAGAGGATTATCGAATCCTTGCTTTTCTGAAAATAAGGCACTATATTTATTTTGATTATTTTTTAATGCATGCTTACATATTATGAGCCGCAGAATGCAGTTTCATAGTTGTATCCTGGCGAAAGAGGATGAATTAAAATATTATGCGTGTAAGCGATTATAATAATGTAAGCTATTTATTATTTTAAAAAACTACAGGAAGTAAATAATCAAAAATCCCAGTTAACATTTTTAATATTTGTTTTAAAGATCTCTGATTAGAGGTCATATGCAATTACTCATTTTTGAAGGTTTGACCTTTTTTGAATTAGATGTTATTTCAAAAAACATTATAGCTTAAAAATGATGTTGCAATTGATTTCATATGCGCCCTTTTACATTTCATTCAACGCCTTTTTCCTTATACTGGAAGCATTTTCAATTTAAACAATAGACCGTGGTCGGTATTCCAGTGCAATTTTGATTACACCTAAAATCAGCAGCATATTTCAGCTTGGAATAATTGTCGTGAAAATTACGCTTAATGAAGCTTTGTTTTTTGTTCTGTTCGTTCATTTTATTTTGGGTTTTGCGTGTTTCGAGTGACTTATAGGTTTCTTTTGTAGCTGGCCGTGGGCTGCTTGATAAAAAAAACAACGAACAGTATTATATATATTTTTTTCTCGATAGCATGCTCTCTGAAGTGCACGTATATTAATTCAGCGTATTACAATTAGGGGAATCAATTATACATCCTGCGCACTGGTAACATTATCGGATTTCACTGTTACTTTAATAAACACGTTTTTTCAGTTGGTTTACTGAATCAACTTTTCGAAATAATTTATGTGCCATCGTGACAAATTTAGTGAATGAACCGACAAATTAAAAGATTGATAAGCAAATTCCAGTGTGATCCTCCGAAGGGGTATTCGTCGAAAACCACGGCTCTAGGAGTGTCCACCAAGACCTTTCAATGGCTCGAAGATTTAGACGCAATGTCCAGTCGTTTGGACAATTTACTATGGGTATGTGCATTTATTTATTCTTGATGAAAAATGCCCTATCGATACGTGCATTAATATATATACTGTATACGATGTAAATTTAACTACCGAAACTGCCATTTTTATTCTAAATTTTGTTTTTTTTAATGATAGAGAGATCAGGCTATTCCTCCTAACTGTGCCGTCAAAGTTGCAGATGCCTTGCGGACAACTCTAAAAAATATCAGCGCCATTCGAACCTGGTGTCAACCGGCATGCAGTGAGGTGGAATTTAAGTTGTTTCACTGTTATGGTCGTCTTACAAATTTTCTCGAGGACGCCGAACATCTAGTTGACTTTATTGACACGTATATTGGACCTACACTGGAGGAGTTAATTGACGTAACTGCGTGTGACGGTGCGTTCTTTCTAGGACGTGAATCCTTTTTTTTTCAAACATCCATCTTGTGTGTAGAATAATGTAATCCCGATGTCTGGTCTTGTGATTAATACTGGTGTTTTGAATGCCCGTAATATTCTATTCATTCTTAGCAAACAAGGAAAACATTTCAATCGTTGAGGACTTTCTAGATTACGATCTTTGTGCGAAGGTCAACTGTATCCGTCATGTTGTCAAAGCCTCTCAGACCGAATATGAACAGGAGAGACTCAACGAATGGTTGGATAAAGACATGCACGAAAGACCCGTGCAAAGATTGTACATACTCGTATGTTTAGGAATAATTAACTATTCATAAATCTTAATTTAATAGAATTTGGTATTCACGAGTCTTATGAAAGGTGTTTTGGGAATCGATGACGATATCGCCGTCTTTCCAGATGATATTGTAAGTTAGTGTCGAATATTGTGGTGTTTTGAGCCATTATCTCAATTGTTTTGTTCTGGTTGCAATTTAGGCCGAACTGCTCCATGTTGAAGTCGATGTTAACGGCAAATCCGTCAAGAGGCGCGAAATGTCGTTCTTTGTTCGCAGAGAAGTGGCGAAGGTTGTGTTGCACTTGGTGGAATGCTTCAAAAACGGAATTTCGACGGCTTCGCTCTTCAGAAACATTGACGTGAGATAATGCTATTTTTGCAATCATCCCACACCGGTACGGCTTCTACTTCTAGAGCGCAACCTTTCCGGGAAAATTCTACGAAAGGAGCCATCCAGTTACTGCAAGACGCGCAAAACGGGATTTATCGTTTCATTAGAGTAGTTGTGGATTAAATACTCGGCGATGCGTTTGCATCGACTGTAACAGTAGATAGAATAATAATGGTAATCGCTTTATTAAGGACACTAGTTTCAAAATGTTCAGCGTCCCGGTGGTGTTGCCAATGTCGTGCTTCATAGGAAATGCAGCGGCGTTACATAAAGACGTGACGCTGGTGCGGGCGGGTAATCCTAGTCTAGTTTTGCGACACCGAGTTTGAGGAATTAATGAAACCTGGGCACTTGCTGCCGCAATTAAACGGTCCCGCTACATGTGTCATCGATTTTGTCCGCAGTTTTTATGCCTCGACGACGTTCTCTGCTTCTTCGTCTTCAGGTCTACGACTTGTGCAAGGCGTGTCTGTGGCTAGTTTTCGCAGAAGTGAACCCCACCGCCGATTCTCGTCCTCCAGTCATCAGTGTAGAGGAGTGCAGCGATATTTTCCAGAACCTCCTGGCAATCGTGCGCGTCGGCATTAGCGAGAAGGAGACCATCAACGACGCGCTCATGCTGCTCAACATTGTTGGACCCTACGCGGCTTCGCGTATGGTTGGTCCTTCTTCAGAGGTGGCATCCTCCCTGCATGCCGTCCTGCCCAAGTCTCTCCTCATCAATGTCGTCATAGCGGCCTTCAATCGGATTAAACAAGTTCTCTCCAAAGGCCTCCAGCTCTCCAAGTCCATCAACGCGTATGCGGGAATCTTCCCGCCGATTGAACTGCTCATTAGGGGGGCCGACATTCGGGAGCACTTAGTTTTCTTCGTATCCTGGGTTCACAACATTCTTGTTGTGCTGAGGTGGCCCAAAGACGTCGGCGACATATTCACATACCTCCTGTGCGGCGGAGGATCGAAGTACATAAACCTGCTGCGACTGGCCTTGATAATTTCGTTTGCTGGAATTTTTACGGAATCTGAAGAGGCCAAGGGTCACGAGGCTGCCCTCGCCGTTTTACCAATCGCTGCACGCCACAATCTCCTTCAATCGGATGTCCTATTTTGGCTTAATGTAAGCCTACTTTTTGGACTCGTGTGGCGGAAGCAATGTCTCCTGGATATCGATGCGACGTCGGGCGAGTTGTGTTGTTCAACAGATAATTCCAGTGGATCTGCGGATTCTATAGATATCGAGGCAATTCAACTTGTCCATTTGCAGCGGCAGACAAGGCTATCCATTTTGTTTGTTGCAAATGTGTTCGGGGCCATCAATCGGTGCGTCGGAAAGGAGTCGGTGCAGACGTCATCTCTGTCGGCCTGTCTAGGCCTCTCTCCCCAGCTGCCGCCAATGGAACAGGACAGCCACACGTTCAGCGATTTTATAAGTCTCTCGAAGTTAAAGAGTCTTGATCGCGTAAGCTTGCTGTGTCTGTTGCAGCGCCCAGACGCTACGAATGAAGAGAGAGCTATGGGTATGATTAGGTTTATAAACAGCTGTAGCCCGTTTTTTTGATTATTTAGTTTATCCAATTTTCTTACCGTCAAGGCGTATTGTTTTATCTGATTGGAGGTATTTACAGCCCACAAAAGGTTGCAGTGGATTCGTTAATTAGTTATTTGTAGCATAGTTTGTCTGACCCTTGTCAGAGTGTAGGAAGAATGCCTACATTGTAATTGAATAGACTTCAGCATGGGAGTTTACTCGGGGATGGCAATTCGCACATACCTATGGGCCTCTACGACCTATTGAACGATTCGAAATGAACATCAAAAGGAAAGGGTGTAAAAGGTACGCGGCCTATCGTGTGAAAAGCGATTGGAGAATATATTCCGGGCGTTCGAGCATAGGAAGGTTAATACACACAACAGGCCTGTCCCTTGGTTGTATTTTCAACTGTTCGTTCAAGAGCCACATTGTTGTCTGCTGCTGAAATCCTATAATAAGAATCGTCAAGTCCTCAAAATGTCCGAAACCTGTAAACTCATCTATTGTTTTTTGTATCTGGAAAGCATAAGTCTCTAAGCAAATAAAACAAAACCGCCTTTCTCGCGAGGTTCTAGTTAAGGCAGAGATTGTATTTTCTGAGTGGGCGATGCCAACTGTCTGGGACTTCCGGTTGGAAATATTTTTGTAGCGAACCCGTAATGGACGTAATCGAAAATGAGTGTACTATTGCTGAAAAAGATAGAACTTCACCAACAAGTGGATGGTCGGATTGGTGATTAATAGATAATTGTCAAATCAATATAAATGTACACTTTATGTGCAGTTCTGAGATTTTGGAAAGCATTCACATGTGGGTAATGCAATTCACTGGTCTAATAGAATACTAGTCAACACAAAACATATTTGAGCGGGTATAATGTCACGTCTATCCGATTTTAGTAAGTCTGATTAATAAAAGAAACGGTTCATAAAGTAGCTAATAATACATGTACACATCCTTGAAATAAAAGATTAAATTGTTTGATGAATCAAGGTCTAGCCGTATAATAACCTTTGTCCATGCCTGTATAATTCCCCTTATAGTATATTGTTCCCCAGTAATTTTCCCCGACATTAAATGTTCTGGCCTTTTAACCCTGTGTAGGCTTTTCAAAATAATCTCGTTTTCTATTGGCCTGCCTATGCTACCCATTTGTGACGCTGTTCCAATTGTGGGATTCTGACCTAAGAAATATTAGACCTTGGCTGGGGGTTTTGTAACGGTAATCGTAGAACATGGATGCACATCCCAGGCAGCCATAATGAGGAGACGCATTGAAATGAAAGGAATGGATATAATGATGCAAACAGTTATAAATGGATGGAGAGGTAATAAAGACTTAGGGTAAAAATGGGATGGGTCTTCATAACGGGAAAACTACGATGCTGGTTTGGAAAGGGAGGAAGTTGCTCTAGTCTCGGCGACTGTGGATGAAGGCGGCTGTGTCCTTGTGAAATCCAGTGTGAGGCATCCTGTATTGGAGGGAGAGTGTTTGGTCTCACTCTAGATGAACCAGATTGCAGTCTTCGCCGTCTTAGAAAACGACCACCCCGTCGAATGTTGGTTGACACAAGATGGCGTCCTATTGGCGCGCAGTTGACATTGTGTGTCCTTCATATCCCGCGCTATGTTCTGGTAAAACACCGGGGCGTTACACATTCAATAAATCGTCGTTCAAGGCCACTTGAATAGTTGTTCACTAATCGCTGCTCGTATTTTAAGCGATCCCTCCCGTCCCCTCTTTTCAAGTGCAAATCTCTTCGACCAATGCGTAGGCTTCCGTTTAATACCCACAAGAACGGCGGCATATCGAAATTCGGTCATTCCTTATTTGTCCCGATTTTTAGTTTCACATGAAGAACCCTTCTGGTCTGGAGAGCTTGGGCTAGACAAAAGAGAGTCCTTTGAACGAGTGTTATATGACTTGCGTCTCTGGCTCGGCATGCGTCAGGCAAATGCAGATAGAAGAGGCGGATGTATTAAATATATAGTATTGTAACTATAGGATTATCAAAGTATATAACAAAGTGTAGGTGGTTAGTTGTCAGTAAGGGAATCTGAAGTATAACTGTATTCCCGGGGGGCGTAAATAGGCGAGGAGTTTACAGGAACGGCTTCTGTGCGAAAGTATGCAACTCGGACACAATGGGATGGCGCCTGGCGTGAGTTAGTAACGGAAGTTAATGTGAAAGCCCGCGCCTGTCCTAAAGGTAAAGTATCACAGTTAAACAAGGGGTGTTACATTACCCCTCCTCCAGAGGAAGCACTGTCTTCAGTGCTCGTAGTAGGGACTATCTCTTCATGATCGACCGGAGGTGGTCGGATTCTGGCACGAATAGGGTAGCGTCGGTATCTGCTGTAGCTAGTTGTCCTCTGAAAGGGGTTAAGTTGTTATGGTGGACAGTCACAAGGGGGGCGAAACGTTTTAGGGACCCCGGGTGGGGGTGCTGGTCGATGTCTGTGTACCAAATCCCCGATTTGATAGGTCGTGGGTCGGCAGCTGCGGTCATAGTAGGTCTTCTGACGATCATATGCCCGTTCGAGGTGTAAACGAGCGACGTTGTGGGTGTTGCGGAGGTCTTCCTGTAGTTTAAGGATGGCGTCCGGTGGTTAATACTGGGGGTGGGCGGGAGCCATGTTAAACATGTCGAATGGGATTCTCATTTCGCGACCTGTAACCATTTTAAAGGGGGAGAATCCGGTGGACGAATGAATGGTGGAGCGGTATGCAAGGAGGCTGCCACCTAGGTGACAGTCCCAATCGTGGGGGTGTCCTATTGGTTCTTTCCACTTGGCCGTTGCCTTGGGGTGTCCGGGGGTGGTGCGCGTCTTGTGGACGCCTAGCAAGGTCCAGAAGGGGCTGAAAACTGCGCTCTCGAAGTTTGATCCTTAGTCGCTGTAGATACTGTCAGGGACACCGTGTTGTGTTACCCAACGGTTCAAGAATGTGAAGGCGACCGTCTCCGCTTCCTGGTTCAGGAGTGCTTCAGCTGCTTTGGTGAAGTAGTCGCGCTTCACTAGTATGCACCGATTACCGCGCTATGTCAGTGGAAGAGGGCCGACGATGTCGATACCGATGCGTTCTCCAGGGGATCCGGCAGGCATTGGTTGGATTGGAGCGATTTCGAAGATTTCTGGAGAAAACAGCACTGTTGGGGATTTAGCGTAAGTCCTGCTTCTAGGAACCGCGTAAGGATGGTGTCGAGGTTGTGGTTGTGATCCATTTCATCCAGGTAAATCAAACACTGCTTGGGGTATAGACCGTGTAGCACGGTTTTCATCAGGCGTTGGAAGGTGGAGGCAGCATTGCAAAGACCGAAAGGCATGGTATCGAACTCATATAGCCCACTTGAAGGATAAAAGCCATCTTCTCACGATCCTTTGGGGAGACCTCGACCTGCCAATAGCCCGATTAAAGGTCGATAGTGGAGAACCATCGTGCATGCCCTAACGCGTCTAGTGTGTCGTCAATCCGAGGCATTGGGAATGCGTCTTTTTTCGTAACGGCGTTGAGAAGGCGATAGTCGATACAGAGGCGGATCTTGCCATCTTTCTTCGGGACCATGGTAATAGGGGAAGCCCAAGGGGACTTTGATTGTCGTATGACCTTGTCTTTGAGCATAGCGTCTATCATTTTGTTGAGCTCGTCGTGTAGTGGAGGGGGAATCCGTCGGGGTGGTTGCCAGAACGGCCTATCATCGCCTGTCTCTATCTTGTGGCGGATAATTGACGTCCTTCCTAGCTGCAATTCGTCCCAGGCGAAAATGTTGTGGTAGCCTTGGAGCAGGTGTTTGAGCGTGATTCTATCTGCCGGGGATACGTTGGTTGACTTCGAGACTATTGTGTCGAAGTTGGTCTAGAAGAAAGCCATCACGGAGTAAACCTGTCTGCAAATAGTGTTATCCTGGAGCATCTCTGGTTTCGCTGGCCGTTTTGGTGTTTTCGTTGATAGATAAATAGCCTTGTTGTGGCCATCAACAACCACTCCGTGTTCGAGGATGAAATCCATTCCGAGTATCGGACTTCAACCTAATTTAAGGCAACTGAAACACCGGTTAAGATGGTGGCCGCCCATAAAAATCGTGATTTCGTATGCCCCGTTAATGGAAATCGGTAGGGTATCCGCTGTTTGCACGAGGGGTTTGTGGTTCGAAAAAGGAAATTTCGCGCAAATGGTTGCAGGGAAAGGGGGAGGGTTGATAAGCGAGCAGGTGGCGCCAGAATCTATACGTGCTGATGTACTGAAACCTCTTACTGAGCACGGTAACCTAGCTGCCAACGTTGCTGGACTATGAATAAAACCGGTTTCGGGACGTAACGCAAGGGTAGCGGTTGAGAAAATAGCGTGCATAGCCGGTCGATTGGGGCCGCAACGCCTGGCGTCTTTCCCGAACTTGCGGTAGAAATGGAAATGAGTAGACGATAGCTATTTTGAATCCGAAAAAATGTAGGGGTGGCGATAGGATTCG
This sequence comes from Proteocephalus fallax, assembly GCA_028672205.1. NCBI lineage: Eukaryota > Metazoa > Platyhelminthes > Cestoda > Proteocephalidea > Proteocephalidae > Proteocephalus > Proteocephalus fallax. The sequence goes on along the minus strand of JAPUBX010003981.1, from coordinate 3,365,026 downwards.
TGTCACATTTTCGAGAGCTTGGGGTGCTATGTCGGGAGAGTTCGACGACCAGGTACACTGGTCGGATACCGTCGCAGAATTGTTGTAAAACGAGGTTGTCTACAACGTCGGGAGCGAGGGCCCGGAAAACGGTCCTGGCGATCGTTCGCAATTCTCCGGGGTATTTTCCTGAGTTCTGGTCGCCTTGTCGGATTGTGTTATAAAAAACGGCGGGGGTTAACACAAGGGATATTTGGATCTCGGAATATCTTCATTAGCTTGTCAAAAAAAAAAATCAATGTCATCTGTGTGACTACAGCCTCCGGAACGAGCCGAATCGTACGCCTCGGGGCCAAGGAGGTGTATAACCATTGTACTCCTGTTGTTTTTTGTATCACAGTAAAGCAACGGGTGTTACACACCAGAGCGGGTGAAGAAAGAACTAAAAGACAATTTTGATGTCTAGTACTTGTTAAAGAGTTTTTTATGCTGAAAATTTTGGTCCTCATGACCTCAATAAAGACACTCGAATTTTAACTATTAATTACTTTGAACGAATCACGGTAAAGTATCTTATATTATTGTGGTAAATTTATATTTTAACGCTAATCACAAATTTGCTTGGATTTTATTGGTGGATTGCTTTTGTACATCAAATATGTTATGATTATTATTTTTTATTTAGAACCTTTTAAAAAATATTGCGATTGCATTGAAACTCTGCTTGCTGATATTTTTGACCCGTGAGGCAGTTTATTAAGCGTGTCGAATTCCATCCATAATCAACAATATTTTTCGACCAATAATAATCTAAGTATTTAGCATTATAATGGAGGATGATGGACAGTGGCAGAATGATGTCGCCCGTAAAATTCGTTCACAGTTGTCAATCTTATCGTCACTGTGGGCAAAAATTGGTTATGACAAAGCCGAATTACGTCAAGTGATTACTAAAGCCGAAACGAGACTGTTACAGCCTTTGGATTCGATTATTTCGGATTCGGAACTCTTTCGATCCCAGCTGATATCCGAAATTGACCAAATGAAGGTTTGTTTTGTGTCACTGTTTATTGTAAAACTAGGCCGAAATCACTCAAATCGAATCAGAACTGAGTATACCTCCTAGGCATATAAGCGCATCAACAGCTTTGATCCCTTTAAAAAATGATCTAAAGATTTATAATGAGGGGTTGCAGAAAAAGGTCGATGAGCTGACCGAGGAGTTCAAAAAACTCAAGAATATTGAGGAGTCCCTATGTTCATATTTGGCTGAAAAATCTCTTGATGGCTTTCCTCTTATCCCTTCTTTTAACGATAAAGTCAATGTTCAAGATCACATTGATCAACTCAAGAGAATTCAGGTAGACCTGTAACTTGTATGTTATTTTGTTATAGAATGATCGTGAAACTAAGTTAAGTGCCATGCGGGACAGAATGCTGACGTGTATAAAATACCTTGAGAGCGACTACACGATGCATTTAGTTGGATCACTTCAATCTGTTATTCAAGGTGGGAAGAAGCCCTCCGCATTAACTGATGAATTTCTCTCTGAGATTGATCAAGCCCAAGATTCGCTCCTAGATATTTTTCACGAATATAAATCCAAAGAGGATTCAGTTTTGGAAAATATTGAATCTCTGCGCAACAGACTTGGGTTGTCCCCCTATTCCATTCCAGATGTCCATACGGCTACCCCGTCCCTGCGAATCAGATATGTGGGTTTCGTGATTATTTATTTGTAGGCTTTCTGATATATTACAGTTTTAAATATTATGTTTAAATACTTGCTTCAGAAGAAAATGATGCGTGGTTTTCATTGTGTCGGTCAATTGTAGTATATTGATGGTGCTTGTGTTTACTCGGTTTCTCTAGGGTGAGCAGGAACTGGTACGTCTACGAGAGCTTCGTCTGGCCAACCTACTCCATCTGACGGGCACATGTGTCCTCGAGTTGGAGGGCGTTTGGAAAGATTGTTCTGTGTGCACGGAGTATCGACAACAATTCCGTGACGCTACCCCAGCTGACACTTCGGAAGAAAATCTATCTCGTATCGAGGCCGAGGTCCTCAAATGGCGGCATTTTAATCAGAACCATCAAGATTTTTATGACGCCCTTACAGTTTGGCAGGACACACTGCGACAAATTAAGGCCATCGAGGTATGCTGGCAACTTTTTATCGTCAAACACTTCGAAACGAGCCACTCGCATCCACATTCCCTGTGTATAACTTGAGCTGTTAATTGCGTATCAAACCATGACGGCACATTTAAATATCTGTCTGCTTCAGATAAAACGTCAGGACCCCGCTATTCTCAAAAATCGTGGCGGAATTCTACTGAAGCTGGACAAAGAAGATCGCAAGTTGCGGACTCGCGACCTGCCCAACTACACGTCACATCTTGAGGCCATTATCGCTCGGGAGTTTTGGGACCAGGGTGGCGGGGATTCCGACTTGTTTTCTCTTGTCAGTATTGAAGGCGAGTCGCTGAGAGACCTGAAGAATCAGGGAATGAAAGAGAATGTCTTGGCGCGTGTAGTTGAAAAGTCGTGAGTTATTTTTTACCCGAAGCTGACTAATTGTTATTCCTGCCAGTGTTTACAATCCACGCGTCCTACAAGTTAAACGCCCTCATCCTTTTATCATGTCAGCGTTCGGTATCGTCGCTCTGTTGGTGGCGGACAACATGTGTTAAAATATTCCCGAGAATGTTCATGACAAACTCCATGAAGCCTGTTTATCTTCTAGTGGGAGGTTTTATAATGGTGTTTTCTCTTAATTTAAGCATGGAGCCTTCGGGAGGCCAGACTTCAGCGCCTCCGGGGAAACAGCAGCATCATAACCAGAGTGCCTTCGTGTACGCCAGCAGTACATCTAAGCGCCCACCAGTATTGCCCTCTAACAACACACAACAGTCACTCCAACCGGGTCGTCCACCCCTCTCAACCATTAAGAAACCACGTGTCGATTATATGGGAAGCAGGGTAAGTGCATATAATGGAAATCGTGTACTCGGATTAAATTGCACGCTTACCCACCTCTTTCCTCCTTTTAGAAATGAATCGTCATAAGTGAACTGATTAGCTTTTAACCCATTGTCATCATTAATATTTTTTATTGTGTTACGTATGCCATCTTCCTGGATTTCTATTTAAATACCAACTGTGTAAATTGTCTTAGTTTAATTTGATTACCATACCGTGGAACTGCTTTTTGTGAGAATGCACAGCTTACAACCCATTACCAACCACCATTAAGATATTTCAAAAAATAGACTAAACAAGCCAGGCATTATAGCTCAGTATATTGTAACCAATGAAGATTGACACGGGAGTAGCGGGTGTATGCCCAATAAGGGGAGCGTGTTGAAGAGAAGTGGGCGATTCGACGGCCGTCGACTAGTGGCGTCTGGCCTCCTTCCATCCCTCGGCTAAAACACATAAACCCAGATATTGAGCAAAGAAATATCAGGATTGATTGCTCTTAATCCCATAGATAAATAAACGTACCTTCAGTGTTTTGTTTGCTACCGGTAGACTGCGGTCTAGGGAAAACATCAGAGAATCAATAAAAGCATGGTCAACCTGTACGCAAAAAGGACGAAAGGAGGTGTATTGACCCTCAACAGTAAAACGGGGGCAGAATTTAAGGCATTTATTCGAACACCGACAGGTAATTAATAAAACCGGAAAAAACTTAAACGCACTCGGTTCGTGTGGTGGGTTGGGTTTGGCGACGCTTCCAAGTGGCTGGAGCCGCAGGTGCGGGGTCAGCCGAGTTACCGCCGACGAGAATATCGTTTATTCTGTAGTCGGATTAAAATGAAATTCGTCAACAGGCTAGACATTCGAACTGTTTGATGAACATGTTTAAAGCAAGAAAACGTACGAACGATAACCTCGAGGATCTTCTACGTGACGAGATCTAAAAAGAAAGAATCAAAGTGCATAATAATGGCAGAGCTGGGAATAACCAGCGAAGTAAGCCAGTGTTAATCCTCTTTAAGAAAATACTGAAATGATGCAAGGAAAATGTTATCTTGGGGAAACGGAAATCGCACTTACTCTGCAATGGTATCAACACGGGGCCGGTACGGTGCATCGGTGGAGGAGGAAGTGGGGGGCTGGGGTTTGCGACCACGGACCCAGGCTTCGGTGCCGGCGTTACTAACACTGGCAGCGACTGCCGTCGTCGTCGTCGTCGCAGCCACCGTCGGAGTGACAGCAGCAGTAGCAGCTGGGGGAGGGGCTGTACGAGGAGAATTAAAAATTGTCTAGCCATCATCCACGATACTCTCATATAGGATAACAAACAACTTAATCTTCATTGAAGCAGCGTTTTCCGCTAAGTATCTTCTTCAGCACATTCGGCAGTTTCCGTACTGCTTGTAATCGCATTCATCCACAAGCACTGTAGGATGTGTGTAATCCGCCAAAGGAGGCTTGAATCACACAACAACAGCGGTGTGAGTGGCTGGAGACATGTGCGATTCCACAACATTTAAACGCTAACATAAAACGGAGCGAAAACAACAGCTAGGAGTGGGGGGGGGTGGCGCATTGAATGTGTAAAATAGGCTGGAAAAAGCCTACTTTCGTGACCTTGCCAAATGGCCAAGGCAACAGTAGTAAATATTTGAGTACCAAGAGGGGTCAGCGTTACAAAAATGTTTTACCTGAATTCCGAACAGTGGATCGTCTACCCCAGGCCTGCACTTGAGGTGGTGGTTCTTCGCTCCCTAAAGAGACAACGGTTAACATTTAAATCCCAAATTCATGAATATAGATACATGTTTTCTTTTTCCGCCGATTTAAGCAGCTGACGTTTTTTTCGTGTGCGCCGCTCCTTTAAAGTAAGTGCGCAGGAATACCGGTACGTATCCGAAAAGAAATAGTTCTGAATTACTTCAACGGAACCCAAACTCACTTTTCAGCTGTTCCTCCATTTCAGAGCGCCGTTTATCCACTCTCTCGTTCTCCGCGGCTATTTTTTCATCCTGGGCGCGTCGTGTCTCCGCTGCCTCCGCTTCCTGCTTACGAAGGTCCTCCTCTGCAACCAATGCCGCCTCCTCTCGGAGTCTGCGATCCGCGGCGCAAATCTCCTCTTCGGCGGCACGGAGCTTCTCGGCCTCGAGATTGGCCTCCCGCTCGGCTAGACGCTCGGCTCGTACGCGGGTACGAAGCGCCTCCCACTCGGCGAACTTCTCCTTGTAGCGCGCGGTGGCCAGCGTCTTCAGCGCCTTGTTCACCACCTGCACAGAGAGGATAGGCATGATTGGGTGGCAGGGGGTTAGGGCAACCATAAGTGGATCGCCATTGAGGTCGTGTTGAGTCAGAAGAACAAGGCTCAAAGGATTCGCGGATCGAAATAAAAAATGGGCACTTTCTCTAAGTAGCGGCTAGGGCTTACCGTAATCTCGGGACGCATGCGAACAAGACGCTCCCTGTTCTTTAGCATGTCTTCGTGTTCGCGTTGCGAGGCCTCAGCCAACTCCAGCTGAGCCTTTTCGAATATCTCTTCACGTTCCTGTGCTTCACGGACCGCAGCCGCCTTCAACAGAGGTATCTCCTTTAGACGACAGGCGCGAACAAGGTGGTCCAGCTTCTTCGCCTTATTATTGGCCTTTTCAAGGTATTCAGTGCGTTTTTTGTAGAGCTCCGCATGCCTTCGTGCAATAATCTCATCGCGATTGAACTTTTCAAGATCCTCCTCGGTGATTTTGGTGACGTCGGCAGCTCCCGTGGGTCCAACCCCCGAGGCGCTGCTCTTTTGGATGGTCTGCATGTAGATGTTGAGCCATTCCCGGTCGTTCTCCATCTTGCGACGGCGCGCCTGCTCTTCCAAGTGGGCTTTCATGCGCTTCTCGGCCTCTTCCTTCAACGTGGCTTCCTCCTGCTCCAGGCGGGCCTTCTTTTCACTCATAATTCGCGCCATCTCCTCTTCAAGCAACTAAAGATAAACAATACGAAGCACTGTCACGCATTCATATCGGTACGCCTCGGTACCAACCTCTTATCACATTCTTCTGGGACGCTATTTGGGACCAAAATGGGATAAACTGACCATAAAGTTCATAATAACTAATATTGCGACTCTGACCACAATGCCTTTCTAGAACCTAGATATCAATCAAAACCACGAAAAATAGTAGCCATTTTGTATTCTTATCATACCCCAATCACTAGAAAAAAGGAACGGGATTAATGCTGAGAGACAGCTAGGCACCGATAAGATTTCTTATCTTACCTTGGTTTCTTCATTGTGGATGGCCTCCACCTGTTCTTTGCGCTTCTCGATGGCGTTGTGGCGCGAGAGCAGATCCTCGCGGTTTGTCACCTCGGTGTCTTGGTACTCTAAGACGAGGGTGTCGCGGACGTTTGTGCCCGACTCGTTGATGTTGAGGAGTTCGCAGACCTGGTTCAGTGACTGCGCAAAGACGGCCAATTGACGCGAGATTTTGTCACCACCGGTCTAGAAACAGAGAGCACTTCAGTTGGTGGAAACATTTGCCCAAAATACTACACTCAACGTGTCGATTTTTGACTTAACGCGTTCGCGCCACTGGTCTATTTTAACCCGGGTCTAAGTGAAAGCGTTTGTCAAGACACAAGTCTATCTGGGACAGCACAGTGCAATTGCTGTTAATATCGAACGTTCAAGTGCAAATAATGAATAGCCAATGTCCCTATGAAAACACCTCTCCGTCAATATGCATTCGAAAGTTTACGCGTATAACACTGACTCAATCATATGGTTCTAATTAACACATCATCAAACCCATCTTTCATCCATATCCGTCACAGATGTTTGCCAAAAATGCTCATTTACCTGGCCCGAAAACAATGAAAGGTCCCCAGACAAAGTGTAGTCGCGTTGACTTATGCCGAGATCAATGTAGACGTCAAATATGATGGCCTGTTTCCGATGATCCACGCGCATCGGAAGCTCTAGATTGTAGATGAGCTCAATCACGCTGCGCTCCAGTGTGAGTGGATCATAGAAGGGACAGAGGAGAACCAGCTCGTTGAAATGCAGAGATCGATAGACCTGCGCCAGTTGCAGCAACGTCTTCGATACAACCACTTCGCGAAGAGGCTCCAGGTAAGCGGCGAGAGCTGGGTTTTTGGCAATGCTGTCAAGTGCCGGTAACACTCGCTGCGCTAGCTTCAGAGGTTGGAAGTCGACTTCAAGGGCGGAGTAGAGCGTGAACAATTCAGGTGGGACGTTGGTCTGTACGCGACGCATCGCCAGATTCGTCATGAGAGAGGCACGGGTTGGCACGGTCGTTAGTCCTAGGAACCATTGGAATAAACAATAAACAATTTTCAAACATTTACTCTACCAAATAAAAAAATGAGGCGAGAAAGCAAAATGGCAGGTTTCAGACCATCGAAGTCCAAACCAATTCATAGATAAAAACAACAACAAAAATGAAAATGAGAAAATTACCAAGGAGACTGGCAAGCGACTTCTGCTTCGCCTGGTTAAACTCTCCAGAAGAGACAGAAAACTGGGTGCGTGCCATTGGCAATGGAACCGAGAGAGCCGCACACAGCGCCTCCGAGCTGAGCTTGCTCAACTCCTCGGCCGAAGGGACTCGTTTATATTCGCGGTAGATGTTGAGTCGTTTGTAAAGGGCTGCCGCGTGGAAGAGGTAGTAGCCCGAGCGCAGAAAGAGCTCCGCCGTTTTTGAGTAGTATTCCGTCATCAGGGAAGGACGGCTGATCTGTTTGGGGAGCTGAGCAAGACCCCAGATGTCCTCAACGACACGGAAGGCCTCCTAAAAAGACAGAAAACATTTTAATTGGATACTGGAGCACTTGCATTCATAGTCAAAAAACGCCATAACAAGGACTAACGTTGTACATCTCTAGTTCCATCGCACAATCTAGTTGACGCAGCCGAGTCTCGAAGTGCAAAATCGCGGTGTCCGGGTTGTTCAAGCTAATGGCGTTTTGAGTAGATTGTTGGTTTTGAATGCGCGTTGTATGCAAGCGCACCTTAAAGGGAAACGATTAAATAAAGCCATGAAAATATTCAGGCAGGATGAATCAGAATTTATCGAGGTGCCGACATAACATACCATATCGCACAATTTTCTAAATTCTGTTCGACGTCGGTACTCGACACAAAATGCAAAGGCTATTGTGTGGGAAAAGAATAAAGGGGCCAAAAAATGTTAAATACCTTGTCGTGTAATCCGATGGTATAAATTCTCGCACCTGGAATTATTGACAACCAATCCAAGTACAATACGATACGCTTCCCAGAGGAATTTGATCCAGGGCGTTAGTATGGTGTGGTCAGACCGTCCCTGTGCACCTTGCGGACTAACTGCGTTCAACATGAGGCTCTCCGGGGTTTCCAGAATATCTAAATCTTCAACGTCGGGCACAGTGTCTTTCGATTGCTGATGCGCCTCTTCGGTCTTTGTCTTGATAAGCGAGAGGTAATATGTCAGAACATCATCAAGTGACTGTGGACACTCCTGGATAGAGATGTTGCGGTATTGATGTATAACGCTCTTGAATTGTTGATTCCGCTTCAATTCAACACAAAGGTCCACAAAGAGGAACATCGGCGTCTCAAGGGACTTTTGCCAACTACGTGCACGACGACATCGTAACATTTCATAGAGAACATCCAGTGCACTTGCCTTTTTGCCAACATTGATCAAGTCTATAAGGTTAAGTGATTGTCGAGTATATTATCACATCGAAAGAAGCGTTAAATAATTTGTAAATAATATATTAATGCAATCAGGAAAAACGGTTAAGTCTGTCAATTTTACAAATATTATAAACTGAAATCAAATAATAAATCCAAGTTTTATTGTACATATATTACTAACTAATACATATAATTGAATAAATTGTGACACGCTGATGTCCAACTAACTGATGCAACACATAAATAAATGTATTAATCAAGGCAAACGATTTAAAGAAAAAAATGAAAAAAAAATATTGTTACGCTTACCATTTGCCTTGGCATGGGCGGTTTCCGGCTTTAAAAAATAGCTTGGAGCCATATCTCTGCAACGTGAACAATCGAAAGTATTCAAAGCGCGAGGTCCAAGTTATCGCAAATTAAAACAACATTCTCAATCCGTCAGAGAGACGGATTAACTGTCCTCTGCAGTCTACGGTACGGCCTTTCATTCGCATTTTATACGTCGTTAACACAGGAAGAGCATAATTGTTTTACTTGCTTATCAAACTAAAAAATCACAAATTAGCACGAGAGAAAAAAACACTCACACGTTCATAATATGGCGTTTAATTGGTCGGAATTTCCGGATCCGGGCAATCGGAGAAATGCGAAGAGAGACTGTATTCGAATCGAACCCTGGCGTCCTTGATTCGTCCATCGAGGTAGTCTGGGTAGGAAGCGCTGCGTTGGGTTGCAGTGACCTCAAACGCCCCTTTTTGTTTTAACGAACACGAACCGAATTAGACCTACGAACGCACTGAAGGGTTCAATAATAGATCTGTTCTTATCCTAACGGCCCATCCGAATAAAGGTAGACAGAACGACTACTTCGTATGTTCGAATCGGACGGTGTGTCAATTTATCGATTTAAACAAAAGTTAATAAATCAGTACACTACAGGGCACCCTCCTTAGAAATGTAGTCGTGAAACGACGGAATGGCTTAACAGATATAAGTAGTATGGTGGGTAGGGAAATGTACTCGGCGTCCCGAACGAGTTGTCGAAGGAATGGGGATGCGCGTTGGAATGGTTGGGAGACCTGCAGGTGGATTGTCCTTCGGTTGACGATGTGCGAAAGGATTGTCCGAGTTTCGTTTACACGTTGGGTCAGAAATAGTGGTCGCCACCGGGTCACTCGACGGAGCACGGACCGGGGTAAAATTTTCACCCACCGGCGTTTCCTCCACGAAAGCTGCTTTGAGGCGATCGACGTTGATCGTGTCCTCTACGCCGTTCATTAGCACTGTAAAAACTTCTGCCGTTCGTTTCCTGACCTCAATAGGGCCATCGTAGGGAGGCTAGAGAGGCTGTCTTACACGGTCGCAGCGGACCAAAACATGGGAGCACTTCTCTAGCGCCGGATCCAATTGTGAAGGTTGTGTAGGTGGTCGTGGAGCGATTGGGCGCAGATATCTGGCGAAGAGTCTTATGCGCGTCAGGAAATCGCTAACGGCGTACTCATTGGCAGGGGAATCGGCGGCGAAAAACTCTCCAGGTAATCTTAACGTTGTCCCGAATACCAGTTAGGCTTGGCTACTTCGCAGGTCAGGTTTGATCGTTGCTCGGATGCTTAGTAGGGTCATTGCAAGATTGTCCACCTAATCGTTTCTGTCATCTCTAGCTTTGAGGGCTGCTTTAAGCTGTCGGTGAAACCTCTCGACCATGCCATTAGTGGCTGGATGGTAAGCTGTCGTGCGTAATCTCAGACAACCAAGGAATTCGCACATCTTGCGGAACGTTACCGACTCAAATTGTTGTCCGCGATCAGTTGTGATATAGCGCGGAGCTCCAAACACGGCAACCCAATTGTTTAGGAACGCGTTGATTACGGTCTTGGAGGTAGCGTCAGGTCCACGCATGTCATCAGGAAACGGCAGCCCTTTGAGTCAGGTAAGGGTCCTACTAGATCGAGGTGTACTTGGCTGAAGCGAGCATCCGGTAGGTCAAACGAACTGACTGGAGCCTTGTTATGACGGATCACCTTGGAGTGTTGACATGCGATGCATGCTTTGGCCCATGTTCTCACGTCCTTCGAGAGACCTTGCCATGTGAAGCGACCAGCAATCAATTTCACTGATGCCTTGGGACCAGGGTGAGCGAGGGAGTGGATTGCATCGAAGACAATACGTCGAAAAGATGGAGGAAAAACAGGTCGGGGATGTGTCTTCGAGGTGTCACATATAATCGTGATCGCTGGGTTGGGCAACGGGAAAACTTTATAACTAGATGGGTGATTATGAGTACCAACTCGTGCCTCCTGTTGTGCTTGTGCTAAAGCCTCGTAGTCGATATGGGGCGTTGTGGTCAAACCATTGATTGTGATACGTGAAAGAGCATCAGCGACTGGGTTGTCGACTCCCTTCACGTGCCTGAATTCAATGTAAAATTGCGACAGGAAATCCAGTTGCCGTATTTCTCTCTCCGCGTACTTAGCAGATGATGAACGGGAAGCTGAGATAAGTGGTAAATGGTCCGTGAAAACCGTTACAGTTGAAGCCTCAGCCCAATGTCGGAAGTGGCGGATGGCTGCATAGACCGCTAATAATTCGCGTCCGAAAGTACTATAGCGTCACTCCGTCGCCGAGAAAGCTTTCGAGAAAAAAGGCCAGTGGTTGTTGGTGATCCCCGACCTCTTGATGTAAAACGGCTGGAAAGTCTGGGCAGCGTTCCGCAAACCAAAAGGCATTCGTAAGAACTCGAATAACCCAAATGGTGTCTTGATGGCGGTTTTGGGAATGTCTTCTGCTGCGACGGGAATTCGGTAATAGGCGCGCGTGAGGTCGACGGTTGATAAAATAGTTTTTCCGTGAAGGGAGGCAACGCAATCTTGGCTATGGGGAATCGGGTAATTGTCGTGTTCAGTTATTGTGTTTAAGGCCCGGAAATCACCACAGGGCCTCCTTTCCTTTTGAGTCTGTTTTGCGACCATGTGTAGAGGGGAGGACCAGCTGCTGGAGGACGGTCTAATAATGCCTAGAGCCAGCATTTTATCAAATTCCTTTTCGGCGATTCGTCTTCTCTCGGGGGCTAGTCTGCGGTAACGGCAAGATTGTGGGGGGCCTCGGGTGCGTATGAAATGTTCGACATCGTGTTTAACGGGAGCGTCGTGCTTTGGAGGTTTCACCAAGTCGTGGTGTCGTAAAAGAAGGGAGCGATAGGGGCACACCGGTTTGTCTGTTGAATGCTTGAGGTGAGACAGTATGGGGCAACATGCGCTACAAGTAACACGTGCATTCGTGCCGGTGTCCACCAGGCATCGTCTTCAGATATCGGGATACAAATTAAATGCGTGGAGAAAATCAGCGCCGATTATCGGGGATGGAATATCCGTCACTATAAATGTCCAGGACAGCGGGTGCTTGAAACCTAGGTTCAGGGAAAGGCGGCGGCTTCCATACGTGGGAATTCGAGAACGGTTTACTGCTTGTAAAGAATGCGTTGAGAATGACGTTTTTCGGTCGGAGTTAGAAACGGGTATAGCGCTGACTTCAGCGCCTGAATCTAGCATGAAACACAGATTATTGCTGGGGTCCCGAATGAAGAGTACGCGGCTTTTCGAGGGAGCGCCAGATGAGTCAGCCGCTATTACTCTCTGGCGATGGCGTTTCCCGATCGTCGGCACGGAGAACGACTGTGTCGTGCGTTAGGCCCGAAGTTCGTGTGGTACCAACATAAACCGTCAGCCACGTCTTTAAGGGGAGGGCGATTACTTCTGCGGAAAGGTGACGAATCTCGTGAATTAGAATTGGGGCTCCGTTGCGGTTACGTCCTTGAAATTCGGCGCGTAGCTTGGTTTCCATTTGGTAGACCAGGCGTTGCATTTCTTCGTGCCAAGCTGGGTTTGTGATCTCCTTCCTCTCTTTGCTTGGTTGTCTTGCGAAGGCGGCGATATATCTTTGTTGCGCGTCGGCTTCAGCTACCCTGTCGGCCATTTTAGCAATCTGCGTTAGGGGGACATCTTCGGCAAGTGCGACAACCGTCCGGATTGCTGGCGAAAGTTTTTTTAATGAAAAAGGCCTTGATAAAGCGATCATTCAAACCCATGTCACTGCAAATGACTTGAAGGTGATGCAGTAAAGCAGAAGGTTTTCGATCCCCTATCTCAATATTGTTTAGGAGGAAATCCACATTTTCCAGATCAGAATTTCACATCTGACTAAGCATCGCTTCTCTAAGCCTTGTGTACGGAGTTTCGCCAGTAGTTGTGGTGGCGTGGGAGAAGCGGCTGGCCAACTCAAAGCGCCTACCAAATGATAGAATTTTGTCAGCTCCTTGGTGATGCCAAGACAAGAGAATTATGCTTCGATCACAGTGAACCATGCTTTCATATCCCCTGGCCAGACTGGGGGAATTTTGATCGACACCGCGGCGATTTGTTCGTTGGATTCCATTTGTTTTTGTTTACGAAAAAAACGTGGTAAGTGACGAAAACAAAATTAAAATGCTCGCCAATTGAAGGGTCAGTAATAGATCTGTTCTTATCCTAACGGCCCATCCGAATAAAGGTAGACAGAACTACCACTTCGTATGTTCGAATCGGACGGTGCGTCAATTTATCGATTTAAACAAAAGTTAATAAATCAGTACACTACAGCACCATGGCCGACTTAACGTCATGGCTTTGTATTATTAAATCAAGAAAACTATCTTGACTATACTTTGGTTTGCGTTCTCTTATATAATCCCTTTTAGACGCGTTTGTCTTAAAATGGTTAATTTATCGTCGAACTGCGAATCACGACAGGGTCTTCGCTCTTCCATCGAAGACAAGGGTCCTGTCTCTGTAGCAGGTGTTTTCGAGTATTCCGTCGAGGCCGGCGACGGATTCTTCGCAGTCTTTCGGTCGGCCACCTACATGGCCAACACCGTGGGCATCTCTCTCATTTGGACCGAGAGATTCGCGATAGATATTTCGTCTTCTAACACCGTCTCAAGAGTAGAGGAGAAGCGTTACCGGGCGTCGATAGAACCCGACCAGGAACTATTGCGTGGTCTAGATGATCTTTCGCGTGTCATTGTCAGAGCACCGAAATTCACCAATCATTGACCTCTCAAACTCACCACGATATTTCTCGGATTGCCACCCAACTCGTCCATTATTCGCTAAGAGAATGCCAATGGTTCCACGGGAACTCCTCTCTGTGGTTGAAAGTGATTGAGAAGCATCTCCTCTCTAAATTGGAGAACACGTTAAAAACTGCCGATAACCATAAAGAAGTATGCAGGGCGTTGTGGCCACTTTCTAACACACCCTCTACTTGATGCCGGAACGAAGGCCGTTAAGGGAGTTTTTTGTCTTCATCTTAGCTTTAAACAATATGTCACGCTCCCGCATCCTATCAGAATTCTATGGAGATGGCGTGGAAAGATGGTCCATAACGAGCTTCAAAATTATTTATATAATCGACACCTATACGTAAGGATTGGAAATGAAGCCCTTTCGTTTCCACGATCACGTCGAAACCTCGGTCCCTAAAAGCGTTGCACCATACAAATACGCCAACGACCAGACTCTATGGTATATCGCAATTCGGTAATTCCTTGGTTGTCCACATTTAGTTTCACCTTAAAATAGTTGAAATCGGGACCAAAAGACGGTTTTCGTATATTGCATTTGTAATCATATTGTTTTTTTGCTAGTGACCCCAATACAGAAACGTATAATTATGATGATTATTAATCAATCAAAATGTCGCCAGGACCGTGGCTTTCTGTCTCAATTAAGAAAACGAAATCTTTCCCAAAGAAGACATTCGAATGCAAGGATCCCCATTTATTCTGGAGATTTCTAATAACAAAGATGGTTTCGATCCAATAAAATGGTCCTTCATATGTAAAAGCAGAAATATGACTAATAATTATAGACTCAGGTGAAACCCCCTCCCACCTCCATGGCCCTCCGTAATCGTTTCTTTTCCCGCCGTTTTTGTCCTTTTGATTTGCTGCCTAAGGATTGTGGCGACAGAGAATTGCAGCCTCGGGGTTGATCAATTGATTCGTCCCTCTGGAGTTTCGCTTTCTTGCTTGGTATTTCTGTTAATTTAATATCACTTTGAGTTTCCAAGTCTGCGTGGTAGCGCTTTCTCACAACAACAATGCCACTGCCCGAGTCTTGGTCCGAATGCCCCGCGAACCATTCCGGTGGGATTGGGCAGGTGTGGCGTAAAAGAACGCGCTGAGTCTTTTGATTTGTTGTGGGCTCTTGTTGCTCTTGATCGGCGCTACTGGCATCAACAGCCTCGATAAAAAGGATCGCGGCGGGTGGTGAGCGTGCCACTACGGCGATGGCGTAGAGACTCGAATCCGGGTGAATGGAGAGGAGGGTGGAGTCGGCGCCGTTGGGGTCTGTGGAATCTTGGTGTAGGCGGGTGTAAAAGGGGAATGGGGAATTTGTGGACGAACTCTCTACTCTCGACGCACTTAGTGTGGCAATCTGAAACGAAGTAGGCATACGAGGTTAATACAACCACCACCTGCTATGATATTATTGAGTGTTTTATATTGCAATTGACCTACCTGATCCCGAAATGCTACTTCAAAGAAAGCCTTATTCAGAGGCGTAAGGTCGTCAACGCCGCATGTTCGGAAGTTGCTCAATCCCGCGCCCTTGGCGATATTTTTCAGCTGACCTCGAACCTTCACCGCGGTTTGGAGA
This sequence comes from Proteocephalus fallax, assembly GCA_028672205.1. Lineage (NCBI taxonomy): Eukaryota > Metazoa > Platyhelminthes > Cestoda > Proteocephalidea > Proteocephalidae > Proteocephalus > Proteocephalus fallax. The sequence continues at coordinate 3,349,680 of JAPUBX010003981.1, read as the reverse complement.
CGAGAGTAGTTGAGGTAGTTTTCACGGCACCACTGTCGACTACCGCTGGTGAGGGGGAGAAGGACGCTGCTGCTGCTGCTGCTGCAAAGCCGTTTTTCGCCTCCCCCCTTCCCATCGCCTTCACGAAGGCGCGATAGACGAGGACGTGACTGGCCAGGTCGCCGTCTGAATGTCGAAACCGCGTGGCCACCTAGACAGATGAACGGTGTGCAATCAAACGACAGCCTTTGGATGAGCATAGAAAAACAACAAACAAAAGAAAGACGTTGCGCTACCTCGAAAAAGTCTTCTCGGCTCTCCTGGGGCACGTAGAAGACCGGGCAGACGTAGAGCATGCAGACAGCCGTAATGGCCTCCACCAGACAGCCCAGATGGTCCGCCGAGCATAGGGCTCGTGCATGTCGCGGATCCAATGGAAAAGCCGTCATTAAACGACCCATCTTGGTTAACTGGAGGCACGAAAGAAAAAAAACATGTGATTCGACTAGGCGGACTTCCCGCCCACGAAGAGTTCCAGAACAAGGCCCATTTTTATGAAGGGTCTTTGAACTTGCGAACACCATTTTTAAGTCGACGGACCAATAAAATGGTTATTTAATAAATAATAATGCTGAAATGATAGCAGTCGTCCAACAAAACAACGACCAGAAAATCCTCGAAGTATTCGGAACTCTGGGAGGAGCTTGGAACCCTGCGAACACCCACAAGGTCAAGACCTACCTTGATCGGCCGCGACACAGAAAGTGCGGCGTCATCACATGTCGTGGTGGTGGTGGTAGTGGTGGCGACTTTCCTAGAGATGGCACCGAGGCGTTCAAGGAGGTCTAGTCCAACATCGATTGACTCCTGTTTCGGGGGTTCAAGCCAGGGAAAGTGACTGACAGTCTGAAATAAAAAAAACAACATTCTGTCTATGAAAATCCCCCCCATTGTTTTAGCTGACACACACGCGGAAGACAACTAGAAACCACCTGACAGCTTCCGAGCCACTCTAGGTGGTGATTACAGGCGAACGACGCTACGCCCGGCTTCATTTTAAATGCCTTAGCTGGCAGTCGGACCCAAGGTGTCTCGACTCGAGTGAGGATGCTAACAACTACACCCGCGGTACGTTCTTTATCCAGCCAATGCAGGATAAGCCGGCAGCTTCATTGGATGCCCTCCACTCCAAGTCGATGACCGCAGTAGCAGCGCCATAGCATTTAGAGGCAACTAACCGGAATGCCCATGGCGAGTAGGTTGAGGAGAACGCCGGAGAGGGAAGCAGAGGTGAGTTGGGAGGGCGGGTGGAGACTCATGCGATGTTCGTACTCGTCGTCGGTGTAGAGGCGTAGGCAGACTCCCGCGTCCTCACGACCCGCACGACCGGCGCGTTGCCAGGCCTGCGATTTGCTCACCCAGGAGACCCGCAGTCGCTCCAGCCCCGTGGCACTGTCCCAGTCCCTGGCACACAAGTTCAACAGGCGGAAGTTACTGATGCGGTTGAGAAGTTTGACCAATACCAACCCCTTGTCTGTACATAGATAACTCAATACCGTTTATATCGAGGGGAAGTGAGTCGGAGTCAGTTAATAAGCAAGCCCTTTGTCCATAAGCGAAATCAACGACCAGGTCGTTTGATTATTATCCTCGTCTGGGGTTCCTTCAAGGGGTTATGCGAGCATGTAGGCAGAGGACTACAACAGGTGCTGATCGATAACTACCCACCTCTTATCCATATGCTCAAGGCGATATTTATCCAACCGCCGGTACACCGAGCCACAGCGACATGTGGGCGTCTTCAGTCTGTTACACGTGAATACCCACTATTCGTTTCGTTTTGATGCGTATGTAAATGCTGGAGATCACACCACAGTGACCCCAACAAAGCGAATACAATATGCCGAAATTAATCAGGAATCGGAAATAAATCCCAATATTTATTTTGGGGGCAAAAATAATGGTTGCTTGTTCACATTGTTGTTGAAGTTTCACAGTAGCATACACATTTTTGCTGGGTTATTCTCACGGTTAAACCGCGCTATTGACACGCTCGGTCGCCGTCACGCAATTTCCACGAAAAAAATCGATGGATATGCATTAATTTCGTGTGCAGACGAGTCTAATTTGTTGTGGAATCGGTATTTACAGGATAAAAATTGGTTAATATTTACGATTTAAATATCACAAAGGCACAGCATTCACAAAGAAGATTAAATAAGAGAAAATTAAAAATTGCCGTTGATATGGTATCCACCAACGAGCATGGTGCAATCCTGAGATTTACGTGCATTCTCGACTTACAGAGTTTTGGCTCGGCCACAGTCGATAACATAGCGTATGCCAGGAATGGTTATGGACGTCTCGGCGATATTAGTACTGACGATGACCTTCCGTACACCCTAAAATAAAGGAAGGCAGATTTTGAAGGCCCACACGACCAAAATGGATTTTAACCATCGACAACAGCACAAAGTACCACTACTGCATGTTCTGAGTTAACAAATCTTAGATTCCCCAAGAGAAAACTTTAATTTCGGTAACCAATTCTATTTTGACAACCGCCACGCCACCAGACGTACCACCCACATTCTGGACAGGCAACAAATCTCAAAGTCGTTATTGGCAGTTAATCCGCTTAAAGTGCAGGCGTTACTCGTTGTAAACACAAGTCATTCACAGCTTTTTATAGCACGCCAGCCCCTCTAACACCACCGGCTCACTTAAGTCAAGGCACATGCATAAATACTCAAGTAAATCCGTTCTCGTAGAGATTGTTCACCCGGTCCCTCCCGTCTTCTTCGTCTTCAGTTGACTCCTAGGCACCGTCTTCCGGTTGGTGGGGGAAACGGTTACGGCATACAACACTTCCAGACGAGGGACCACACGCGATACTCAGGCTGTCTAAATTCCTGGTGATTTAGCCATTGATTCTGCAGCATCAGCAGCAGCAACAACGTCTACCAACTCGGAGGACCAGGCAGCCCCAGGGCGTGAGGGCCTATGAGCAAGTGAAGCACCACGCGTATGAGATATAGGGACACTCACGGGTTTGACGAAGCTGATCGCCCTCAACTGTTGAGCCTGAGGCAGAGCGGCAAAGAGCGGAAGCACACAGAGGTCGGGCAGCTGCGTCGCCTGCTTTTTGTTGGTCTCCACGAGTGCCCTGTGGAGTCGTCGGATGAGGCCGACGCAGCGGGTTATCTCCTCCTCGCCGGTGAGAAAGACCAGGAAACCGCGGTCCGCCGGACAAATGGGTGCCTTGTGCATCTAGAAAAAAGGAAGATCAACACCAAGTCGCCTCAGTGAGTCCATCACCCCTTCGTCGTACTGGGCATCGTGGCTTCAACCGATCGTTGTGCAATGAATCTGAAACCATAACAACAATGTCTACTGGCATTCATCCAACCTCTTCCAGCTATTCGGGAATACGGACGATTTCATGAGAGGACGTTGCGAGAACGACAACACTCTAGGATCACTCCCAACACCTTCACAGAGGACTGGGGTTGTGGGGTTCAACCTTCACGGAGGACGGGCTCAACAAAGGAGGACCCCCGAAGAGTCCTGAGACAGGCAAAAACAGCCGTAACAAGACCATCCAATTCAATGAAAATAACAAAACGAATTCACCCAGACAAACAAAGTCAAGATAAATAAAATTCGAGATGGCCTGACAACCGGATGGAGTCGAACCCAGATCTGTTGCCAACCGCTGCACCATCGGGTCAGACACGCACATTTTAAGCTGGCAACGGAAGACAATGATAGCTCGCAGCCGCAGGCATTTTGGAAAGGTTAGTAAACTCAACACGGGGGGGGGGTGCATAACCGTGTACATCGCCTATTATTTATAACCAACGACCTATACGAACAAGATCTAAGCATTTCAGAAATAAGCAATAGTCTTTGGTCTCACTCTGCCATTCAACTATGACGCCTGGCTCTGAGTGGCTACAAGTGGCTTCCGGGAGCTGAGGAGTCTCTTCCATTGCCGGCCGATAAAGTCGCAATAGTCGGAGGAGAATGTCTATTCGCACAACTAACGGCAATCTTGATACTTACAGTCATCGATTGGGCCAGAAAGGCTAGTTGCTCACTCGAGCAAAAGCCGGGAGGCGCCAGAGACGTAATGAGCCAATAGCATTAACTGCGACTTCCCCAAAAACCATTTAGGGCATGACCATAATAAATTACTTTGGATCACTCACAGTTCGAGATTACGACGCAGAAAGGTAAAGAAGAGTTGCGAAAATACTACTTCCAAATCTACTTTTAAATTACGTAGTGATTACATTGAATTTAACCATAAATTAATGCTTTTCGTATGGATGGTGGATGATTTTACCTGAATGCAAGTTGACGCGGCGTCCGCGACATAGTCGATGCTCGGCTGACCGGCGGAGAGAATTTTAATGGGGAACCGGCGACCTTCAACGTAGATGACGCGAGTTTTCGTAGGACCCAGGAAGCCAACAAACGTGTTGGGGTCAATCGTGGCAGACATAATGATTATCTAAAAAACCAGCCACTCTGATGAACAAATATATCAAGAAAATATTCTGTAAAATGTTAGCATTTATAGAAGCCGATCAAAATGACGTGGCCAGTGAACAAACAGAAACACTATAAAATATGATCACCAGCAGTCATTCTTTTTATATTTTTTTAAAAATCCTATCAATCAACATCTTATGAGTCATGAAGGGCAGCTCACCTTGAGAGGCCTCTTAGAAAGCTCCCGTTTGCGACTGGCATTCAGTAGAACGCCCAACAGGACCTCAGTGTTGAGACTGCGCTCATGTGCCTCATCGACAATGACCACGGAGTAGCGAAGGAGACCGGGATCGAGGCATGCCTCGCGCAATAGCATGCCGTCGGTCATGTACCGCAACCGGGTCCTCTCTGGTGTACTGACGTCTTCGAAACGGACGCAATAGCCAACTGGACCTTCTCCCACGCAACCGCAGCCAACTTCAGAGGCCACGCGCTGGGCCACGGTTATTGCGGCGATACGACGAGGCTAAGGAGAAATAAGAAGATGAGCTTTCACTGCAACTAGGGACATTTCGTCGGTTCTAATTATCACAAGCGACCCCATTTTCCTGGGAGTAATAAAAACGCTATTTATACGTAATAAACAATACCTGCGTAATAGCTATTGTGCCATTTTTTGCAAGACCAGCTTCAAGGAGGAATTGGGGTAGTTGGGTGGTCTTGCCAGTACCCGTTGAGCTGACAATAACGCAGTTGGAATTCCGCTGAACCGCTTTAATTATTGCTTCCTTGTGTGGCCATATGGGAAGTTGTTGACGCTCCTTGAGCAACTCTAACGCCTCCGATGTACTGGATGATTGCGACTGACTTTTCATCTAAGGCTAAAACAGCTTTAGTGACGGAAACGTAGGTTGAATCGAATATAAACGCGCACCATTATCGTCAAGTAAAAAGGCAATGTTTTCACAACTACGCTACCAGTAGAAGGCATATGAAAATCGGCTTGGATGAAATAATAGGTTGCAGGTTATACAGCAAAAATCATTAAGTAAATGGTCAAATATGCTCATGCAAAGCACTCACACGACGTATTTGATAACATGTAGTCGTAGTAATTAAAAGGCATCTAACGTTATCAAAAAATCCTACTGGACATGGCATATTTAAAAATAAAATTAATAATAAGACAATATTAAAACTGGGTTAAATTTGGGATACATCAGAAACCTAGCGATATGGACTATAACATAAGCTGATTTGTCAAATGAGAAAAGCGTGCGAAAAAATAAACTGCACACCTAGTTAAATACCGTGCGAATCGCCAATTTATTATTGAAAATTAATGATTGGAATAGACAAGTATAAACAAACAAGTGCAAAGTTTAAATATGTTTGAATTAGTTGACTATGTTCACAGCCGAATGATCAAATTCTTTATTTGCTGAAATATTAAAATTATTGAGCTTGTTTTGTGGGCAAACACGAGAGTAATAATGAGTAGAGATAAAGATAACTGTTGTAAAAAATACTTAGGTTCGTTTTTTGTATTTCACATTGGCCTTCAACAATATTTCACGTTACCGCATCCTATCACAATCTGTGCCGATGGCGTGGAAAGATTGTCCATAAATTAGCTTCAAAATTATTCATATAACCGAAACCAATTCATACGAGTCCGAAATGAAGCCTCCTCCTACCTGCCCAATACCTGTGGCGTGCTGCAATGAGCAGTGCTTTCGCCCCTGTTTAACCGTTACCCGTCTAACATTCCGTTTCCTAATGGCGTTATACTATTCAAATACACGGACGACCTGACTTTGTGCCATGCCTGCAAGACGAATGTAGATTCTCGACAGTTCGGGCAAGCAGTCTTTGAGAGATGATGTTGACACTCCTGACATCTCTTCACTCTATAATTTCTCGTCGAGCTCAAAATCGCAATTGCTCGGCGTTATTTTTAACAATCGGTTATCATGTGGATTCCGTCTTCGGTAAATGTTGCTGCTGTTTCTTAGTTCTCCGTTTCAGGTAACTGTGAGTGAGCTCAAGCCGCATAAAAACCATTGTCCGTGGCTATATCATTCCCATTATTGCATATTTTCCCCGTTATTTTCTGACTTATTAACCCTAGAGATTTTAAAAATAATTTTGTTGTCAAGTGGCCGGTCTATGATTTCCATCCAAGAGATTATCGTTCACCGCCACTAGTTGTATACTCATCCATGCTTGTATATTAGATGACCCCCTCCCCATACCCTCTATTCAAGTTTATCTAACTGTAAATTTCATCGACCAATGCGCAGCAATACCGTTCAATACCTACGCAGAAGACTGAATATCGCAATTCGGCCAATCCTTATTTGAAGGGTTTAAGTTTCACAAGAAAGGTTGATGTAGGTTAGAGGGAATTAGCTAATTCAAGCAAGGAATTACAATTAAGAAGAGATATTTAATGGAAGCTTGGTGTTAACAAAATGGCTTAAGACCAGACCAGAAAACACCGATGGAATATGCATAGTTTATGGGGCTGAATACACCCGAGACCCAATAAAAGATGTAGGCACACAACAAAACGAAAACTAAATAGGCATTTATTTTTTAACGTCATCTCGATCTCAAGACGTTCATATAATGCTGCTGATGATGATGAAGAAAGACACGTTCGCTTCCTCATCTCCGATTATCACCTGCTGCGGCACCCCCAAAGCCTACCCCTACTGCTCCTCGCCTCGTCATACCGTTGCCACCACCCGTTGGCATGGTCGCCACGGACCAGGCAGCCCACCCGAAGATCGCCGACAGGAATATCAGCGCTAATGTCGACATCAAACTGAAGTAATCCGAGTGTGTGAACCGAAACAGCCACATTGAGGTTAACATGAAAGCGAACAGGGGCATTAGAGCGTGCGTCCCCAGGTCAATGTCATCGGGGGCGCCGGTGAAATTGGAGCGGAGTGATGCAGTGGCAGTGTTGGAGGTGGCGCCTGTGGGGTGATTTGAGGCGGGGGGCGGCGCGTTGCTAATGAGGCAATGGATGGTCGAGTTGTCGGAGACACCGTAGTCACTGAGACGGCGGCGCGAGGGACTGTCTCGGGAGGCAGTTGCGGCGGACGACAGTTCACGACCTTGAAAGATTAGGCGCACACTTTTCGATTGGCGTTCTATCTCGTCGGCAAAAAATTGTCTGCGAGCGAAGAAGAAGAACAGGATAAAAAAAACGTCAGAAATAGTCAATAGAATGGTTTAAAGAAAAATATCGCTGAGGCATTGATAAAATACGCCGAATGTAATTCAATCAGCATAAAATACATAAGTGATTGGCATTAGACAAATTGATTAATTGAGACCGGAAAGTATTCCATATTGGAAACATGATATTAATTTAGCCAATCGCGAAGAGCAAACAGCAATTTACCACAGTGCATATTATATAACAAGTGTAATATGCATGCAATACGAAGCCACGCACTAAACAAATACACAAGTGCCACGATTGATAACTAGAACATCTGCATTACTTATAAGGTGAAAACGCGTGATACACGATGGCCACTAATGGCAATAATGTCGAGACTATTCTACTAATGGTACCCGTAAGAACTACTGCCTCTGACCGCAGGGATTTCCATGCAACATGCAACAATCGTGGATAAGTCTTCCGGTCGTTGGTGGCCTTCCCCGAACACCAGTGGCCTCTCACCAGTGCCTCCGAGTACCTGCATGTATGTGGCAGACGCCAAACTAGGAAAGCAGTTTGACAGGCGGGCAGCCGGTATATTTTTTCTGGTGCCCCGCAATGTGTAGAAAGATGTGAGCAGGTCATAGGCAATCTACTCCAAGAATTACCGGACAGGATGGCGGTATTGTTGTACCATGCACAACAATAAAACTTACCGTTTGAACAAAATGACGGGCATATCGGGTGGTGCGTGGACGTAGCGTAGACGGTCGTCAAGGTATTGCAGTCGGAGGACAATGTTTCCCTGTGCTCGAATCTGTTCCAATCGCCTCTTCTCAATATCAATTTTTCCCGATGTCTCTTGACTAGTTCCTGCCTCGTATGAAGCATCTTAAACAAAGGAAAAAAACCGACTTGGTAAAGTTTCCATCCGGTGTTGCACCGACGAGTCACAAATGAGTTATCAAATTTCTTCACGTGTGATGACTTGTTTGGATTAACCCAGTCAACAGATGTTCTATTACGAGACTCCGTTCTATGACTCCGGGATTGGCATGTGCTTACACCTTCCCTTTGGTCAAACATACGCCGACCAAAAAAATAAAAAAAAGATCCTTCAATAAACCTTCGTTATTGGTCGTGGAATTGACAGAAAATTCGGCCAATAGGCATAAGCGAGACGAATCGCCACACACAGGATGGTGGTTTTGTTATGGACACAACGGCCATTGCAGTTATCGCGTTGGTAAAATAGCATCGGAGTAAATTTGGATAAATAGAAGAACTGAAAAAGTGCAAGTTCAGTTTCACAAAAAATATTCCGATGGTTTCTATTAATTCAATTCTTATTAACATGAAGAAAACCATTAACGTATTAAGCACCGGAACTGGTGTGACGCACCGGTGTTTACCAGGACATCGCGCGGGACTTGAAGGACACACAATGTCGACGACGCGCCAATAGGACGCTATCTTGTGTCACCCACCATTAGACGGGGTAGCCGTCTTCTATGACGGCGAAGACCTATCTGGTTAATCTAGAGTGAAACCACACACTCTCTCGTTAAATACAGAATGCCTCACACTAGATCACACAAGGAAACAGCTGCCTTCATCCACACTCGGCGAGACTTGAGCAACTTCCTCCCTTTCCAAACTCATGGACCAGCATCGTAGTTTTCCCGTTATAAAGACCTATCCCATTCTTAACCAAAGTCGATATAACCTCGCCATCCATTTATAACCGTTTACCTCACCTGTCATTTCAATGCATCTCCTCATTATGGCTGCCTGGGACGTGTATCCATGGTCTACGATCACCGTTACAAAACCCTCAGCGAAGGTCTAATATTTCTTAGGTCAGAACCCCACAACTGGAAGAGCGTCACGATGGAATGCAGTCATTAATGGGATAAATGCGCGCATTAGAATCAACGTTTTAAAAAAAATCCGGAAAAAGTTCCAGTATAGCAGAATAGAACATGAAGTAAGATAAGAACGAGTATACATTTAAATAAAGGTACCTGCACCCATGGAGCGATTGGGATCGCGTAGATTTTCCATAACAACGGTATCCAGAACTCCAGTATAGAAAGATGTGGGGTCTTCGGGGACATCAGAAGGGACTTGATTTTCGGAGTCAACGGCGTTGGAATTGGTTGAACTGGGTTCCACGATGTCATTGGTCAATCGTATGTGTATGCCGTAATTATAAAGGCGTAAGGCAACACAAAAAAGCATGCCTCCCAGAGATATGGCACATAATAAGACTTCATTACCCACACCCTCAATTAATTCAGGGAACACCATGTCGGATATAAGTACGCATGGAAGAAGACAATAAAAAACAATAGAAGCTAGGTCGACAACGTTCAAACTGGCGCTTATATACTGACACCGTTTAAACAAGGACTGATTTAGGAAAAAAACGACCTTCGCTATTCGATGAACTATAACATACTTATCAGTTTCAATCTAAACACCAACATTATTTTTCGCATAAAATCTGAACATATATTTTATATGAGACCTTTACTGACCGTGTAAATGCCTCACATTTGTCTTACAACATGGTCGAATTAAGAGTCATGAGAAATTATTCAACAAGTTAAAACAATGTGAAACGCAGTGATGCAATTAAGGCAACTTAATGAGATCATCATATACTCTCAAAACATATGAAATGAAAAATAACAATAATATAGGTAGATACCTAAAACATTTGAATTAAAAAGCATAACTAAATGTTTCCCGTGCATATAAATGGTAACCGATGCAACATCACGACGGAAAAATTCGATTCGTTATTTACTGTCTAGGTTGGTCAAGAACATTGGGGTCAATTAATGTGTACAAAAATTTCGAAAACCATTAAACAAACGGATCCACGTTCCTGTAGGGTAAGTGTCGATTTTAGCGTGCTCAAAATGTGTGTGGTGGTTCATTCGTTTACTAGGTTTTGTATTGGTTTGTTCGAAGTTCTGAAGAGACTACCCGGTTCTTGACATGTGCAATATTTCTTCATTGTAATGTTTACTGGTTACTTTTTAGTAGTTATGTGATAAATTATGAGATAATACTAGTAAATACAAAAAAACTGTTTTCATTGCCTGGTTTCATGATTGTTGTAGGGTTTGTCAAAGTATGTTATGCCATGATAATTGTTTAATTCGGATATCACAAATGAAAATAGAAGGGGCCAAATAGCCGAAACGTCCATTGAATTATTTATTAAAGAATGCGATAAACAAAGAAGTGCCGTACTTTGTACAGGAACATGTGTAGTATCGAAAGGTTAATGAAGCTCAAACAGCCTCGTTTGTCAACGCTGCTATGATCAAGTGACTGAGTTATGCACATGTAGGTGACGCAAATATTTACTAGCACGGGGTCAACCTTGGTAATGTATACGCAACTGGACCGGAACAAACCCTCCCCTCCCAGCAAGTGAGCCGAAAGAACGCGGTAGCTGAGGTGGCGGAGTAGGAAGGGCCAGAAAGACCGTTCGGTTCTATCACCACCCGGATGCCTGCTTCCTATATAGACGGCGTTCTCGATTGCGCAAAGGAGCCATGGACGCCCATTCGATTAAAAAACAGTGTGGACGTCACCAGCACTACTTTCTGGCGAGTCCGATTCAAATGACATTAACAGCAAATCCGCGAAGCTGGTCCATCCTCTAGTAGGAGAAAGCCGCTCTAACTACAGTGACAAAAAATAGGGTTATTATTTATGCATTCCGCCATCAATCCCTCACGTGTTTATCCTTGGAGTAAAGATATACACGCTCACTGCAGACGGAATCTTGACATGTCTAGAGGTCAGGTTAGGTCACACGCGTATACCACCACATATTGGCCAATGTTAACGGCCACTCACTATCCCACTGGCAACGTCCGAAATCTTGGTATGAATCCCTAATGACACCTGCTAATAAAAGAGGTGTTTGGTGTTGTTCATCTGACTACCTCCATTTTCATTCTGTCTTCCGGTTTTTGGGATCACGAGACACTTAAATGGCCGCCTCTATGCGTTTTCCAAGCTGCATATACTTTGTGGATTTAATTGGTCTGACTTGTAAATTTGCCTCGTTATTTCGTTTATTCCTCATAATTTCATCCGCGTCTTCAATATATGATCTCCACGATATGTATCAATTTTGTTTGTTTTAAATTTTAACACTTCAGGTTTTGGTTCTAATTACCTTAATAAAACGAGTACCATTGTTATTATAATAATTATTATTGATACACGTATTTTTTGACGCTTAGAAAAACGCTTTGACGTTAGAAATATTAGACCAAAGATTAACAGTGGCAAATTAAGGCATTGTTTGTCTAAAATTTGTGATAAGTTATAAATTTCATCGTAGCACGCTAGATACCACTCAGAGCGTTGAAAATGTTCTTGGTTTTAAAAATACATTAACGCCCTCGCAGATTAAGACAGTAAGACAATTTTTGTACAATAGGACTGCAATACCAGCGAGTTCACTTTTATTCATTGCATATTAATACCAAAGAAGTGATGACTTTATTGTTGAAACGCAGTAAATAGAATGATTACTGTTTGTGGCTGCACGAGGGTGTAGCAAAACCGTTTTGACCGTCGCCAAAACTCGTCCAGTGTGTGCCACGCCCGATTCATAGCTGTCCATGCTAAGTGTGTCCCTGAGCGTGTCATTGGTTGGACGAATATTCGTTAATCCAATTTTGGTACGGTGTGCAAGAAATCCCCCAAATCTACATGAGTCACGACAGTGATAAATCGACAGGCCTGTTTCCTGCTTTTTCCGCCCCCCCACACGTTCTCCCTCCATCACCTCCCAAACCCCCCCCACCTCCGGCATCCGTGCCTTCCGAGTTCCATTAATGAGAAGTCCATTAGCTTCCAACCGCTCTCCAAGGCCACCATTGCTGCTGCTTCTGTTATCTTGAGGTGTAATCAAACTCCAGCCGAATGAGAGTTGTAGCAAGAGTAGCAGAAGCAGCAGTTCGAGTTAATCGCGGGTGTGGATTGGGTGGTGGTGGTGGTGGTGTGGTGGGAGTGGGAGTGGGTATTAGGTGGGCTCGAATGAGAGGGGAGGCTGGGGTGGGGGCGGAGGGATGGATTAATCAAGTGTAATTCGACTAAGATTAGTTGGATAGAGCTTGGGCAGTGGCTGGATTAATAAAAAATCAATGGGCTGGGATGGTGGATAGTGAGGTAATTAATTTAAGAAAAGAGCAGAAAAACGGTTTTCGACTATAAAGAAACCAGAATTATATAAGTCTGGCATCTTCGGAGGTGGGGAATGTGCGCAATTCAGGCGCAACGTAATCGCCACCAAAGTGCGTGCATGCATAATTGCTATACCGAACAAATGTGTGTGTATTAATAAATAAAATTGATGAATCCATAGTTGTGCATCATTACTAATGCTTAGATTTCAATAAAATAGTAAATTTCGACGACTATTTAATTGAAATTTTAGCCACAACGTCATAAAATGGTGCTGTGGGATTTGGTTTGCTCGGGATTTTCTGCGTGAGCAAATGGCGTAAGGGTTTAGGTTATTGAAGTAAAATTCACGATGGAATTGCTGAAATTCACAATAAAATGGGAAATAGAATCAGTATTACATTATTTCGAAATGGAACAGAACGCGAAAGGCTGTTTTAAAACCTACGAATCCAAATGCTGTATCAGGTATGCAAAGACATAAAAGATCACCAATGACATGCAAAGGATCACAGCGTGTCTAGCGCTGCAGCCTGTGGATCGCTTCGATGCGAATTTTAAGTTACTTTTTGGTGTTCAGAAGATTCTTGCAAAGGAGGCAAATTTTGACGATCCTGACACCGACATCTCAGTGGTTCTGATTATGCGGCGGCCAATGCCACCACCTTCTTGGGATGGACTGGGAACATCCTCTGTTAATTATTCTCAAGAATCTTCATGGAAATGTCTTCCACGAAGACGGCTCATCATCTGGGAGGAGATGGACGCACGAAAAAACATTCAAATCGACTCACGGGATGAACTCGTTCATCGTACCCATCATCATCGCCGGAATTGAGTACTTTTTCCGATTTTGTTCGAAACGTGGTGTGATTGTAGGGGTATCGCTACGGCCTGGATGCACATCTCATCTTGGAGAGCGTTTCCATCTCGAATTCCCTCCGCATAGCGAGCAATGTGCTCGAGGCGTCACTGTGCTCGTCATAGGCAAGACAGATATTTGAGGACGCCTCTTCATACTTGCATTGGCTGCCTCAACCCTGGGGTGTCGATGAACTAAAAAGTGAACTAAACGCGTTTATGAGCTTCTTCGTGTTCCCGTTTCACCTAGTCTGGGGATATTAAACATTGGGAAAGACAACGAATAACCAAATTGCGAATTTAGTCCGTTCTCATGGAAATTAAACGGTTCATGAGTCGAAAAACATTTACACACAATATTCGAAAAGCTGATTAGGTTCATGGACTGAGTTGGAATTTCGGTTGAAGGCGAAATCTGCGAGTCGTTTTTCGACAGCTGTTCGTTGTTAAGAGTTTACTAAACATTTGGGAATCATTCTGGTCATTGAAAGGGGATCGCGAATGCAAAATGAGAAACTTGCAAGCGAATTCGTAAAATGAGAACCCAGGGAAAGGTGCGATTTTTAAAATAGACGGGGAAACAATTTCTTAGAAAAAAATTACAATAAAATTCAGACATATACTCCAATTTCCATTAGCTCTCAAACGTACTGTCAGCAAAAGACGAATTCGTTATCCCTTGACGAAATATTTCTGTTCGAAAAGGAGATTAATCCGACATGTAATCTGACGATTTCGACCTCATTTTTGGTTAGTTTTGTTATAATTGAAACGTTTCTAACCACAATTAAATCTAAGCGAGAAAATCAGATAACATCACATCCGCTGATTCGGGATTCAGAATTAATTAATCGTGTCAACAAAAAAGGGTAATTAGCATGATTGAAATCGAAAACCCAATTCCAACTGAAATTGACAAACAACGTTTTAACCGTCTTTTAATCAACTTTTGCACTCATCATTTTTCCTGAAGATTTTCACACTTCGGTAATCGCCTCACTCCATAATTTAGTCTCGAGATCAAAATCAAAATTCCTCGGCGTTCTTTTCAACAGTCGGTTATATTCGATCGATAAATTGGATGTCGTCGCCTCTGTTTCTTTGTTCGTCGGTTCAGGAGACTTGGAGTGAGCTCAAATAGTATAAAAACCTTTGTCCACGCCTTTATTGTTTCCCAGTTATTTTATCTGGCCTCGAATGTTCGGATACTTTGTACCTGGGTTAACTTTGTACGATAATCCCATTATTTAACACCACTCACTATTTGTGCACCATTCACTGCTCGTATATTAACTGACCCCTCCCATCCCCACTTTTCAAGTTTATCTACGTGTCTGTCTCTTCGACTAATGCGAAGGCCATACCGATCACTTCCCACAAGATTGGCGGCATATCGCCACCCGGTAATTCATTATCTGTCCCGAGTTTCATTCTCACCAGAAGAGGTGAAGAAGCAACAATTCGGAGACGCTTTTGTTGTTTAGATTTTTTTCGAATTTTTATCTGATGCTGAAAACTGTGGTCTTCGTCACCCGATTACAATTATCATAATCGTTAATTCAAGCTGAATCGCATCCTTGGGAACTTTCAACGATATTCTAAACACGTTTAGACGCTTTTCAACCTGAAATGTACAATACATTTGAAACGTAGGTTCGTCTTTAATAATTTCCGAGGCTTAAGAGTCAAAATGCCTTATCGCAACCACTAATATAATATTTAATTATGCATCGAATTGAATATAAGAATATTTTTTGAATTGTGTCCACAAAAATAAATTCTAGAAAGGCAAATAAACATTTTAAATTTAGCAGAGGTATAATGGCGGTTACGAAAAGATCGTAGATTACATATTTTCTGTAAATATTCGGGATTCATTGGCGAGGACAATTGCCTATAACTAATAAAGGAACAAATATACAGCAATTTATCTCACTTTATTACTATACTATACAGTGATGCCCTAAAGTCAACAGTCTTTTTCGTGTTGACGAGGCGACGTTAATCGCAACTGTGCGCGCGCGCATTCACGCCCACCAGCCAATCGGTTAACGGCATGGATCGCTTGTCGCGCGTGACCACCAATGGTGTTGGTACACTGCGCACAACATCGCCCACTGTGGCTTCCAATTTCCCACACGCACAATGGCAACCTTCACGCCAGGCGATGGTCTCCAGACTCGGGGCTATCAGCAGCCAGATGAAGTGGCTCTAGGACAGCCGAAGTACATGGCTACGGTCTACCAGTCCCTCAAGTCCTTCGTGGTGACCCAGGTGGAGTCTAGACGCGCCGCCATCGCTCAAAACCTTCGAGAAGTGACTCATATTGCTCAGGATATTTTACGTGAAGTTGAGCTCCAAGAACCTCGCTTTATCAACACATTGAAGCCCATGGCCGACTGTAATGGAGTTGTGGCAAATTGTCTCGCCCTGAAATACGGTGTAGACGCCACTGAGTTGTATGAAGGCCTGCGAGTGAATTCCTCAAATGAATTTGAAGTGATCCTCTTCCTCAACCAGATGGGAGTGTTTAATTTCGTGGATGATGACAGTGTACCTGGTGGCGCTGTTCTAAAGCTCTCCGACGGCAGAAAACGCAGCATGTCTCTCTGGGTTGAATTCATCACGGCCTCGGGGTATCTGTCTGCGCGGAAGATTCGTGCGCGATTCCATGGGCTCGTGGCGCAGGCCATCGAAAAATCTGCATATCGAGGCATCCTCCAGCTTTTCAGCACAAACGCCAGCGAGGTCAGGATTCGTGTCCGAGATCACTTTATCCTGCAGATAACACCGGCATTCCGGTGTCAGGGTTTATGGCCACGATCAGCCAACCACTGGCCGTCCACAGCCTCCACCGGCTGGATGTCCTGGCCGTGTCCGCGTCTCGTCGCCGAGGTGAAGCACGAAGGGTTTACCCTTCTCTCGCAGGAATCCACGCCGTTTCGGGGCGCGAAGGTCCAGCATCAACAACAACAGCAGCAACAACAGCAGCAGCAGGCCTCCGCTGAAGGTGATGCCTGGCAGCTGGACTTTTACGAGGCGGAGGAGCGTCTCTTGAGCCAGGGATCGCGTCAGCTTTGTCTCAGCGTCCTGACGACCCTCCTGGATCGCCACCTCGTCGTGAATGAGACAGGAGGTGGACCCATGTTGCACGACTACCTGGCCAAGACGCTGCTGTTGCACGAGTGCGAAAAACACCCACGCGAGGTAGAATGGACCGAGTTTGCGCTGCCAGACCGCATCAACGGCATCCTACTGCAGCTGATCTCGTGCCTGCAACACCGCCACTGCCCCCACTTCTTCCTGCCTCAGTTGGAGCTGTTTGGGAGGCACACCGCCACGTCGATGCTCGAAGTGGCGACTGGACGCGCCTGGGCCCTCCTACGCACCCTCATCACCTGTCCTTCGGCGCTGCAGAGATTGTAAATATTGTTTTTTTGATCTGTCTTCTGTTTTCACCGGTTCTATGCACAATCCCAACTGCCGGTCTACGTATTTTATTTGTTGTGCAAGTTTATGCTCCAGGTTTAGGTCCTCATGACCCCAATAAAGCCATTAAACTGAGTCAAACATGATAGGGCTGTTGCTTTTGGGTTAGTAGTAGTAGTAGTAGTAGTAGTAGTAGTAGCAGAAGCTCCCATGTAGCTCCTTCTGTTGGCTATTCGGGCGACGGTACCTCGTAGACGGCGGCGCAATTGCGGTGGTGGTTCTTCTGGATCCAAAGAATCGAGCGCACGGGAAAACTCCTGACGTCAGTTGGTGAAAATTGAATGTATTTGATCGTCGAGGAGTAGGCAATTTTGTGTCCAATTACAAGGTATACGATGTGGCAAAGCCGCAAGATGTGGCCAGCTAGTTTGTACGGTGTTATTAAATAATAATAATAATAATAATATTCACTTTATCAAGGTCACGAGGACCAAAACCTTCAGCATTAAAATTTACAATAAACAAAAATGTTACAGGAAGTGGCGATTATACGTAGAAAATTCCGAATAAGTTAAGAAGAATAAAAGAAGTAACATAAGGGTAAATTTGCAAGAAAGGCCAATTTAATCCACGAAGTATAAAACGTTTGGCAAACGGGAAATGGCGGCCATTGAAAGGCCCTATCCGAAACGCGCTCCAATATTTGTTATTGGTCGATATGCGATGGGCAATGTAACTTCAGTTGTAATGCGCTAACCGTTTGAATTGATATTTTCGCGCGAGACTCTTTAGCGTCATCTATGATCAGTTGATGGTCGATAATATCAAATGGATGTCTTCGGAGCTTATTTTTTAAAATAATAACAATCACTTTAATAGCGTATGCATTAACATCACTACATTGTGAATGAAATGAAATAGATGTAAACCATTTCCGAAACTTCAAAACGGTATTTTCGCAACACCCGAGCGTGATTTCAAAACATTAAAACACGAAAATGGTTAATCTAGGATCTAGATGTTCCCATAATTAGTGAGACATTAAACAGAATGAGACGTACTGTTAACAAGTGCATTCATATTTTCGGGTTTTCACTTTATACAAGCTAACGATCGAGGTTTTACGCGTTTGCTGGTATAATACAAATAAGGTCATTGGTTTTCCCGAGATGCTACCGATGCTAAACGATCCCAGAATGAACTAGATCGGAAACCGCCACATCTTCCATCTGCGTCTTGCAGGTGTTCCGGCCGTTGCGATAGTGATGACCCCCACCGACCCAAACGCGGTCGCCTCAAACGGCGGTGCCCCCGTTGCGGTACCCTTTCGGACCATGATTAATCCAGCCATCCGAAAACTGGTTCACCTAGAGAACTGCCTAATTGGTTCCACATATCCGCATCGCTCCATGCATCTTCACCCCATGCTTACCAAAGAACATCCTTATGGCTGCAGTCTCCGATGGATTTTTCGAAGACCGACGACGACCCGTAGTAATCACAGGCCACATAAAAACACTCGATAAGGCTGTCTGTTTGCTAGACGTGCTGTGAAGCTCACTTCTTACAATCCGATCCTTTTGGAGGCAGCAAAGAACTCTTCCAAGTAAAGGGGGGAGTTGGCTTGACCCTCAATGGATGACTCGCTAGTGACTCCACAGCAAGCACAAGCCAACCGTGTGTGGCAGCCCCAGTGTGTTTGCTGAGTGGTGGCGGATAAATGCTCAACTCCCACCTCTTCGGGTGACAAGAATCGTTATGAAAATGGCATCAATGAAGCCGGATCGCCCTCTAACAAGAGAAAATCACGCATTCGCACCCCGTTTAGATTCCGTCCATTTCTTTGAGGATCATGTTAATTGACATGGTGCACTTGTTTTTCGAGGTTGATATCAATTCCATCTGATGCAAAATCTATCAAATACATGCATTTAACCATTGTAACGGTTTTGTGTTGGCAGAAATCGAAAATAGCATTCCATTTGTAGGACAAAATAATCCCCTTCTAATGTATACGTTGGAAATCGCATGCTGCAAGATGAACGGGATTTCGTACATACGATTGATAGGTGTCGGTGTAGGAAAGCAGGTTTGTGTTATCTATGCCATGATGGCAGAATAATATGATTCAAACATGGTTCAAACAATATTGAAAGTGCGATGAGGGTCTGAAACGAAGGCGTAATCGCGACGGCTTCGCCAGTTCTCTCAGAAAATGCTTAGGATGAGTGTTTCCTCCACAGGGAACCACTGAGAGCAGATTGATTGTTCGATTATCAAAGAAAAATAGAAACAAATGTTGATTGTTGTTCGTTAATCGAGCATTACCTTTGCCGATAGTGGTGCAGCTATTGCTACTGCGCGTCTAGCACCTATTTGCGTACGCATGCATGAAAAAAGGCAAAGGGCTGTTCCCCAAAGGACCCTGCTGATGCAGCCCAGAAACAGCCTCTATCACGTCACAGTTGCCTCTTCTTCTGCGCTGGTGCAGCCAATACCCGAACAACTGTTTTGGGAAGGGAGGCAGCAACAGCTGTTCGGCTGTTCGGTTGTCGGGCAGGGCCGGCTGACTAGCAACCATCGGCCGCCAGGGTCGCCCTGTTTATCTGCAAAAAAGACAAACCCATTCTCCCCTAGACACATGCAAGACAGTTGTTTTGGTCATTTTGCGAAAACCCGAATAGTTTTGGGGCGAGAGGCGGCGGTTTAGTGGGGCATCCTTCTTCTTGGTTGCGGCGAGAGGATGAACCGGCAGCCTCACGAATGTCGCAAAGTGTGGCGGCCCAGTCCAGGTCGAAGCAGATGGTTTCCCAGTTATGGCTTCAGCGGCGCACTCCGTGAACGGACTGCAAACCCAGGCTTTCCATGTCGGCTTTGAAGGTGTCGCCGTCGGCAATTCCGGAAGCGCCGACCTTGATGGCGAGACGCAGAGGCTGGAAAATTCAGTACCTGGCCGGCGTAGAACGTGGTCGGATCAATGCAGGCGATGGCGTTGTAGAAGAATTGACAACTTCTCAGTGTCTTTGCAACGACATCTTATATCGTCTTTGGAGAGCTGGTCAGACCAGCCCGATTTTGAGCTTCTTCGTAGACAACAGTGATCGAATACTTCCCATCTATCTTTGTGTCTTCGATGCGCGCTTTTCAGGTTTCGCAGGCGTCGGTTAGGACTGGAGGGAGTACAGCGCGTTCGACGCGAACTTTGACCCGCTGGCTAATCTCGATGATGCCCCACATGGTTTTGCGCAATTTGTGGTACACCTTCCTGACGCTTTCGAAACGTAGTTAAACTTCCTCCTTCTCTTGGTCGTTAAGCTGGATAGTGGAACCCAGATGCCGTATCCCGATGGTGGTATCTCTAATGCGGTGGTTAAGGGAAGAGGTTAGACATCAAATTACCCCGTGAGGCATTGATTGGTCGATCGATGAACCCGCTGAATTGGAAATACCGAGGAATTAAATTTGTTTGAGGAGTTGGAGAGCAACTCGGATAATGGGTTAAATTTACAATCTCATTTGGATTCATTCCTCTTTGTTAGAACCACACATCCATGAATATATATTTTAAATTTATATAATAATCGTGTATTTGATTGGATTTTTAATTGTGTGGAGGGAAAGGTGGAGCTCAAACACAAACGAGACTTGGATTTCGGACGAAAACGATCTGAAAACGGTCTAAAAACAATATTCGATGTCAAGCCTTTAATGGTTGGGAATTCTCGATTCCGTGTAGTGTATTATGTCGTAAATTCAGATAATTTATTGTGATTTCCGAACAATAGTTGAACTGAATCAAACGCAAATATTTGATCATACCCATAACTCCAAATCCCATAGCATAATTATATGAAGTTAGTCGAGAACATGATAAGAGCGAACAATGATACAGTACCTATAATACGACTCGCTTTGAGTTTCTATTTCATCTCTGCTGTTTTAATTAAAACACGAGACAGATATTAACTTGTACATAGGTTAAAGTTATCGACATTGAGACCGAGTAAAATTGCCTCGAATGATAGAGTTTCTTAAACCGCGTGTAAAGATGGGGAAACGCTGCAGGGGAGAGAGAAGTGACGTGTGTGGAGTGGGGACGGATAGTTACGGAGTTTGAGGGGCAGGGTTGGGTGGGAAGAACGGGAATTTCAGGTATCGGCTCTTGTTCCAGAGCAGGGATGAATAGTGACTCGTCCTTGTTCTGCGTCCCGTTTTGACACTCCGCCCGTAGCTTCGCCATTTTGGTCGTCAGTTCGCGGATTTGTTCCGCCATTGACTTCTCTTCATCTTCTTCCGTATTTACGAGCAAAAAAGGAACCGGTCGACGTCATTCTTGAAGATACGGCCTTTTCGGGCAGGAGCTTTTGCGTCTTATGCTTAATTGGCTTCATCATTTTCTCGATACAAAAAGGGAGACGTATTAGAAAGCGCAGGTTTGCGTAATCGACGATCTCAAAAGTCCCGGTGCTAAACCGGCCCAGTACCGTTAAAACAAAATACTACATGAGACTAAAACAACAACTACAAAAGCGATTGGACTTTATTTGGAAGTTTAATAAAAACTTTAGCTATAATATAATAAACTAGTTTTCTTCTACACCGCGTATTTCAAGTTCGCGTTTTTTTCAGTTTAAAATTAAAACCCAATTTTGAATGGAAAATCATCATCATGATGTTTATTTATGCATAAAGAAGTGGGTCTAGGAAGTTATGAATGATAAATGAGATATTGAAAATCTCTCGCGCCGCATGCACGTTTACAGATGTCGATTATTTTAGTGAAATTGTCGATGAAATTTCGGTGTACTTGGGGCTCGATGGCACCACCAGACAAAAAATACAAAATTTATTTTTCTCTTATATTTATCTTCGTCCAAACATTTTTTAGAAGCCATATACAAAAGATTTCAATGATTTGATCATCCAAAACCACTTTAAAACTGTTCGGTCCTCTTGCTCATTCAAAATGAAAACGAAAAGCATTTATCCATTCCATTAAAGATTTCCTGACACATTTGCATGTTTAATAAAAGAGAATTTCAACAAATAATGAAACGATCGCAGTTGTACAATCATTGTCCTTGATCTAGTGAACAATTAAATATGCCTTTCGTTAAGAAACTGCCGCCTTTCCATATGAAGTGATCGATATGCAGGGCATTTCAAGGTTGAGTTTTCTGTCCAATAAAAATTAAATGACCATTTTGAATACAAAATCATCATCGCTTATTAATATATATATATGAGGGTTTACAATTTATGAATAATGCGTGACAT
This sequence comes from Proteocephalus fallax, assembly GCA_028672205.1. NCBI lineage: Eukaryota > Metazoa > Platyhelminthes > Cestoda > Proteocephalidea > Proteocephalidae > Proteocephalus > Proteocephalus fallax. The sequence goes on along the minus strand of JAPUBX010003981.1, from coordinate 3,327,239 downwards.
ATTACAAAGGTCCCCTGCCGCGTGCAGGCGTACAGATTTCGATACTTTTGGTGATAACAACCGTGTAGTTTCGCCAATGGTTTCGACCGAAACTCAATTCCATTTCAATCGGTACATAAACAAGCAGAATTGATATTTGGACATTTGAAAACCCCCAGAAATATGTTGGATAGCCTTTACATTCCTCGCGCATTACTGTTTGGTACGCATTTCGTTCCCAATTACACAGAATCGGAATTTGTCAGCGTGCATGTGGGCGAAATTTGCAATATTTAATTCATAATTCATGCATTGTAGTCCCTCATATATATTAATAAGCGGATGGAGATTTTCCATTCAAAATGGATGTTAAATATCAATTCCAATACTAACCTCGAACCTGAAGGACCCTTTATTATAAGTTTCATAACCCACCAGACGAATGGATAAGTCAGACCTGAGGAAAACCTGGGCGATGTGGGAAGATTATATTATAAGTGAAATGAGGCAGGCGTCCCCGAAGACCTCTATTGCTTTTTTGTGCGGATATCTCCTACTAGAGGATTGACGGGCTTCGTGGATGAAAACTTGCAAAAAGAACTCCCCTAGACTATTGTACAGGTTGCCTACGTAGAACAAATAACTAAAACGTCGACTTATGTCGCAATGAAGCTACATGATACTACTAATAATAATAATAATAATTCTATTATATTTAATCTGGAACTTCTTCGCGAATGCTTAGTGTTCACCGGGAGGTACTTCAAATCATAGGCCGCTACTAAAGCAGCACAACATGGGACAGCGGGGTTTGTTTCAGAAGCGTCTCTAGACCCTATTAGTCGGCACATAAACATCCACGAGTTCGTGAATTCTATACAAACTGAATCGCAAACCTCTCATTTCCGTGCGTCATTTAAAAAAAGGATATCCGGAATGGTTGTATCGGACCGAATACACCGGAGATGGAACACCAGATCTAACATATTTGTGAATGGACGTTCTTGCTGATATTAATCGAGCCATATTTCACAAGGACCTTCTGATATTTTTGATATAAAATCGCATTTAAATGCACTTACACAAAAACCATTTTTTCAATATCTTGGGTAATGTTTGGTGCTGTGTGTGCGTCAGGTCTAACGGCGACATTACCGAGTTATTCTATTACGTTTGCCTCCGTGGCAGAGCACGCGACTAACACTCTTTGTATACCGCGCATTCAAGGTAATCCGAACCGGCACCTGCCAACCTATTGTTGACTCAAACATGGCGACTCGCATACGCATGCATTAGTTGGCTCTTACGCACCGTTTAAGTAATAATCAATATTATTCATTACCGATCTTTGCATTTGACCATCCAAGCATGTATCCACTGTTATTTCTCACTCCGAAACACCTCGTCGTGGAATCATACTTTAGTAGCTATACTTCACAAAGACTTTGTATTGGTGATGTATTTAATACAGCCCGATCATTTTCATAATTGACGTTAATTATGCGCTTTTCTATCTGTTGAATATTTTTAAATAGTAGTTGTATATGTTTATGTTAAATGGCTTTCGCATCTACTTATCGTAATTTAGTGCTGCTGCAACACATAAATAACGTGATATTTTGTTATCACTGACCAGATCTAAACAAGTAGTGCCGCGGGCATCTGATAAATACAGCCATCGTCTAATTATCACACATGACAGTAAAATTCCCCCATGGTGTAGTGGCTGGCACCGCATACAGCGCGGCTGCCTCTTTTTACAATTTTTAAAACTTTATGATTACTTTTACAAACTGGCCTGTTCTTGTAAACGTATATGTCTACAAGTAATTTGATGTCGATTCTGAGTTACGGGATTCCAAATTTACAAGCATTCCCACGAAGAAAATGGAAATTTCTTATGTATTAAACATGGGCTCCACTGCTGGTGTTTCCATTTAAATTCCACTGACTTTGAGGCAGGGTGAGTTTAGGCCGAACGCAAATTTTCAGCCAGTGGAATTGTTGCAGAGCCCAAAAAATATCATCTTATCGTGGATACCGTCCAAGAAGACCTGGTGGCTCGTTTACACCACATCTTCCTGCAACCAGCCAGGAACCCTGACTTTACATATAGAGCAGCTACAATACCAGAGTACTCCATTAAGACTATGCTCTTTTACCTCTCTTCTTTCACTGAATAGGAGCTTGACGATGACCTCGGAAATCCTTCTTTAACAAGTCCATTTTATACTATCAATGATACTCATCTATCTCGTTTCGTTAATAAATCACAACCCGAAATCAAAAAGGCATGTTCAGAATAAATATATCTAATTTTTTCGACCCAAATCAATGAGTTTTCGCAGTAGATTGGAACATCACCCTCTATGTTCGGCTGCCTTGTGTCAAACCTAACGCCAACATCCTACGAAGAATGTGACTCGAACGTGACTCGAATGTGTCGAAACAAAAGACTCTATTAATCGTCCGTGAGAATCATGGCAACACAGATCCTCCACAGTCGCACTAGCATAAGACATTTACTCACATAACGGATGTTTATGATGACCCTACTACGTTGCAGAAGATTTGACAATCCAATAGAAAATAAAGTCTTCCATTGTGAGGCGCAGTCCGTTTTTCGGCGTAGTTATATAGATAGAATATTTTAATGGATATTCCAAAATATACTATACGTTTTCAAAATCAAACAATTTATCTTAACACAAGTGAATAACCATATCAATTATTAAATAAACATTTAAACAATTGTCTAGGCCATAACCGTGTTAACCGCGCATTGTGAAACGGTCAATATTTTGCATCGAATTGATGGTATTTCAAATGTTTATTACGGCTATTGTATTATTTAAAACACGGAAATTATTCACCCGTTAATATATTCTACCACTTTTCAATCTTTTTTTTGTCAGAGGTTTGTGTCTTGAAATTTTGCGACTTCAATTTGCTTTACTGAATGCTTTTTCTATCTCACTGGTTAAAAATATGTAATATGTTACTATTAAATGTAAATCATATTCAAGCTTGTTAATATTATCGAGATTTGTAATGAATATTAATGCTTGGATCTTTTATGTTAAACATTCGATGTTTTACGTATTTTTCTAGATTCCATCGTTGCACAATGTAGCTCTTCTGTTTCTGGTTCATTCATGTATTGCATCTCAAGGAGATACTAGTTTTGTATATGTTCTCTGTGTCCGTGCTTGTCGGTTTCAAGTCTGCAAGCTTCCCCAGCTCCCCTTTCATGCAAAAACATTCCTACCGAGAAACCTCAGTCTATTGGAACGTGTTGTGAAGTGGGATTGCATACATGAGTGTCGCTATCATTGCATGTGGTGGGCAGTGGATGCTTTTAAACAGGACGGTCTTTCCTGTCCGCAATTTCACGGAAAGGTAATTGAATTGGAACACATACACAGTTTATCCCTTTTGATAGTGGCCCCAGATCAGAATTTTTGGCATACAGGAACCCGCATCCGCAATATTTTCGTTATTAAATCTTGGCGTACAGTTAATAACCCTGAAACGATTTATCTCGTCTGTATCTCCCAGGAAACCAATGTTTTCTTTCTGGATTATACTATCTTTGGTAAGGAATTGCATATTATGCAATCTACCTTTTGACTTCATAGATTTATTTATGATTTTCGCATTAACCCAACTGCACTATTATTATTCGGGATTTCTAATTTTTTCGCAAAGACTGGGGCGAATGCGTGGTTCTGGTCTATCGTCTTTCATATATATGACAACGGATTTACAGAGGTATGTGGAGTATTTTTTCTCATTTAATTTGAGTTATGATTTTCGCAAAATTGAAATCTCAATTTGTATTATTTGGAATGCTACGTATTTAGTATTCTCATAATTTTCCAGTAGTCCGCTCTGGTAGTAGAAATCTGTATTGCGTTTTAATTTTAGAATGCACTTTTTTTGGTTTTTTAAAGAAAAAGATCTCGAATTCAGAAACATTTGTTAAGTTATTGGATGGTTCCTGTGTATTTAATTCGATTACCTGACACGTTGCACCGCTTCTTCAAACATAGATCACCCAAGCTTATCGTAAACACAAAATGTCATGTGAATAATCGGTGTTGTACTTGCTCGTTATTCGACAACTATTTTGTGCAAATACCGGAAGCGCCTTCTTGATTTCGAATGAGATTGAGTGTACCAAATTTACGAAATGCTCCGGTAATTTTATTCTGGATGCTTTTTTGGACTGATGTAAGGGAAAGTGAGGTCGCTTTTCCGCCGTTGAGGTTGGCGGATGGGTTGGTCTAGAATTCGTGGAGTCTCGACGGTCGATTAGTGAAAACTGTTTAACAGCAAAATAATTGGAACAATCTTCTCTGAAATCCCTTCTAATTAGCACTCCGATGGCTAACGCCCACCACCACGTATGCTATGACCTAAACCTGCATAAATCAAGACAACATTGACCAACAGCATCCGGTCCCCATTACCACGACACACGCCCATGTGTGTCCAGAGAGGACACACATCGACAGGCCTAGGCGTTTTCGTCTCGGTCTGGCTCTACCTATTGTTCGAATCATAAGCAACATAATTCATTCTCGAACTTCATCTTTGGCCATCGAGCCATTCTGATTTTTTGGCCCACGAACAGCTCGCATACTTCCAGTTTGTCACGATCTGTCGTTTTTGAACTGGTGGGCTCGTGTTGTGGATAGGACCTTTAAATTGCCACCTTTACGCGCTTGCCAAACTTTATTTACAATTCGATGGTTTAATTTGCCTTTCTTGCTAATTTCCATCGTTGTTATTTCGTGTTAAGTTATTCAGAATCTTCTACGTATAATCGCCAATCAATTTTGTTTATTGTAAATGTTAATGTGGACGTTTTTGTCCCCATGCTCTTGACAAAACGAATGAATATGGAGATTAAATTGTACCTTTTGTTTCGTTGCTTCCTAGAAACTAGATTATTGTTCAGCTTTTGTGTATGTCGCGTGCTTCTTCGTCCTGACGCTGTCCCGGACGACCATCGGCCAACCCGCCTGGTTTCGAAGCGCCCTACTTGCAGCGGCAGTCTACGGCATTTGGCGACATTTTGCCACATTGCTATTCTACCCGGGAATCGATTTTGAGGGAAATTTGAGGATAAGCCTTACGTTAGGTGCGTGCGTTCCCCTTTCAAACTGCCGTCTTCCGACCCAAATCGCCTATGCCTCCGTTAACATTTACCTTTTCGTTTTACAGGTATGCTAACTCTGGTGGGGTGGTTAATTTGCATGCCTCGGCTTGTGTCTCTTCAAGAGCTGCAGTATTCGCGGTCTATGCAAGCAACGGTGGTGTACATTACTATATCATCTAGTCTCGAATTTTTCGATTTTCCTGCCATTTTTTGGCTTTTTGACGCTCATTCTCTGTGGCATGCGGCAACCGTCATGGTGCCGTTTCCGTTATTCGCGTAAGTTGCCTTATTGGACCGCTTCCGGTTGAACATTTTTTTTCATGGATGTGATTGGCTGGACTCTTAATAATAAAACCAAAATGGAGCCCGGTATGTTTCATAATCTGATGTGTATTGGCCTGATTGGGTAGTGCTTAGCGTTCTCGCTCTGTTCACGCAAGACCCTGGGATCGACTCCCAGGTGATACCATCCACATAAGCCCAGCGGCGTGGCGTGCGCCTGTAATCCATCATCCGCCATTTAACAACAAGCCTAGGTTCCACGCGTGGCCCCTGTGCTATTGGTTAATTGCTGGGTGATGCAGAGGCGGTGGCGGTGGCCCCTTCCACCTCCTGATCGGGTAGTTCCTCTTTAATAAACCTGACGCCTTCGTTTGATAGGCTAGTCTCTTTAGCCCAGTCACCCCAAGGTTCACGACAACATGTGCCGAAACAGTTATTCGGTCTCTCGAGATTTTACCCGTCGACTTCATTGGTGACGAAAATTGGTGCAATTATCATATTTCTTTTTGTTTAGGTATGCCATTAAAGATTGCAATTTCCTATCTCAAAGACATTCATTTTAACTTCGAGAGGAGATTTGTGAAGCTGTTTGATTTGGTCGGCCAAATTATTTTCTTTTCTCCCATTACTCTTTTGTATTCGTCAATTTGATTATTTTGGATTTTTATAAATACATGAATTATTTAGGTATTATTCATGGCGTCCGATTCTTGTTCATTATAAAAAACTGCAGGTATTCTTTACACAACAACTTCTACATAAATCCGTGTTTCCAAAAGTAAATCGCGAAATGAGGCCCTCTTTTGTGCGGTTGGAGGGTTGGGGATGTTGTTGTGACCCAGTATTGAAATGGCACGATGGCCAAAGACGAAGGTAGGCTATAGTTTGGTGTATTATTCGAAAAACCCAACAAGGCCAGTAGGCGAGACACTCGTGTCTGTCGTCTAGAGTCCTCTCCAGAAACTCGTTGGGATGTGTGCCTGGAATTCTCTGCTAAAGTTGATTAAGTCATGAGTAGATGTCGCACGTGTAGAAATGAGGGAAGTTTAGGAAACCTGAGTAAATATGATGAATGAAATTCGCATACACGCATTGCTAATGTCATGAATCATGGTAAGTGAAGAGCGTTCTGTCGAAAACTCGAAATAACGTGGACTAACGTGTGCAAATAGCTAAATAAGGAGAAGAAATGGCCTTTAGGGGTAGCAAGATACGCACATGCATTCGGTTAAGTATTACATTTTCAACAGTAGCTAAATTCGGTAAAACTGAGTTCCTCGAATCATCATAATATTCAGCGCTCTTTTTATGTAAGCGGATTTTGATCGTATTCAGATTGTTCGGGTTGCTCATAACATGAACAGGTGGTGTCCTCGAAACCTTTGTTCATTTGTATCACGCGGCACTGCCCGCAGCCTTTTTGTCAGACGTGTCGCAGAATCACCTAACGCGTTTGACCTCTATGCTAATCGTTGTTTTCACTAATATCTGCTAGACGTTTCTAAGCACGTACACGGAATCACGACAAACCCATAAAGCCATAATAAATCATCGATGCACGGTGATGCTTCCATGAATCTCGTTTATGTACATATGGAAATGTAAACCCCTTATCCTAAGGCAATACGTATGATATCCGGGACTAAATTCTGGCGGCGTTGTTTACCACTTCTGATCGCATTAAAAATCCATCTATGCATGAAACGTATAAAACAACCGTGTTCATTCTCGCATGACGTTAACATTACCGCCTTTGTAAGAGAATTTACTGCGGAAATTTCCACCCATATATCGCATTATTTATTACAGTATTTGTTACTACATCATGCTGTATTGACCTTAGACACTTTTTCGTTTAAATGACCTCCATTCTACTGACACCCCACTGGCTAACGCGCACCACAACGCATGCTGTGACCTCAACGTTTAACAATTGATCTGCGTTTGACAAGCAGCGACCGGCACCCATTACCTGGTAAGCGCTTTATTGAGGTTACGAGGACCAAAACTTTCAGCATACACCAAATAATGCAACAATACTCTTTAAGAAAACTGCCCTTTAGTTCCTACTTCACCTGTTCGGGTGAAACTAAAAATCGGGAAAAATGAGGAATAACCAAATTGCGATATGCCGTCTTATTTGTAGGTATTGGAGGGTATTGCCTTCGTATTGGCCGAAGAGATTTATATTTAGACAAACTTCAATATATGGAATGGGAGGATTAATCGAATATACGAGCAGCGAGAAGTGTACAACTAGGAAAATGGTGTTGGCTGATGGTCTCTTGGATGGAGAGCATAGGTAGGTGTGGTAGTTGCTAACTTTGACTGTTTTACTAGGCTGAGTATTATATCGCACTTTTAAGAATATTCTATTCCACGTTGCTGCACGTGTTCTCATGCATTAAAGGTGTCGGTTAGTTATTTCAGTTATACCGGTTATACAGACAATTCGTCTATTCTCTATTAAGGGTTAATTCAACCCTCTATACAATAGTTTCGAGTTTCTTCTCCAAAATTGATTTAAAAGATGCCTACTTACAGATTCCACTGGATGACGAATCCAGTTTGCTGACTCCTCCAGCTATTCCGTCGTTTTGTCGAGTATAATGTGGCCGTTAATCCGGTGATCAACCAACCACTGGTAAAAGTCCGATTGTGTTATTCAAGGGGCGCAAACTCAACACATTGTTCCAAAGCCTTGGATCGGGAGAGATCACCTTTTTCAAAGGGAATGATATTCGACCGTCTCGCGGTGTAATTCTTGGAAAAAGTGGAAATCGTATGGTTACTATCCTCGATGTTACTGATTTATTAAGTCATCGTCAGCATGTCGATCAAATCCGATTCGATAAACCAGCTGTGACTGTTATTGATCCTTATCCTTCTGAACCAGCTGATCCGGCTAATACGACTCCATCCGTTCCAGACCAAAGCTCGCAAGCTCTACCTCGGCGCTCGGAGCGTCTGGGTTTGAAATCGCCGGTCGACTACCGCATGCCATCGAAGCTGCTGCACCCAGGTGGATGTGGTGGTTGCTAACTTTAACTATTAATTGTGTTTAACTTTGCTGTCAATTTTACCGCACTTTTAAAAATATTCTATTCCACGTTGCTGTAAGTGTTCTCATTTATTAAAGGTGTCGGTTAGCTATTTGAGTTATACCGGTTATACCGAAAATTCGTCTATTGAATAGACTCTATTCCCTATTAATGGTTAATTAAACCCTCCATACAATCCTATAACAGTAGGCCAATAGAAAACTAGATTATTAAAAAAAACCTACAACGGGGTAAAAAGTAAAAATATGTGAGACGGACCCACGTGTGCCCAGAGAGGATTTACCGCGACAGGCGCAGCATCATGACCCAGTTCTTGTTCTAACTACTGTTCAAATAACACGCACCTCTTCACAGTATCTACCGACGCACCTCATGGACCACCCGAAAACTGCTCCAAGAGATGCCGAATTCCGACACACTAAAAGTGGATTCAAGAAACAGTCCGAAGACAGCCCTCTCGCGAAACTAAAAAATGGCAGACCGAGTTGCCGAAGTCGACGTAACCAGCCAGTCTAGGAAGGAAAGGTCCGTCGTCGTCAGCAAATGGAAGCTGCCGCCATTCTCTTGGCGCCCGAAAGAAGGCGATTCGCAGAAAAAAATCCAAAATATGTGAGCCATATCTATAATTCAATAGTCCTCCAGAATAGGCTGCTCATCCTTAGACATGCTTCCTGAAGGGACGCAAGCAGATCTGCTTCCCTGGGTCGACTCCCCGTCCTTTGGCACGACAGTAACTAAATCCCATGACTAAATTGATATATATGCGCTTGATCTGACTCTCAGTTAGAATTTTTTTAATTAAGCAACACCGCACCGTCCGTCCAACGTTTTCCGGTGTTTTGATTACAGAACTGCCCATTTCGTCCATATCTTGAGCCCAAGTACCACCGAAAAGGAACCACTGGTTTTCGTCGCTTCCTGGGAACCAGCCGACTCTGTTTCTTATTTCGCCGGTTAAGAAAAACGCCTGGAAAAATCTCTTATTGTACATTGTTCCCCTCCTTGATTTTCCAAGCCTCAAATGTCATAAACGTTTTACCTACCGTAGGCTTTTTAAAATAATCTAGTTTTCATGCGGCTTGCGCATTCTTTTCATCCAAGAGATGTCTGTCTCTTCGAACAATGCGAAGGCCAAACCTATTAATTTCCACAAGAACGACGGTATATCACAATTCCGTCAATCATTATTTGTCCCAATTTTAATTTAACGAAGGCAGATGATGCAGGAACTAAAGGCCAGCTTGCTAATATAGCATTGCTAATTATAATATTTTAAATTTTATTTTTAAATATTTACTTATTTGATCTTCGGAACCTCAAAAAGGCGCTTATGACGTCCAGAGTTCTTCTTTTGGTTTTGAAGCAAACTACTACGGGTCATCCGCTTTTCTGTGCCCATTATTTATATAAGAGGTAATAATTAAAAGCTTTTTGACAAAAGCGGAGTTGGTGAAGGGTTTATACTTACCAGGTCCCGCGTACCCATTGACCGATTTCGGAATAGGTAATTCAGTAATTTATTTATATTCAGAAGAAAAACAGCTTTCCCTTATTGAAAAATTTATGCGTTGTGTTACAATCGGGGAAATCATGCGGTGACCGATTGCCACAACCGCAGGTGAAAACCTGTCAGGATCAGCCGTATGCACTAAAACTACTGTTTGTTTCCAATTCTTTATTTTATAAATTTCACAAATCTTGGATTGTCCGTTAAAATGCGAACTTTAAGTGTTACTTCGATTTCAGGAAGTTGTTGTTAATATAAACTAATATTACTTGTGTCTAGTTCGACACAACCAATTATATTGCTGACGTGTGCGGTGTCTCTTTAAGCATGGGCGACTGGGGTTTGTTCTTTGGTTAAACCGCTTAACTTTTAAGACGACGAAGAAAGAACACACAAATTGGCAACTAATGCATGGGAGGATGAAGAGGAAGATGTTCCAGTAAGTTTTTCTTCATTCGCGGTACATTGCCATAGGATGCTTGGGATGTTGAAGAAAAACCCAAAGAAGAGGTCAAACCGGTAGTCGTTACCAAAAAATTAACAGCAAAAGAAAAGATTAACCAAAAAGAGGAAAAAAGAAAACAGATTATCGATGACTTGAAGAAAAAAGATAATGAACCAGACTCCCGTGAACTTACCGAGTTGGAACGAGAACAGATGAATCGAGAGCAGGAATCTACGCTCATAATCGATGCGTTTGGCGTATCCGATGCTCCAGCTGTTCCAAAATCCGGCGTTGATTTTGGAAATCCTTCTACAAAGCAGGATTTCATCAACCTCGGGAAAAAACTTGGTGACCAATTCAAGAAGCTCGAGGTAAACACTGATTTTGTTGTCAATTGCTTGCGCAGACCTCGCCACATTACTCAAAATTTGCCGAGGACTTCATCCGAGAGATCTCCCTAGAAAGTAAGTTGCTCTCGATTGAGTCTATTAATTCGTAGTCGAATTGGACAACTTGAGGGATTTATCTACAGCAATTAGTGCTCTCGTTACCGAGAAGCAAAAGCTGACTAAGGTAAGTGTGATTTCGTCGATAATCGCAACTTATTTCCAGCTCAAGTCAAAAAAGAAGGCTGGGAAGGCAAAGCTGATTGTTGAACGTGAAAATGACTTCAGTTACAATGACGATGATCAGCAAGGAGGCGATGATGAATATGACGATTTCTTGTAATAACAAAACAACTCACCAGAAACTGCACCTCGTGTAAAAAAGTATACCCTTCCCCACCTTTATTTCAACGTTATACTTGCGTGTCTCCGTCGTTAACCTCCCCAAACAACAAGGCAAATGAGATAATTAAAAATATATTCTATGGAGCGGAAATTGTTGTCCTGTCAATGTAGGCTGAGGAAATTTCGGGATATCGCTGAAAACAAAACACTGAATGATCACTGGATTTTAGGCGGTCTTACGAAAATAAATGCTCACCGGACACGGAACATAATTCAACATGGGCTCCGAAAGATAGCAGATGATCTATCCATACGATTTGCTGACACGATAAATGATCATCAGGACCCTTGACTTCGATCAGCTGAAATGGCGAAATTATGAGGCACCGGTTATGCACGTAAGGCCGAGCGGATTTCACGCCCGTGAACGAACCTTTGCTTCTCTTCGCACGGGACTCCATACGCAGAGATCGGGCAGTCCTGACGCCCAGTTGGCGTAATTGGTGAGCAGTAGGCGACAGATGGAAGACACGAGATGTGGCCCAAGACACCAGAATAGGTCCTAAATAAATGGGAGGTAGAGTAGTGCTGTTTTAGATGCTTGCAATTGACCAATGCGTGTTTATTGTAGTCATAATAAAACCCAAAGTAAATACACAGAGCTGCCTTATCGCGAAAGTTATGCCTAAATGGGGTAACAGGAGTGCCCACGAGTACATTAAATAACAGCGAAAAGGTGACTATTATGAGTTATTCGTGCAGGAGATATTGAGGCCTGGAAGCTATTTTTTTTAAGATTACCATCAAACGAATTCGGCGTAGTGTGTCGTAGCGCAAACAACGCAATAGTACTTAAAACAGACACGCAGAATCTTCATGATAGGCGTTGAAGAAAAATGTTTAGTTTTCGCTGGAGTATGCTGAATTGTGGAATCGAATGGCGGTGCGTTTGTTAACACGTGGGGCACACGAGCCAGTCATATGCTCGGATAAAATACAAGTAGTTTGGCCTAAAACTAGAAAATTAATGAATCGCGCAGAAAAATACACTGGAAATTCTATCTAGCGTTATCAAGATACCGGCGCGAGAAACTCTTCGCCCGCGATGATATCAAAGGTCCCTTTTAACACCCTCATCAATGGTATAGAGAGTTTGGCAATCGCCATTTCTTACATTGGATCACTGATCTTTAAATTCCTTTCATACGAACAGAAACCTAGTCATATAGGAAAATGAAACACATTGGCTTTATGAAACCCGTTGGCCAAGAAACCGATCGCCACAGTCAGCGATGTCAAACAACCACATTTATGCGCAATATATTTATTTACAATTGTGGTGCACCGCAAATCGCACGATCTACTCCTGAACTCGTCCAAAACAGCAGTCATCGTGTGTATGGGAACAGATGCCGACAAATTGCTTCCATTGGTCAGTTTGACTGTAGAGCAATATGCAAACGGTTAGATGTTCTGGAGCGTGTGGATAACGGTGCTTGGTTAGTTTCGAAGCCATGGTCTCTATTTACAAACACAAATTAGTGCTCCGTGTTCAAATAGGGGTGCACGTGAATTTGGCAAATCAATTGCAAGTACGACCGCACAAAATATGGCAAGTTTGGTCAATAAATTGTAAAATTGCATCGATGTGGTTTTCAGCATATAAAAATACAAACTAACCACGACATCCTTTTCGCCATTCGCAAATAGATCCCAGGCTACACCGATACAGTGCTCGTCTTTGTGGTCAGCCCAGACCGTCTTCAAAAGTTTCGTTATTGAATCAGTCACCTTTATACAAAAACCAAACAAAAATTAACCGGTAACGACAGCGTGCGTCCCCATTGCTACAAGAACCAACATTCTCATTAGTGCATCCCGCCTCGGTGGCAGTTGCGACCTCCAACAGTCTGGCCTCCAGCCGGTCCCTGTGGGTTTCGTAGAGGTCACCCGTCAGGAGGTCAAGTGGCGCCGTCTGACGCAACGACAGGAAGGCGTCCGGCCGGTCGTCCAAAAAAAGGAGGTCGTAAAAGAGGAGACCGAAGAGTGTCGTGAATGCTCGCGACTCACAGTGGAATCCTGCAGAAAAAAGGTAGTCCACGAGTGTAAGTGCTGCCGTAGGAAAACGGCGCTGTGAGGTAGATCTACTGACACTTCAATTACTCCAGTGGCTCCCATTATCCGCGATCGAGCACTAATGTCTATAACATCATCTCGATTATAAAATCAACCAGAGGTTATTTAAAAAAGGAGACGTGGTTTGATTCAAAATAGGAAGCTCCAACCAATGGCCGAAGGACTTTCAAATACAGCATGGCCTTGTGGTGGCGATTTGGTTGTCTTTCTGACATTTTAGTTTTGTTTTAACCCATCAAGGATCTTACGGGCGGACAGCCATCTACGGATTCAAACCCAAAACCAAGATAATGGCAAAAATGGACGATGCTATGCATCGCGTGCATGGACGGCCACGGGGTTCGCGACATTCACGAAGCTGCCGGTTCATTCTCTGGCAAGAGACAGCCGCGACAAAGGATAAGGAAGGTTAGAAATATGGGGGGGGGGTTGCAGACGAGCTCTGGATTTCGGGGATAGGTGGAGTTTTGCCACAATGATCAACTTTTCCTAGCTGAGCCAAGGCGGTCCGCTGAAGAGACGCTTTCATTGGGCGCAAGCCTTTCGGTGGGTCATCCGGTGTATCATGAAGCGCGCGCATCATCAGACAATTGAATGTTAGCAAATACAAACAAGGATTAGGTGATGTTGTAGTTTCCAAGAGGAAGAGGAAATTGTGTAAAATGGACGAACTGCCTCACTCTAGAGAACCAGGCCGAGCCACAAGAAGACCCACCCACTCACCCCGCTCAAAGTTTTCGTCGCGCATGTAGTGTCGCAAAGCCCACTGCTCGACGTGAAGAAGCAACGAGGCGACAGTGTCACCTCCACCATCGTCCACAGCCTCCAGCTCGGTCCAGAGGTACATGGGACGGTGAGCCCCCAGGTCAGCGGAAGAGCCTGTTACAGGGGCTCGCAGCTTCACCTGGAAAGACAAATAGGCCGCATGACTACTGCCCTCGCCTTTGCCACGCCACGTGGGACTCCTTCACGCGTGCGCCAATAGCAGCCGAGAGACAAATTTTCATGGACAAAATCATCCCCGCTGATCTCGGGACAAAAGACTAGAAACCGAGAACTGTTGTCACTTTTGCAATGAAACCTGCGTGGCTAAAAGGCCTTTCAACGGCCGCCATTACGCGTGTGCCAAACTTTGTACACTTCGAGGGTTTCATTTGCCTTTCTTGCAAATTTACCTCGTTTTTATTTCGTTCATTCTTGTTCGATTATTTTACACCTGCTATGTACAATCGCAACTTCTTCTATCATTTTTGTCTGTTATAACATTTAATGCTGAAATTTCTGGTCCTCGTGACCTTAATAAAGCGAATACCATTATTTTTATTATTAATGAGTAGACGGTTCACGTTTGACTCGAGAGGCGGTTCCTATATGAATTAGGCTTCTCGACTGGAAGTCAATGAAACATACATGATAGGCTTTATTATTACACATTTAGAACTCCACGACCTACTAGTTGAGGTGGAATGGAAATGGAACGAGAATGCTGCTATTCCAACCCTTTCAACTTCCCTATTATTTAAGACTATTTAAGACCTTGCTACATAGAAAACCAAACCACCGGAGACTTGTGCTATCTCTTTCCAAATGCCTGAGATAAGCTATTATTTTACCGATATCAAATAATTCGCTATTGCCATAACTATAAATAATATAGATAAAATAGCATTGATCAGTTAGGATTCAGGGAGAACCGGATCAGTGCGCCGACTGAAATTATCCCAGTTTCCGCGGTAAAATAGAGACTTACCACAGGTGCACTCATCATGGGGGGCGCAAGGCCTTCAATAAAACCCTCCATTTCTTTAAACTCTGATTGCGCGTCACACGGTTTCATTCTTTTCGCTGCGCCTGTTCGTACACGTTTCACCTTCGAATCGGTGGCTTTAGCGACTTTTGGCTCGAATTCTCGTGGCTTCCCGGTGACTCGTAGGCGTTCTAGAAGGCGACGAGAACTTCTCTGTATCTCCAGTCGATGGGCCAGATGGAGTTTATTTAGAACGCTAGACAGCGCAGTCTTCAGCGTGTCAAGGCACTCCAGGGGTGCGCCCAAATGCGTTCCCTGATCCAGGATTAATCGTTGGAGAAGAACAGACAGCGTTCGAGAACCGACGTTATTGAGAACGTCTTCGGGAGCACGAATAACGGTGAGAATATATGATACAGCTGCGTCATAATGCCTCAGGCGTTCACAAATTCCAACAACTGTTCGCAGCAGTCGAGAGGCAAGATAAGGCAAGCTATAGCGTCGGAGGAAGCGGGGAAGGCTATAGGCAATGGTGCTACAATACATAATAAATGCTACTGACAACCAGCGAGTAGACATTATAATCGGGAGTTTGAAGGAAATTACTTGTTAATTGGTTCCATTATCCAGGTGATTTGTTTCGATGACAGTTCGTAGGCGGCCTCATAGTTTGACGATAACTTGAGACATTCGAGTTCATGATGCAGTGCATAAAGGTCAAAGAAACTAGACGCATGATTAGAATTTGCACTTTTTTTATACTTGGAAAAATCATCCCTAGAAGGGAAGATAATTGTGCGCCGAGAAAGTTGATACCGTGGATAGACAACATCCCCACGACGAACTTGCAACAAATTGTACCTGAAGGCATTGAATGTAGATAGCTTTATTTAAAACAACCTACATTTCGGCGGACAGGAATGATGTGATCGACATGGATTGAGATAAAGGGCCACCCTTTTCAGACGATAGTGAAAATAGAAGAAGATATCGGGTGAAGACATTGACTGGCTCAGTTGCAAGCGAAATGCACGGCCCCAATGCCTTTATCGTCCTATTATATATTGAAAAATATACGAATGAAACTGCATGACATGAACTTGCAAATTTCGCAATTGGCTTGATGTATTCGTTGTTTTCGTTATAAAAAATGACTTCAACGACGGGCCTCTGGCGGACTTTATTAATCGATTGACGATATCCGATTTGGTCGTGGCTTTTAGGGGGATTTTGAAACTGGAAGCAATATTGTTGATCTCCTTTCTATCTAGCAAATTCAAGAGATCGAGCTCGGTGAAACCCATAATATCTAAAACGAATTATAAGATCATCGAGTTATTTACCTGTAGACGATAGCTTTGAGTTTACTAGTTCGTCAAAAGCAACTTCAATGTCATTCGATTTAAGTTCAGCAATATTAAGTTTGCAGGAACGAAACAGTTTCCGAGACCGTCGAAATAAGACCAGATAAGTCTGTTGAGATCTCTCTAAAATGTTGTTTACCTGCGCTTCATATATACCTGATAATTTATTAAAATTATCGACCCACAAGTGGTCGTTTTCGTTAAAAAGATGCGCGAATGTCGGTTCTTTGCGAATATGTTGGATGATGTATAAAAATGATTGAACATAATAGGAGGTAGGAATAGAGCTCGCCTCTTCATCATGAATCGGTGATGCCGGACAATAAGCGTCAGCATTGGACATCTTCTCAAGATTAATGGTAAAAAATACGTATTATGTATGTTTTTAAATTAATTGGTGTCCATCATAAATATTTTATTTTACAACCACCACTGTTTGTGGTGTAAACATCCCATCAAAATCATAGGTTCGTGTTGAAATATTATTGAAGTAATTGCAAATCGATATCAGTTGGCTGATTAAGGAAGCTGACACAACCGTTTGTATATAATCCGAAAGAATACTTCTAATCTCCTTCTGTCTTAGGCGAACAGTGACCAAGTCTAGAATTGCCAAAAATCAATAAAACGGCATGAATACTAACCAGTCTAGACAGATATTTGCACCGAAGGGTTTCGTCGACACTTTAGGCGGGGGGACTAACAAACGAAGCTAACCAACGAGAAGGGTGTGATTTAAGTAACCAAATCCATGAAACAATGGGTAATGACAACCAGAAATGCCACAAGGCGCGTTTGCTCGTACCGTCGGACGATCACCCACGATCCTACTCCGTGTTAACACCAAAACATTATCCCAGTAAACCCGAAAGATTTTCAACGGAAAATCAAACTATGCAGAATTAATAACAATATATAAACGCATAAATTACATAACGAATCAAATAATAATCAGCCAATCCGTGTCACGATTATTCTCCACCTTAAAAGTTCAAAAGACTTTTCAAGGTCATTCTACTAAAAGTGCCAAGTCGTGTTGATTTTGCAAAACATATAATCCAGTTTAAAATAAATCCAATTAAATGATAACATTTTGAATCAACGTTCTGAATAAATAAACAACATGCAATTTTTCATACATCAACAATAACAATAATTGTATGCACTGCATTAAGGTCACGAAGATCAAACATGTGAGAATAAACAAATAATCAAACAATGCTATTTATAGAAAACTCTTTTAGTTCCTGCTTCTACTATCCTTGTTGAACAAAAAAACTGCGGCAATGATGAATGTCCGAACTGCGATGTACCACTGCTCTTTTAGGTATGGAACGGTATTGGCTAAGTATTGATCAAAGAAATTTACTTTTCGGTAAATTTGAAGAGAGGCGATTAGACGGAAAATCTGAAATACGAGCAACAATAAGTGTAAAACTTGTGAAATGACGCGGAATTATGGTCTCTTGGAAGGAAAGCATTATTGAGCCACTAGAAAACCAGGATGGTTTAACGTAAGAATATTTGAGACCATAGAAAAGACGGGGTTAAATCGATTTATTTAATTAAAGAGTCTTGAACAGATGTTTTTATGCGGGGGTACAAGCAAACGTAGCTCCGGTGACTGGTGAACATGCGTGTTTTTTTTAATTTATAACTGTTATTTCAACGCATGCTCATAAAAAAAGGTTTCGATCTTTATAATTAAATATTATCATATGGTGAGGACCCTTTGGGTTTGCTGCCCTATGAACTTGCGGAATTGTGTTTTATTGTTTGAATTTATCAAAACGTTTACTGGGGTCACATCGCACTAATTCACAAAACACGCGACTGAAATCGTGGTTTGCGTTTAATATTGCATATTGTTTTTTGCTTTCTTTTATCGTTTTAAAATGCTATTATCCTTCTTAAAGATAATTATAAAGATGTTTCCTAAAATACATTCCATTCAATTAGATTTTTCGTGTATTTCTTTTGTTTGTAATATTTTAGTTTTTATGCATATGCGACGATTTGTATTTATGTAATAGGTGTTTAATATTTTTGTGTGTGATTCTTCTTCTAGAAAAAAATACTATGCGATTAATATTTATTCGCACACCACCGAAACGTCATATATTCCTGGGAATATTTGGTGTAGTCGTCGTAATATATTTTTTCTGGACATACTCCGCACCACGCAGCAGCAAACTTTCTGAATCCATTCAACCGAATCTTCAGGCCGAAAATGACGAACGACCGGCAATTATTCTGCCGATTGTTGGTGAGCACATCGGCCCGCATCAGCCCGGCGCAGTTGAAAAACACTTTGAAAACCAAGCAAATATTATTCTTAACGAACGAAATGAACCCGCTATAAAAGATGCAGCTGACGCGATGCCTGTTGATGTTATCAAAGAGAATAATGAACCCAAACAGAAAGAAGAAGAAGAAGCACAAGAACACAACATCGATACATTCGAAAATATATTGGACAAACCAGACAGTGGGGGGAGCGACGATGGAGACGTGGTTCCGTCACACTTAATACCTCGTATTCCACCACCGGTTTCAAATATATACTCAACTGGTCCAGGTTAGCATTTCTCACTATTTTGCATAACTGGTCCATAATTAATTATTGTAACATTGGCTTTCGATTACGTATTATAATCCACCTTTGCATTGCAATTTTGTTTCACAAAGCGACATGATATGAAGAGGAGTATTTCGAAAAATGCTGGTGTCTGCAAACCAACATATCACTTTTAATTTACATGTAAACCACTGAAACCAATACATCCACGCCTCTTTAAGAGCATCGATGTAATGCACAGTAAATCTGCTGTTTTGAACTATTGAACGTTTCTTATGCAGGCGAAGGTGGCAGTGCGGTTATCATCAAATCTGAGTCTCTCTCACCATCCGAACTGGCAAAATTTAAAGAGGGCGAGAAAAACAATGCCTTCAATGAGTATGCTAGCAATCTCATCAGTGTTCGGCGCTATCTGCCAGATATGCGAGATCATCAGTAAGTGCATATCGATTGCGTTGTATGCGCGTGTGTGAATTCTATGGGGGTGCTGAAATACCTCCTCTCCACTGTTTTTTATCAATCCAAATATTAATTAAGAAATTTATTGTCGCCGGCTATTCGCCATCTATATTATCGTTCCTACATGTTTGTAGCGCCTGACGCGCGACGAACACTCGACGTTTCTTTTTTTCTTCCTTCCGTAAGACTAGGAATTATGTCTGAATTCGGAGTCTGCTATTGGCAGTATTACTACTTATCCACACCAGAGAAGTTCCGCATGCTCTCGTGATTCTTCGATGGTCACAAAAGTAGTACTGTTATTAACGGATCAAGGAAAATTCATAGAATTAGCCAATGGCTATCCTCAACGGTTCATGCAATCTTGATCTAGTGAGGGCTTTACCCGAAATGAATTTGAAAAACCCCGGCGCCGAATAACTTGCTCCCGGATATCAGGCACCCCGGGGGGCAATGGGGACGTGGCCACCTGCAAACATATTCCCGAGAATCCTCACGGCGAATCCCTATGAAGCCGGTTTATCCCCTAGTAGGAGATATCCGTACAAATTTCAATATGTTTGACTTGCTTCACGTGCGTCTCGGTTAAAACGGATCCCAATCTACCAAACCGTTCTCAGCTGGGAATGAAGTAAGAAATCGTGAAGTGCTTCCGGTGATGCCACAACTGACCTAATACACCCCTCTCTCCACCGTCTATTACTGTTGAGACCCAGTTGCCCCATTTGCGTTTTTTACGCGTTTGGGCCCGTATCAGTTCTGGGCGTTTTGAAATGTTGATAGAATTATTGGGATTGGTATGACTATCTCCCAACTCACGCTTTCTCATTTTCCAGGTGTCGTGACTTGAAGTATCAGAATGAGCACCAGGCCGTCTCGGTAGTCATCTGCTTCCACAACGAGGCCTGGGGTGTCCTTCTGCGCTCTGTACATTCAATCTTCGACAGATCGCCGACCGAACTCGTGAAGGAGGTCATTCTGGTCGACGATGCCTCTACAATGGGTAGGTCCGCTTGAGGAGGGCGTAAATCTAAAGACCCGTTATCAGAAGGATAACTCGGCGACTGTTACTGCTTTGGGCTTCCTGAGGGCGGGGGAATTCAAGAGAGAGATAGAGGGTGGGCTACTGGATGACCTGACTTTAAGGCACCTCTAGCCCTTTGCCTAATACAAGGCGACTGCAGCAGGTCGTTGTAGAATAGAACCGACTCTCTTCTGTTCGTTGGATGTTCAAATACATCTGGGTGATCTGCCCACACTTTCTGGGGGGAGGATCGAGAATGTTAGTCCCAGGCGACCTGTGCCTAGTTCTGCCCGCCTGTCAAGCGGTTTAAAGATTTATATCCGCCTGTACGCCACTGGTTGGAGCTACGGGTACGAGGTTAGTCCAAGGAGAAGACCGGCAAATTAACATGAAACGGGCATACCGTGCGGATAGGGGTTCTACGTTTCCCTGGTACCTCATTAGCCACGGTCGTCGGCAACGGGGTTGGTTGGGAGTCCAATTACCGAATAGCCTATCTGCTGAAGAAGCAGGTATTACCCTTGGTCAACACGGACCAGAAGACAGTGGGGGGGCTTGGCGCGGACTGCCTAGCGTTGCGTCGGGTTTGCGCCTTTCCTGCGACCCCGACTCGGTCTGGTTGTCGCCTGGGTCTCTTATTCGTGCTTCATTGGCGGCGCTGACGGGCTAGACAGATCATGCAAATGTGTGCTGCTGATTCGTTCAGCCGTAAAGGCTGCATACGCTTTATCGAGTTCACTGAGAGCAAAATGTTAAGCAAATGCATTGACGGGGAACAGCTAAACGGGCGTCAACCAAGTCCGATATCCTGGGGCGGTGAGTTCGCTATACTTTGAAATTAATTGCTTATTGGTGAGGGATCGATGTCAACGGCGTGTATACTGTTTGCCCGCCGTTTTATGTCTAACTGGCACGAAATAAACCGCTGCAATAAGCCGCTGTTTAAACTTTGACTGTTTGTTGTTATATTTCGAGTTGCAAATGGTCACATTCCTCGGAGAAATCGGAAGATTGGATCTGAAGATTCCTGTTTGGAATTATTCTCCGACAGTTTGACCGCATTGATCCCTGCTGCTTTCGCCTTGCAAATAAAGCATTTCTCAATTTGCTTGTGGGTGGTTTCCAAGAAGAGTGAGGATGCTCACCGCTACGCTCACATGATTGTGTAACATGGCTGGACGTGTCCCCCCACCACCTCGATGATCGGCGTGGCCTGGTGTCTGCTGTGCCACTCTCGTGGTAATTTCCCGGTCTTTTGGCCGGAAAGGAGGCGGTTCTGCGTGCCCCTCCACACAGGACATTCCTGATTTTGCTAGGGGGCTAGAAGGACCTCCTCCTCTATTAAAAAGCGGGTTATGCGGTGGCCATTACCTGCATCCCGTTTCCAAAGACTCCTCGGGGTAGTGGACATCCCGTGCTCATCATGAGTCTGCGAAAGGGGAAAATCATCATCACCTAGAAACTCTGCAACAACCCACTGGTCTTTATCTTACCTGTTAAAATCATCGGGGATCCTGGATTCAACCTTCCCGAGACGAGTCCACGAAAGGAGCAACCCAGCGAATCTGCTGCATCAAAAATCCCTCTAAACCAAAACCGATTTAGTCAATCAAACTGGAACTCAACTGCCATCTGTAGTTCCATGTAAACCATACAGGGATAACCGGAAACTGAAAATTTCCGATGAGCCTGACGTTCATGTGTGCACAAATACCAGTAGACCGAACAGAGGAGATCTTCTCCAAGATTCGCCGTCCGGAGAGGCGGTTCTGTTCCAACACCTGTTCAACCTGAATCCCCCCCGACTCCTTGCAGGATGCACCTGATTGTGACAAAACAAGAAGTCCCCCCTCGATCAAAAGTCAGATTGAGCTGCGGACGGCATCTGTCCACCCTATTCCCAAGACTCTTCGAGCAAATGTCATGACAATCGCTCACCTACCCACCTTCCAAATCCCCCCTAAAGAAAGGGGTTTATAACTTCTTTTCTTTCTTTGGTTAGATCATCTCAAACGGCCTCTCGAAGTCTACATGAAGATCCTCGGGAGGGTTAAGATCGTGCGAGCTAAAGAGCGAGAGGGTCTGATTCGCGCTCGAATGCTCGGGGCTTCCAAGGCGACTGGAAAAGTCCTCGTATTCCTCGATTCGCACATCGAATGCACCATGGGTGAGTTGGCCCTATCGTAGCTGCTTCACTGTTTGATTAGGGCCTTGGGTATCAAAGTCATCGGCATTTATGCACGCAAAGATTTCGACTTGGCGGTGCCTCCGTCATTGCCAAAGAGTCTCGTTTTGCTAGTTTTATGAGCTCGTCTTGGGATATTGGAATCCAGGAATCCAGCCGCCGTGCTGTTGTAAGGAAGCTCCATATCCGATCTCACTCATTTATGACCTGATCCTTCCAACTGGGATGATTCATGGCCTTGCTCATATCCCCTCCACACCCCGCCGTTGATCCTTGAAGTGGTGACTGTCGCTCCTGAACCAAGCCTTTAAAAAGAGCTTCTCGGAGTCGGCGTGGCAGCGTGCAACACATCGCACCGGTGTTTTTCTCACTCCTTCGGACATCCTGGACTCCACCTTCCATGGCGCCGCGGCGTGCGCCAATCGCCATCACCAGCGACCTGGAGGCTGTCGAGTGGCTGCTGCCTTATCACCCGAATTAAACCGACCCGAGTGTCGGTGGATGCAGCGGCGGCCACTTCCACAGTCTCCTCCTCTTCGGGTGATACTGGTGACGCCGCCACTTGTAAACTATTCGCAAGAGAAAATGGAAATTTAATACCTCAAGCCGGTTCATCCTCTAGGAGGAGGTAGCTGACGCGAAGGATACTCCGAAATTCGCACCGATACTCAGACACAACGAAGTCGCGGAGTCCGTTCTCCCCCTTCGGCGTTTGGTTTCGTGTTGGTGTTTTGTCGATATGAACTCATGGTTCATTCCAACTTCTGTTTGTGGTCATCGGTGCCCATGCTTATTCGTGGATTATGTCCTGTTATAACGCTGCCATTTGCCCACGGCACTTTGGGGGCTTCTCCGCTAATCCAAACAGTCTTGGTTGTTTGTCGTAGTTGATGGAGCTTCGTGCAAAAACACCTGTCCCATTTCCATTGTTTGCTAATTGATCAAACGAGATTGATTCGTGGGGAGACGAAAAACATTGATTATTATTATCGATTAATTACGAGGAAGTCTTTTAAGCGTCGGCTCTTCTGACTTTTCGAATCGATTTCCCGTTTTGTGCGATGCTCTGCCCCACACTCATTGCTCTTGGTTTCGAAAGCTGCCGCAGTAGTAAATTGTCTGCCCTGTATACACAGCACGTGTTTACGCATGTTAGAGTCAATGATTGCCATGTTGACGCACAAAAGCGCTTCGGCACAATAAATCTGAATGCGATGGTGGTAAACATATGTGAAAAAATCGATTTGCGCAGACTGTTTCAAGGAGCTCACATAAGCTGATAACACGCCACAGAGAGAGAAAGGGCACACGCTTGCCGTGCCTGGCTTGCGGCTAAATGAATCGTGTGATTTACGGTTGTTACTAGCTGGGGAACCAAAAACAACTTTAGGTGAAACACAAAGTTCAAATTATGCGACCCTTGTAAGCAATTAATCAGATTAACTGGTAGCATTTGGTGCACCGGGGTTGTGCTTCCAGGCCAGGCCAGGCCACCAAAAATACGTCGGTCGCAGTGACGTGCGTGTCAGCGAGCCAGCGACTTAGAGCTGCCCCCCGGACTGCCGAATTAGGCAGCTGAGTTCCACGTGTGGCCCCGTGGTGATGGTGAAGTGTGGGGTGATGCAGCGGCGCCCACTTCCACAGCCTCCCCCTTTTTCGGATGGCAATGCTGGAGACGCCACCACCTGAACAATGTCCCCAGGAGACTCGGTGTAAATTTCATTCGTGAAGCAGTCGGCTTATCGTCGAAATCGGCTTGTAGGAGCCGCTTGATCTCAACATAAATGAAACTTCATTCCCCTCACGATGTAGTCCAGGCTGCAGTTGGATAGGGTGGGGTGGAGTAGAGTTACTGGGATGCAGAATCTAAGATCCGTCAATTTTTTCGCTTGGAATTTAATTTAAAACGGACGATAAACTGCGCGCTTCGCGATTGTTCTATTGTTTTTCACCAATCATAGTCTTCTCCTGGACAGCAAGTTGGCAGTGGAGCTATTTTTAATGCCGGCATAGGGGTGTGGCGAGGATAAAGAAGTGCCCACATTTTTTCCACAAGTGGTCGTTGTGTGTTGTTTGCTTTGTAGCACGAATTATGGTCGCCAGCGTTTCCGACGCTCTTTCTACCCCACACACCCGAAAAAACTGACACGGTGAATCAGCCCTTTGGTGTTGGTGCCGACGGACGAATGGTGTTTCCCATTCGGTTGACCACGAGGCCGTGACGATGACGGTGTGATGTGTGCGTGTGTGTGTGTGTGTGTGTGTGTGTGCTTGACCGTGTGTGGGGAATCACATTGATCGATTTTAAGCCATTTGAAGAACGTAGCTGTTTGGAGGGTCCAGTGGGGCATTGTGGTGGTGGGGGAACGGGGCGAGCGAGGAAATTCATGCCAAAATCCACACGGGAAGTGAAACCTCCCGAACCACCTCGAAGAGGCATAAAAGACGCCGTAGCCGCACACTTACGTCTGACAAACATTTGTGAAACACACGACACCAGGTGATGCAGCCCTAGCGCTCCAAAAGACTTCCCATGGTGATGATGCTCTGTCAAGGTCACGGTACTCGTCGTCTAATTCTACGAATTACCGCTGATCCGTTAATAACAGTACTGCTTTCGTGAATTTACACCAAGCGCCACGAGAACGCGTTTCATCAAAGGTTGCGCTGTCATGTTGGCGTCGTGTAAATCATAAACGCCGATGACCACTGTAGTTTCTTTTGGCAACATTGCTTTCTACTTGCATTCACCGCACCCTCTAACAAACGAATGTTCAGACCATCGAGTAACAGGCATATGATTGCGAGACTGGTTGATGCAAGCACACGCACACGTCAGTACTCGAATCAGGCGAGGTTGGGGCAAAGCGTTTACGTTGTCGCGGATTAGGAGAAACGCGAATAGCTATTGCTACGGGGAGCTATCAATCGGGTCGACTAACATCAATAATAGTGTGCACAGTCTACTCATTCCATTTTTGTGATGATGAAGATGTCGAGTGTTTCGGTTTAATGTGAAATGTGCAGCTTGAACGTGTATGCGCTTAAACGGTGTTGACAAGAATCTTCCATTCGCACGCGAAAACTGATCCATTCCACCCAATGAGGGTGTGGTCGTAAACGCGAGCCCGGAAGTCCGCCAATTCGACATCAGTAGGTGTATTGATGTAGTTAAGATACAGATACCGAATAATGCTTGAATGGCAAAACGTGTAGGGAAAACGTCCATCCGCCAATGCGAGAAGCACATCAAGCGGCGACGTCACGCAAGCTAGTGTGTGGTCGAGAGAATGGGTGGGCGATTGGAGGTTTGACAGCGGAATCCATATCATGGTGGTGGAGCAAAAACAACTTTTGCACCGTCGGTGATGATTGATGGCACTAGTTGGACAAGGCAGCCGTGGGTAGCATCCGTTAAGTAACCGCAGATTCGCCAGGAGAAAGCATCTTTATCGCCGCCGTGTAAGCCGCTGTCTCCTCCTACAGAATGATGAACTGACTTAATTGAATTCGTGGAGAACAGTTTCCCATGGACGGCGATCGTAGGCGACGATCGGAAGGTTGTCACTCAGCTCGCACTTCTGGTTCTAAGTAGCCGAGTCGCCCCTCGACCTTGAGTTCGCTAACGATATCGTTTTCCTGGGGCGTACCCCTACTGACCCCTGCAACCGGCATTAGTCCGAATTAGCGACCTTACACATACAGTCGTGCTGGAGATAAACACGTCGAAAACCAAAGTCTTCTCAGCATGCTCTCAACACCAATGCCAACCAATGCACATCAACGATGCGTCTAAAGCATCGCAAAACCCTCCCCCTCGGCCTTGAAACCTAGCTGCTAGGCGTCGATGACATAGGGAGATTGGAAGTATTCGATCACTGCTGTCTGCGACGAATACGGAAAGCAGACTGGCGTAAGCGAACGAGATAAGGCGTCGCTGTGCCGATACGGAGAAGCTGTCACCCCATCACCCCCTGAAGCCATCGGCTGCTGCAGTGGTTTGGCCTCCTCCGACGCCGCCCAGAGACAGGGCTTCTAAACCCGCCGCTTCCAAACCCCTGTCATTCGTAGCCACAAGGCACAGGTTGGCGCTGCCGGGCCAGTGGACAAATGAAAATGGGGTGCGTCGCTGAAAAAACCGAACTGGATGACAATCTGTTCCGACCTGGCTGCCTCCGATTGCCGCGCGTGGGCGGCTACGATTCGTGGCACCCCTGAAGCTGCCGGCTTCTCGTCCTCGGACAGCAGTAAGCCGCGCCAAAGACAAGTAGACCCGCATTGTTGATCCATGTAGTGAGTTGTTGACCGCGCGAAAAAGACGGCGATTTAGGAAGCGGTGGCGTCATCGCACCACTGGTCTCCTCCTTGATAGTGTTAAAACGTGGGGCCTCTCGGTTGGCGGATGGTTTGTTGACGGTGGCGGGTCACTTGACCGAGAAGCTCTTTCTTAAAGAGACGGATCGTGGAGCAAGTGATACGTCGGTGGAAGGTCGACGTTCACGAAAATCATCATAGGGCTGGTAAAAGAATTTTGGCGCCAGAACTGTTTGATTCGGTTTGATTTCCATTTGGGATTGTCCAAAAGGAAGTTCACCTTAAAGAGCGGAAGTAATTAGCAAAAGACCTGTGCTTTGATCGGAAATTCCACGCTCTTTAAGCCTCTCTCACGTGAAAGGGGGTGGTTATTTGACAAAGACGGGCGTGATGCAATCGGATGTATGGCTGGGCCGCGCCTGCACACGTTGCTGCCCAAGTAACGCCCGATTTCCCAGATTTACCAAACATAGGATAACTTTATTAGCAATTGTTTGCAGTGCTTGAAATAGAACCTGGTGCGGAAGTAAAGGGGGCATCGCAGCTTATCGTAACCACCCAAACCCTATTGTCGTCGTTGGAATCATGAACGGCGACAAATATGGTGATTTTTTAGCCACATGGCTTCGTATAGCTATTTCGTAAGGCAACCCGTTAACCTGTAATCACCACACCCCCAGGCTGACCATAGAATAACAGACCCATAAATAACACCTTCGACAGGGGTGGGGGGGTCTGCACACACACACACATCAGTCAAAACAGTATACCAAATACCAACGAAACACGCGGGAAGATAAAAAAATAGAAGAAATTTCGTTGCTACCGCGAAAATAATCTCTGCCAATGGGGATCAGAGCAACATTGCCCTCTTGATTGTGCATCTTTATCCTGTTGCAAGATAAACCGGCTTCATGGGTGATCCCATGGATACTTTTGGGACTATTTTAGAGGTTCTGGCGTCTCCCGTTGGTCATCCAGCACTTGACAACCAACACAGACGGGGCTTACGTGAAACTCAAGGCTGGTTATAAATTAATGATGATGCACAGCTGGTTTCCGAGAGCAGTTTTAAATCGCTGTTCCTTTCGCTTTTTTGGGCGTTTTTGACATTTCCGTGGATGCTCACTGCCGATAGATGGGCAGATAGATGTGCTTTGGGCCGTCAGCGCGGAGTACCGATAATCCACCTCGAGCAATTATGGCGAATCGTTTGTCTGGAGGCCTTTGGGGGGTAATGATGGGGTGGATAGTTGCTCCTACCAGCCTCTGTCACTCCCCTTGTTCGGGGGGAGACGCCCTGGGTGAAATTGGCGATTCAGTTTCTTCTAAGGACTATGGCCGGCGCACAAGAGGCTCTTTGTCGAAGCAACATTCTTACGAATCGCGTTTGCGGTGGAGACTTTGTCTTTGGTATGGAATTGGGGGGATTTCTATGTCGTGTTCGGATTTATTTTGTGGAATTCCTATTTTTATTAATTCGCATTTTATAAAAATGTGAATATCGTGATTTAATGTTAATAATGTTAAGGTCAGCGATCAACAGGTAATAATAATCATCTCTAAAACTGACTTTCTCAACATGAAAACAACTGCCGTTTTCGTTGCTGATTTGCCGAGGAGAACCAATGAGAGGCCCTTTCATGGTCATTTACCGTATAAT
The DNA here is from genome assembly GCA_028672205.1 of Proteocephalus fallax. NCBI lineage: Eukaryota > Metazoa > Platyhelminthes > Cestoda > Proteocephalidea > Proteocephalidae > Proteocephalus > Proteocephalus fallax. Next base: position 3,298,599 of record JAPUBX010003981.1, on the reverse strand, counting down.
TTTCTTCTAAAATCTCAATAAATCACGCAGCGTAAAGTCTCCGAGGTCATCGATTTCCTTGGATGCACTCCGATGGCCGCTAGCACACACACACACGAGACTGTCAGAGATATGTCAGAGCAGTGGTGCACATCATGAAATTGCCGACTTTCCGTTCTGGTGTCCACGTCCACTGTGAAATTCTGTCCAGTTGGACTCGCCTTCTGGTTCTGGCTCGCCGTCATTGCGCAAACTTCCTCTCCGAGGGACTGTGGAGGCATGAGGCCACGGAACGAGAAACCCAGAGACTGAAACATCGATATCTCTAGGTGCTGGGGGCTTGCAGGCACCCACGCGGCGATTCCACGAGACGGTCATCACAGACGCAGACGCAGAGGGACTTCAACAACCAACCCCGCCCCCAGTAAAAAGCATGCACAAGTCGACTGAAAGGCGCGTTAGATTAGTGACATGCTAATTGCCCAAAACTTCGCCTCCTTCGTTCTCCTCCGATTGGCGCGTTTTATTCTGAACTGTAGCGTACCCATTATTTATTTGACCCCGAAATTAGTCCTCATTGGTCCCGTAGTTTTCGTCAACCGATTTCCTTCTCAGTGATTTTGTTGGAGTCGTTATCAATGGTCTTCGTTTCCGGTGTTCTCTACGGGACTTTCAGAGCGGGGAATTTTGGGTAATTGAATCTAATCGTTTCACGGATATTTAAATTCTCATCAATTGGCGCCAATTTGGACCTCTACATCAAGGTCACTGTTTATCAGCGCAATCATAAGTAGCCAAAATGCCCGTTTCACCTTGCCAAAGGTAGCAACTGTTTTTGGGGGGTAAAAAGGACACCTTTTTCTTCACTATACTGCCTTCGTAATTAAGCTTTAAATTCTATTCTTCCTATCCATGAATCCGCACGAGAGAGAGAGAGAGTTTTGTGGATAGAGTGGCGTTGATTCCTGCTTCTTTACTGGGTTGACATTTGCCAGCTGTTCAGTCGAGGACAATCGCCCGTAGCATCCCGAAAGGTCGACTGAAAAACTTGTATGGCGCGCATCCACCCCTTCTCTACCACCACGCACAACAAATGGTGTTCCGGCAGATCAGGATTTCATAACTTTTTGATTCACTTCAAAATTCGACTCACTCCACCTCTGGTGGGTGTTGTTTGCCGTCTTTGGATGTATCTGCATCCACAGTCTCTCTCCGGGGCTTGGAGGGAGAGAAGGGGGGTCCATGGACCCCTCTAAGTGGGCCATTCATTTCTGTTTCAGGTTGGTTGGAGCCTCTGCTGGATAGATTAGGGGAGAAGTGGAGCAATGTGGCGGTGCCCGTTATTGACGTACTCAACTCCGACACGCTGCAGTACAACCACGGGCCCGCCTCGAGCATCCAGGTTGGCGGCTTCGACTGGGGTCTCGTGTTCCGGTGGAAGATAGTGCCTACGAGGGATGCTGCGCGACCCGGTGCCCCGGTATCGCCAATCAGGTAGGGTTGCCACTACTTGATCTTTCTAGTTTCTTTTTGTTGGAAAAAACGGATGGTTTTGTTTAAACAATAATCTCTGCCGAAGCTCTTTTCCATTTGAATGGATGCGTAAACAATCAAATTTTCCCTATTTGAACAATTTAAAACTCGTGGCAATACGTTTTCGAGGCTTCTAAATTTCTCTCGTAGTACTGTTTGGTGCACATTTTAGTCTGGCTGTGTCACTGATCCCCAGTTTAGCTGAAATTTCATTGAAGTTTTCAACCAAACCATGGATGAGCTTGCAAGCGGGGGAAATTTGCAATATTTCATGTATCATTCACACACTGTAGACCCTCTACCATATTTAGCAATAAACAGATGATGATTTTCCATTCAAATATGTGTTTTATTGGAAGTTCAAAAAGGAAACTCGAACTTGAAAAAAAACCCTTTTTATCGAGAAATGTCCACGATGTCTTGGGGGGGGGGCCCAGCTGGGGTGCGCGCCTGCAGACGCCCCTCCAAACACACCTGAAAACGCCTGCTTTGTTGTAATCTTAGAGTCGATTTGGTTTGAAGGAAAATGCCTATTCAGTGACTGGAATTCCTCCTCCCCGCTCCTTGCCGATTTGTTCATGCTTCTGTTGCGGCATTTTTGCCAGACATCTCTCGCAGGAACTTCGAGCGGGAACTCCTTTTGGTTAGAAAGCTTACCGGATGTGTGTTTTTCTAAACACAGCTCGGTCTGTGTGTCCTAGTTGAAGTGCGGGGGTGGGTGTGATTATTTATGGCCTCAGACGCGCTTTTTTCTCAGTCTATTAGAGATCCGGACTATCCTGGACTTGGCGTCCCGAGAACCAGTCCACTTAAAGAATCACCCAGAAACTGCCACAACAACAAAGAATTCTGCAACAGCAGTAGTTATTCTTGCGTTCATACCTCTTTTCCCTCGCCTAGGTCTCCTACAATGGCCGGCGGTCTGTTCGCCATTAACAGGGACTTTTTCGAGCACCTCGGTTGGTACGATCCCGGCTACGAGGTCTGGGGCGCCGAGAACCTCGAACTCTCCTTCAAGGTACTTTTTGCCGCAAATGACGCCTGTTGTCTACAAAATATCAGTCTATTCCTTGGTGCTGCTCTGTGGAAGCCAACCAATGAGAATACCGCACCACGGGCATTCTCATTGGTTGAGACGCAATGACAACTCATAAGCATGGATTGGTCTATCATTAGACGGATTATAGCTATTTCTGCCCTACAAAAACCCACACGAAAGTACAATTCTAACAATGCTTGCACCGACGTGTTCGTTTATTTTTAGTTTTTATCCTCGTCTTTAAATGTGCGCTTCGTGGAGGAACATGTTTTGAATTTGTTTTTGCATCGGTGCAAATTGCGTTCTTTAAACAATGACTGTGCCAAGACCCGAGGCAAGATGGCATCGGTTTTAAAATTATTTATTGTTTGGGTTTGTGTAGTGAATGGCAGCTAATTAACGCCAACTGTCTGTCAAGCTCATCGGTAGAAGTATTGCATCGTGTGGAAGCCCCGTAAACGGTATTACTTCCAAATTTTCAAACCCAACCGCATAACGAAAAAGGGGTTCTGCATCCACAACTCCTACATTGGGAGACCGTGAAATCGCGTTAAATCATCGTCTTGATGCGGCCATCTCCTTCTAGAGGATGATTCCGACGACGTCACGTGTGTGCTGCCACGTAGGCAGCCTCTCGGGTGATTGTTGAGTGCCATTTTGTGGAGACCCGTCATGTTTCCACCCCGAAGTGCTTCAGTGCCGCCTTCTTGTGCACCAACCATCTCCAATCAGACTGCTGCAGCGGTGTTCTGGTGTTGTTTTCCATCGACTTGAATTCCGCATTACGGAAATCATTTGGCTAACCACAGGGGTGAACCGTCGCGGTTTTCGCAATTCGAAGCCCATGGGAGCCGCCGTAAAACGAGACTGAGCAGCTGTTTGTTATCGGTTATAAAATTTTCTGTTTGTTACCATTGCACGTAGGGCTATTCGTCATCGAATCTCCCACACCCATCACGTGCGTGTAGGCGGCAGGCTGAAATGTACCCAATGAACCCGCATTAGCTTTAGTCTCCGGCTCAGCCAATCACCAATTGGGCCGTGATTGGAGGACAACCCTTTGAATATTTCTAATCGACCGATAAAAAAATATTGACCCTGACAAACAATATCGGTTGGAGACTTACCGAGGTCTGTTTTCGTCATCATCATCATCATCCGGCGTTTAATCCCCATAATCGCCATTCAGCCATGCGCTCGAGCCTACGCCCGTCTACAGATATCTGGTTTGCAGCAGATGGCTGGAGGCTGCGACGTTTGGTTTGGGCGGTGGAAACCGGACCACGTGTGGACCCTGTGTCGGTGTTTGGGTGCTGGATGATGCCGCGGCTGCCACCTTCACACGAATCTTTATATCAATGCCGGACCATCTTCTTTGGCGCATTTACAATTTTTCGCAGTTAAAACTTCTGTACACGTCAATCAAAGTGTGCCCTTTTAAGCACCCAATCAGTATGCCTAATCTAATCACCAGAATCAAAAAATATCATCGCGGCGCTTCTTATCCTCCTCCCTTTCTCCCCTCACTATCCCGCCTCGCCCACCCAAAGACCTGGATGTGCGGTGGCCAATTGGAGATCATTCCGTGCAGCCACGTGGGTCACATCTTCCGCGCCCACTCGCCCTATTCCTGGCAGGTCAAACAAAGGAACCCCCTCAAGCACAACCTCCTCCGACTGGCCGAGGTCGTGTTGGGTGATTACTACAAACATTTTTTTTTCGCGCGGGTCAATTTTAACGAGGTGAGCAATGTTTTCTTGATGTTGTCGTTGCAGCCTCTCTGTCTCACTATTGGCCACTTCTTTCGTGGGCTCATACCGCTGGACTCTACCGCACATGTGATTGGGAAATATGAAAACACGTCGCGTTCCATCGTTGAGCTGTACACACGATTAAATCGACTACTATTGGCCGTGAGACAGCTAGCGGTGAAGCATATTGATTAGCTGATTTTCGTCTCGATTTATGCCCTCACGCCGTTTGACAGTCCAACACAACGGTTATGTTTTACAATCTCGTTTTTTTTCTTGCAGAATTCTGATTCCGTAAGTTTCTTTGATTAGACTGCTTTCCTATTCCCGCTAATCAAAAACCCCTGGCGCCTTCTCATTCTCCGGCTACGAGGCCGTATTCTGTTTGGTCGAAAAACCCGGTTACAGTGGATTCTGGAGCATTTATTTCACACCCTTCCTGGAAAGTGTAACATTCTAAACACACTCAGTGTCCCTCTGGTGCGACCGACTCGCCAGTCGTTCCACCGGCCACCTTCTATGGACGTCGTGTTGGTGCGCCTGCCACTGTCGTGGGTCAGGTGTTGTTTCGGGGCCATTCGCCGCGCATAGGACATAGGATTTCCGTGTCCACCTTTGTTTGCACAATCCCCTCGAGTGCACGATGGGCGTTTGCCATCTGTTCCCTCCGCCAACCTCCTTCTCGCATCCGGGAAGCGAGAGACTCCCGCCCTGGCTCCGAAGCCTCGTATTCGCGGTTTTCGTTATAAATCTGCGATGGTTGGCCTCGTCCCTCGAAGATTGAATCCATCATCTTCAGCACCGCGGAGAGGTCTTCTTCTTCTTTGGTGATGCAATCTCCTGCGAGAGGATGAACCTGGTCCTCAGTCCTCAGCGCCACCCGGCTTTGTTCGTGGGGGGGGGGTGGCTCTAGCCTTTACTCTGTCGAGTGCATCGCGTAAGGCAGCAGGTTGGAAAAAGGACCGCCTTCCTGGCCGTTGAATCAGGAGTCAGGTTTGGTCTGCCTGTCAAGCGGAGACCAAGGAGGTCTGACAGACCTTCCCCATACCCCATCTGATAGGTCGGAGCAATACCGAGTTTTATTGATGCATCACCAGAGTACCATGGACTTTAAATCTTGTGAAGCACTGCGGATGTGTTTCTCTCCTTTAAACATTTTTAAACGTTTCCTTCCTACTTAGAAAACCTGTCCCATCGTGACGATTTGCTAGCAGAAATTATGGGAAACTTAGTTCTGTGGTATTATTCCTCGGTGTTGATCTTTTCTGTCGGGAATACATTGTCGTTTTGTTATCGGATATTGGGAATCGATCCATTACGCCAAAAGGAACCGTCTAATAGGGTTCGGGAGATCTTCACGCCACTAATTCTTCCCCAGCACCAGTAACACAGTCTTCCACAAAGATGTTGCAATTTCTGCATCTATTATCCCGTTAATGGTCTTGGTTAATAATTTATTAAAGATGTAAAATTCAGAAAAAATGTATGTACAACCAATGTCGTAGCGAGATCTAACATTGCCGTCTTTGTAAAAGATCACACAATTGAGGTCAAATTACAGATCATGAAATCCAGGCTCCATGTGTGCGGGCAAGCAAATGAAACAAGGCATCTGATGGACGAGGTCGAGACGAGAGAAGCCCAGTCCCTATGCGGTGGTCATTGTGGCCGTCAGTTTTAATGGACCTGGGGCAACTGTACAGGAGGACGTTGATGCGGTTTTGAGCGGCCCACTTTCCACAGTCGAACCATAACCGGAGATGGTGCGCACTTACGACGAACTGGAGGTGTCGTTGTCAATGCACGCGTGTCTTCGGTGACGATGTTCGAGGTAATGGGAATCCTGGGATCTGCCTTCTCTCGATGGTCCCGAGAAAGGAGCCACCCAGATGCACGCAGAGACTCAACTGCAGCACATCTGCCGCCCAAATGATCTGATCAACCTCGCAGTGGAACAATCAATTGCAATGCTCCAATCAACAATAAAGATATCTGAAAGGATTTGTTTCTGGAATCTTTCCCTTCGCCGTGAGGAAAGGAGGAAGCGGGCGATTTTATTTATTCAGAAAAGGTGGCGCTGTATTTTTTTAACGTCTGGTCCCTTTTTCCTTGTCTTTTTTTATATTTGTGACAGCGACGGTTTCAAGCAGTCTCTGTAGTGGCACTCGGTTGCGTGCGTTTGAACTATCGCCTCCAGCTGACATCTTTGTTTTTTTTGGTTTTGCAGTCGGAAATCGGAGACGTCTCGGATCGCAAAAAGATATTGCTTGACCTCAAGTGCAAGTCCTTCCAGTGGTACCTGGACAACATTTACCCCGACTTATTTATTCCCTCCCAGGCCATCGCCAGCGGGGAGGTACGCTACATCATTCTATTCATGGTTGCCACACAGACGTAATAACGACGTTCGATTGTGATTTTATAGCAAAAAATCGGCCAGCTATGCTTTCGGGCTACCGAAAGGATCATTCTACTGTCACAGAGGGTTGAGTATTTGTAGTAACCCCATGAAACCGGTTTATCCTCTAACATTTGGATTTTTAAAATTAATTCCGGTTGTCGTCAAAGCCTTTGCTACCACCTGGGTGATAAACAATTAAGGTGGATTCACAGAATAAGAGACTTTGTTGTGGCTACCGCATTTGTGTGGCCGGGAATCAGGATGATACAATCGTCTTTATCTAAACAATGGCTGGAGCCCGACCAGGGCCGAAAACCGGGCCGCCACGGCCCGACTCCAGCGTCTGTCGGGGGGTGTCTCGCAAAGCCACCCACAGCCCCGGCGAAGGACCGTCGACTGACCGTCGGCTGTCCAGAAATCAGAGTCCCAATTGAGTTGTTACAAACTACATGCTTCGCGTGCGGCCTCACTGGCCAACGTCTAGGTCACGCCTCTTCAAGCCCATTGGGTGAGTAATGCGCGCGCGTGCGTGCGTCTTGCCGATTCCCTCAAAGGACACGGCGAGACGCGCGGATGGAGCCCCCTCCAGTCCGACATTCTGGCGACGAAGGTCGGCAGCCTCAAGCTCGCAAACTGGATGACGTTGCCTTGATTGTCAGCACCAATGCCGGGGTTTTATTTCAAATCATCTATACTTATTCTGTCCTGACTTCATGTGGGTTAGACGTGTCTTCCCGTTTTGTTCGAGGTTTAAATGTTCGGTAGAAGTTCTCGTTGTGGTCCATAGGACCTGTTGTTTAACAATTATTATGCAAGACCAATTTCGTCCAAGTTCTATTGGACACACAGTTGAACTTATTTCTTGAAAGATGATAAATCTACAACGCATTGGTCAAACGAGGCTCAATTTGTTTGTGTGCGGTAATTGCTTTGGAGCAGTATGGCGGCTTTCTAAAGTGAATGTAAACAAAAACGTTCACCATTAAAATACTCAACAAATGCAATGGATACCGGTGGAGGAGGGGGATCTGTGCTTGGAATAGAAGCCAGGCATACAAAAAAACGTTTATTCCCTCTGTCCATCGCCACGAAGTGTTTGGCCCCTTGATTGGGTGACGTCGGGTGCGTGATAAAAACAGCACAGAAATTGCGTGTGTTTGTCATTGTCTTAAAATTTGGAAAATTCATAATACCTGAAAACAATAGAAAGTAACAATTGTCAGAAATTCAAATAAACCACCCAAATATATAGTCTGGACAAGTCACTATAGCCATGATGGGCATCACGGAATCGCGTCAACGATTTTCCCCCTGTGATTTGGACAGACGAGGTAATTGTTTGGAGCTGTTACAAATTAAACTCCTCCAATGACAGGTGCCAGTTCAAAATGTCCATTCAATGTCTCTTTTCTCTCATTTGTGTGTAGTAGCACGAGTCAGGGTGCCTAAGCAGCATCAGAACACTGTTTGCGTTTGCCCTGTAGATCCGAAATGTCGCCTCCCAACACTGCATCGACGCGGCGTTGCCTGCCAGCCAGAAGAAAGGCGACAAGGTCGTCGGCTACGCATGTCACAAGCAAGGGGGCAATCAGGTATGGCCTAGAGCGATTTTTAATAAAATGTGCATCACGACTCTCTGAAATGAGGTATACAGACGACGTCCCCAGTCCCCCAAACCGGTGTTTGATCATCGGAGGGGTGGTGGTGGGGGGAGGGGGGCTGGCGGGGGTACCTCTAGTCCCTCTTCACAGCCAACTGCGTCCCCCTGCAAGGTGACAGCCTCCGTTACCCAGTTGATGGAACAGAACCACGGGATTTGTCCACACATTCACGGGAGACTCGTCGAGACTTAGGTTTCTGTACATCCAATCTGATTTAAGGCACCTTTACCTGATACATACAGACACTTGGAGCCCCGGGTGATAGCCGAGTTCCAGGTTGAAACTAAACATCGGGACATTACTACTGGAGTGGTGTAACAGCTAATACTTATCTCAGGTGTCGCATACACCCCACGCCGTTTAATGGGTTTGTGTGTTTGTTGTCTCTTGAACCCACTGAGGGGCTCTTTCTCGGTGTTTTATGGTCGCCTATGGTCAGATAAACTCCCAAGTAAGCATTGATTAGCCGATGGTATTTAACGAAGTTGCTAACACCTGCATTAAGTCGTTTTGAGTGACATAGTTATAGTTTGTAGGTCAAACCCCACCCTTGACGTTTTTTCTCCTCATTGGCAGTTTTGGCTACTCAGCAAGGAAGGCGAAATACGACGCGACGACTCCTGCCTGGACTCCGGAATCCAGGCGCCCTACCTCGTGCCGGCCGCTTGCCACAGCCAAGGTGGAAATCAAAAATTCCAGTACAATGATGTATGTTGGTCCTTTACCCTCTCCTCTTCGCCGTCGAAATGACTCCGAGCCGGTCCTTCCGCCGCCTCGTACCGAGAAGGTTCCCCGTGGCCAGCTTCCCCCCTGGCGTTATTATTGTCATCCTTTTGTGTACATCCTGGCTGAGCATTATTCTGTTTTGCAATCTCTGTGCGAGTCTGAGCTACTCCACCATTCGAGGGCTCCCCAAGGGCCCGCTGAGTCCAGGGTCCCGAAGGCCCGAAGAACTGGCAACAATAGCGCGAAGATGGCCTTAATTAACATTTTTTGTTTCGGGAAACGAGCACTTAACTGGGGTGTATTATGGTATTTTTTCTTTTCAATTGTAGAAAAACGAATTTACGCACTCCGGCAAATGTCTAACCTTTGATACCATTGGGAAATTGGTGAAACTGGAGCCCTGCAACGACTCTGATAGCCAAAAGTGGCTCATGAATCGGAAGCCTTATGAGCCGCACAACCCAGACCAGATAGAGCTGCCAGCGGCCGCATGAAGTGCCTTCTTTCGTTGGTTTTGGGGATTTTGGAGAGTGCCTTAACCGGTGGAGCGGGTTCCTCCTCCTTCTTTAATTTTTATTTTTTTTGTGATGTTGACGAAACATTCTTTCATTGGGACTGTGATAACCTTGGCTGTTTGGTTTTTTGAAGGGTTGCTCTGTGCCTTCTTGCTTACACCTTCCCTCCATCCCTTCCCACCCCTCCTTCCTCCCTTCCCACCCCTCCTTCCTCCCTTCCTCTGTACTTATACAGCTCATATGTGCCAATACGCCCACGTGCTTCCCACAAAACTCCCCCACTTACTGCCTACCACAACCACTCCCTCTGGTTAGTGTCTGCTCTATCTGTATATGAAATTGTGCACCATTCAATGACGTCGAATGGCACCATTCTCCAAAATAAATTTGTCAATCTGGATAGTTTGCTGCCCACGTCTTACCTCATTCGCCATAGATTACCCCAGGTCTCTTTGATATTAAATTTAACCAAAACTGAAGGTTATTTTATTATCTATGTTAAAATAGTACCGAAGAAGTTGTGGTTAGTTTCCCGGTGGTGTAGTTGTCAGCATCCTCGCTCGTGTTCGATTCCCCGGCCAGGCCATTACGGTGGTGCTGGGGAGGCGGCCACCTGTTAAAATATCCCCAAGAGTCTTCATAGCAGACCCCCATGAAGCCGGTTTATCCTCTAGTAGGTGGTAGCCGCGGAAATTTCGAATTTTCAGAAGTAGTATTACTTACTGCATCAGTCTCTGGGAAGATCCGTTCGCGGGGGGGTGGCGTCCTTGCGAGTCGGGATCCCCAAAACCTTAAATAAATTCCAATTGTGTGGAACGACATTGTGTTTGATTACAAATTTCGCCGAACATAGGTTCGTCGATGAAATATGTCCATTGGAGCTACTTCATAAAATTTTAAGGGAATTTACAACGTTTCATTTATAAAAGGTTTTGTGTGAAAACAAATGCGAAATAATCAGGATTCCATGAAATCATTCTCGAAATCAGAATGGCCAGAGTGCTCGCCTACCAGTTAGTAGCCCAACCATTAACAATGATCACAGATCGTTGCAGGGCTGTGGTGGTAGGCATTTTGAGTCCGATAGAAGTCTAGTAGACGGTCGATTGTCTCTTGGGACATTTCCATTGAGTAGAAACTCCTTCAACAAATCGTTGATTGCCTCGAAAGCGTTAAGAGGTATGGTGCTGTTATTTAAATGCAACTAATCGGGACGTCAATGTGTCAGGTCTACATGGGAATGGAATGTGAATGGGCTCACAAAGAACCCCTGGTATATCCAGACCCAGATTGTGGGCATCGTGTAATTCCTGGACATCAATATTGGAATCAAGGCGAAATTGTCACACGAGCGGCTTGCCAGCTGGATAAACACCGGCTTCATGCCATTGGGATAAGATTTAGATGCGTGGGATCGTGTTGAAAACAGTTCTAGTGTCTAAAAACACGCCATCAAAGACGGCGAAAAGGCGGTATGAAAGACGATGCGCTATTTGTGGTATGTCTTTAAACGTATCTCATCCTTCCAAGGAAGCGCTTGCAGACATGGACGAGTCCCGAGTAGAGAGACCGCAGGCAAATTTGCACGCGCAAGTTGAATGAATCGATGCGTCGTGTGAGTAGATTTGAGTTTGCAAAACCGGAGTTATCGAGATTACCTAAGGGCTGTCGTTCTCGTTGACTGCTAACATATTTGGGTAGATCTCCTGCAAACGGGTAAGTCGCGTTACAATTGTGATATCTTCTTTGGCGACGTGAGTGTTCGTAATTTATTGTGTAATCGCACACTATACGTTATCGTTAGAGTTAGCCACGTGGCCAATCGGATCTCTGTGTGAGCTCTGTAACACCACCAGTGAATTAGGTCTGGTTTAAAAACTTGTAAAAGCAGGCCGGTGTCCCGAAACCGACCCCAAACGGCTTTGTCTGTCTACTGTTAATTCAGAGATCTATCGTCAATAACACAACACGCACACACAAAATTCTAGTCATTCCTCAAATTATGTTCAACAATATTGACTATGTCGACAAAAGCTGCATACAAATGAAGCAGCAGTGATCCAAGCAACCTGGTGACCTCAGGCCTGCGGGGCCGTCTCTGCTTTCGGTACCAGATTGAGTGCTGGTCGTGCATTTCGGGTTTCCGGGATCCATTCTCTTGACTGCTATACGCCATCGCATCAAAACTAATTTTCAACATCTCTCACGAAAACATTAATTTACGTCTGCTTTCACGCAAACACGTCTACTACGTGTGCATGTGTGTTCTCTAGTGTGTCTTACCCAATAGCAACCGATTGAGATATCGATTGGCAGAATCAACCATTCTGATAATATCAGACGCCCTCTGTTCGCAACTCTGCTGACAAGGACACCGGACGCGAGTTTGTCAACCGTCTCTTAACTATTTAGACAAATTTACCATTCGCCAAATCAGTACGTATTTTAGTAAAATAAATCGTCTTGTAGCCGCTTGGAAAACCGTTCACTCTCCTTAAAAAACCTCTTTTTGGCCACTTGAGCTAGGACAACGTATTTAATAAATGTTCTTACCCGTTGTTCATTATTATTTCCGGGAGATCGAAATGTCACATGGCGCCGTTCAAATGCTCGCCAGATCACGAAGATATGTTCCCTGTAAATTACAAAAAGATCACTTCAGGATTTCTTATCGACAAAACGTATGACGTTCGTTGTACTTACTTAAATATAAGTAGCATCAAAAGTTCTTCTGTATTCAGTGGTTATCGTTCGTGCTTTTAGCCGATGCCAAATCGCCACAGACAATAATGCCATTATTTAATTGTTTTAATGGATGGGAATCCGTGTGCTATAATCTAAACGCTGCCGTCAAATTTAACGCTTTCAAAGGCTTTAGGTCCAACTTAAAATCAGTTACTATTTAAGTGTTTAAACCGAGCTTATTCGCTGGGCAAATATATCTAATTGCGTGCATAATAAATACAATGAATCACTTATTAAAGTTATGGTTTGATAATAATAGGTTCATTGTCGTAAGTAGCATAGTTTTTTTATAATGTAATTCACAATTTCACACTACACGCTTTAGCGTTATGACTCGTGCAATTTCGCTTCCTTGTCAACAATGTTACAGGTATTTTTGCACCTGTGGGTGTTAACATAGGGCGTTTTTTAGTTCTCTGCTTTAATTGGTCGAATATACCCAGTGGTGTGCGCACTTGTGCGTTCACAAAGGGGTGGCAGTTAACTGAGGGTGATGGTGCCAGGCTTGGGGCGTGATAAATGACACCGCCTTTGATATACCCTTGGGAGTTCGTGTCAGGTGTTTAAATGTCGTACTCATTAACTTTGAGTGGATGCAACTGTTAACGACATTTCGAATTGCTTTAAGGTTCATTTTCTTCTGCCATTGAACCTCTAGCCTCAATTCGCCTTTTGTTGAATTTGCCTGTTCATTCTCATTTGATCCTTTTGGTTCAAGAGTTTAAACGCGAAAGTACATCGAAATCAACCAATTAAGGAATTAAACATCTCTCAGTGTGAAACATTTTTTGCGGGGGACGCAAGCCTCGAAGACGAAATCGGGTCTTCGTTTGGTATTGGTAACAATTGGCTATTAATTTTGCTGCTTCATAATCGAGATTGTGTTGTTGGGATGTCGGTCGCAGTTTAACCACACGACTATGTTGGCATCTGAGAGGCAGTCTGTTGTTGCGTGTTGGTCTTTGTCAGACCGCCTTTGGACCAGCTAGAAGACAACATCGGCGGGGGTCGAGCCTTGAATACAAATCTTGATAGCCTACTACTTAAAAAATCTAACCAACCTTTAAAAACATGACCCCAATTTGGTGTGCATGAGAGCAATAAGAGGTTTGTCATCGCCATCGTATAATTGCATGTAAACGTCGACTTATTACCGCAGATGAATCCATTTTTTTTACAAAAGAGGACAAGCATTCTTACTATGGTACCTTTGAGGACTGTAAAAGTATTCGCGTCCACTTTAAGCATATCAGTACATCTAGCTGTGGCGACGTAAAGACTAAACGTTTTTTTAAACGCACGCCTTTAACAGCCCAATTAAATTCTTCCAGGTGGATTAATCGATATTTTGGATTGACAAGTTAAATTGATTTCACTGAGTTCAACTCTGTTGGGCTTAATAGTTGCGGCAACTTTCTCTGAGGGGTAATTATTTTCCCCTTATTTTATGAGCCCAGTTTTATTTAATTACGTGTATTTGATGGTTTTTTCTGGTGATTATAACTAAAATATGTTATGTGAATAATTTTCCTTGTTTATATTATGATTATGTTGCTTTGATTTTGGTAATATTTAAATATAGAACTCCACAGATTATTATTTTTTGAATATCTGAGCCCAATTGACGTTCATAGCAAAAAACACGTCCGCTCTTGTCTGAATCAACGAAGACAAACTATTATTTCTAGTAAACCCCGTTTGTTAACAAATGAACCTCTTACAACTTAACCAGGTTTCTGACCACAACGCAAAATTTAACTACAAATGTAACCCCTCAACGCAGCGATCTGCAAAGTTAATTGACGTCGATTTACCACGTTTACTGCATTATTTCTGAACAAATAGATCTTTTGGCTTTTATCATGTCATGCTATTGTCTCTGGAACAAAAAAACCCAATTCCCCAGTCCTCGCTGACTTTTCGCTTTTGAAACGCGCACGTGCGCCCCCACCTCGCGCCTACACTCGTGCAGGCGCTCACGATAATTCGAAATGGGCGTGTTTTCAGGCCAGCCACTGTGAGCCTAAAGAGTCCGCCAAAATTAATCTAATTATGACCCCATAGCCATTCAGCTCCTCACGTGTTAAATCATTCGGATTTCCAGGTCCCCGGGAATATCAATATATAGCGTTCTATTTCTGACTGTGGCAATCAAGTGGGAGCTCGGAACGAACTGTGAAAAAGTTGTAGTATGCGAGGAAAAATGGTTTGTCAGACAGGGAAAGTTCGGATGGACTTTTTCGCTCGTATGTGTGAACAGGCGACAAGCTAGTGAACGGAACTGAATGCGTCTAATCCAACCCGAAGTAGAACTTAGATGGTGTAATTTTTAGGGCGTATGAGTCCCATGGATATAACCGATCCGATAGCATCAGCCAATGCAGCTAAGCTGTTAGAGTGAACTTGGGTGGCTTCCTTTACCCACCTTCCGTGGGTGGCAGCCGCGGGTGTATCAAAAAACATTGGATCGTCATTATTTAAGCCTAAAAACACAAAATGTTATATTTTTAATGTCCCGGTTTGATGAGCGATATACAAAATTATAGCAACACAAATTTCGGGTAGGCGCAACCATCGAGCTCGTATCTGAATCTACATGATAAGTGAAGGGTGATTAATTAATAACCTTTCACGGGTTCGCGAACCGTGCATTTCACACGACCACACTTACGGGTACCAGCATTCATCCAGCATATTAAAAAATGAGACTTATTAAATGAATTTTAATTTGCTACAATACATTCCTAAAATGTAAACATCGAATTGATTAGGCTTATGGAAAACGGTATTTAACCTGATTGGTCCGATCAGAGCGGTCATGGCAGCACACATTTTCCTATTTCAGATATATTTGGGATCTAATGGTTCTTCTTCGGCTAATGTTTCAAAATTAGCCGTTTGCAAGTAAGACCGTTCCCTTTTGCATATTCGTCTTACAATGATTGACTTGTTATTCAGATCCTTAATTGAGTGAGATATTCTGCATGCGTTGTTACGTCTTATAATCAAGTCACTAAATGGCACAGCAACGGCAATGATGACTAACTCCATATTGGTTATGTGGTTTGTGTAATTCAGTGAGTCTCCATAATGCTGCTTAAATCAATTTGTGCGTCATAGTGCGTCATGGTTCAGTTTTCGTTACAATTCGCAAACCATTTGCATGCAGACCTTTTGCAATGGGATTTTTAGTGGGTTAGAAATCATTGAATCCATATGCATACGTTCTCACAAACACTCGTTCTGTTGGATTCATTCTAAATTATTCTCCTATTGTCCGATGAACAACTTATTGCGTACGGTATTTCAGGACTTGTTCAGCCCAATTAGTTCTCTTTGACTTCCTATTCAGTCTTAGTTTTCTTCTTCTCATTACGTGGCAACCGATGGAATTACCCCTGCGACCTAACACAAACTGTATTAGTGTTTTACATTCCCTATCAGAGTATGATAAAAGTGGTTTCCCCGTTGTTGAAGCATTATATACGCAATCTTCTCACTTTCTTTATTAATAAATTGGCCATGTTCACACTCATTAAATCGTAAAAACTTCGTTTAAATTACGTCAAGGGGCTTCGTAATGCTTTGGTCAAACCGCGGGTACAAAAATTATGTTTAGACACACGCTCATCTGCTCTATTTGGCATTGTTTAAAACTGGTTATTGTGAATGACTCATCCTAGTGCGCACACACAACTTGCAGTATGCACACGTGCGCACTCACGTAACGCCGGTTGCGTTCAGATGCGAAAACGAACCACCACCACTGACACTTGTCTTTGTACTCCCTTGAATGTATTTAATTGAACAGCAAGTGGTTTTAGTGCGGTCATTGACAGACACCAGTCCTGTACTAATGCTACCTAAGCCCCGACATGTTTTAGTTGAATGCGCAACTTGGATAAGAAGATTCCATTAAATACGTATCCGGGAGTTGTATTTTTGCCTTTAACAAAAACGTATATCGAAGCTAAGGCTGAAATGAAAACAGAGCGGCAACTTACACAAATTCGGAAGAAAAATTAAAGAACTGGCGTTTTTACCTAACCATTCTTTCGGTTTAAGAAATCCTACCTCGGCAAATATTTGCTTTTATGTTGCACATTTAAAATAAATACGTTTTCGGGTAAAGTATTTAACCGATTTCAATCATAAAATAATGTTACACGCCCAAATTTGAGTTTAAATAAGTACGGAATGCGTGCCTTAAAGGAACACGTGGAAAATTTGGTTTGCAAAATTGGGCTCCATAATTTTTTGATGCAATTATGACCAACGTCATTCACTAATTTTGCTAGAGATAAGCACTAAGCGTTTTTTTATTCGATTGGTTTTCGAAATTTAGCAATGTCCTTCCAAAATAGTGATGAAATCTCACAAAAACACTATCATCATTGCAAGATGGCAACACAATCCCCTAAATGGTATTCCCACTGGATATTTTTTCTTGACTATATTAAATGCAATGAATCTATAGACAGACTACGCCACAAGGCTTGGCAACGTGTCGCATTTTGAAAATACACGTTCGCCTATCTTATTTATATTATCTATACACCGTACCGCGCAGTTAACCAATGTTTGTGGTGATTTTCGAAACCAAGTTCAAATGGCTTCCATAGCTTATGCATTTTTCCTGACACAGGGACAAACCATCTGAACGGTTGTTGATAATTTCATAAATTCCAAAATAGGTTCGACTAGCTTATGATATCCGGAAACTATTAACTTATATATATATACCAAGTCGCAATCATGTAATACTGTGTGCTACTCTAATCGTAATCGTTTTTTTCAGCTTTAGTCACCAAAACTTAAACCTCCCACATCTCTCTTCTGTTCGGCATTTAAAGAAAATCAATACACCTTTTAATATTCGGGTGCAAAGATGTGCTCATTTTCACTACGTTGGAGCTGCCGATAATAATAATAATTGTAGCGGCTATATTGAAGTCACAAGAACCAAAACTTTCAGCATAAAACAAGACAGAATAACAAGTACTAGATACGAAAATTTTCTTTTAGTTCCTACTCTGGTGAAACTAAAAATCGGGACAAATAATGAATGACCGAATTTAGATTTGATGCCGTTTTGTGGGTATTGAACGGTATAGCCTACGCATTGGTCGAAGAGATTTACACTTAGATAAACTTTAAAAGAGGGGATGGGAGGGGTCATCTAATATAGGAGCAGCCAAGATTGCACAACTACTGAAGTTCGGGGGATTGTGTTAATCAATCAAATGTCATTTTGTACTTCTCAACGTCATGGATTTAAAATATTCTATCGTGTTATCCCTATGGGATATTGAACATTTCCGTTTCGTTATTAGAAGAGACAGTTGACCCTTTAAGCTTCCCATATACGTATCACGTTTGACCAATTCCGATTATGGCAGGTTCCTCCTTCGGATTAATTAGAACCGAAGAAAACAGAAAACGTCGACGGAAACTTCGTTGGTAACCTTTTCCAGGTTATAGCGATATTACTTCACTATAAATTACGGTTTTCCGGGAATAAAATAACGATTCCTTTCGCTGGGCTGTTGGCTCATGTCATGGCACGCTGGGTCTCGTTCAAAAAAGTAAATTTTCAACAACAGTTCATTTTCGTTAAAAGTGACAACATTTCTCAATCATTTCTGTAGTTTGTGCGTGCTTATGTTCATTTTGATGTTTGACGAGAAAGCGGTAGATATTTTTTGTAATATTTTGGAGAGTTTACTGCTGAACCTTTACAGATCGGCAAAAAAAATTGGCAAACGGTCATCCAATTAAACCGCCGTAATTCGCGGAGACTATGCCAACAGTCCTGGGGTGTGGAAAAGAGGTACAAATAACCCATAGACGCAGTGGTGGCTCTTGATTTCTTTGATTAATGCAATGATAAATTGAATGCAACAGGTAAGCGTTTTTCTAACGTGCATAAGTTTCAAGACACCGTTTTGGGAACTAGTAGATGTCTAAGCCCAAACGCTGGCTATTTTTTAAAGCCCGAGGATCTTTTAATTATTTAGTGATGTACTTTCCATTAAAAGAACAAAGACTTCTTATTCAAACTGTTGCTAATTTAAATGCTGTACAAATGCGAATACCAATTAAATAATGTTCAGCTAAAATTACCATGTTTTTGTTCATGGTCGGGAATCGAAGAATTTATCTTGAGTTTGAATATGCTCTTGTCTTTTCGTGGACGTTTCTTCCACTGTTTCATGAAATTTGTCTCAATTAGCTACAACGTAGACATTGCTGTTCAGGTGCTAATGACACAAAATAAGAGAATCCATCATGATACAGATGCAGGTTCTGACTCCCAATTCCATATACTTCGGAATCGGTGGGCCATAATTAGATTGGAAAGCGCAGTATTTTTTTAAATGAAACACTGTAGTTATGTTAATAACTATAGTTGCACATTTTATAAAAAAAGACATGGTTCACATCCACCGACCACAGAGGAAATGTTTCTTACTAAAACCAGCACCTCTAGATTGTGTTGTAGAGGATTCTGTCACTTTACTTCAATTTGCGAGACGTTTTCCAAACATCTAGAAAATAGAAAATGCAGTTCAATATCCTCTTTTAAGTCGCGAAAGTTCGCTTTTGCACCAGAGTTGAGTCCGACTGAGAATCATCCGAAGCAGTCAATTTCATTAATTTTTAAAAATGCCATTGCGTTTTCCAGTTTTCCTCCTAGCACGGTGACTCATGTTCTCTGTCCTTGTGCTTTGCGGGAACATAATGACTTACCGTAACGATGGGCCGGCGCCATATGAACCGGTTATTGGGATATATGCCGTTGCAGAAGATTAGCCCCTTTTGACCTGAAGGTGTTGGATTTATCTGCTAATCTGATTAATGATGCAGTAACTTTATTCACGTGTTTGTTATCCGCCAGGCCATGCCATGTAGGTAACTCGATACAGTGGTATTTACTGGGACTTTTGCAGCATGGAGGAGTCTTGAAAGGAGTTTGTCTGTGTACTTTAATTCGAAGGGCTACAGTCATGTGATAAATTATGCATTGATTTTAGTTTCTAGTACACTACCCGATTTGCCACGGATAAAGGCCATTTGGTTATAATTGACTTCCTATCATATATATATGTGCTCCATTATATAAATAAAAGCTTGACCATCAACCTCGTGCTTAATTTGCCGTGTCTGCTTGTGTTACAGGGGGGAAATGTCATGTGGTCAATATATTGGGATTTTAGCGACCCAGCCTGACCTCAATACCAGCCACAGCAATTTCCGGCAGCTGGGGTTGCCTCATTTGCATCCCATGGGCATTGGCCAGAGCAAATACAACCCCATTTCCGTTTCAGTAATGCAATGAAATCGTTTTAACAACGAATTTCCACATTTTTAAGTAGAATAATTACCGACATCCATGAAGGCCTCCACCCCTCAAATGTTTGGCTTCGCTAACATCCAACCGTGTATTTACCAACACCCCCATCATCAAAAGATAATTGCTCTACCATGTTAGTGTTCCACTGTTCCGAGGACATTAGGCGGTATCAGTGGGGACAGCAGTTCTGTGGACAGGACATTGTCCATGGGATTACAACGTTTGTTTCTAGTCCGGTGAGATGAGCAAATTATGTTGATTTAAGGTACAGCGTTGGTGGTGTTTTCGTACCAGTTAAAACGAGCTGTCTACCGTTACTTTTAACTCATTTGGCTTGGCGTAGCGGCGACATTTACGTCCTTCTTGCGTAAATTGACGCGGGTATAGCACCAGGATAAAGGGGGGAGGGGTTGACGTCAGAATGTGTGGGTGGGTGGGTGGGTGGGTGGGTTGGTGAGTGTGTGTGTGTGTGTAGTAGTAGAAGTAGTCCAGGTTGTATTAAGGGTGTCCGGATTTGGGTTTAATTTCTGTGGCCATATCACCCGAATCACGGGGATTCCCATAGCAAGGGAATTTACTGACATTAAATGGATGGAAAATGACATACGGTACACAGGTGGTCCTGGATAGTGGTCGCACAGTTGTTGAGGTTTTTTACGATTTGAGGTGGCCACATTAATGGCTCGTGTGAGCTTTTAACCGCTGTTCATTTTTCTATAGTTTTCTTCTGTATTCCAGAAAACTTATTTTGAAAATAAAACCACTAATAACCCCTAATGCATCAAAAAGGAGACCCTTGTGATTTTAAGGGCGACATCATAATATGTTAGCGAATATGTTTTGATAACTGTGCAAATATTATGTTTTTCGGTTGCTCAGTGATATCGCGATTTTTTATTAAGTATGTTATCGGAAAATTTATTGATTAATAATTCGTGGTTATCGTTTCAACAAGGCAAATCTAAACACGCAATTATATCTGCTCTGCTATACTTTCTGTTTTCCGTTCATGTATTTTATTTTATTTTTTTCAGTTCACTTAGACTCCGAATTGCAGTATGCATACCGGGGACGTTGAAGGGTGGGCAGTTGGGTCTTCTTGTCCAGCAAAAAAAATAGACGCGGGGGTGTGGGTATAATCATATTGACACAACACTCCTATTTTGCACGTGTAAACGATCGATATCAAAGGCGAGAGGGCATTCACAGAACTGCGCCCCACGCCAGTTGGTGTCTGGAGAATGTTTCCACTTCAACCGTATCGAAAATAATTGACTATTCACACGGAAGCCACCGTTTGGGAGCAAACTCGGCCGTGGAACACAAAATCTTGCATGCTTCGTGCGACTATCGCCTACCAGAGGATGAACCGTCTCCGTGAATGTCGCAATGGAATTTGCTTAAAGAGCCTAGGGAATAAGGTATGGGTAACGCAAGTTCAATTAGTATAATTTCGTCGAATGTCGTGGTACTCGATGGATATGTGATTGTTTGATGTTATATTACGTATTTTATTGTCGAATATATTGATGGATCACTGGTATCATCGTTTTAAAAATAGTAGACATGGTCACCAATTCCGGTCAATTGGTTGCGCGGTGGGTCGTGATGTCCAGCGGGAGTTTCTTCGAACACTTTGCTTTAAACTTCCCAACTTTTTGGAAGTAACTCGATTTACCATTCGATTCGATGTCCTTAAATAAGCCCGTTTAAGCTAACCACATAAACTGTAAACCGGTTTCAATTCTAGTAGACTGACTGGAACCACGTGACATAAATAATCGTAATACCATATGGAACACTAGTATCAACACAGCAGCTTTTCTTCATGCTTCCATAATGCCATGCTCCATGGCCTACTTCAGCTATCTTGAGCATGTAGGAAAAAATGTTCACTCACGAATTCGCCCGACTAGGCGTCCGACTAGGGGAGTCCGATGGGTCTGCTTTTAACTGTTTGGCGTTTTTCTTGGAATCCTCGAAATAGCACGAATTTTATTTCGCCGTTTTCAATAAATAGATAGGGTAGTGGTTTTTTATTATCAAAATCCCAAATTAAAGAAAATTATATATTTTTTACAGAATTCTTCGCATCGCATAAGTGGGAGTTGGCTTGGTCATGCTCACATTTTTTTTCCTAACCTAGATAGACATACTCATTTTATAATTTTGTTAATATTTTGACATATTTTTCTGGCTTAGCGTAACAGACTTGCGTCATTGCTATTTATTGATTCCAACGTTTTCGTCAAATGTGGGTAGCCAGGCCACGGCATAATATATATCTATTCTCTCAGATAAACAAGGTTTACCTTTTCTATTGTGCATTTTTTAGTTTTAAAAAGACGATTGGTGTGTGTTCACTTGCTACCACATCGGGCTTTATGCTAATGTCAGGCGTAGATGTGTGGGGTAGCCTTTTCACGACACATAGCGCAAATGCTTTTCGAAATGAATCCTCAGTTTCCGTCTCTACAACGCTCTCTCCTATGACTCCAATCTTCCCAGATTGTCGGGTGTCTAGTGTTTCTATAGACGATATCACCTGAAACCGGTCCTTTTCATCCCCAAAATATTGTTTGTGTCTCCTTCTGCACATCTTACCTCCACTTGGAAGAAAATGCAGTTTTGCTTTAAGGCACTAGTTATGGTGGAATGTAAGGCCTATGAGATGTGTGGAGCGCGGTGGTTGATGAAGTTTGGCAGTTTCATGAATAAGTCTACAACCAACAATTCGTGTGCTGTTTGAGTCACTACTGAGATCTCCAGTTTCATCAGAAAAATCATTGTTGCAGCATTTAGCGAGCTCCGAAAATTCCGATTGTAATTTTTTGCTCTGACCAGTCCGACGTGACGTTATTCAATCTTCTGAATATGTTTACTGAAGTCCGCTTTTTATTCGTCCATGATCTTTTTTCAGTTTGTCTTGTTGGAAATATCACTTTTCATGCTCGGAGATTTATCGACGGCATAGGCAGGCATTCCAGCTCGACATTCTCCCCTATTTAACAAGTGTAATAATAATAATAATAATAATAATAATAAAGGTAAGCGCAATCTTCGGGGTTATGATAGAGATATCAAAGTAGCTTAAACATAAATTGAAACTGCGGATTTGTAGCAACCATAGCCCCTCGTGGGTGTTGAAACAAAGACTTTATCCTTCGGGTCCTTCCAAATCCATCATGGGCCGAAATTCCAGTCATTTGGTCGCCCCACTTTCTAGTCATGCCAATGCGTGTGTTTCTATGGGCGGATGGCGCGCAGGTAGAGGGAGAGACATCTTGGGGGTAGGGGAGGGGGGAGGTGAGGTGGGGGGAAGGGAGCTAGTGAGTCTTATTTATGCCTGACCGAAACATACACACGCGCATGCGCGCGACACGCACCCCCTCCCCCGCCCCTCCTGTCTGAGGGGGGCCCGGTGTGTGGGTGTGTGGGTGGGTAGCAAGGCGTTTGCGTGCACTGACGCAAGTGCACACTTCACCCAACGTGCGCCTGAGGGAGCGTATGTGGTCGCCAAGACAAGATGTAGAATGTAATGTAATTGCTTTAATGAGGCACCTACAAGGAACAACATTTTTCGGTTGTGTATACTCGAAATAAAACAAATGATGGGAGTGGGGACTTTGCAGAGAATAAAAAACTAAAAGGATTGTTTAAAGCAACAAATCGCTTGGTGATCATTGTTGATTCTTTCCGTCGTTGATTTTTTTCTTTCTACGAGTTCGGTTTCAGAGGACTTGTGCAGTCACTTGTCGTTGTTTGAGTTTGTCTCTAAGCCTCATCACACGTCAAAATAAAAGCAGAAGACTATCAAGAAAGACGACCACCACACCACACCACACCCCCAAGCCCCGCCCCACTAAAACATATACTTTGGCAAACCCATCGAGGTGGTCGTGCGCGTGCAGGGATGAGACGAGATGCCGGTGCTTGGGTGAGAGCAGTCGGCCAACCAAATGGAGCATGTCTTTATTGCGTGTGTCTGGCACATAAACATTGTAAACTACAAATTGTGCTCTTGGAAGGTTCTCTTTGTCTGCATTTCAATATGCGTTTTAAGTAATTGAAGGTGACAATCGGCATTGTGGAGATGCCTTAGGCAGCCTAATGATAAAGACGAGCACTGGGGCTTATTAAAGTAATCAATAAAACCTCTTTAAACCATCCTGGAAATTAAATCTCCCTCGGAAAATTATTCTTAATTTTCCAATAGTTCCAAATAATTAGGTGTTTCGAATTACACGACGTTATCTCATTATACCACTTGGTCTCGTGACCCTGCCTTCGGGGGGTCAAAAATCGAGGTCACCGGCCAAGATGGTATGCGGGTCACTTTTATGCGTGTTTAAAAGTATGGTGGGGTGTGATTACAACTTGCTACGATATCTGGAATACGAAAGGTGGACCAGACTACAATTTCCATTAACGACTGCACGGTGGTAAGCTTATCCGGTATAATTTAATATTGGGCATGTGGCGATGTTCATGATAATCACTTCACATACCATTTCATTCTGGTAAGAGGCATCTTTGCGTAGATTTTATGCTAACAGGACTCGATGACCGCGATGACTGCAGACTTATAAGTAAATAATTAATATATACATACCAAATAATTTGCTTGCTGTTGTCAGGGCGTTAAATGCTTCGTTTCTTTTAAAATACACCTGGTGAAATAACTATTCAGGCTAATAAAAAGTTGTCATGCACTAAGGCGCGCATTTGGGATAGGGCCTTTCAATGGCCGCCATTTCTCGTTTGCCAAACTTTATTTACTTCGTTGGTTAGATTTGCCTCTGTTGAAAATTTACTTTGTTGTTATTTCTTGTATTGTAAATTTAAATACTGAAAGTTTTGGTCCTCGTGACCTTTATAAAGCGAATATTAGTATTAGTATAATCATTATTATTAAATAATAGAAGAAAATGCTGGCATCGTTTTAGAAGAAGAAGAAGAAGAAGAAGAAGAAGAGCCGGGTAGCCTGCATGCATTAAATTGAGGTTAAATGTTGAGTGGATTTGGAAAGTACTGGTACCTTTAGTTTTTCTGAATCCGGTGAATCTCCGCGAAAATCTAATATCCCTGATCGATTTGTATCAACGGAATACGATAGATTTATACGAATGATTGGAATCAAATTGAACACTCTTGTGATTCCCTTCATTATTACGTCTGTGATTCCATTAATCGTAATATTGATTTCGCAAACCGATGATTTCTGGCTCATTCATATGATCGCAGTGCTTGTCATTTTGGTGTGCACGCATTAATCACATTCATAAATCGTCACAACTCGCGTTTAAAAAGCACACCAGTTCGTATTTGATTTTTTCATGATTAGTCGGCACCGTTGTTGTCTCGTCAAGCAGCCCCCGGAATGTTTGCCATCTCCCATTCAAACCTCGCACATGTGAAAAGACGACGCCATGGTATTATTTATCCCATCGTCATCAATTTACCAATCGCCGCCACTGTCTACTTTCTATTATTGATTAATTGAAGTCGCTGGTGGTCCACACACACACACACTTTACTGATTGTATTCGGGTACAAAGAAAGGTGGATTTTAAAATATGTTTGTAATTCATCACCAATGTTGCACCTCTTTGACCGCTGAGGAGTATGGCTCACTTCTGAGAAAGATAGGGAGAATGAACAATAGAGCCCCACTTTTCATTTCGGCCTCGGTCACAACTTCTCCATCGTAATTTTGGCCCAAATCTGGGATAATGATTGATATTCCTACTAGGTATGCGGAATGATAAGTCGACGAACTTAGCCAAATTTCACTAGACGCCGGAAAGCAATACTTATTGCCACGTGCTCCTTTCCCCTCATTTATATCGACCTCGTCAATTTATTTACGAAGTTTGGCCAGTTTTTAATTCAGACTCTTACAGTGTCTAAAATTATGAAATATTAAAAAAACCCAAACGTCCAGTAAGCATTATGCTCCACACTTAGTCACAGTTGCCACTTTGGGATGTTTTTTTGCTATACGCACATCATCATCTTACAAGTTTTGTTTCCGCTTTAGCCGTTCGTAACAAAATACACGAGCGCATTTCCGTGAGCATCAAACGTTTGTTTTCTGAGAATACATCCTATTTTAATGTACATTACATCCAAAAGTATGCGTCCGCTATGTTTTGTAAGCATTGAATCCATGTGGTTGCGGTGTTAAATGATGCCGTAGTATCTATGTCTTTTATGGGACCCTAATGTGTTTTGCTGTTCATTAAACCGAGTCAATAGTCCTCGTCCATGCCACGTCTACAAGGATGTTCAGGATAGACTAGGGGTCGTATAAGTTGTAAATATATCGCTCTCAAATAACAAATCCGCGTGTCCTAAAGGCACACACACTATTGTCCTTTGAGGCAAATTTTCCCAACTCGCAGCCGCTGTCAAGAAAAGTCTGACTGATGAATGAAGCAAAGTGGGAGTCGAAAACACCCGTATGTTTTGGCTGGCGAGCCACGTATTTCTTTGCATTGCTGAATGGGTTTTCACAAATGTGCGCGCATGTCCCCGCACGCTCAGACGCAGCCCCAAAAAAAGGAGGTGGTGGCGGGAGGGGGAGGGGGGGGGCGGCTGGTCGTGACGGTAAAGCGGCAAATACGTGTGCTTCCGGTTTGCTTACAGTGTGCTAGTGATGTGTCGTCTTTTCATTCCATTCAAAATAACACCTGTTATCATTGTCTATGGTCGTTCTATCACCTGAAAGTAGCCACAACCCTGGTGACCGTTGTGTTGCATTGCGGATTCAAGACAGACTAATGCCAGCTCGTTGGTATTCCCAGGTCATGAAAAGCGAATTAAATCGGGGTCAAGGGTTCACGTCCACATGAATGGCGAACCGGGGGGCATTCAGTCAAACGCTATGACGACCGGTGCGATTAGATGAGTCATTTTCTGCCCAAGGTGTGTGGGTGGGGGCTGTTTATTGAGTGAACTTTATTTGATGCAAGATGTTATGACACCGAGTTTCTTTCAACTGTAAACATATTTATAAGCATAAGAGTTTGAACCTGTGTTACACTCAAGATACATAGTTTCTTTTTTTCTTGGAGGGTCATTTGTGTACTCGGCCAAAGTAGCCATCGACGCACAAGCGACATGCCTTAATTGTTCAATTAAATTATTTGGATTTTCGTTTTGAGCGAAGTCCAACTTCGCATTAATTTATTTTGCTCTACAGTGAGAAGTCAGACTCCATTGGGTTTGGAGGGATCGGCTGCAACAGCGCCACAGCAACTTCAAAGGCCACGATTCTCAAGGAAAAAGACGAGGCGGGGGTAAGGAAGACCATGGTTGAGTCATTTTAAACTTGAGTTTTGATGATTGGCCTGAAAGAATTTTCTTAAAACCTGGTAACGCCCCAAGACGACAGCTCGTGAATTACTGCTCACCGCACCCCCCTCCACATCATCCGCCACCCATCATGTAAGCCAAAGACAGTCTTATTTTGATGATAACTGGTGTATTCTCCAGTTTATGCAGCCGTCGTGTCCAATCACAGCCTTCTAATTGTTCAAAATATTGATTTAAACCACAGAAAAAATTCTCGTCCTCAGGTTATTGACAAACATGTGGGATGTGTGCAACGGTACCAACTTGATTGGTGACATCCTGTAAAAGCACAACATCACCATCACCATCGCAACGGATGCGTGTATGGGAATGGCTGTGGCGTCAATTACCGTGTCAGACATCACAGATGATTTTAATAAGTTTTGGGGGTTTGGTCTTCCATTGATGGTTTGCGACTGGAGAGTGATGCTCTTAGGTTGATCGTCCCATCAAAACTATGGAGACTGCTAGAAATCTTAACGGAATGGATGATTTAAACGTTTACCCAAGGGTTTTAAACAGGAAACTAAGTCATTCCGCAAATGCGATGAATTCAGCTGACAATTTCTACAAAATTAAGTAGCATGCTACTTAATTGGACCATGACCCATAAGCCCAGTGTTTGTGAGTGTGGATTGTTATTGCCTGCTGATAAGATTTATCGATGTTATAATAAGTAAGCCATTAAACCGTATTGCTTGTCTCTCTGCGCTTTTGCTACTGCCTTCTGAAATAACTGAAATTCACGTAGAGATCATGTTCTCAGAATCACCGTACCAATTTAATTTCAGGAGGCCTTGATCGCCTCACTTTTTGTCACTTAACGTCACAGTACATGCTGCTCACTTATCACCAATTGTCAACCCGATTACTACCCTCCACCTCTCGCACAAACATCCACGGTGGGTTGTTGTCTCAATGTTAAGCGCGTATACTTGTGTGATGGCAGCCGCATTTGATTCCAATAGAAATGGCTGCCTATCACAATTACGTAATTATTCATGACCCCCCCTCCTCCCAATTAGCAGCTGATCAGATTTGGCTTCTTATTGTTTATTCGGTTCTCTCAAGCCGAGTATAATTTGCTGCACATTAATACCCATTCGTTTGATGGCGGTTATGTAAATAGTCAAATTGTGTTGCACTACAACCAACGCGGTTTATCAGTTGGTTTGGTTATAAACAGGATTAAAGTAAATACAACAATTTAACAATAAAATGACTTCTTTCAAAGCAATGATCAAATGAGTTGGTTGTTTGTTTCATTTTACTTACGGAAGTCTGTATAGTTGTTGAAATTTAATTGTTGCATTCCTTGTAGTGTGCATTCACAATTTTCAACCGTACAACTGGCCCGAAGCGTACAGATATATTTTTGCCAAGTGGCGTAAATGAAGGTCGTCTAACTGCGTACTTGCCAACGCTTCTACACCCGCCTTTAAGTCTGTGTGAATTCGTTGGCACGCTTTCATCATACCCATCGGTCCAAAAGCCCACCACTTAATTGTGCTTCCATCTATGTCAAATCTTCAAATCTACAGACCACATAAGGCCTACCTCTCGACACGGAGACAACTGGAACATCCCATACGCTCGCGAGTGTCCGTGTGCTGATTGTTAGACCAAAGTTAAGGTCAATTGGAGTAGGTGCTGTCTTCGACTCGAGTTTACGTTCAAGGACAATTATAACACACGCGCACGTAAGTAAACTTGGTTGTCGGCTTTGCTCTCTAGCGTGCACATGATTGTTTCTTTTACGTTAAAATAATAGTAGGAAAACTAAATATTTTTACATAAAAAGCTCTTGTAACATAGAACGTAATTCAGTCCCACCATCTTGGAACATCCAGGTGTTGATTCAGATAGACGGGATGAGAGAGACGGACTTAAATTACTTTTAGGTTTCATATATTTCTGAATATTTACTTCACTGGTCGGTATTTCTTGGTTGAGCGGCCTTCGACGACACTGCGCGATCTCGGAGCACAAAATCCCTCGAGGCCAAAAATCTCGGAGCCCCAAAATAGTGCAATAATTTTACAAGAGTGTGATGCATCTTCTTATGTTACTTGGTAATCAGCATGCTAACCTCGTTTTCTAGTCCGAGAAAACCACACAGAATGACGAGAACGTGTATGGTTTGGTGTAAGTTGCGCTGAAATGATGTGTTGCAGCCTTGGCTACGACTTATTGAGATCAGCGGTGTCGTAAAATTACAGTTTTCATTCCAATAAAAACTATAATAAAAAACTCAATTTACTTTCATGCGAACAATGGTCACTCAAAGTGCTGATGAAATGTGAGTTCCACTTACCTCAGCCGCTCTCAGGAAACTAAATTCCTCACTTTTGTGTCCTAAACAACATGCATAAAATGCAACTTAGCATTCGTTAATTTGTTCTGTTAATCACTTAATCGATGCGGAAAATGTGAGCATGGTGAAAGGAGAAATTGAACTGTTGATTGACCTTAAACCTGGTTGGAATGATTAGACAAAGACCCCTTAAAATGTTTAAACACGAGGGGCCAATGATCACTGGATTAAATCGCGATTATGGTCATATTGCGACAATCGAAACACTTATTCTAAAAGGAGTCGGTGTGCGCGTTAGTTTCTCGTCGTCTGCTTCTTAACATTTTAATTAATGCATATGTGGTCTTTTGTTTTTTTAATCTGATTTGTAATAAGCGGTATCTTATCCCAATGTATTTGCTCCATTGGCCTGTGGCTGTTTATATGTTTATTTCTATGTCAATTCGATGCATTAAATCACTCAAGACCGTGTTTGGTGAGTTTATGATATAACAGAAGAATTAGATTTCGTTTTTTACCCTTTTTATGAAAAATCGTAATTTTCTTAAGTTAGGTTCGAATTACCCTAATTTAGGGCAGACACACGAGTTTTCCTGGCCATAACAGAGTCACTATACGAATAAGAAACGTTGGAAAACGAGACTACCGCCTCTAAATGTATGACAGGGTTGTGTTCTCTAGTATTTTATTTGAAATGGTGTTGTAGCGGGTGTTTTTTAAGATTCCATGTGGTTTTTAAGTGAATTTGGGTTCGATCTCGCTAATTGGTCAAAGAAAAGCTAAATGTGTGCCTGTTTTGATTTTAACACTTAACAGAAAGTCACGAGGCGCTGAACCACACAATTGAGAGCACAATAACCTACCGGATTAAATAGAAGTTTCCCACGACAAGGCATGCAGTGTTTCCTTTTCATTAGAAGCGTCGCTACAATAAATGCTTGTTCTTCTACAGGTCAAACGCCCGATTCATTAATTAGTAGGCTTTGTTTTTAGGGGCAGGGTTGTATCTTGTTGTTAGTTCGGAAAAGACCTATCACCATCACAGTACTTTATTTTTTTAAAACGTTAGAATCAAAGAAGTAGAATCGATACTTAACATGATGTACTGATGCTGTGAAAAATGATATCGCTCGGTCTCACCCGAATAACCCAGAGAACAAATATTTCCTGGATTGACGAGCAAAATACACATTTCCGAAACCCTTATATGGTCTTATTGCCTAGAACTTAGACAATCTGTTCCAAGAATGTCCTGACACCTTCAATGTTCCCAATGGAATATCTTTACCGCCATCCCACCCTCCAGAATAAAACTTAAACTACTCCTCATAATAAGGGGGGGTGGCTGTATTGGCCGGCTGGTTATCGACCGTGCTCGCACGTGCGCAAGCACGCATCTCATGTAGCCATCCGGCAGCTTCGAAGGCGCAAATCGGGCTTTAGCGCGCATGCTAGCACATACGTACGCTCCATTAACTTTAGTTGGACAAACACACACGCTTGCGCGTGCTTGTGTACTCTCTGGATAGTGGTTGCACGGGCGCACTATAATGCGCAAGTGTTGGTGTGCGCACGTCGGTCTATCTCACTATATTGCTTTCTTGCTCGCGATCGCTAAAGCGACGACACTCCACACACACATCCAGTTACCCCCGCGCGCATCTCTGTGTGCGTGCATGCAACACGCACAAACTTAGTGTACTGCCGCGCCACCGCACACTATTCATCCTCGCAGCAGTAGCAGCATCACTTCTACGACACTTCACCACTTCTTAATGCTGCTCACGAACCGGATAGTATTGCAGCGGTGTCTCATTTGGTAGTCTTCACCCTATAAAATTCACTTCATATCCAGATTGCGCTAGTGGAATAGCTGTATAAGCACACAAACACTCACCAAGGATTGTGCGTATGTGTGTGTCTGAGCCACGCGTCCGGCGCACTTAACTTGTGCTACTTGGCCAATTGTTTTAGGCAATTATGGAAAGTTCAAGCGTAATAGCGCCACCTGTCATCAATGGAACGGAAGCCGTTGCCCAGCCTGCTCCAACGACCAAAAGGCGGCCCCATCGTGGTTTTGGTGGTTATTCTCGACGCCGTGTCACTACCACAACAAAGGCTCGAGAACGTCGGGCGCCCATCGAGGAATGCCACATGAATTCCTTGTCCAGTCTCAGGTTGCCGCTTCTTGACGGCATATCTCATGTCACGTTTGAATACTATCTCGGCGAGCATCAGTCGCAGATATTCTACGGAGGATTGAGCATTACACAAGAGAGTACGACGAAGACTCATCATATTGAGCTCGGTCGACCGATTCCGATTGATTTACGGGAGTCCTACAGCCGGGAGAACCTCCCGCCAATGCCCTGTCTAGCTGTACCAACTCACATTTTCCGTCGTTTTCGTGTTTACCGAATTACCTCCTCGTCGTCATGGGATTTAAAGAAACTAGCCGCCGGCCTTTCAAACGACTGCGCTTCTCCATACGAAAGTGACGCCAGCTGTCCCCCAAGTGCGAATCAGCATCCTTTGGTTTTCCCCTCGACTACACCAAAAAGTGGATTATCTCTGATTACCATCCGTGCATATTACCCCGTGGAATATATGAAGTCAGCAAATGAGTTGCAGCCACTCCACGGCAGCCGCAAGAGAGTCCACCTATATCCGGTAAGTGGTAGACACGGATTTTTTAAGTAGAACCGCCAATGTCGCCTTGTTGCATGTGGTCGGCCATTCACATGATGCCAGTACTAGCGATGGCCTGAAATTGAGGTGGGGACGGTCAGACTACCTTCCTTCTTTTGTAAGTTGTAGATGGTGACTAATTAGCCCCCCCCCCACCTCCTTCCCCCGCTAGCGTTTGGCGTTATCAAATGTAACACATCACGCATAAACCAAATAAAACACAAAATTCCCACGTTCGTTCACCCACCGGATGTGTGTATTGATTACCACTCTTAGAGCTGTGGGTTTTGTGCCAAAAAATCGATAACCATGGGTACTGTTACTTTAATTATCTTACCGCTCGTTCATAATTCCGACCTATGAGACAGGATGGTATTTTAATTTAATTTAAAATTGTCAACGTTCATGTCCTTTGATTATAGTTGTTCAAATTGACTAGCATTATGTTGAGCAGAACTCTGAAGCATTGATATGTGGTGGTCGATTTGGTGCCAATGCGCAGCGGATTATTGTAAAAACGTTTGGGTCACAAACGGGGTCACAGAAGTCCATGCACATATACGCTTAACACCTCCGCTTTGGAGGTTCTTAGAGTTTTCCGCTTTCTTGTAAAATATGATATTGGCATGAATTATGCATCTGGCGACCAGCGTTTTTGCCCCAGTACGGCCAGCCTCTTCATCTATCCCTCTTCGGTTGGATGAGTCAGGTCTGTTTCTCTCACCAAGAGCTGTCAGGCGAATGCGCGCGCGGGAGTGTGGGAGGGAGACACGGGGAAACGGGGAAACGGGCGAGCATGCAAACGAGACCGTCACATAAAAGTGAACTAGATGGCACAGAAATCCCATTTAAACCCCTTATACTTTAAATGACGGAATGATTAAAGTAAACCCCTATTAACCCCCAACAACAACAAGGCTTGTTATAGATATTTACACAACAGCGGCTTTAGCAATAAGGATTTCGTGTGCTTATTGAATAACAAATGGCTTTCGCGGTTATGTACCCAATTTTATGCCCTTATTGTAACATTCCCACTGCAACCCCACGTGCAGCTTGAACGATGCTTTTAGAAATCCTGTGTTCATTTGTCGATAAATTCAACAAGGAAGCGTATTTGTGTGTAGATATAATGACTGAACAATTCCCCGTTTACGTGCTTCTGGCAGGCAAAACAATTCGCGCGTAAATTGACGCGCGCACCCGGACAAGATGAAAGAAACCGAGTGAGATTAGAGGGTGGGTGTGGTTTTCGAGTGTTTCTTAAAGGTGAGAGAGAGTCATAATCCCTTCATTATCATTAGCATCGACAAATAGCTTTACTTATAATAAATGTTTAATTCATGACTCGGGTTTTTACGTCGTCAGTAGCCGTGGCGCCTCAGCTTGCACCCCACGACCCAGGTCACCCAGGCCAAACACGACGCTCACGCACGCCAAATGACCGCAGTCACAGCCCGCAGACCGTGTGTTTGTGTGTGCGCGCGCGCGCACGAACTTTGACCCATCCGGGCACATGTCCGAAGCAAGTAATAAAACCATCTTCATATCAATCGGACACGGTCGTTTTTCGGTCCTCTATAGTGCTCAATTAAAGTCCTATTGTGTTACAAGTTTAGCAGTAGACGCAGTCACTCCATTGTGTACGATGGATACACGATCGGCCCTGATATTAGAGTTTACACGGATAATTCAACAGTCTCAATACGGTGTAGAATTTAGATGTTTTGTTCATGGACTCGAGCATCACACAAAAGCCAAAAGCCGTCGTGTAGTTCATGATTCTCCTCTCCTAGCAAACAGCGATAATCTCTGGTTTCCGTCGTTACAAACGGCGATCGGTCGATCGATCGATCACTGTAGTGCCAAGCACAATTTCCCGATTTGTTATAGGAATTGTCTACCGTCGCCATATTAAGGTACGTCGATTACCGTCAACAACGCGCTCGCCATTAATTCACACAGGGGGGAGGTGGGGGTCTTTGGGGATTTGTTAGATGGCTGAGTCCTGTTTTGTGTCACAACACGCTCCTAAAGTATGAGTCATATAACTAGGCTTCCATGGTAGGAGGGGGGTGGTGGTGGTGGGCTAATTTAGTGTGCCTCTTTCCACCCTAGTTGTGAAATTTCAAACAGCTGTTCCAAGGACACCAAATTAAGTGCTGATTTATACGCTGACGTGTAGTCACCGGGACAGGCGTCGTTGGGGATTTATGCGGGTAAGAAGGGAACAGGTATATATGAGGTTCCAACAAACAAGATAACAATATGTGTTCATGTTTTATCAGTTGATTGCCTCATTTTTACAGAGTAACTAAAAGTTT
This sequence comes from Proteocephalus fallax, assembly GCA_028672205.1. Taxonomy (NCBI): domain Eukaryota; kingdom Metazoa; phylum Platyhelminthes; class Cestoda; order Proteocephalidea; family Proteocephalidae; genus Proteocephalus; species Proteocephalus fallax. The sequence goes on along the minus strand of JAPUBX010003981.1, from coordinate 3,264,213 downwards.
AAACTTATAGTGACCGTTGCCACATAAGCATTCGTGTTTACCAATGTTGATGCGAACAACACTATTAAACGCGCGTTACCTTAACATCCTTTGTTTGTATGATATCGTCGATGTCACGGTTAGAATAATTTACACGACGATTGTTGGGGGATAAAGTACACAGATGACGCACCCATCGCCAAACGGGCTTTGGCCGAAGTGTCTTTGCACAACCAAGTGTACCCTCCCTGTGGTGGAACATAACCATATTGCATCAGCGCACCTTATTGTCTTAATCAATACACCCGCTCCCATTATTTTGTGTACAGGTTGATGGTTTTTTCTTCTTTGAGCTGGCTATCTCCAGCGAGAGGATGAACCGGCTGTTTCCTTAATGTCAGGAACCATCGGTGCAGATGATTGTCCAGTTCTGACTCAAGTTCTGGCTTGCAAGCCCAGACGTTCCATGTCGACTTTAATCGTGCCTGCTCACGTTTTAGTTGGCCTATGCACCGACAGCGCCAAACTTGGCAAGATATTGGCGAGGAGCACCGGGTTGAAAGTTCCGTGTCTGTCTGGTCGGCGTAGAACGTGGCGGCTTCTCGAGTTTGTGCAAACACAGTCTCGTTATATCGTCACTGCAGAAGAGACCCGGTCACGTCAGTCAGTCTGAGAGGTTCCCACCTGTTGTCAAATCCCCCCAATCTCATTGTCTCTTCGACGCGTAGTGGTAATGTTTCACAGCCGTAGTTTAGGATCGGGCGGATTACAGCACGGTAGAGGCGAACCTTTGTCCGCATGCGACCTCACCGGGTTGTGTGCAATTATTGCAACGCCTTCCTGGCGCCGTCAACACGTAACTGCACTCCCTCCTTCGCCTGGGCCTTCACATGGGACAGCTGGATGGTGGAAGTTTTGGTCCCCGTGGCGCTTAACCTAATTACAAAACACCAACACACTGCTAGACGTGGTTACACTGGGGGAAGGCCATTGCAGTCTAAGCAGTCTTCACTCAGTGGGCATTACCATAAGCAAATTAACTGAAATTAACGAAAGTTTCATTATTGCCACCGTGTCTTGGTACTTCATTGCACATGCCTTGTGTGTTAGTACATAAACACACCGGTGGCTGGTTTCGCTATGTGCCTTCTCATACACACACACCGATGCACGAATGCGCAATCGTGTCTCTGCATGCACACTACACGCCGCTCAGGTAAGTTATCAGCCATGGTTTCGACATGGTTCTGTGCCGCGATGTGTGTGTGCGTGTGATAAATGGCAAATGCTTATGTGTCATCGTTTGGGAAACGAAGGCGTGAAAGGAGATTCCACACCGCGTAGCCTTTATAAGAGTTTGGTTGTATTTAGCAGGCAATAGTGAGCACAACTGCTTGTGTTTTTAATACGTGATATGTCTACGTTTAAGCGAACCACATCGGATACCATTATTATCGGATTATCTGCGGATTACCAAATCACATCATTTGACGCAGTCTTTTCTAAAACGTGTCATGGACCCATTTCCTACCCACCCAAAAATTCGCCCTTATACGCAAATGAGAATTGGCAGTACAATTATTACCTCGGGTTCTTCATTTCCCATCGTTACTCGATTTCTCACACACACACACTGCGCGCACGCACGCACGCAATGAAGATTACCGCCGTCTTTTATCCTTCCTTTGTTCCAAATACCACTCGGCTGACCAAAACCACGTCTCTGTGTGTGTGTGTGTGTAGGGGTGGGGGTGAGTTTTCGTATGAACATCAACCCCCTAATTTCGACAAAAAACTCACCCTTAGTAAAGTAATACGTTCTGGGAAGTGGCTAAACCACATTTCTTTCCACTAGCACTACGACGAAGTTGTGGCGCACCCAAATATCCTTACAATGACAGTGAACGAATTTGCCAGTCGTGTGCTCCGAGGGGTTGCTGGATCAGGACGTCTGCTTGACTGCTCCACCGAGATTCCCGCTGCCCTTAGTGCCAACTTCTACCCGAAAGCAGACCAGGAAGCCGTCTTGGCTCAACGAAGTACGTTTTTATGCACTGGCTGCAAAATAAGTGACGATGGGCATTCACGATTTCAACAAACCGGGTGCCGATCGCACAGTATTTCAATGGTCTAAACAATAGTTACGAGGCTTTAATGGCCTGCTTATTCTTAGCCCCAAAAACAGTCTCGTTATTAGACATCGTGGATTGGTCACTTGGCCAGCTTTCGATACAATAATAATGGTGCAATGTGTTCCATACCTTGTTTAACCTCGTGGTACGCATGCCCACTGTTCCTTGTAGTTGATGAAACGCAACAGAACGGCGACAGCAACAATCCCACTTACCTCATCTTGCCAATGTCCGTGTACAACAGGATTAATTCTATGAAAAAGATCCTTTTGGAGGGACACAGGCAACCCATTTGCCCCAGCATCGGTTGGCGGGCGGCTATCCCTGCGGACGATTTCATCGATGACGACACGGATACGTTCAGATTATTTGACACCAACAACAACAAGTCAGACCTACCCAGCTGGTCTCACGTGACAGGCCTCGAGGAAGCCCTTAATTCGCCGCCCATGCTGACTTCGAAGATTGGCAGCTCTCCTCCTTCAGAAATTCGCCTGGTCTTCGTGCGGAGACAGTCGGAAGACTGCGGTGATGCCATTGGTTCATCTCTGAAGAAGTCGATTTTTGGACGTGAGTCGTTTTGCCTGAAATAAAGTGGACTTATTTCGCTATCGCGTCCCCATCCCAGTACTGCTTCCATCACGAAGGATGCATTGACACGTATGGCATTGTTTAAAGGTTACACGGTAAACAATTAGCCCACATCTACGAATTATAGCCGCTCGAATCCGGCGATCGCGAATGAAGGGCTCGGATCATTTGGTCATGAAGGTGAAGCGTCTCGAGGCCTCGTCTGTCACCACCGCCACCTCCGCCGCCAATGGTACATCCATCGCCCCAGAGGGTCTAACCTACAACTACGTCTGGTCGCGTGACTACCGTCGCTCGAGCCCAGCCCCCAAAGGCCCGCGAGATCGCGAAAACCGAAGTCGACACCAGCCACTTCCACCACCACTCACAGAGACCCCCCCGGCCACTCCCACCACCCCGAGTGTTGTGAGCGTTGCGGCCCCTCCCTCCTCCAGCGTAACAACCGATGATGACGACGACAACAAAAGCACAGGAGATCGCTGGCACCATGCGAGCCAGCCGCCGCAGCAGCACAGCCTGCGTCCCTCGCGGTCATGTCTTCCGCCCCAGCGACTCGAGGTTGTCGACAGGGACCTAGAGAAGGCCCTTCAACGGGTGGGTTTTTGTATTCATCCTCATCCTCCTCCACCACCACCACCAACTCCTCCTTCCTCTCTTTTGATGCGTCTTGTTTGTCCATTTAACGCTCGGAAAACGATGATTAAAATAATCTACGCTATTGCTATACATATATGCATCAGACCGTCAAACTAACCGACCAAAGGGTTCTAATTAATTATTGCCATCGCTTATCGTTTTTGCTTTAGGTTTCATGCGTAAAATATATATAAATTTTTACATTACAAAACAATAGTGTGCACGGCTCTACTGACCTCTCGATTACATGAGGACAAACACACTGTAAACAGCTGACTATTAATGCCAGCTGTTTTTATGGACGCGGGTTAGCGTGCGCGCGTCGTGCGTAAATGCATTCGGCGTGCAAATTGCGCGGCATGTGAAAATCTTAGTCCTAGTAGGGAAGTGGGAGTATGCTGGAGAAGGATTTCACGTAGAGTTTGTTTAAAAATTAAGAACGAGCTGCGGCCATAAAACGGTCAAGACTTTAAAAAAATCGCGGCGTGCCATCAGATTCAGTTACTCATACTCCACTTCAATCTAACTGATGGCAAAATAAACAACTGCGCAACCCCTTCACCCTTAAATAGATGCATCGGGCCCAACATTATACGTCTAGTGGGATAAATTTTTCTCGTCAGGGCAGCCAAACTGGTGTCTCTGAATCATTGGCCATTTCAAGGCACGCACGCGCACAACCTTGATCACGATAGTGGAGGAAAGAGGCGGAGAGCACAAGGGTGAAGAGGGTAGCGAAAAGGAGTGAGTTAGTGGGAAGCTTATGCAGTCAGACAGACAGGCGGACATTGGACCATCCGTTCTCCCACTCTGCCCATAGGAGGTAGCTGAGACGGCCCAAGGTTCGCCGATTAACAACTCGCTGTGCGCCCGCGCCTGTCGGTTTGGTTTTTCTTTGTGTGCGCGCATGAGTGCCCGTGCGCGCGTCCAGTGGCGTGGCGTTTCTCGTTTAAAGAAATGATCGTTTTTGTCAGGGTCTTTTTTCCCATTTTCGGTGTAGAGTTGCAGACGAAGATGTAAACAGGTATGTCGGCTAATATATTTATTATTAGTTAGGCTCTGCTACGCCAACGTTCACGCCACGTGAAAATGCAAACTATCCGTTTTTTCTTTTTCTTCTTCTTCTTCAGAGCCTTGCTGATGGCCGCCATAACAACGCTACCTCCCGCCAAAATACGCCGACCAAACAGGAATCATTGTCACCACCACCGCCACCACCACCACCACCGCCGCAAACATCAGCACCACCTGCCACCACTACTGCTGCTGCCGCTGTTCCAGCGATTGGAAAAGGTCGCGTGAGACAAAAACGGTCCGTCCAAACCCGCCAGGATGCCAAATCATCATCGAGACAAGGCGACCTATCGAAAGCTACAACATCCCATCATGCATCAGATATTGAAGGAGTGAAGGTATCCACCCGATTCTCCATTTGGTTGTTGAATCAAGTTGAATCTATAGTGTACGCATGTTTTACGGCCTTGCAGAGGGTTAAATCAGAAGCCACGCTCTCCGAGTTGACGATCATCACAAAACCAGAGATGGTTGGCGGGAAATGGGCTCACAGACTGCGCTCAAATTCTCCTTCGGCCAATTCGGACTCGGGTATTTCGGGCAACGATCGTCCCACTAGACGGAGACAGAGCAAACGGATCAAGGGAGGCAACCACGAGGCGGTTACTGTTGCCCCTCCCACCGAAGCCGTTTCCCTAAACAATGCCAACAACGATGGGGAGCAACGGACAACTAATTTTATCGCCCCCGAGATTCCCTCTCAGGAAGAGGAGAAACCCCTCGCCGGGGCTAGTATTCCCAAGCTAACCTTGGCCATCGGCGAGAATGGACGGTTTAGCGTCAAGCCGCCTTTACCATCATCATCATCATCATCGCCACGCCCCTCTACTGCTCCAACTAAAATGGAAAGCGTCTTACCAGGCGGCGAAGACCCCTACGCCCTACCTTCGTCACCCCAACTGGCTTTGTCTGACAACATTGACGGCACCGTCAACGACGTGCTCAAAGAACGTAACACTCCCTCACCGGATCCCCCCGTTCTCATTGCCGAAGGCAATCTCAACACCAGGTATTGTCAACTCTTACCTTATGTATAGCCCAAGCGTCGAGGGCCGCTGCGTATTCCTGCTAATGTTGTCTTGTTGCCTTTTCATGCTAGCTTCTCCGTCCAAACACCCCCGGTTGCAGATGACTCGACAATAAAGCAGCCACTTCCACCGCACCCACATGCGCCACCGGCACGCAACATGGTAAATCATCGGAACGATCCCTTTTCAGGTCGTTCAACTCTGGATGCAGTTGCACCCCCCCAGCCACCGGTGCCCCATACAGTTTCACAAACAGTAACACCGCTGCAACAACAACAATCTGTAATTACTCATAATTCCACCATCCCCTCAAGGTCGTCCTTTTCAATGGAACAGTTGGTATGTCTCGCATTTATTGTTCCTTGCCATCAGGTTTTCACATTGCAGCTTACATGGACGATGTTTCTATTTTCCGCAGGTCAATACCAGCTCTGTCCCGGTTCCTTGTACAGTTACTGCTCCAGTTTTCACCCTAAATTATGGCCTTCCGTTGCAACATCTCTCAACTATGTCAACTTGTCAACCAAACTTGCAAAACCAAATGGCCTTGAATTCCACGCCCCATCATCAAATCGTGAGTCGTTGACTGTAATGAGGGATTATTAAAACCCGGATTCTTAATTACTCTCTTTTTTTATTGCCTGCAGTTTGACACAACATCAAGCCGCTGTCGTGGACTGCTTCACACCAACTCTTCCCTCAGTAACCCAGCTCAGCTCAATGCACCGCCCCCTAGTCTTCCTCCTGCTCAACCACGCAACTTTATGTGGAATGGTAAGAAATCGTTTTGATTTTTGTTAAAATCTTGCGCTTTCAATCACGACATGCTGTTCTTTTCTTTAGGTTTCCCCGGTCACCAGCAACGATGTGGACACCGCGGAATGAACCATTGCCCCCGCCCGACCCTCCTCTAAACAAGCCTGTCTGCTATCAGCCGCCTTGTCATCCTCAACAACAACAACAACATACCGCGTTGCCAACTTCAAGCTCCTTACCAAATGGCCTTTGTTTTATGCAAACCCCCGTAACCGCGGCCGCCGCACTCCCTGGTCCCGCACTCACCCTCCAACAACAACAGCAGCAGCAGCAGCAGCATCAAGCCATGCTACAGCACCAGCAGGCCTTCCTGTGTGCTGCCTACCCGATGCTGTCCCAACAACAGGCTGCTGCGTTTGCCATGGCCACAGCGGCGAGCCAATACTTCCCTAGCGCGGCCCCCACTGCCTCTCTGGGTCCAGCGCCGCAGCAGCATCACCCCAACGCCTCGCCTGCCGTGAAGCAGACGACGCCCCACGCCTCCCCTGCTCAGACCACTGCCACCGCCACCGCCACCGCCACCTGGGATAGCAGCCTTGGGGGGAGCAGCAAGGGGAGCTGCAGTCGTTCTTTCTACTAGGGTTTGCTGCCGATACCCGCCCCCGCGTTTGTCCCTCTACTTTTCTGTCCAAATTCTGTTTAGGGTGGGAACGGCGGACGAGAAGCAGTTGGAGGCAACACAGTGATATGTTTTCCCACGCCCGCCCAAGCTGTATACTCTTTCTTCCACCACCACCACCACCACCCATACCGATTTTATTAAGAAAAAAAACATTTACATGTACAAAATATTAGTAATTCCGAGGCTTTTCGTCAGGTTGACGGGTGGCAGATTTCTGATGCCACGGGGCCGGCCAACACGTCCACCATTAACACGTCAAAGGAGACAAATGTGCGGATTGTGACAGACATCACTTGTTAATAAACATGTTCAGATCGATTTTCATCTACCCCCCGTTAAGTGCCTTTCAATATTATATGAGCAGGTTATTTTCAACGAACCACGAAAATCGGTACTGCAGAGGAGTTGTTAATGCAAACGTCGAGTGAGGTCTCTTTTCCCCGCGAGGGGGCAAGTGGTCAATCGGAATGACATGCGCGCGCAAGGCTGTGATAAATCTGCCCAAACTGTAACGCCCCACCCCCACCCCCCGTAATAATTTCCGAGCTGCGTTTTACCGGTCATGGCAGCGAGGTTTTTCCGGTGGGAGGATTTGGACCCAAGGAAAGGCAGACCTTTGCTGGGCGTCGGTGTGGAGCACTTATATGAACGGGCACGCACTAGACAGCCCCAACGAGTAGAAAGTACTCCTGGTAGAGAGGATGTGAATACGGACATAAGCATAGAAATAGAAAGACTCATAAGTTCGGATCCAAGAAAACCACCGACTCCTTCCAAAGGGTGACTACTGGGAAAATCGAGGATGTCGCTGAGAGAGTGGTTCCTTAGTAAGAGTGTAACGAAAGATGGCAGCCGTCTATGCAGGCTGGCCGGATGTTGGGTCTCACTTGAAACCCGAGGGGGTCCATAAAGCCGCGTCAAACCACGGTCGTGGCATAGACGGGAACACCCCGGCTTGGCGCGCAATAGGCATATGGCCACGTGATGGTCGCCATTATGCGTCTGTCAAATTAAATGTTTCTGGCAATTTTCCATTGATAATCATCCATGTATACTGAGACTGGTAAACGATGACACGTCGCCGCACAACTCCACTGGAGCTTTTATCATATAGATGATATTATCTGAGGTCAACGGATGAAACAATTTAGTTCTCATGCATAGTCACAACTCATGGTTTTTAATTTGTTCTACAGTTTAAAGGTGACCAGTTTGGTCCTGACGAACCGATAAAGCAACGAAATAAAGCACCCAACGATGGCTGATTTCAGTAAATTATTAGTTCATTGGAATTGTTAAGTGGTTATTCAAGGAATGAAATCGATCTATCTAGCCTAAAAATCATCATACTCTAGTCCTTAAAAAAAGGAATACCAAGCAATGAGAGGTAGCAACTTTCTACCCCTTTGATGCTCTATCTGATCTTCGGGACTGTTTAGAAGGGAGATATTTCCGAGACGGCCTATCAACAAGGCGGAGTATAACTTCTAATGCATGCTCAGCCAACCCCAGAGGTATATTCTGTTTCCTTTGGCGAAAACCTTTTATGACAAAGACCGACGTCGGTGTGTAAATGACGGGTTAATACAATTGCCGTATTGGCCAATGGCTCTAATTTCAACTCACGCAATCAATGCATAAACACTCAAGCAAATGTTTTCTCCTTTACGAATATTTCTATTTACCGACGCTTATAAGACATTATATGGTCGAAACATATTTTAATAGATGCCATGCATGCACCGAAATAGTACGCGAGTGAATTAACCCTGAATACCAATTACACAGCCCCCCCCCGATATTTCGCAGTGCGCGGAAACGATAGTATCAGCTACTGTCGTATCAAAAACCATCCAGTTCATCTGTGATCTTCGCTAAGTCGGTATGAATCGGTTGCCCATTGAGGATTCCCGATCGGCACTAAGTTGTGCTAACCACATCACGCAAGGTGCCAGATAACATCCCCATATAACATATTTTTCCACAATCTCTATTCATCTGGGTTCTGGGAAGGAGTTTCGGTGTTCAACCTTGGTTCTTGTGGGGATAAATAACACAAATACATGAAATTATAGCGAGGCTAATTAGGAAGAAAGCAAATTAAAACCTCGGGGCGTATACAAAGCTTGGCAAACGCGTAGTGGCGGCCATTAAACTGTCCTAGTAAGAACGCTTGGTTATGACTGCCGAGGTGGCGAGTTTTCCTCGCTGTTACCCATTTATTTTAATCTGCTATGGAGCCTAAAGACCCATAAGCTCAATTTCCCGGAGGCCCTTTTATCCATTTGCCGAAGACACTACAAAAAATGATGGCGGAAGCTATTTGCTGCAACCCCCCACCCCATCGGTTGGGGCACAGTTAAGGCTGCTTTTGGTACGAGTGGCCTCAAAAGAGCAATTGCATTAGAATACAAGAATACGCTATCATTTCACCCCACTCAGGTTGGTGGCAGACGCAGACAGGCCTACCTACCCACCCCGGGGTCACTTCGCCGTCTTTTGTGTGGCGTGGAGACTGGTCGGGGATCAGAAGATGGCGCGATGTCATGCCCCGCATGGTTGGGAGGCTTGCCTTGCAGCGCATATCCAGATGTGTCGCCTAACACACCCACCCACACCCACCCATCTCCGCCCCCACCCCCCAGAACCGCAGCGACGTGTGACCAAGGCAGAGGATGGGTGCAACCGCGATGCACGAAAAATATTTGCAGGAATGTATGCGTTGAAAAAGTGGAGCCGAGACGTTCAAGAGAGCATAAGTCAGTAGCGTAGTAATAATAATAATAATAATGGTATTCGCGTTATTAAGGTCACGAGGACCAGAACATTCAGCATTAAATGTTACAACAAACAAAAATGATATAAGAAGTTGCGATTGTACATAGCAGGTGTAAAATAATTGAACAAGAATGAACGAAATAAAAACGAGGTGAATTTGCAAGAAAGGCAAATTAAACCCTTGAAGTGTACAAAGTTTGGCAAACGCGTAATGGCGGCCATTGAAAGGCCTTTTCCATCACGCGCGCCTAACCAACTAGCTAGTCCGAGTACAAGAAGGTGTGGTAGTGTAACGTAAGAGCCTTAAACTCTACAACGGAAACTGAAAGTTGGGATTGTACATAGAGACGCAGGAGGCATGTATTTGTAACCGTTTAAATAATTCAGCCGTTTATGGCGTCCGCTGTCTTCATGTCCCGCCTTTTAAACGAGTTTGATAAATTGGCAAAGAATGTATTTTTTTAGAGAAATGCCGGGAGTTCATAATTGTCGGATGATCTTAAAGATCCAGAATATTAAATAGCACAAGGTGAATTTGCTGGAAAGGCATTTCTATACGGTATGGCGCACGCAATGGCTGTCATAACGCGCGCCAAACGATGTATCTTCTACGGAAGTTAGACGTATTGTCGTTAGTCTTTTGATGAAATTCGCGAATAAATAAGATTGCTTATTATTACTCGAACAATAGTTAGAGCCTGAACAGTGTCGAAAACACTGACGGTGCGCGTAGGCACGGCGTCCGTGTTGAGCACCCGAAATCCCGTGTCAGACTTTCATTTGAAATTCGAAGCAAGGTGCCTTTTCAAATAAGTGTTCTGTGCGTTTCGGGAACTATTGTCGAAAACATCCATTAGACGAGTAATGCACATACGCGGTTCGCGACGGGTGTCTACTGTGCACTAGAGAGGCTCCACAAGAGAGCAGGACAAAAGAAGATGTGACGTAGATCGACTGTAATCAATTGGCACTGCAAGCACATCTTGTCATTGCAATCGGTCTAACGCGGAAACTTTCATTTGGCAAGCAACTTTTAGTATTGGTTCGCAACGCCTTTATCGTCGAACCTTTACCAGCTTCAAATTATTCGGTTCCAACATCCCCCCCGAACTGTGAAGCAAAAAACAAAATACCAATGCGGGTCGATAGCACCAGGAAAGCGTTCCAGCAGTTCGACACACCCCCATTTAGGGCTTCATTACGAGGACTCCACGGTTGCGAAACGCTGCCTCTATGCATCAAAGATACAATAACTTTGGAAGTATGCCACCAATTGTGTCTGTGATGAATCTCTTAAGCGTATTGGGGCGATCCGCTCTCCAATGCCGAAATAAGGCGTGGTTGCCTAGGTAGGGAGACGATGACAACCCTCCTATAACGCCGTCGGCGGCTGTGGTGTCCTCGGGTCGTACGCCGGACACCACAGCGGAGCTTTCCAGTCGCCGTCTTTCACCGTCACCATTCGGAGCGACGGACAACAGCGCAACGGGGGACTGATACCGCGGATGGTAGCACAGAGCAACCAACTGAGCGTTTGGGTCACTTACACGCTCGCTCAATAACGGCCCCCAATGGGTGTGATTTGTTGATGTTACCCTTTTAAGAGGTCAACTACCGCGAAAACCCATAAAAGTCGCCTGGTTCGCTTAGCGGAGTGTAGTGCATTCTACCTGTATCGGATCAAGTTCCAGTATTTGACAGATCGTCATATTCTTCGCACAGGTTTTGACTGAGAGCCCTGGACATATCTTTACGCGTTTACTAAACTGTGTATACTTCGAGGGTTCAATTTACCTTTCTTGTCAATTTACCTCACTGTTATTTCGCGTTAACTTATTGTGAAGCTTCCATCTATAATTGCCACTTTCTGTATCAATTTTGTTTGTTTTAAATTTTAAACCTAAATAAAAAATTGGTGCAGAGCCAATGAGTCTGCAGGCTGTCTACGGTACGATTAGCTGGAACCGAACGGGACCGCAATCTGCTCCGACCAAGCCTCCGCGTGCCGTTCGTGAGCATCCACAATCAAGGGGGCGCTTCATCTCAACCAGGAGATAGCCACGCATAGAAGGCAAGCAAGAAACTGATGGGATTTGAAATTTTGAATAAATTCTCATGTTAATGCTTTTGTGTGGAACTCTTTGACGGTTGAAATCATCAACTACCGACAGAAGCACACGCCTTTGTCATCTTTTAGGGGTAAATAAATGGATTCTAATGGAGTGTGGCCACCACCGTGGTGGTTTAAATTGTGTGGAGTTTGGGAGACATACAATGTCCAAGAAACTTGATAGAATTAAGTATGAAATTTTTGTAACCATTAATCCAGATGTGTGTGTGTGTGTGTTTCATTTTGCATCTTGAAAGGAAGGTAGCAAGGACAGAAGTGTGAGACAGTTGGAATGGAGCGAGGCAAATGATTCCGACAAGAGATGAGCGAAAAATCGGCTATGATGCTTTGGTTATGATGTGAAAAAGAAAATGGTGGGTAATCGAACGGGTAAAGTGGTCTCGTGGTGCTGGCAACACGTGGGAGGAGATACCAACTAATTCGAGAGTAGAGCACGCTAGTAAATCTGTATTGCCCATGGGAACTGTCGGGGTTGATTGGTAAAAGTGGACTAGAGTGGATTTTAAGCACAATACCATGATTGAAATACATTCAAACAGCTGAAAGAAAGCGGACAAGCTGGTGGAGGTCTCAACACAAAACGGTTGTGAAGGGTGACTTAGAACAGCAACAGCGGGCGCAACTTGACCCTTTTATGAGGTCAACTACCGCGCACTCTTCCTGATTTATGATAGTTTTGCACCGTTTTTACTCGGGATGAATCAAATTTTGCTTCGCGGTTTGCGTCACTCGACGACCATCTCTGCGTGGTTATCGGATAATAGACGATGCAGTGATCTTGAACCAAGTGGCTTCGTGTGACGCAACACGTTCGTGTGCATCAATCACACTCTCGCGGTTCTTGAAAATATCGCATTTCCCCGTCATCCGATCCATGTGTGTCTTTGTATGTTTACTTTAAGTCGTTCGGCGAGGAGGCACCAAAGGATTTAGTCGGTGCGTATAATCGCCACAAACTTAGAACCGCTAATCGTCTTACTAAGGTCACAAAAACAAAAGCCTTCAGCAACTGCGGGTTTCGCCTGCCATAATGGCATATTGGAATGCATTCAACTATTGGCAACCGCCCGCATATTCGTTTTGGCGTTAGCAGTGAAGGACTCTGGGGGTGGAGGTCGAAAAACGACCCACTGTTGTATTGATCCTACAAATGCGCGGGGTCATCAGGGCTCCAGGATTAAACCTTTCCGGGACTAACAGACGAAAGTAGCAGCCCAGAGCATCTGAAAAACCGTAGCAATAACATAAAACGCTTCTTTAATAAATGATCTTTGATACCTCCTTTAAGAAGAAGAAGAAGAAGAAGAAGAAGAAGAAGTATCACTGTCAGCGCGTGGAGCAGCGAGAGATCCACACAAAAATGGGTGTCGACACGTTTGCGGTCGACCCAAAAGCGCGCTATGATTTTTTTGAAAACGATCACGTCTGGTTTGAACCTAGTTGGTTAGAAATTTTGCGTGGGTGGCACTCGATTCTTTTTCACAGGGTTAAAGATTGGCTACAAGATGTAGTACTCGCATGATTGTAGTTTCTAGTGCAGACCTTAGCTATTCGGAAAAAGCATTATTTTAAACGACGTTTTTTACACAAATAAGCACGTTTCGGTGACGATCGTCTTCAAGAAAAGCAATGCAGCGCCATTTTCGCGCTTTTATTTTACGAGGACCCCCTCACAAATGACTAGATGATTCGTGACTTGCGAACGCGTGCCAATCGATGGGAATAGACTGCATGATCCCAGGACCCAGGCTCCGCACCAATTTTGACAATAGGCAGCAGACAACGGATGACTCAGTTCGTGGGAAGCCGCGGAGGGGGTCAAGTTGCGCCCGCTGTTGCTGTTCTAAGTCACCCTTCACAACCGTTTTGTGTTGAGACCTCCACCAGCTTGTCCGCTTTCTTTCAGCTGTTTGAATGTATTTCAATCATGGTATTGTGCTTAAAATCCACTCTAGTCCACTTTTACCAATCAACCCCGACAGTTCCCATGGGCAATACAGATTTACTAGCGTGCTCTACTCTCGAATTAGTTGGTATCTCCTCCCACGTGTTGCCAGCACCACGAGACCACTTTACCCGTTCGATTACCCACCATTTTCTTTTTCACATCATAACCAAAGCATCATAGCCGATTTTTCGCTCATCTCTTGTCGGAATCATTTGCCTCGCTCCATTCCAACTGTCTCACACTTCTGTCCTTGCTACCTTCCTTTCAAGATGCAAAATGAAACACACACACACACACATCTGGATTAATGGTTACAAAAATTTCATACTTAATTCTATCAAGTTTCTTGGACATTGTATGTCTCCCAAACTCCACACAATTTAAACCACCACGGTGGTGGCCACACTCCATTAGAATCCATTTATTTACCCCTAAAAGATGACAAAGGCGTGTGCTTCTGTCGGTAGTTGATGATTTCAACCGTCAAAGAGTTCCACACAAAAGCATTAACATGAGAATTTATTCAAAATTTCAAATCCCATCAGTTTCTTGCTTGCCTTCTATGCGTGGCTATCTCCTGGTTGAGATGAAGCGCCCCCTTGATTGTGGATGCTCACGAACGGCACGCGGAGGCTTGGTCGGAGCAGATTGCGGTCCCGTTCGGTTCCAGCTAATCGTACCGTAGACAGCCTGCAGACTCATTGGCTCTGCACCAATTTTTTATTTAGGTTTAAAATTTAAAACAAACAAAATTGATACAGAAAGTGGCAATTATAGATGGAAGCTTCACAATAAGTTAACGCGAAATGACAGTGAGGTAAATTGATAAGAAAGGTAAATTGAACCCTCGAAGTATACACAGTTTAGTAAACGCGTAAAGATATGTTCTGGGCTCGCAGTCAAAACCTGTGCGAAGAATATGACGATCTGTCAAATACTGGAACTTGATCCGATACAGGTAGAATGCACTACACTCCGCTAAGCGAACCAGGCGACTTTTATGGGTTTTCGCGGTAGTTGACCTCTTAAAAGGGTAACATCAACCAATCACACCCATTGGGGGCCGTTATTGAGCGAGCGTGTAAGTGACCCAAACGCTCAGTTGGTTGCTCTGTGCTACCATCCGCGGTATCAGTCCCCCGTTGCGCTGTTGTCCGTCGCTCCGAATGGTGACGGTGAAAGACGGCGACTGGAAAGCTCCGCTGTGGTGTCCGGCGTACGACCCGAGGACACCACAGCAGCCGACGGCGTTATAAGAGGGTTGTCATCGTCTCCGTACCTAGGCAACCACGCCTTATTTCGGCATTGGAGAGCGGATCGCCCCAATACGCTTAAGAGATTCATCACAGACACAATTGGTGGCATACTTCCAAAGTTATTGTATCTTTGATGCATAGAGGCAGCGTTTCGCAATCGCGGGTTGATGTGGGACGGATTTCAGAACGATGATGGTTTTATTCGCCTTTCTTGGAAATTTACCTTTTCGATATTTTGTGAATTCGTGTCAAATAAGTGTGAATCTCGACTGCGGTCGTCAGAAAATTATCTGCCACAAAAAAATTCCCAATAAAGGAAAATGAAAAAACAGAGCAGAAACGATCGAGGTATGAATCGTTTGCAAAAGTGTGTCTCCAGCGTATCTATGTAAAATCGCCATTTCCTGTATCAATTTGTTATGTCGTTAATTTTAATGCAAAACGTTTTGGTCCTCCTTACTTTAATATAGCGATTACCATGATTATTATCATTTCAAAACCGCGGAGTACGTATAAACAATATAAGAAAAGAAAATGAATCATCAAGATCTAGAAATAAAACACCACTATATTCACAAAAACAGTCTCTGTCATCACAACGACCACCCATTGGAGGACCTCTTTGACGCTGCACACACGTTGTGAGTTCTCCAACCCGAGTTATTAACGCGACCAAATTTATTTTGCTATCCGCGTGACATCAGCTCATGTCCGCTTAGGTGGGGTTTTACGCAGATCACAAACCCCCTCTAACTAATTAACATTGTCTTCATAATTCATTAGCAATTATCCTTTTCTTTCTCTTCGATTTGTGACAGGATAATGCGCGCTTTCTATACGAGGCATACGAAATGCCAGCGTTTTCCCCAAGCAATTCGAAAGAGGTGGAAGGCTGGTTGTTGGCCTTTTGCTTTCGATGAACCCAGCATGTATATACCGGAAACGGAGTGTTTTAATGACTGTTCAATTTTAAATTAACGACACACAGCCTTATAACTTACGATATCTGCCGTTACAGAAACTCCCTTGTAGGATTAAGTTTATGACTCAATTATCAATTTGTTTATTCGTGTAACGCTACACTTATTGGTCTACTATTGGTTTCTTCGTGAAAAAGAACCCCCTAACTATTTTTGCGATGAATATCTTTGTTTTGCTTATATGTTTCCACTACTATCACAGTTCATAAAGGCTTCAATCTCGACATTAATGAAGCCACCTCATCCTCTCGTAGGAGTAGATGGCCGCCACAAAGAAGAAGGCAGTAGCGCAATCTCCATATTGGCGAGCGTTCCGACATGACCCTCCGGATAGACAAACATATCCATCAACGCGGCCACACCCGCGGACATCCCTTTCCCAGGTTTGTCACCTTCTGACTACCCCTTTAAGATTACCCTCAACGCCCGTATTGAGCCGGGTTTCATTATCAAATTCCAGACAGATTGTTTTCGAGCGACCACTAACCGACACCACTCCCACAACCCATTCGCCATCCCCAAAGCTCTATACAATCTCCGTTGGGTCACGCTCAGCATTTAGCTGTTTCCATCATATTTCCACTGTGGTTTATTTTTGTTTGTCGAATCCCACCTCGTGGTCAAAAGCCTCTCTGTGAAATCGCAAAACGCTCACTTAATTGTGGCAGCACTGCCCGAAGAAGATTCCGGCACATAATCGTATCGTGCGGCGACTCCAATGCCGTGCTAAGAAGCGCGCTCGAACGCGAAGCGGGCGGACCATTGGGATACGAACCCACCCCGCGAATTTCGCCCCCCTAGGCTCTTGTTTTGTTTCTCTTTCCCTGTCGACCAGAGCCTAGAGGCGGGGGGGGGTGGGGACGGAACCTTTGTTTATTCGTGTCACGCGACACCTCCTGAATTGGTGAGAAGAATGTAAGTTTTGTCTGCCTGGTGTGCCTTCGATTTTGCTGCTTTAAATGACTATTCTATGTACGATGGCTGGGCGTCGTGGTGTGCGCCTGTAATTTAGTAATTTAGAAGCCATCATGCGGAGTTCAACAAGTGGCCACCCCGAGATGATGCAGCTGCCAATTTCACAATTTCGGGTGGCAATGGGGACGCCACTACCTTTAAAATATTCGTCATGGAAACATGTATGAAGCCGGCTCATCTTCAAACAGAACATAGCTGCTCGAAAATAAACCCTCTGAATACGATAAATATACGATTTTTAACGTTTTTATCTTCTTTGTTATCACTAGCATTCTTTGGAAAAGTGGACAGCAAAGAATTGAATTGGTAGTCTCTAGCCACGGAAGTAAATTAACCCGCATCAAATGCACCTCTCAATCGGATACGGCGATCTTTTTCACTGATACTTATCGAATGCGTTTTCCCATTAAAGTGGAATCATCTCGATATGTGCAAGTGTACTTTTTCCCAAATGTACTTTGTCGCTGTCGCCGCTCTCCCAATCCGCATTACTTACCTGCATTCAGTGTTCTTGCCCATTGTACATTTAATTGACCAAGTAGTAAGTTTGTAACACCCACTGCACATCTAATGTTGAGACATTTTTAAATGATAAAACCATTTGTTTGACTTTGTACTATGCGTAGATGCGTGCGCGCCATATCACCTCGCTAAGCCCCGAATTCCATACCTTTGCAAGGCCACCAAATGCACACGAGGGCGTCCACACGGGTGTTTGTGCGCTCAACATGACCTCACTGACCCCGGGGTGTACCAAATAACGCGTTTCCGTATTTTGATTCCAATGGATACTATGAGTGAACAGGGGCAATTTGTTTCGTATTTGACTTGAACATCCCCTCCGCGTTGCCGTACGGGTTCTGTTCTGCTCGTATTGTTTGCCTGTCTTTTATCCCGCTAGTACAATTCGTTTTTGTATAGGGTTCTAAGACTTCAAAATCTTCTACAATTAGGCGGATTTTTCACTAACAGACGCGGTGACATTGCGTCAATTAATCGATAAGTCATGCACGCCACCACAAATTTCGCTAATTACCTCCGCGATTGTTAACAACGTCCAATTGTATTACCGATTTCCGATCATGAGGGTTTGGTGAGCTGGCGCCACGTTTTAAAATTTGATTTAACTACAATACATGCATTAAAGCAGAAAATAAATATGTTTTCTACTTTCCCATAGATGGCAAATAAGCTTTCGGATATTTTTATAAACGTATGTTGCGTATGACCCAGGGTTAATACCAATTGATGAAACCAAGGCCTGCTACGAGACTCTATAACGGTCAAAATGTAATGAAGTCGCTAGAGGTCCGAATGAGCACACTAATTTAATGTCGAGAGTTCGACAAGAAGCAGCGAGGTGTAAATTCGAAGAGAAGTTTAAAACGGGTTCAACTAAAATGTAATGTCCTCGTTATCTTATTCAGGCACACTCAGTTGCTCGCTTCACATAGGTCTACGTTTTCCTATCCATTAACGGATCGGGCAATATGCAGGATCTTTCAAGTTGGCGAATGGTTTTAAAATTTAAAGTAAAACCCATTTATAATTGAAAATAATAATCTGTTTATTAATATCCCTATTAAAAAGGTATACTATTTATGAATTATAAATGACATGTTGTAAATTTCTCCGATCCGACGCATAACTATGTCAATTCTTTTCATGAGAACAACCGGATGGTTTTAATGAAAAAATCGGATCGTTACCATTTTAATTGGTAATCAAACGAACAAAATTACAATATTTAGGCATAGGAAGACCCATTGAAATATGTTGAGAAACCTTTAAATGCCTCCTGTCTTATTTTATGCCATTCGGTCAATGAGTCCAAATTATACGACATTTTATCGATGATGTCACAACATATAGAAATGCGCAAGCCTGCACGCGGTGGGTATTTATTATCTATCATTTATTATTCCGAAATTGTAAACCGATGATGATTCTATTCAAATTGGTATTTAATTTGAATTTTAAAAAATCTAGAACTCGAAACATCCTGTTAATATCATTTCGACTCGTCACTCGTATCAGCAGCTCCAATTTTTTGGCCTTGAATCGGTGGAAAGGGCGCCTGTGGGCGTATGCGCTTATGGGTGATATCTCCGACAGAGTAAACTCTGGGATCATCCAACCTTTTATTTTCATTTTCCACAGATGCATTATGTACACTGTGGTTGACAGGACTCAGGTGAATTCCTATTGAATGTGTAGTGACCTGATTGGTCCCTTTTGTTTTACCGAACACGAACCGAATTCGACCCACGAACGCACCATCCCCGACTTAACGTCATGCCTTTGTATGATTGAATCAGAGTGGTGAGAAATCGGCTTCTATCGCGGTGGGGACATCTACGCAGAAGGCGTCTTCACGTACGATCAAGAGTGTTACTTCACCTGGCTTTCGTGTCCATCGATGCGATTCGTATGCGTCGTAGCATGGTTGGCATTAGAATTGACACAAAGCGGTCAGGAGAGTACGTAATTGTTTGAAAAAACCTTTTGTTGCTTGCTTTCGTGTCTATCGATGCGAGTCATATGCGTCGTAGCATGGTCGGCATGAGGATTGACATAAAGCGGTCGAAGAAGTAGGTAACGCACATCCTGTTTCGGTCGAATATGGGTGATAAAAATAGATTTTAGTGAAAACGTCGTCTTTGTGGTGGCCTGTAATTTTCGCAGCACGAGATGAGTAGAAATGGAAGAAAATGTTCGAAAATGACGTTGATCATAGTAGATCTGACGGTGGATCAGAAGATTCCAGGTTCGGATCCTGGCATGCTCGCCAATTTCGTGATTCGCAGTTCGACGATAACTTAACCCACTTAACCTTTTTACGACATACGCGTCTAAAAAGGGTAATATATGAGAACGCAAACCGAGGTATAATCAAGAAAGGTTTCTTGATTCAATCATACAAAGGCATGACGTTAAGTCGGGGATGGTGCGTTCGTGGGTCGAATTCGGTTCGTGTTCGGTAAAACAAAAGGGACCAATCAGGTCACTACAAATGTACTTTACCGTACATTCAAGAGATTTAACCACAATATATTCCGAAACTATCGTGCTTATCTGTTAAAGGGATGAATGCAAGCTCCGGTACTTGACCGGTCGGTTATATTCACTGTCATTAATTTATGTACGGCTAGTACATACAGTGTTACATAAAGTGTGTCGGCATCAAACACTGTTATCTAGATCATCAATGCGATATTCCCTTGATTACAGTTTGTTGTATACATCAATTTTGCCAGCTAATCCCTTCATTTCCAAATAGTGTACACCCTTGGTTGAATTTCATGAAGACCTATGATTTTGTCTGGTGTACTATACACGACATGCCGCTTCTCCGACGGTTGACTTACATCGTTTCTTAAACGATCCCAGTTTAAACTCAAAAGAATCAAGCCTCTGGCCCACCACTTCCTTGCAATTAAAGAATCCATGCAAAACAATTTGGCACATTTCTGGGGAATTACTATTTCATGTTTTTGATTATTTTTCCTATTCTGCTCTTCACAAAGTGCCTCAAGAACAGAAGCTGTTATCACCTGTTCGCACCTCATTAACTCAATTTTTTGTCGAAAGGCAATAAGGGGCCCCACATCTTCAATTTTCTCCTCCAGATCCACTACTTTCTTTGAAATTGAGCAATATATTTCCAATAGATTGTTTCAATTTCGTATAACCTCTCATACGACTAATACACACAATGCAATAACACAATTAAAGGTAAGAAACGTTAATACATTTGGAAATTACTCACAAGATTGCGAAAACCATAGCATTTTAAAGGTTTAACCTAAATAAAAAACACTTACGACGTTCACACTGTTTTGTGTCGATAGACGCTGTTAGTGTGATTGGAAGAAGCGCGTGATCATGGATATTTTACAAAATAATCTAACCGACGAGTCTCTTGCACTCGTTACAAACTCCGAATTCTCTAAAAACTCTAAAAAGGCACTTTTCACACAGAACGTTAGCCTTTCTTTCGTCGGGAAACTCGTATTACCGAAAATTACGATTCGTACAGAATTACCACATCGACCAACTGGTATTGATGTCTGTGTAATAGTTAAAGATCTGAAGAAGACAGATTACGATGCTAGCAATAGTATGTGGAAATTAAAGTGGCAACAGGATACATCGTCGTCGCCAGATCTATCAATCCCAAAAGTTGTATTCCTACCCATCAGCGAACTGAAGCTCGCCTACCAGTCCTTCGAAGCCCGACGGAAGCTAGCGGCAACTTTTGACGTTTTCTTGGCTGATAAAAGAATAGTTCACCATCTTCCGACAAACCTGGGCAAAGCATTTTACAAAAGTGCCGACAAAGTGCCTATTCCCGTGGCGATCGAAGGCAAAAATCTGGTTGATGCCGTTAATAACGGATTAAAGACATGTCTTGTGCTTCTAAAAGAAACCGGAACAACCCAGTCAGTCAATATTGGTAATGTTGATATGCCAAGAAAGGAAATTCGTGAAAATATCGTTACTGTTGTAAGTGCTAAACATGAAATGTTGATGTAAATTTATCTATTGATTCAAATACGCTCTTATTTTTAGGCGCATGCTGTTATGGAAAAATGGCCCGGAGGTATTACAAATTTACGTTCGATTTATATTCGTGGTGTTGGCCCCAGTGTGCCTCTTTATTACGACAATGAAGACCCCAATGTTGAGATGGCGAAAGAAAATGTCGCTCTGATAAAGGGGAAGAAATGTGACATCGAAGTACCGGAATCGTCGGAAACTGACAAAAATGTGAGCGCTAACTTCATAGCCACTCAGGTGAAGAGGTCAAAATCCAAACTTCCCATCTCCGTGCTTCTGGAGGTTGCAAAGTCACTTCCTTTGTCTGAGTACCAAGTAGCAGCCGTATTCTCCAAAAGGTCCAAAGTCTCCGCCAGGAAGTCGATAGCCAAAAAATCATCAAGACAACTTAGATCAAAGGGGAAACAGAAGGGTAAAAAATAAAATGCATTTGCTATGATTTTGTTTTATCACTAATGATGGTAACATGCTGGCATTACTGACAACTCTACTTCTTGAACCTCTTTGAAATATGAGCCTAAGGTTACAGGATCGTGTTACTTAATATTCTTCAAATCGTTGCGTTTATAGTTGATAACCAAGGGCGTCTTCTCACCTGGATACTAAGGTTAATGTTTTGCGGTTTGTAGAGAGGCACGTCCCACATAATCAATCGGGGTTAGACTCGCAAGGCGATTTATATTGGCCCAAAGAAACGCAGCAATGCCTTACTAGAGGATTTGCAGAATCCATAGGGCAACGGGATCGAACGGAGGTTGCCCTAAATTTGACATTTTCGCATGTTGCTCTAGCTTTATTTTTGAGAAACATTGGCTATTTAAGTGAACAAACTAAAATGAACCGACTTCATGGAGTTCACCGTTAGCACAGCATTGTCTGCGAAACGAGGAAGTTTTAACCATGCCCGTGTAAGCTGCGCTGTCGAGGGAAGACCTGACGCAAGGAGTAATGAAATTAATCCCGACATCGAGTCTGGTGCACTTCAATTAATCAATGCCCGCTACACTAATTTACTATCTAAACGTGTAGACATGGTCGCCTTTGAGTGTATCCTTTCAAAAGACAAATTTTTAACGAAAAATTATTTAAATTCTTCCGGACACGCCGTGAAATATTTACAAATACGAATTCAGAACGGTCACTGCATTGGACCACGCTGATGCGGCATCATTCCACCGGGAGGCATTGGTGGCATCCCGCCTGGCCTTGGTGGGCCCCATGCACCAGGTGGTGCCATCGGATGTCCCGGTGGAAATCCTACACCTGGCATCATTCCTTGTGGTGGGCACATGGGTCGCATTGCAAGAGAAGGCGCCTGCATCACTGGAGGAAGCTGAGGCGGAAATGCGCCTAATGAAGGCATGCCCGGCATACCCGGTGGGGGGATACCCATTGCCCCACCAAACATAGGAGGAGGCACTTTTCCCTGCTTATATGCTTCAGCTAAAGAAATGTGATAGCAAACACTGATAAAAACTTACACGCATGGTCAACAAGCTTTTGAACCTGTTCTTCAAGCCACTTTTGATAATACTCACGAACGCTGTTTTTGTGAGTCCGACCAGTACAATGTGTTTTTCGAACGGACGGGGAATCGTGCGTCAAGAACTTATCACAGTAATCACAATAATATCTACAAAAATTAAAAAAACATCGTTACAATATAACTTGGAGAAGGCATAATCCGGGGGAAAAAAAACAAGTACTACTTCGGCATTTTATCGAAAAACTGATTGCCCTACACCTTGACTGATTCAGTTAAACAATAATCAGCATAGTAGGTTATTGTCATAGTACAAATGGTACTGAACCCAAATGAGTCGCACTTTTATGTTAATCTAGACAACATACTTTTCTTAGTTTCTTTTATAAAAGAATTGCGCGTTTCCTACGATCACATTTTAATTGCTGGAATCGAGCATTTGACAAATGATAGATATATTCGGGAATTTATTGGCATTTCTTACCTACTTCAAGAGACGCTAAAATCATTATGTGCTGACAAAAAAATTCTGAATTGTTTATGAGTTTCTTAAAGTTATTTACAAGAGTAAATATCTGAAATGGGAAAGAACACGCACAAATTGACAAAGCTTCCCTATGCTCAAGTATTCATTTTAGTTGCATCAAATTTTAATGGATGTTTCCATGGCATTTTCTTTTAAAATAAATCACAAGATGCAAGGGAATATGCTATTTACCCAAGTAATGGGTTTATCTTTTGTAAAATAATGCTATTCCTATATCTCTGTATCTCCTCCTCGTTATTTCACACTCTTTATTTATTTTATCCGTGTATTCCACGTGTGTTGACCGGCAAGCGAACCAATTTCTCACGCCACGGTTGGTTGCTGTTTATCAATCATAATCCATCGATTACCTTACCAATTATCACAAAGTTCCCGTTGGAACCCGTTTCCCATAGTTTAGGTTTTACAGTTGATTTAGCGTCTAGGATAAAGACTTTGTGTTGTCTTCTGGAAACATGGCAAAGACTCCAACTGATGTCGCTGCAGACATTTGGGTGCAGTCTTCGGTCCTAAAACATCGCCATGGATTCCTTCAACTAACTGTTGGGAAACTGCTTCGATTCCCTAAGAGAAATCTCTATTTGGACAACCGCACACGCCACCAGACGTTCCACACACATTATGGACAGGCCGTTATTGTTAGTTGATCCCTTTAAAGTACAGGCGTTACTCATACAGCAAACATAATTCATCCATAGCTTTTTATAACACGCAAGCCGTACACCGTACGCTACCATCTATAATTCCATTGGCATACCTAAGCCAACTCCCATGCATAAATACTCGTCTCCAAGACACAGTCTTCCGCTAGTTGGGGGGAAACGGTAACGGTTACCTACAACTTAGCATGATCCGGAGTTTATCCATAGATTTGGAATCTGGGTGGCGGAAATCGCATGCATAATTTGGACTTAAAATAAACTTCGTTTCATGGGTGACCCAAGTGTTAGTTTAGAGTATGCAGCGGCCGCTTGCCCTTCTTCATGTGGCACTTGGGACGCCCCGAAAAATGATGGCCTATTATCCAGCATGCATACAGGGACTCCAGCGCAGTCAACAGGGTAGAACCTGTATCTTCCACTGAATTAAAGTCACAGCATTGTGTCGGCCGAAATTCATGACTGTATCGTAAACAGCGCGAGGTGACTTGTTGTATGTCATAATAACAATGATATTCGCTTTATTAAGGCTATAATGGCAAACTCGTTCAGCAAAAACATTTTCAATAAACAAAATAAGTTAACGATACAGCAGGGTAAATTAGCAAGAAAGGCAAATTAAACCCTTGAAGCATACAAATTTGGTAAACTAGTAGAGACAGTTATCGAAAGGACCGATCCATAACGGAGGCACAAAAAATGCCCTGCTACCACCGTAATGCCTTCTATGCCAATGAAAACAATTAGGTATGAAGCTCTTTGAGAAAGTGCGTCTACGTTATCTCAAAATTCGGTCAATTTTCATCCAGTGCTTTCTTAACCTCTGATCCAACACTTAAGCTACAAAGAGTCTTATGCCTGGTAGCCGGTCATTTTTTATCCCCAAAACACTTCTCTTCCCATAGGCCATCAACAGTCCTTCAGCCGAACAATTGTATCGCTAATCAAAGACGTGAATATAAATATTTTAGGATACACTTCCACTTATTCAACAAGTTAGAAATATAAAGCAATTTGCCATTCAATTACGTAACCGAAGGACCCATTTAACACGCTTAATAGATTAAATAACACTATTTTTGTTTACGAATAATAAGAATACGTAATAATGTGCCTGCACAATAGATTCAAATATATTGAATAAAATAATAAGCAAAAAGGTTTGTTTTGTGGATAAAACGAAGAGCGTCACAATAGCTACTGCCGATTCCTTCACGCCATACCAAACAATTTTGATATTCTAAGCGGTCAGCTGAAGTCTTTGAAGCACTATTATTATTATTATTATTATTATTATTATTATTATTATTAATATTTCAGTCCTGATCTGATATTCCATTAAACGACTCCCTTCGCGAAAAACTCGTATGGTCATCATTTCATCATATTTGCACACAAAATATTCGATATAGATATAGTCTTACAATATAAAGTGTCCTATGTTTTATGTATTTTAAAAACACCACGGTGTTTTGCCCTAATAATCAAGATTTATCAAGTATTGGTACGGAGCCACTTTAATCATCGCACCCCGAGCACCTCGTTTCAAAAATGGACGGAGATAAGGCAGCTCGAACTGAAGTTGAAAAAATCCCAGTTAACGAAATGACATCAAAAGACTATTATTTTGATTCCTATGCTCATTTTGGTATCCATGAGGTATAGCATAGTTTGTTTAAAACATTTTTCCAGGAAATGCTAAAAGATGAAACAAGGACCGTTACATACCGCAACGCTCTTCTGCACAACAAGCATCTTATCAAAGATAAAATTGTTCTCGACGTTGGCTGCGGCACCGGCATACTGTGTTTGTTTGCTGCCAAAGCAGGCGCTAAGCACGTGATTGGGGTAAGTGTTTGGCACTCGTAGTTAACTTTATTAGATTGAATGCTCCAATATTATCGAGCATGCACGGGAGGTTATTAAGACGAACGGGATGGCGGATAGTAAGTTTAGTATTCTTTCTGGCGTTTTGGGTGTCAACGAAACTCTAACTAGCACTCTATTGTAGAAATCACCCTAATCAAGGGCAAAGTTGAGGAGGTTTCTCTTCCCGATGGTATCGAAAAGGTTGATATAATTATAAGCGAATGGATGGGATACTGTCTTTTTTATGAATCCATGCTAAACACGGTGCTTCATGCTCGCGATCGGTGGCTGGTACGTCAATTTATTATGACCAAAAAGTATGCAGATGCGGTATTTATTGTCATCCTCTGTTGGTTATAGGCTCCTAACGGTCTCATTATGCCAGATCACGCAACGCTATATGTATGCGCAATTGAGGATAGGCAATACAAAGACGAGAAAATAAATTGTGGGTCATTTTGTTTTACTAAAATTTGCTTTGTCCGATGCCACAGGCGTACGTTAATGTTTGTTATTTATCTTCAATTAGGGTGGGATAACGTTTACGGTTTCGACATGAGCTGTATCCGCAAGGTTGCACTTACCGAACCCCTTGTTGATATAGTGGATCCAAACCAGGTTGTCTCCAATTGCTGCATGGTGAAAGATGTTGATATGTACACCATCACCGTGGACGACCTTACCTTCTCAGCGCCTTTTAAGCTGACATGTAAACGCAATGATTATGTACAGGCTCTTGTTACGTTCTTCAACATTGACTTCACATGCTGTCACAAATACATTGGTTTCTCGACTGGACCCGATGAGCGCCGATACACCCACTGGAAGCAGACCGTCTTTTATCTAGATTCAGGGGTTGGCGATGAGTGTCTGACTGTGAAAAAGGGAGAGGACATTCGCGGCGTCCTGTCTCTCGCACCAAATAGTCGAAATAATGTGAGTTTTCAAAGTTTATTTAAAGTCCCCTATTGTTTGTTCCTTCCGATTGTCGAACAATAACATAGAATCTACTTACATCCATTGTTTGCTAAGTCGATTATATCAGGAATTATTATTATTTCCAGAACACGGCAGCAGTGCCAGTTGTTAGGCTTGCCATTGTTCTATCAGGCCGTTAAAAGTTGACACAGGAATCGAACATTTGACAAATTAGCTAATGTGTTCACTCTTGTGTCGCCATTTTGTATTCCCTCTGAGCTCTAAAGTTAATTGTACCGATTGATTATGTTGTCTTTTTCACAGCGGGACCTTGACATCTCCATCCAGTTGAATTTCGACGGGGAATTGTCTTCGGTGGATAAGAAATTCAACTATCGGATGCGTTAGCGCGTCGTTGACTGCCCACCGTCTCTTCTTATTCTAAACACCATGGAGATATCATACTTGAAGCTCCCCCGACAACCGCCCCCACTCCAACCATTTTATACTCATTTAAGAAGAGAAAGTTGCATATAAAGTCTGCGTGCATTTACATCCACCCTCCATTCCAATAACAACTTCCACTGCTACTCAAACTCGAGTTGTCTACCTCCCTCACCCCAAAACCCTTTGACCCCGCCCGATGCATCTGAGAGAAAATCGTGGGTATTAAAAACAAATTCTATCAAAGTGGAGTCGTTTTTATGAGTTGAGTGGCGCTGGTCAGTTAACTGTAACCAGCATATTTTGTCCCAGTGAAGTCTGTTCCTACGGGTTTGCGTCGAAAAGCGTTGTTAATCAGCCGGATGTCTTCGTGTCGACCGGTGCTAATCGTAGCGTGGTCGGCGATCGGGTTGACACATCTCCCGCGAATTTACCATTAACACCGTTATTGGGTATTGGTAAAATTATCAACTGCGACTTCCATAAATGAAAAATTGTAACTTGCCGGGCCAGTCGTTATCGCGAAATTAGACCTATCTGTAGTCTTGCTCATAGGAAACTCCATTTTAATGTTGTGACCCATAACCGTCTCCCTACCAAACTGTTCGCCGAAATCGTAATCGTCTCCAATCCAGGGGTTTTTTTCCCCGGTAAATTAGATAATAGTCACGCTGACTAAAACCTTAAGCATAATTATTATTGTCATAGACGTAAACAGTCTTTTAGTTCCTGATTCACCTGTTCGGGTGAAATTAAAAATAAGGAATGACCCAATCGCGATTTGCCACAGTTCTAGCAGGTTGGAGAGATTTACATTCTGACACACTTGAAGAGAGGGAACACATCACCTGGATTAGCTTAAAGTATTTTTTGAAGATGGCCCCATACTACTGTGACGGCCTTCTCATCGGTGTCTTCTAAAACATGGTCCAGTTTGGGCGGCATATTTATTCAACAGGCGAGAGAAGGAGTCCAGCATAGGTAGAGAGGATACAGTGATCGTAGCAACGAAGTATAACAAATGGAGAGCATGGGCCGGTAAGCAGTTTCAGAAACGCGGAGTTGGTTCTGGGATTTCTGGAAGAACTCGTGTGGTCATCATTTCATCAAATTTGCCCACAAAATATTCGATATAGACACGCTGTGGGGTGTAACGTCGTGGGCGGAAACCGGTACGTCGAAATGTGCCCGCCTCTCATATAAGGTAAATGTAGCACAGTAAACAAGGGGTGTTACATTACCCCCCCTCCAGGGGGAGCACTGTCCTCAGTGCTCGTGGTAGTGATCGACCGGGGGAAGGTCGGATTCCGGCAAGGATGGGAAAGCGTCGGTATCCGCTGTAGCAAGTTTTCCTCTGAAAGGGGTTATTATGGTGGACAGTCACAAGGGGGGCGTGGGGATGCTCGGATGACATAAAGGTTGGGTTGTAGGACCCGTTCAATGCGGTAAGGTTCTGTACTCCAAGGGGGGTGAAACCTTTTAGGGACCCCGGGTGGGGGTACCGGCCGGTGTTTGCGTACCAAATCCCCGATTTGATAGGTCGTGGGTCGGCAGCTGCGGTCATAGTAGGTCTTCTGACGATCATATGCCCGTTCGAGGTGTAAACGAGCCAAGTTGTGGATGTTGCGGAGGTCTTCCTGTAGTTTAAGGATGGCGTCCGGTTGCTTATACTGGGGGGGGGCGGGAGCCATGTTAAACATACCGGCTGGGATTCTCATTTCGCGACCTGTAACCATTTTAAAGGGGGAGAATCCGGTGGACTAATGGATGGTGGAGCGGTATGCAAGGAGGCTGCGACCTAGGTGACAGTCCCAATCGTGGGGGTGATTGCTACGGACGAAACTCTTGAGAAAGTCGAGGAGTGTCCTATTGGTCCTTTCCACGTGGCCGTTGCCTTGGGGATGGTGGGTTTCTTGCTGAAAACTGCGCTCTCGAAGTTTGATCCTTGGTCGCTGTGGATACTGTCAGGGACACTGTGTTAAAGTAGTCGACTATAACTAATTACATGGGTTCACAGCGCAGAGAGCTCTGTGACCAAATACAGTCGCGATGTTTGGCGCGCGTTTTGGATAGGGCCTTTCAATGGCCGCCATTTCCCGTTTGCCAAACTTTATTTACTTCCTTGGTTAAATTGGCGTTTCTTGCCAATTTACTTCTTTTATTCTTAACTTATTCTGCATTTTCTACGAATAATCGTCATTTCCTGTGACATTTTTGTTTATTGTAAATTTAATTGCTGAACATTTTGATCTTCGTGACCTTAATAAAGCGAATATTATTATTATTATTATTAACTAGGATGTACCTGTTGCCGCGTTCTGTCAGAGGAAGAGGACCGACGATGTCGATACCGATGCGTTCTCCATTGGATCCGACAGGCATTGGTTGGAGCGGAATGATGGGGTTGGCATTTGGGCCCTTGAAACTGGCACACGGGGTACACGTTCTGCAGAACGGTTCACGGCGTCTCGGATATTTGGCCACCAGTAGGGATGAGTAATTGCGTTTTCCATCTTTCGTTCTCCTGGATGGCCGAGTTGCTCGTGGACGTCAAAGATCACTTGGTTGACTACGGCGCCGGGGACAACTACGCGTTCAGGTTGGGAGCGATCTCTTTGGAAAATGAGAACATCGTTCTGAATCGACTGGCGGGGCCATTCGTGCCAGAGGCGTTTTGTGGAGGGGCATGCGAGGCTCATCTCGGTTGATGAAGATTTCCGGCTGTTCCGTAGGACGCGGTCATAGATGATAGCGGGGTCGCTGCTCTGGGTTGATGACCATTGGTACCACGTAGGTTCGCTTAAAAACACCGCGCAGACGGCGTCGGGCGTGTCAGGTATACGTGAGAGTGCGTCCGCGTTTGCATGTGTATTGCCGGATCGGTACTGGATTTCAGAATCAAATTGCTGGAGCTCCTCGTACCATCGGGCTACGGATCTGTCGGAGTCCTTCATTGTTGTCAGCCATGTGAGTGCGCGATGGTCGGTCCTGAATGCATTCTTGGACTCTTTTTCCGTCAGTTTGTGCAGGGGGGCGACGATCTTCGCGTACCATTTTATGAAATTCCTATAGTAGTTGGTTAGGCTAAGGAAACTTCTAACGCCCGTTTGGCTCTGGGGACGTGGCCAGTTCTTGACGTCTTCAACGCGATCGCTTGTAATCTCCAGTCCTTTTTCTGAGATAACATGTCCAAGGTATTTGACGGGTTTCTGTAGGAAGCAGCACGTTTAGGGGGCTCGGGGCAAGGCCCGCCTCCTGGAACCGAGCCAGAACGGCGTCTAGGTTGCGATTGTGTTCGACCGGATACAATAGCGTCGTCCAGGTATATAAAACACTATTTGGGATACAGACCTTGTAGCACGGTTTGCATCAGGCGTTGGAAGGTGGCTGCAGCGTTGCACAAACCAAAAGGCATGGTATCGAACTTGAATAGTCCGCTGGGGAGGATGAATGCGGTCTTCTCTCGATCCGTGGGGGCGACCTCGACCTGCGAGAACCCGATTTAAGGTAAATCGCGGAGAACCAGCGGGCGTGACCCAGCGCATCTAGATTGTCGCCAATACGTGGCAGGGGGAACGCGTCTTTTTTTGTGACGGTGTTGAGTCGACGGTAGTCAATGCACAGGCGTATGGCACCATCTTTCTTGGGGACTAACGTGACTTCGAAGGGCGAATAACTCTGTCTCGGAACATCTCGTCTAACATCTTGGCGACTTGGTCCTGTAGCGGGGGAGGGATACGTCGTGGTGGCTGCTAGATGGGTCTTGTGTCCCCTGTTTCTATTTTGTGGCGAATAATGGACGGTCTAACTAACCGGGTGTCGTCCCAGATTGATTAGGGATGTCCTATTTGCCGGTGAAACATCGGAAGACCTCTCTTGTAGATCGGTGACGGGGGGCTTATCGCGGCATAAACCTGTCTTCAAAGGGGTTCGTTAGCGTTGGACTACGCGTTAA
This sequence comes from Proteocephalus fallax, assembly GCA_028672205.1. Classification (NCBI taxonomy): domain Eukaryota; kingdom Metazoa; phylum Platyhelminthes; class Cestoda; order Proteocephalidea; family Proteocephalidae; genus Proteocephalus; species Proteocephalus fallax. The sequence goes on along the minus strand of JAPUBX010003981.1, from coordinate 3,232,832 downwards.
GGTAGCCGATTGCGTATGTATTAAGGTAGATTGCCTTGTTATACCCGTCTATGACTAGCCCGTGTTTGAGTATAAACTACATTCCTAGGATAAGGTCACAACCGAGTTTGGGGCAGCTTGCACAGTGTGAAGTGAGGTGCAGACTTCCCAAAACTCCGGCCGGTTCGTAAATACCGTTTACGGTCGGAGGCTGTGTCTCTGCAGAAAGTATGGAGGGTTTGTGGTTGTAAAACGGGACGTTCGCCCTTTTGTTTCGGCGTAAGGCGAATAGGTGAGTACAGAGCATGTAGCACCCGAATCAATAAGAGCCGTCATGGGATACCCCTCGACTGTGCAGGGTACTCTAGCCGCTTCCGTGGAGACAGGCATAAAATTTGTCTTAGCAATTACTGGGCGTGTAGTAACGGAGAAGGTGGAATGCTTACCAGCCTGATTGTGGCCACAGGTTCTGGCGTTTTGCCGAAACGGAGGCAATAATGGCAGTCTGGGTGTTGAATGGGTGGTCTGTTGGGTGTCGTGGTTGACTTAGCTGGGATCTCAGAAAGAATTGTGAATCCGACACCGGTTTTCGGAAAGCCCGGCGGAGCTTTGTGCGCAGCTATTCTACATCGTCAGCGGGTGAGCAACCAGCGTCTTCTGCTTTTATGAAAGCGCTGGGACCAAGGAGACGTAGAATTGTCTCGCTCCTCTGATCTTCTGAGACACGAAAGAGAAATAATTTCCCAGTGGTCGATGTTTTGGTCGGGTGAGTAAACGTTTGGGATGGGTTCAGTATGTCTGACACCAATTTGACGGCCTTCTCATCTGTGTCTTCTAAAACATGGTCCCGTTTAGGCGGCATATTCAACAGGCGAGAGAAGGAGTCGGTTATGTTGAAAAATGTATGTGCGAGTATATATAGAGAGGATACGGTTATCGTAGCAAAAAAGTATGACAAATAGAGGGCATGGACCGGTAAGCAGTTTCAGAAAGGTGAAGGAGAACGTGGAGTTGGTTCTGGGATTTCTGGAAGAAGATCCACAACTTGCACACTGTGTGGTGTGTAACATCGTGGGCGGAAACCGGTACGTCGAAATGTGCCTGCCTCTTCCATGAGGTAAAGGTAGCACAGTAAAACAGGGGTGTTATACCACGATTCACGGGCAACAAGGCGTTGATTTATGCGATCGCCTCCCTATTGTCTCGCTTCAGTGAATTCGATAAGACGTGAGTGCCCATGAAAACACAATTAACGCCTGTCATTTGGCTATAGAGTGAGAACGTGGGCACGTTATTCAAGAATAAAAACTACAGGACGGTTAGTTTTTTTATGATGGTATAATTTGTGGAATACCCCCTAGACTATTTAGTTAACATTGTGTTTAGAACGCGCGACCCTCATTGATCATATATTTCAATTTTATTACATATAATAGTGTACGATCGATATTTCATATTTCAAATATACGGTTTCTTGTCTCTTTGAGATGTATAATAATTCATTTAATCGTTATTTACATTATTATCACACGAATCGTGATTGGTTTGAAAGCCTTCCCGCACTGTACAAAAGAGTCCCTGTGGTCTAAATCTAGTATCCAGAATGGTTGAGATTGAGTCCAAACTCCTCCAACAGTCTCCTCCAGATGACGAAAAAGAGGAACTCCGAGACATGGGGTTTATTGACATTTTGGGAGACGGATCAGTAACTAAACGCGTACGTGTTTAATTCCTTAGACAAACAAATATCGCTTTTATTAATGTTCATACATCCATTGATCGTGCTTTTCCCCAAATATTTTTACAAATATGCATTTTTATCTGATGACGAACAAATTATTTACCATTTTAGATAATTAAACCCGGCTTGGGACAGGACAGTCGTCCAAGCCATGGGGATTCCGCTGTCATAAGTTACAAGGGTTGGCTCGAAGATGGCACACTTGTGGAGGAGGCAAATAATTCTGATATAGTTATTGGTGACGGTGAATTTATTCATGGTATGGTTGGTCGTACCTTTTTTATATTCATATTACAGCCTTTGATTTGGGTCTTCTTAATGCGGAAATGAAGGAGGAATTCGAACTTAAAACCACGCCTCGTTTCGGTTATGGTGACTTAGGAAAGTATGTTCTGTCTGCAAAATAGGCAACTTACCTTTTGCGCTTCCCAAAGCTAAATTATCTCATTATAGGGAACCGGAAATACCAGGGAAAGCCAACCTCGTTTACCACGTAACATTAGAAAATTGCAGTGACCCACCGTGTTACGAAAAGATGCCTATCGAACAACGGTTTGAGATTTCTGACAGGAAGCGCGAGCGCGGTAACTTTTACTTTCGGTGGGCGTTTTTAGTCAAGCCAAATTTTCATAGTGCATTGCCTTGAATTTATCGGAAATTTTTAATTTTCAACAAGGCGAAATGAATTTCAGTACGCTCTGAACTGTTACACCAAGGCAGCGGAAATCCTTCTAAAGCGGCTGACGAATTTATCCGCGCCTGGGGGTGAATCAAAGGCACCTAATGAATTCCCTCCGTGTTCGACTGCACAACTACTCGACTTAGAGATAAAACTGAAGAACAATATTGCCGCTACCCAATTAAAAGTATGTCCAGCCAACCCTTTTAACTGCTAGTCCACTGCCATTCACTTGAGTCCTCATGGTGATAAAAAACGAATGTTTAGTGTTCCGAGTACATCTTTCACAAAAGTTCTACCGGTCGTCATGTTGTGTTTCTGCTGGACTGCTTTAATAATAATAAAATCTTGCATTTATATATATTTAGTTGGAAGCCTTTTCTACTGCAGTTAAGACGTGTGATTCTGTTCTACATCTGGATCCCACTAACCGCAAGGCTCTTTTCAGGAAAGCCCATGTAAGTTAGCATTCTTAGTAAAATTCAGCATGGATATACGTAACCTGGTCCTCTTGTTATAATCCTTACATCATGAGACCATGCTCTGCCAGTTGTTAGTGTTCATCAAATAGTAAGATTATTCAGTAGTCTTTACAACATGATGATACCATGATTGTCTTCCCACTGGCAGTATTACGCATACAATTTAGAATACGATAAGCCCACATTCATTTAATGCGTTCGTGTTAACATGTCTGCATGATTTGCGAAAAACTGGCCGTCATTAATTCTCCCCGCATTCGTATACTGTACGGCGTTTAATTTTAAAAATCACCGATGTATAGCAATATACGACAGTACGCATTCTATTTGTATCCTCTTTTAATCCTTTTTTACTTTCGTTACAACGTTGTGGTAAGGCATTCCTCGGTTCGGATGACCTGCCTGAGGCAATCGCGGTCTTCGAGGAGGCCCTGCGCCTCGACCCGGACTCGGCGCGACTCAAATCCGAACTGCAAAAGGCCCGAGCGAACTTGAAGCGCCAGAGGGGACAACAAGCCAGGGCCCTGTCGAGAGCCTTCAAGCTAAAGGGCAGCAATATGACTGCCGCTGCGGTCAAAACACATAGCAGTATCAACACCATTGGGTGGCGACTTCGGAGTATTGTGAGTTATGCAGTCTTGTTCCTTAACTGCTATTCCGAAGGTAATTACGGTTCTCGCAGAGCCTTTCTGACCGACATGTTGATTTATCTTTCAGTGGTCCAGTTACAAGCTGGCTATCTCTGCTGTTGCAATTGCTGGTCTCTCGGTCACCATAGGAGCTGTTACCGTTCGCTACTCGGGGACTCTTTAGCAACACCATTTTTTCCCATTATTCTATCTTCCGTGTCGTTGCCCACCCGCCGAAAGGTGCGCGTACACCAATTTTCCATGTTTCATCTTGAAATCTCTCCTGGTGATGTCGGTGACGTAGAATTCTTGTTTTATATTCCCTATTGTGATCTATACATTAAACGTTATTAGTATTCCTGACACCTTTTCTCTTGAAGGGCATTTTGTTGTGCAGTATTGCTCTTAGTAAATGACTTTGATGCGATGTTTTTGGCTAAATGTGTTGGTTTTCCTAGGCTTTAACAAAACAACCATATGAAAGACAGCTTAAAAATCACTGATTTAATCTTAGAACATAGTAAGTTGTGGCACAATTGGAACCCACTGGGGCATTCCTCCACTAGAGTGGGTGACGAACAGGCTGCCCACCACCGGATGGAGCATTCGGAGTCGTCGCCACCGCTTCGGTGCCGTCAAAGTTGAACTTGCTCGTCGCTAGCAGGGGGGCGTTTTCGACGCCGCCGTGATTCACCCCACCATGCGTAGTCTGGAAGGCAGTTTCGTTGCTGTGCTTTCCGCCATCGAGGAAAGCTGAGGCGGCAGCAAGAGAAGCGTCGAAGCTCGCATCACCCCATTGATCCAGAAGTGATGGGATGTTGGGAGACCAGCTGTGATTATGCTGGATCTGGTGCATTGACGGTGATGCTGGAACCTTCATCTATGACGGAAAGTATCAAAGGCTTGTCAACTAAACACAAGCGACAATACAGTTTCACACAGCGAACGTGTGCCTAGCTCACCCTGAAAGATGGATGTTTTAGCCGATGTTTCTCAGCGCACAATTACGTTGTCAAACTTATCGGGCAAATCAAAGAATACGTAGCATCACCAGTCCGTATTTTACCGGCGCAACGAAGAATTGGCTGGGAACTAATAAACAAGTGTATGGTGGTACTAGAATTACTGAATGAGCTGATTTACCTGCCCGAAGCCTTCGGCAGCCCCGAGGTGCCACGGGTTTTGCTGGCCCCGTTGTATAGCCGCCAATGTAGCTATATCGCCAAATATCGGACTTCTGTGATCACCTTCGTTATCCACGCAGCCGCTGACGACGCATTCACTTAGTTTCCGGTCCATATTGCCGTCTCCGTGGGGAAAGGCCGGGAGTGCGGGGAATTCGAGGACATTTGCCGTGGAAAACTGTTGGCGCAGAAGGAGCTGCTTCATGTCGAGTAATGCCGGGGCCGATTGACTGGCAATAGAGGATGAGAGGGTGTTCTTTCGGTGGTTGTGTGTTTCGGTACCTTCGTTTTGGTTGCATAAATCAGTTGCCATTGGCCGTGGACGCGCGCCAACACCCGTTGGCTGTCTTAGCCCGAGAACCTGTTCTTCTGCTGTAAGTACCGCAACAATCGTCGCCAGAACAGCCTACAAACCACCAATAAATTACCCCAGTCAACCAAACAGATTGTAGTACTCAAGGTTTTACATCAGATTAATTTTCAGAGAATCAATATTGCATCTATACGCACCTCATCCTGTTGGTGGCTGGGTTTTCCGGGATTCCTAAGTTTTCGCAGTAACAGCGAATTCCACTTCTGCCGTAAATCCACAAGAAGACGCGCTACCTCTAGTTCACACTCAAATGCGAGTATTCCGGTGGGCCCATCGAGACGCAGGAGTACCAGCTGACGACGTCGATATTTTCCATCCGCACTCATCCCTGCTGTTGACGAGGACGACGCCCTTTTGGCGTCTTCTGGTTGGGGTGTAATGAGGTCTTCCAGACGCGGGATGTCTATGTTGGCGCTCGCAAGGATGCACTCAATATCGGCCAGAGTAATTGGCTGCTTTTTGTGACCTCCCAGTACGCCCCAGTTCGCCTGATCCGCACAAGACGCTGCAATTAGAACAATGAACATGACAACGATTAGATATGAATCAGAGTCCTTTTCCGAATACCCGTTTTTAGGGTGTAATCTAGCTCATTTAAATGCAGAAACCGATTCATCGTGACCACTAAATACGCTGAAGGTGTCGATAGACGGCAACTTCTCGGAATAACTGACCGTCTTACTCACCAATGTCTTCATGCGGAGTACAAATAACAGTGGCTCGAGTGGGTCCCGCAATGAGAGCGACTGTGAAAGGTGAGACGACGGTCACGCAGTGCAGAAGTTTCCTCTCCAGCCCCTTGGGTGCAGACTTCCTCGACTGCGCGCACTCCTTGGAGGCCTTTCTGTGGTTGCTGGCGTCACCACCGTCAACACCCCTCTGGGAACATTGGCCAATGAGCTTGTCGTAAACCAGCCAATGGGGCGGCAGCTGCTTCAGGTCAACTGGAGAGCTCTCCGTCAGGTTGATGGCCAGTACGGACCGAGGACTCGGGCGAACCTGAAAGGCGAGAGTTCAAAAGTAAGCTGCTCTTCAGCACTAGTTGAAGTGATATCAAAAGGCGCCGAGTTTCTGAGAATTTTGTCAATTGGTCCTTTCTCCGACGAATAACAAAATCTTTAACTTGTTATTAATTCCCAACTACAGTAATTGCCACCCCTTCAATTTTTGGAACGTTGGATAGACGCACGTTTTCTCCAGCAGGTATTTTTTCAGCAATCTTGTGTGTATCAGAGAAAATCGTGTCAATTTCGGTTTTGAACAAACACACCAAATTTTCGCAATGTAATTGAGAATTTCAATCTCCTAAAATCGAAGGGCCCAGCCGGTGGAATCACAGGAGTATGAGGAATGAGGACATCTTCACCCTTTGGAGTTGCTAATGACTGTTTTCCACAGCATTGCCTGGGTGGTCTTTCGCAACATGATGATTGGCACGCCGATTTTCAATTGCCGTACGTGCAGTGACATCCCTGGCAGGCAGAATGGATTCAACGACTTCATTAGCTTACATTGGTAGAAAGATGGACTACCGTTACTTACACCAACATCTAATCAATTCGATCTAAATGGCCCTATCTATTCCGTACCGAGGCGATGGCATGTTGGAGACGTTTACGACACCAACCGCACTCATTATCTGGCGTGTGGACGAACGCAGAGCATTGCGAGGGCGCCGCGTCGACAAGCATGCAATTGGATTTCGGAAAAATGGTGGAAGTCAACTTCACACCTAGAAGAGCGTACAAGTGCGTTTGTACGTAACAATTGCCGGCCTGCCATTGTTTATCGGTTTGAAAATTTGTCAACTCGCTTGGGCTAGCATGAGGGTAGTGATGCAAACGTCAAAGAAAATCGTGATAGTGCTCGACCTATCACAAAGGCGACGACAATCCCTAACGGAGATGGTAGCATTTCCCAATGGCTTTTTTACACTTCGTAGCGTTTTAAAAATAATCACCTATTTTTAATGGATTACCTATGCAATATGACATTTCAATGGCCGCATTTCCGAGTTTGCCAAACCTCGAAGGTTTAATATTTTGCCTTTTAATAGATTTACCTCATTTTTTTTTCGTGTTAACTTATTCCGAATGTTCTATGTAGAATCGCCGCTTCAAACATCAGTTTTGGTCCCAGCGAACTTAATAAAGCGAATACCATAATGATTAACCATCCCCTCGCTTCTTGTGTATCTAAATGTAAATCTCTTTGACCAATGCGAAGGCTAAACCGTTTAATTTCCACAAGACCAGCGGCATACCGCTAATCAATAATTCCTCATTGCTCCAGACTGTTTATTTCAACAGGGTAAACAGAAATTCCGAAACTTTTAACGCGTAGTTTTACTAATGCTGGTCCTCGTGACTTGAAAAAAAACGATTACCATTATTATAAATATTAAGATTCGCTGATCACGGTCTACACAAACCACAAACAACAGCGCAGGCATCCCAGACCCACCAGCAAAGGGGTAGGTGAAGGAGCCCAGACATACCCAGTGCAGGCAAGTCCTCGAGGACTTCGCGTCTGACGGGAGGGCATGCTCGGAGACGCAGAGGTCGCCCGTCTTGGGGTTGGTGCAAGCGAGGTTGGCGTACATTCCAGCCACAAGGGCCGCCTTCACCACTGCCCAGTTCTCCGAGTTGGTGTTGAGATCACGAATGTCGCCACTGCCCCGGGCCTTGACAAACCCGGAAGCGCGCAGCTGCCCCAACAATTGAGTTCTATGAGGCAAACATCAAAGCATAGTAAGAAAGCCATACTTCGGAGAAAAGGTAGCGGAGGTTTTAACTTTAATCACGGTTGGTTTACGATGTGATCATCAACCTTTTCACTACTCTAAAATGTCATCAATATGCGTCGCTTAAGGTTTTGCGATTTGTCAGGATTACACTGTGGAACACAACATATACTGCGGAACGTGTGGGGGAGGGTGTAATCAGTCCATGCCTTCTTTTTCGCTTTTCCACGGAACGGTCAGTAATTAAACATTAAGGTTAAACAAATATGAAATAACAAACTGAAAAGAAAAGCCCTAGTCCGGCAACCGAAAATGTCACATTCATAACGCGCGCCAAATGTGTATTTTCGGGCTACACCCAGAGCAACATTGATTCCTTTACCCAGATCTAAAAAACAGGATTTCGCGTGCAATACTGACTTGTTTCAATTAGAGTTATTGCTGTGGAAAATATTGGATCTCGCGGCCTTAATTATGAACAGGGTTAAAGATGACTGCCGGCATGATAACCGTGTCTGCAGGTTTATTGAAGACGAAGGCTACGCATTTCACGTGAGACGTGAGACCATAGCCAAACATCACCGAAAGAGAACCAAACTAGGGGGAATAAGAAGACTACGGTTCGCATGCTATTCCGAGCAACCCTTTCTGCGTTTTATCGGACTGGGCATTGTAATTCACAAAGCCAATATTTGAATGCTAGGACAAGACGAGAAGCAACTCGAAGTCAAGGCACGTCTTTGCCTTGGATAAAGAAGGATAGGAAGGCTCATCTAAAGAATAATGATAATTTAAGCCGAATGACTCAACACTACCAAAGAACACAATGCAAGCCGACGAATTCTCGGCAAATCGTCCGTCGTTAGTGCAGCAAATTAGCAGGACAAATAAAAAACACCTGCCTCACGGTTGTAACGATATCAAAGACGGCAGCCGATATGTAATTCTTCCTACAAAAGTTCTCCTCCCAGCCCTCGAAGCGCGCCTTTTGCCAAAACTAGGAGAACGGAGAGAGGGTGATGTCGCAGAATACAAAAACGAACATTAGAAACACATATGAACGGAGACGAATATTCTGCATACACACAACAGGCTTACTTGAAAAGCTCTCAAAAGCACCATGTGATCACTCAGGGAATCAGCAGAGAACTTTTTTCTTACAATCTGTGAATCTTTCCTTTCCTTGGCTGTAGTTGGAAGTGTAACTACAAGATAGGGATGTCGACTCTATATAATCAGGAGCTCCATCTGAACCAATCAACCAATGACATGCACCAAAACGATCCAACCAATGGCAAAACGACGAAACCTCACTTACATGGGTCTTCGCATGCCAAAATGCAGGCGATTGTTAGGATTGGGTCGACACACTTCAGGGCAATGCTGACGAGAACCATTTTTGAATAACGAGGAGGTAGTGGTAAATCACACATGTGCGAACCAAATTCAGTGAGGTCGTCCGATTCGTCCAAGGCGTCAATAATCTAGAATGAAACAAGTTAATAGGCCATGCACTACATAACTCGTGTCGAAAACAGCGACTGCTCGGCTGAAGAAAAACAAACAAACTTACACGCAGAGTACGGATACTGCGTTCAAGTGAAAAGGAGTTGGGGATGCGGGGAAGGGACTGAAAACATTCCAAGAGGTTCGATCCCGTTGGATTGATTAATTTTGCTTGCAAACATAGTTCCTACAACAGAAGCACATAAGGTATTCCAGCGAAACCACCAACAACAGAACTCGCGCAATACTTTACCTCCATTGTACGACATGAGGGCTGTTGGTGGGTCTCACCAAAAGCCATTTCCATAGACGATAGTCGAAGTCGACTGAAGAGATGAAAGCACTTGGGTTCAAGTCCTCCCTGAGCGCTAGGGAAAAGACACAATTGAAATAGAACCCGCACATTTCATACCAATAAGAATCTGTTTCCCTCAAACTTACTTGCTTTGACGTTGAATTGCACTATTGTAGGTTATCCATCGATTTTGACTTGTAAAGGTACCGACGTTGGAATCGTATTGTCTCTTTGATCGCATGTATTAATTGAACGAGTTTACCTTTCTCAAGAGCCCAGTATCAATAACAAAGGCAATATCACTAATTGCAACACTGCTTTCCGCAATATCGGTTGTAAGAACCTGTAAACATCAGAGATGCGTAAAATGTTGGAAGAATCGTTCAAGGAAAAAAAACGCACGATTTTCCGAACGCCCGGAGGTGGATGCAGAAATATTTGTCTCGAGTCTGCAACGAGCATTCGGAAATGAAGTACGAATATCCACCGCTGCCTGAAAGAGTCGAGCAAAAGAGTCATTCGAAAAGGAAGAACGAATAAAAAACCCCGTCGTCGCATTTACCTCTTCGAATCCTGAGTAGTGGCCCATGAGCTGCCCAGATGCTCTTTAAGAGCAACGATCGCTTCATAGGATGGCAGAAAAACAAGAATACTCCCTAGAGAATATTAACTCCAGACGAAATGGCAGCCCTACCTGGTGGCATTGTGGCATCAATTTTGAGGATCAGATGGGCAAGCAGCTCAAAATGAATGACCGAATCGGTGTCCGTCCAGTTGCGCGCGATCTGATAAAGCCGAAGTTTGGTCAACTCATTCGAGTGGTTCTCCTTCCAAACGCGATAGTTCTGCTCGAGTAACGATTTCTTCGCGGGCTGCAGCAGGGCTGAGGTCTGCGACATTGGGTTGGCAAACCAGGAGCCAAAACGCAACAGATTTCCTTCCCAATCATCCGGAGAGTAGTTGAGTGACCGGGTAGCCCTATTTATGCAAGGCCAAATAAATCCTTTATTGCACAATAAAGGAGGTCGCCATAAATAAATCCACGAAGAGCTCTTTTTGGTTGCTATAGAACCCAGAGGAGACAATCAAGCTCCCTTTGTAATACCCGGTTTAATGCAAATAGGCACAACGCTATCATGGTTCCATGGATGGCTAATTGATTGAAATTTACAGGTTGGTTGACATTTGAAGAACATCGGTCCCCACGTATAAATGTGACAATTTGATTGGGTTATTCGAATGCTGTCCTACATGTGCGACTTGAGCAGATCGGCCACCGGGGCGTGACCATAGAGACGAGCCATGTCGAATGCGTTGGCTCCGATAATGGGGAGGCCACTATAAGGAGCGGCCAGGTCAGATCCCATGGTGACGAGAGCCGCAGGCAGCGCTGCTCGGGGGAGGGGGACGCGCTCGAAGACGTCAGCGCCGAGGTTAAGAAGACGCTCTACTATTTCAAGCTGACCAGCGGCCGAGAACAACATCAGTGGCGTGATACCTGGAGAGCCCATTCGAATTGTCAAAACGATGGATGTTGTGCTTAAAACTCCAAGACTAGATAAAACATACCGGTTTCCGAATGCCTATAATCAATTGGTATCCATTCTACGGAAATTGATTGAAGTAAATCCGCAATTAGGGGTTGGACATCAACTTCTTGAACAAAATTCTACACAGTTGAACCAAAGACAGTTATAATCTGGTTGATATTCAGGCATGAAACACCAATTAGCACTGCAATTTACCTGTTGCATCTTTTGATAAACCCTTCGTAGAATAAGATTTTCCCACAAAACCCATATTAAATTCTCGATATTTCGGTGACTAGGGGTATCCACCGGGTCCTATAAAGACGAACGCAAACCATTCATTGAAATATAAATAATTACATATACAGAGAAGGAGACTATTCAACTCACAATTCCCTCATTACCCTCATACAACAACGAGTCGGAATAGCCGAAGGTGTGCAAGGGGCTGAAGGGTACTCCAGTTAGCCAGAAATACATCTTAACCGCCCTGGCGATATCTAAACTTCGGGAAAATGTAAAATAGGTGCAATGGAGAAAACAATACAACTCAGGCACTAAACAACTGCTATACCTTGACTAATGAGACGCTTGGCGCATTCCATCTCCTGCGTATTGAAATCAAGCCAACATAGGATGTCTTCTAGAAAGTACACACTCTGCAGCGGTTTTTCCTTTAAAACTAAAGTCAATAAAAAGCATATGAATTGAATAAGTATTATCCGAGGCCACATTTTGAAATTAGACTAACCACAAATAACTGGAATGTCTGTATAATGTTTTGCAAGAAGAAAAGACCCCGAAATATAATTTTCTCCGGGAGACTTTTCCAAAAATAGAGGAATTTGCATTTTCAGCATAGGTTCGCTCAGCTGATCATTGTGTGACACACCCTAGAAAAATGCCCAACACCAAAGTATAACAATGTATATTCTATCCACATACCTCAGGCGTGCTCAATTAACTTACCACGGGGGACCACTGGGGAAATATAATCGACGAGATGGACTTCAAATTGACCAGCAGGATTAACTTTAGATGAGGATACTGCGGAAGGATCCGATGGAGCGTACCCAAGAGGAGATTACAGGCGTGGGAACTAACATCGCGATGGGAAGACACTAGCACCTCTCTACCCTCAGAGTTGAGCTGACGCGTAAACAGGTCCTCCTCGTCAATTTCGTCAACAATTATATGAGTAGTGGCGTTCAAAAGAGTCGGATCCGCGAAAATGGTTCGCAGCAAAACCCCATGCGTACAGAACGTCAAAACAGTTTTTGGGGAAACTCTTAAGAGAAAAAAAACATTGATTAGAAAACCCAATCAACAATCTCCTTAAAATGTTATGTGATGGCTTTAACTAAATAACCAGGATGAGTTCGCACCTCGATCACTTTATGTCGTGATGGATACTGCCATGAAGATTCGCAGGAATCTTTTTACTGGGAGCATGGCAAGAAAGGGAACCGAAACCAGTTATCTCACTCTTGACCCCTGCCTATGAGCATCTTGAAGTTCGGCTACCTGGTCAAAACTGGTATGCACCTTGGTTTATCAATTTGTTTGCATAGTTTACGTGGTACAGACTGGATTCAGAAAAGAAACACACTTCGATTCCAGTCGAATTTGATACCCAATAGACTGTCCAACCGTTTCTCCCCTTTCCGTAGCGACGCGATCGGCATTCGCATGGGCTGCCAAGCGCCGAGGTTGCGTGCAAATGGCCCGACACCTTTGCGATCTCGCAAAACAGTCTTCGAGCAAAACCTGCAGGACAAAACATTCTTTTAGGATCTTAAGATACACTTGAATTTCCTCATTTACGAAAAAGCACCTGCGGTATTTGTGTAGACTTTCCACAGCCCTGTGGTCCGGCAATAATAAATATGCGGTTTTCGTTTATGGCCTGAATAATCTGAGCCTGTTGTAGACGGACAGGAAGATTAAGAGCGTCGACGCGAATACGAAGACTTGTAGGAGAGACCAAATCTCCATGAATTGTGTTCAGAGGCGCATCGGGAACCTGAGGCACAGCACCCATGAGGCGTCCTGTCATACACTTTTGTCTTTCTTCACGCGATCCTAAAATAAGTCGATAAATTCAATTTTTAACAAAACGGTGACGAAAAATATTGCAATCTACATATCGGATAAAGAAACATGGTACATTATGATGAAAATGAAAAAGCCGATAACATACCCAACACATATGATTTGTCAAAGTTTGGTGTTAAAATTTCAAGTTCCTTTGCAGATAGTGGGTTTCCTTGCAAAAGTTGATTGATCGAATTTCGACTATTCCATGAGAGGGAAAGAAAGGATTTTTCTTCGAATGCTTCTGGGGTAAACCGTTTGACAGTGATTTGACGATTTTCCCCGACCCTTTAAATTAAAAATACAACTGCTCCATTGATAGTTACAACACGGAGGGCATATTCCCCGAAGATATCAAAATAATCGACTAACCCCACTGTAACGGTTGGCAATCCAAAACAGGTTGCAACAAAACGAATAAAAGCGCGATTAGCTGCTGATAATTTAACAGAAAACGCCAGATTGTCCTTCTGGGGGTTTCGGTTAAACTTATCAATTGTCGAAATGGCAGATTCTCTTGGTGATTCTGTCTTGTCATTGAAAGACGGGAAAATGGCACAGTTTGCTTCTAGAAAAACACATTATGAAAAAAAAGAACTCACGCATAATTGATCTGTTTGTTCGCGATAACCTGATATCGAGCTAAACGTACTCAAGTGAACGCGTACAATGACGTGAAATAAACAATAACTATCGGGTTGTTTATTTTTAATTATATACGAGTTTGCCTTATTATCGCTTTGTTTCAACTCAATAACACCCAAGTAATGTTTAATATTGCAGATATTGAAGAACTATCAGCATGTAGAGCACGGTTAGGAGTCATTGCCCATCTAAGGCGAACGTCTTACAGGCTACACAGGCATAACATCCGATAATAAGTTTGTGAATTTTGCAGCTATTCATACAGATTTCCATTACTGCGTTGAGGTACTGAGACAGGAAATAGCAAATAGAAATTTTGACGCATGTTGTTACCCGAACGTATCTGCTTAATACCAATGACACTTAAATTGAATGCAACACCCTTTGCTTTACCGTGATGTTTTATCCTTGTAGGATGAGTCCGGGTGAATCCGAATCACTAAGATTCGATTCCGCGTAAGGCACCCACGAAGATTGTTCAGATTGCGGATCTTCAGCAACACCCTGATCCAGATACTCTTATGGTAATTCGAAGACTTCGTGGCCCAGAAATCAGAATGGCACGATGGCCAAAGACGGGAATGAAAAAATATTGTTTACTATTCAAACAATAGTGAGGGCCCGACCTGGGCCGAAAACGCCGACAAGGCGCGATGCTTAGCGCCCGCTGCAGGCAAGTCCTGTCTGGACACACGTGGGGCGTGTGGTGGTCAAAAGTGGGGGCCGGCCAAGTGTCGTCGATGTTGTCTTAATTTATCTACGTCAAGGTCACCGAATCCGGTGTGGTGTGAGTTGAAACATACAACTGCAACCCGGCTGCTCCCGTTAATGACCTCTGCCTTGAACAGGAGAATCTATTCGCTAATACTGCCTCGGCCACACTCACCCAATTTGACTTTTACCAGAGAGTCCGAGTCCGAGAGAGTAACTGAAGCTCCTGACATCTTCTTCTCCATAGTACGTATCACCTATAAGATCGGAACGTTTTTATACCGTCATCTTGCTTCACTTTCGCCAAGGCATTCGCCCCCGATCTCTTTCAATAGAGCATGTGCTACCCGCCATGGCTAACACCACCGATGAGGCAATCCAATGTCTGTCCGTTAAGATGGAATTCCGCGAAGAGCACTCGATCTGAGCTGTAAAATCTAACATTTATAGACGTGACCCAAGCTTTACATACAACCCAGCTGTATGCGCTGCAAAGATATCTTGCTATGTTGAAGGGTTTTCGACAATCGTCTTCAAAGATACAGGCGCGACGTGCTCCCTGATTAACTGCGCCAGGTTTAAACAAATCCTGTGAACGACAGTCGCTTTCGACAGCCAAGGGCCGTTAGTCCATACAACAAAGCAACAACCGATATGGGTAGACGGGATGTACGAACTAAAAATAGCTATCGATGGACACAGTTGTAAAGCTCACTGAACCAGCTGTCCCAACCTTGGTTACAACCTAGCACTCGTCATGGATTTCATCACCCAGCACAGGTTAGTCATCGATGGATAGACAATAAAGTTTATTCAAAAAACGAAAGGATCTGACGCAACATCGGTAGCCATTCAAATCGAATCAGGCGAAGCTCTATGCCTACTGGCGGACTCAGCAGCAATCATCCCCGTAACTAATCTCGAAAAGATCGTCGCGCAATCTACAGATATATCATCCGATGATACAGTAGTCTTTAAGGGCCTCCTACGTCGTTCTTGGAATATTGCGAAAAGACCTCTATTATAAAACATAACATAGCGACAGGGGACACACAACCAATGTGGTAAAAATCACGACGTATCCCTTGACCACTACACGACGAGTTGAACAAAAAAATTGACAGAATGCTCCGAGATTGGGTCATACGCCCAACGAAATCATTCTGTGTCTCCCAATCCCGATCATACCTAAAAAGGATGGCAATATTCGATTATCGTCGTCTCAACGCCATTACCTAAAAGGAAGCGTTCACACTACCCCGGGTCGACGAACACGCTCGGTAGTGTTCAACACTCGATATTAAATTCCTTTACTGGCGAGTCAAAGTAGACCCTAAGAACCATGGGAAGACCGATTTCATCTTCGCTGGTGGGCTTTTCGAATTCGACACGATGCCGTTTGGCCTATGCAACGCCGCGGCCACTTTCTCACGTCTCATGCAATCTCGAGATGGTGTTCACGCGTTTCCTCTTGCAAGAGGCCCTCGACAACTCTGAACGCGCCATCGCCTTTGCAAACCAGAAACTGGGCCGATAAATGTGACAGAAGAGGGTCACGATGATCGAACTCTTCTCAATTTTCACTTTCACCAGACATTTCCGCACCCCCCTCCTGTTCTGAAAGTTTATCATTCGAACCGACCACAGGGCACTCACGTGGCTGTCGGATGCTGACAGATCTGCGGCCAATTGGTTCGAAGAATTACATCAATGTGATTTCGACATCCAATGCCGAGCGGAAAAATCATGCGCAAACGCCGTCGCGCTCTCCTGCATCGTCGACGCTAGCAGACCCGTCTACGCCATTTTCCTCGGTGAGTCAACGCTAGACCGATGGTCATCCCCACAAAGAAGGGATCCCGACAATTCCACGATTTACAATCGTCTTCTTAACAAAAGCCGGAAACATCCAGCGCCGGAAAAGCAGCGAAACACCTCTGGCACGGTTATCCCCTGCCTCACAATCCAGAACGACGTCATCCTTTTCCAAGAAGAGGACCGGTAGCAACCCGAACACCCCGTAGGACCTGTCAGGTTAGTAAAACAAGTAAACCATGATATTCACCGGCAAAAATGACTCTCCGGTGAACGCTATTTGACACCCCTAAGGAAACGAACAAGTCGAAAGAGCCACCAGAAATTTCCCCGACATCGTGACACGTTTTATTAACAGCAACCACCCTCGCAATAAAGACTGTCAACTAGACTGACCACAGCCTATAAGCTTACAGGGCTACTGTCCAATCCACGACAGGTTTCTCTCCTTTTAAAAGGTCACCGGGCGCGAGATGAAGAGACAGCACCAACATGTTCAGTAGGACCCCCACCCTCCCTAAACGAACGACACCCGATGCCATCCCCAAACTACAAGATGACCCGCGTCTTACCCACAATCAGACTCGAACACACTTGCAACGCGCTTATGACCGCCAAAAGACGCACTACAACCACAATTTCTGGCCAACGATGTATCAGATAGGCGACAGATATGTCCCAGATACCGGTCTGTGCCACCCTTGGCAGTCCACAAAAGGTTCCATGTGCCCTAGTCCGAGAGTCGTATCGCATGGAGCAACTCCTCCAACCCGTTTCCGCCTACTTAATTGTCCACCATAACTCCCTTACGCCTTTCCGAGTTGGACTCGCGTCCACAGACTCAACACTTACCCCTATAATCGAGGAAGACAAGATTACAGACAGGCTTTTCAGTGATAAACCTCTGTTTAGTCAGTCTACCCCTTTTGCTTTCCGTGTCCGTTGATCGTTTCGTCGAACAAACGCGGTGTTAGAACTGGCAATAGAGTATCTGTTTCCTCTATGTTTACACCATGTCTGTAAAGCCCTCTATATAAGAGATCATAATGCATATTTTAAAATGATAGAGATCATATTCTATCATATCTTCATGCACACCGTGCAAGATATCTTACAAATGATAAATATAAACATTAATTAACATCTGGAATTTCACGTGAATTTAGCGAAAACATCGCCGATTATTCGGTCTACGTGTGCTGTTTTGCCGACTACCGGTTTTTTAATGTTTCCTGGCTATTTTTCAAATCCCACTTTCTTTTAAACCTTTTCCCGACCACTTGGAGAACCACCTATTTCTACTATTGTCGCCTTCTACGGTAGGTACTGCTACAGAGTAGCTAATTAAACGTCGGAATGCCCATGTTTAAGGTTGCGACAAGAGACCCATCACATAATTTGATTGTCGTATATACGATGTCATTGTTGAATGCAATATTTAAAGGCCATTTACCAAAAAACACTTCTAGTAACGTTTTAACGCTACTTGCCTCAAAACACTAATTATATGAAATCCGAAATCGAAAAATAAAGAATTTTCGAATTTCTATCTCCAATTCGTTTGCGGATAAAGACCAGAAAGCTGATAAGGCAGGTAAATAATCGATGAATGCGGTTACAGTCGGCCCAGTGCTTGAAGTGTCGCATTAAAAATATTAATATAAAACGGTGCCCACAGCCACGGTCGCCGAGTCGGCCATAAGAGATAAACGACCGTTAGGATCTAAATAGGTAAGTTAGACACATGCCGCACAACTCATGTTTAAACTTACCAACGGGTTATAGCTGATTTTTCGCGAGCTGTAGTGACTCGTTGTGGCTACAATAAAAGACGCATGGCAGTAAGCCGATTGTACCACGATTGCGAACCGACGTAATCAAGAACGAGCAGTTTGAGTTAAGGGGTATTAACATCTTTCTTTGCGGTCGCTCTTCCACGAAATGAGATCTTCGAGGAACTGTACAGATGCTGCTCCGAAAAAGACGCTCTTTTATATCAAACAGGTGCTAATTTTCGGTCGTACACCGGAATACGGAGTCGCGGAAACGTGAGAAGGACTGAACGGCATTTCAAAAACCAAAAGCGTTTCCTATGAGCTCGATTAATCCACACGCTATCAACGATAGCACCAGTGGGTACTATCATGGAAAGAGCGAGTCGATGAAGTCGGGAGAAAATCATGCCATGAAGTCAAGTGTGTCGGATTAAGTAACAGTCGTGTTCAGTAATTGTTCGCAACTGCATGGAAACCCAATGTACTCATTTTATGACCACGCGCATAAATGCGAACAAACTGCTTCATTCCTAATGATTTCTTTTAGCTAGCCGGCGCTAACGAGTGTGTGTGAAGAGTTTAACATTTTTCCTAACAGAATCGTGGAGTTTTTATGGTCTCGATATACGGATTAACGGGTTGAAAAAACCCGGATGCTTGCCAATGAAAAAACGAAAATAGGATGGAAAAACAAATCGCGCACTTTTCAAGTCAAATCTAAACGCGGCAAAGGAAGAGCAGAGCGAAAACTAAAGTTGTCTTTAATTTCGCACGAAATGTGAATCAAGTGAATCCATTAACTGGATAGCATGTTTGTGTATGACAAAAAGTCTCAAGCACCTTGAATAATGTTTCAAAATGCTGTATCATTTTTCATAAATCGAAGCTTATTGTTTGTGTTGATTGTTGTCATCCAACTTTCCATTGGTTTTCCTCGACGTATTAGGAATCAGTAACACGCGAGTCCCTTTTGTATGGAAGCAAATATGTTGCTTCCAGAGCACGGGAGAGAGATTCCTCTCTTTGGATAGGAAATGGGGATATAATGACGTTATACACGCCTTTGTATGGACGAAGAAAGCTTGCAGACACGGCTTCCTGGGAGATACACATCTGCGTCTCCAATGGCCATATCCCGTTCTCTCTGAATTCAGGACACGCGAAATACACGATCGTAGCTACACCGCCAAAGTAATCACGAAACCGCTGGAAGTATTTAGCATATATAAACTGTGCCCATGGGGATAACTTTAATATTATTACTTGTTAATTAAAAGTAGTAATATTCATTACAATACGTGATGCAAAAAATGAAAATTTGTTATCAGACCTCAAATTAAAGACCCATTTTTTAAGTTAACGGATCTACAATTGTCGATGCCCAAAAAGTCATCAAATATCAGACTGTCTTTTCAGGCCCACCCCAGTTAATATGTACTTGATGGGCGCTCATTGGAGACACCAATCATTTCGAACACAGCTCTAGCTGAATTTAGAACTACGCGCAGCTGTTTTGCTGTAATATTCACTTAACCAACTGCATGATAATGCGGCGGCACTTAATCAAGCGAGAGGTACTTTTCACTCCCTCTTTACCCCTCCCCCCACCCAACCCCCTCCTCCATCACTCTCTCGTTCGCAATCGGGGTGCAGGCATAGACGCCTCATTCTTCGCCGACAGACACGCAGCCCCTTCTAATCTTTGGGTTTTCTGGCATTTTGACAATCGTGGTTCGGAGGGGGGTGCTGTCTTACATAACCGTAGATGCTGGGAATTTATGGTGCATGGTGTGCGGATCATATAGGGAAAATGTCAGCCCCAAAGGTCGACCATTTCTGGACCTCTGGTGGAAATACACTCTACATAATTATCGCCGCAGTTCACCCACCCCAACCGCACGAATTCCACACTAAACACTAGCACGAAAGGTGAATAGTCGTTTGTCTGCGTGCTGATGGAGGCACAATAGGGGCTAGGTTGATTCTGGGGATGTATGAACTCTGTTGTAATTATATGTACTAATCTGAGAGAAATCGACACTAATGTGCGGTGCGTTTTGGGGTCAAATTTAGCCTGTCGCATACGTCTTTAATACGCATTAATAATAATTATTATAATAGTGGTAGTCGCTTTATTCGGCTCAAGAGGACAAAAACGATCGGAATTCAAATTTATAACCAATAAAATATACGCAGGATTTTGCGATTATACATAGAAAAGGGAAGTGCATTTGCAAACGGTTCATCCCTTGATTTATTCTCCTGTCGTCTTTTCAAATTTGCGAAATGTTCATCCCATGTATACGATTTTGCTCGCAAACAGAAAGAATCCGAGTTGTTTCCCTCAAAATTCTTCAAGTTCTCGCTTTTTCTAGAAAAACATAATTGTAAAGAAACACTAGATTTCTTTAAATGCAAAAAGGCGTATAATTAGCATTCCAATTCGATATTAAGATCGCAGGCCAGTTTTCAAGCGCACTGTCATAACCGATGGATCACAAAATCTGATGATGATCTAAATTTGGCCCCTAAAAACACAAAACTGTAAGGCAAATGGTAACACTCGCTGAATGTAAAAAATAATTATCCTTTTAACACCTAAGAAAAAAAGACGAGAGAGATTCGCTGTTTCCCGAGGAAGTCGTGTCTTGAATCTGGGCACACGACAACCCCAAAGACAACACACTTCAATCGCACGCTTTCCTCGTGAAACCAAACACACACGGAAAACGATGTAAATTTGGTGGGACGGTCCCTAAGAATAGTGTAGAACGTATATATTTCACAGTCATCGTCTCACGAATGGTTTCCGTCCCCCTTGTAATCGCCTCGTTATAGATTGAAGTATGTTTTGGTCGTGTCGGTGCCCAAATGGTTTCCGCGTCTGTGATTCTTTTGAGTTAAGACCCAAATCAGAGGGCTAACTATATACAGGATGACGAAAAGAAAGAAAATAATTCGAAATCTTCAAAATCGTCGTCGGTTCACGCAGTTTAATGCTTATCTCTACACAGAATTTGGAATGTTCTCGGTGTTTTCGCGGTTGCTCCTTCCGCGGACACGCTCTGAGTGACGCTGGGTTGTTTCCTTGTAGTCCAGGATCCACGGTACTTCGCAAAAGCCTGCTGTCAGTCTCTAAACCAGATTCGGATTTCATACAGCCCCCCTGATGTTGCGGTAAACAATTTTGTTTTATAATTAATCGTTCAAAAAAAGAGTATAGCCCATTTCACCATCGGTCTATAAATAATTTCGGAAACAAAGCAACGATTTCTTTGAGATATTCAAGACAAGTCCTTCCCTAGAAAATTTTCTTCCAAAATGAATGCCTAAAGATGCACAAATGATCGAAGCCGCGTGCACCATTTTGGCTAGCGCGTCTGCATAATTGCCAAAAACTGTTTACCAGGTAGCATATTTTGCACCATTCATAAACCCGAAATATACATATCTATTCTACCCCACTATCCACAACAGCGAGGGCTGATTGGCCTTCGAAATATATGACAGGCAACGGTGAAAGAGGAGGAGGAGGAGGCGGAGGTGTTGGTAGTAGTATAAAATGCCCCGTAAACGACCTAATTCGCCACCACTTACCGGAGGGGTGGGTGGTGGTTGGAGGAGGAGGAGGAGGAAGTGTCTGATCCGTATTTAGTGATCTATCTCAATGCTGCTTTAGAAAAAATCCACCACCTCCCCTGTTTAGTGTTGCAGTAAGCGAAAAAACGCCCTAACTGCATTCATCAATTTTGATTAGAGTACAACAACTCCCTCCTGCTCGTTACAGTAAACATGACAGAAAAAATATGTAAAAAGCACATTTGTGTTCCAAAAATGGGCACAATAGTCTGATCTGTTTTCGTGTAGAATCGCCTCGTTTTCAGCACAGGAATGAATCCACCACAAAACGACCAATATTGAACCTGCGTCGATGCATGACCTGCCACGCGCAAGAGTCTGAGCGACAATTCAGTCTGGAGCGAGGTCATCCACAATAAATCAATGAAATATATATGATTTTTTTGGTTTTAGAACTGATATCTTCATGCCTTGTGCAAAAAATGCAGGTTTACACGAAACAATTCAATTGACAATAGAAATAATAACGTTTCAATAAATCGTTTCGCCAAGGACGGGTTCAATGGGCCCTCAGTCATTGGATAATTGTAGGTCTCCTGCTTTTCCTGTTAAAGTTTGAAGAAAACAGCTTCCTCCATCAGGCTTCTGTGTCATTTAGAGTTGTGGTGGAGTTTAAAATCGCCGCGCCAACCAATAATGCCCGGCCGGTGTTATAAACCCGTGAAAACGCCTTATATCGCCCAATAAACAGAAAACTTTATGAAATGGTGAGTAAATAGATTTATTGTATCATGGTGACCATGGTATGAATATATTTCATGGTCACCATTATACGGTAACATGTGCCTTAGTAACTATGAACTTTTTAAAGCAGTCTTAATACGGAAATGAAAAATATACTATTTAGACACCGATTTTATGAACTTCGAAAACATCCAAATACGGGATTTATTTGGAATTCTAAGAACATCGATATTGTACCTTATGTCGGAGTACATTAATTTGACCCCTTTTATTTGCCAAATTTTAGTTTTCAAATCTAAGCAATGCTATCAACTGCGACACGCAACCCATAAAAGGGGCCATTTTCGCGTAGTCCTGCAAAGTGATTTTGGAGTTGAAGTATTTTACAGATCGACGTATTCTTCTACGAGCATAGGAGTCTCATGACTTGACATATCTACGAATTTTCTTGGAACCTAAAGATTAGTGCTTATCTCTGGATCTTCTTATTTTATGATTGTTTTTGGACCGTTTTTTCTCGAGATAAGACGACCTTTATGACCCAATTCTGACTAGCGCTGCGCTTGAATCGACAACCATCTCTAGGTGGAAATCGAATGATACACCTTTCACCCACAATCAAAACAATAAATGTCTATGCCATTCTTGCTGGCGTTGGGACGTAGCTTGATCGCAGACGACGAGGTGTGATTGGCCGCATTAGGGCTTCTTTGGATCAATGCGACCAAGCGATACACTAGACTATTGATCAGAT
Source organism: Proteocephalus fallax (assembly GCA_028672205.1). Classification (NCBI taxonomy): domain Eukaryota; kingdom Metazoa; phylum Platyhelminthes; class Cestoda; order Proteocephalidea; family Proteocephalidae; genus Proteocephalus; species Proteocephalus fallax. Next base: position 3,209,575 of record JAPUBX010003981.1, on the reverse strand, counting down.
TTGGGACGTTTGTTGAATAATCACTAGGCCACGAGGGTCAACACTTTCTGTCCTTATATTAGACAAGAAGACATGAAACTGTTTTTTTTTAATTTCTGTTCAACTGCACCAGTGAGATGTTGATGTCCACACAAATTAATTTCAAATTATTCAAAGGAATCCTCTTTTTTAATTATTTACAATGTTAGTTCGTTTACATTTTGTTTTTTTCGTGTTCAATGTATAACGAAGGCGATTAATTTAAGGCACAAAGTAGCTTTGGTTGTCTTGCCAAACCGTTTTTTTAAAAGAGAAAATGCATCCGTACCTATTTCGGAGGCAAATTGCGTCATTTCCCTTCAAAAACATAAAACCTCCACTCCCACCTTAACCTTTCATGACTCGTTGATGCTAGCCAGAGACTGACCGGAGATTGACCCCTCGAGTAGATGAAAACAACATCTGAAACCCCCCCCTCCCCCCCCGCTTCGCCTCGCCTTCCTACCCCGCCCCCGCTAGTTTCCACGTGCGCCAACCACCCTAGCCTGAATGTGTATGCACAGTCAGGTCAAATGGCGCACGTACGCACGTGCAAATGGCTAATTGATGGTGGGCTCACGCCTTCTTCTGCCATTAATGGCTTGAGCGATATCTGAATCATCAAAGGTTTTATGATTGCTTGAATGCAAAAAGTGTGAATGTAACTAATTGAAAAGGCCGAAAATTGAATATATGGATAACAGGTGAAATTAGGTGATTGGTTGATTTATCGATTTTAACTAAACGCTCACCCGCAAGTTTTATCTTTTAATTATTTCAATAGGGTAATTGTCGTGCAATATTGCAATTGTTAACATTGCCCAGATCTTTATGCTGCCAAGTCGTCTTGTTTTACACCAGACACCAAATAAGCTGTGGCAAGTGTTGTGGATGGATGACCTTTTGATGTCCGCCATTAAGCGTTTGTCCAAGTCAATAATTCGAGAGATTTTTGCCGTCGGGAAAATTGAACGTGTTATGGGAAATTCGTTTTAAATTAATCAGCATCCTTAAGCCCCATTTAAAAGGGCACATTGGAAAGAAGACAACAGACACCGTTAACCGTTTCACAATTCTTCTTGGTTGTAACAAAACCGAAGGTAGGGGTACCGGGGAAGAGTAAATCTTCTGGTCGTGCCACTCGTGATAACGTCCCGGTCTTATTTCTCCATCGGGCAGTCATCTCGTTTCTTTGGTTCCGGCAGCGGCCACGTAAACCTCTTGACAGGAGCACTAAAGCCGCGTAGTCATTCTCTTGGGTGGCGCTGTTGGTGTCACTTGTACAAACTACCAAAGTCCCTTCATGGAAATGTCTCTATCGCGCTCGGGCCCACAGTCTGTCTACGGTGGGCACCACTCGATACAGAACTGACCCTCAATCTGGTCTGATCTGGACTCTGATCGCCGTTCATGGGTAGCTGGAATGCATGAAGCCGGTTGATCCCTAGCCAGAGATGGCTGCTCAAGGAAACTAAAATGAAGGAAGCACAAGATACTTGAAGTAGATTTGTAGGAGGAAATTGTTTGATAAAGCCTGCAGTTATCCCTAAGATCCTTTCCCAGTACCTCAAATGCATAATAAAATGCTTCACCGCATTAAAACCCCACTGGATAATATTTATTGCCAAAAACACCAGGTCAATTTATAAATAATTCGGAGATAGTTAGGTATCAACCTTCGGTCACTGTCTTATTGTTCCCCGATCCGTCACAAATCCATTATCTATTTGTATACTGGGAGGAAAAAGTCTAAAATTAAATATGAATGATTTTCCATAAATGAAATCCACCACTTACCTGAGACAATGTAAACATTTTGAAATATATATATACGTTTTCTCATCAGACTGAATACACGCTAAATTCGGAGCTTTCATCGTATACCGATATTTAGTTGAAGCAAGTAGCACACCGGTTCATCAATTGGGTCCAAAAACGGCGTGTCTGTGTATTTGGTACGCTTCCACCGACAGTGTTAGAAACGAGACTTCCGGCTTGACAGGTGCGTATTTATCGCACGGAAAGAATGTGTCTAAATCTTGTGGTACACCATGGCTGGGTTGAGAATGGGAGGTTGAAACATCATCCGGAATTGAAGCAGCCAAGGCAACATGTGCGGTAGCCCCTTTGCTGTGCAGTGTCAGACACCCCCACGGCTTCTAGTGGTTTTGGGGTCGTAAACAGATCCACAAAATTCCCAAGAATCGTAACGTAACCGCCATCCACAAAGACGACTGCTGACCCCATAGCAGGAGGTAAAAGACCACTGTTAGGTTTTGATATGTGAGCGCGCAATGGTGTTGAAACCCAACTGAATTATCCGATAGAGAACTTTGCAGCCTTTGCTCCCATATCAATTGACGATGATTCGGCACATTTATAGTAATAATAATAATAATAATTGTAGCGGCTTCATTGAGTTCACGAGGACCAAATCTTTCAGCAGAAAACAAGACAGCATAACAAGTACTAGATATGAAAATGGTCTTTTAGTTCATTTTAGTACACCGTAAACTCTTACTTTGGTGGAAGAAATAGCTGTCAAGGCCAGTTGATCTCATGGGTTTCGAGATGACACCGCTATTTCCCGATAACTGCATCCGACTGTTGAACGCCTGGGGGGTGAGGCAGATGAAGATTCATTTTATGCACTCGGCAGTAGAACATTTCAACTTGAACACCTAAGTGAAAGCCCCGAAAAATATAAAATGATCTGTTTATTTAATAAAAGTAACCTCTTTGGGGGCTGTGATGCTAGAACACTACAGTTAATCGTCAAGGGGCAACCAGCTGGCTTATCCAAGTCTTATGTGATGCTGGAGATGAGACAAATAGTTTTTAAATAAGATGATAACCTCCCGCTCTTAGAGTTCATCTTCCAAATGTTGGATCATTATACGCGTTTGCCAAACTGTGTGCATACTTTGATGGTTTTATTTGACTTTCCTGCAAATTCCCCGTCTTGATATTTCGTGTGTTCGTATCAAATAATCCTGAATCTTGGCTGAGGTCGTCATAAAATTATTTGCCCATACTATTTAAAAAAAATAAAAATGGTATACCCAAGCAGACAAAATCGATGTATGAATCGTCATCAAAAGTGTGTCTCCTGTGCATCTATGTACAATCGCCACTTCCTATATCAATTTGGTATCTGTTAAACTGTATGGCTAACACCTTTTATCCTCGTGACCTTAATAAAGCGATCGTCATTTTTACCGGAGCGTGAAACGGTAAAGTAGCAGCACTTAAGTCACCGAGCAAGACGTTTACGTCTTTCGCTCCCATTTCGCGAGTGCATGCTACAACGATACACCAATTTGATGCGCAGTGTGGCTCGATGGTATGTCGCTCTGTTGGTAAGGAATCTGGGTTCGACGCCAAGGTCAGGCCACCGTCAGTGGCACTAGGAACGCTTCGTGTAAACATATTCCCGGGAATCTTCAGCCAGATCCCACATACTGGACGGAGTAGGAGGAGATCTCCTCAAGATCTAACGATCAGAAAGGAGACGGTTCCGTTCATCTGGGCACTGCTATTGCCGCCTTGCAAGACGCAATATATTGGACAAAGGGTCTAGAGTATCCGCAGCCTTCGATAAAATGCCGAGTGACACGACGACGTTATTTTCAAACTAACCGATGGTCCGGATGCCTTAAATCGTCTCTCAGTTATCTAAAAATGGGCAAGTTCACGATTGGACGCAAACGTTCTTCTTAACGGTCTGTTGGCGCCGTCCTAAGAATGTATGCGGGTGGCCATTTCGCAAGAATAAAGGACGATTCGTATTTGTCCATTCATTAGGTGACCCCGCTCTGCATTTACCCATTGTTCACCACACGAGGTACAACCTTTTCTACCTTTTTGAAGAAAAACATTGTCCATGATTTATTTTCAATAATTCAAAAAATAATTCAGTTTTGGTTGTAATATAATTTTCCAAAGGTGATAGTAATACTAATGGACTTATCTTTGGTCAGCAGCCTTAAAATGTACAACAAACAAAATAATAAAAGAATTTGCGATTGCACATAGAAGAATAAGTTAACAGGAGTGAACGAACTCACAACGAGGTGACTCCGCAAGAAAAAATGGAATCCTCGAAGTATATGTTGCTTGGCAAACACAGAAACAACAGTATGGAGTTAAGTCGGTTTACTCCATTTTAATTTAATGCAACGCCTCTCAACTCACCAAATGCTCACACTTTCGTTGCATCTATTTGAGACAGCAAGAGAATATTTTCACAACATGCTTTATGAATTTCCCATGAAAAAAGCGTACCAACTACGACAGAAAAATAACCGAAATGGAGGTTTCGCAAAATATATCTCTTTCATCATATACCTGCCCCATCTTATATTTACTGCTAAAATGCGTGGTCCCAGCGTTCTTGGAGAATCTCGTGTATTAACCAAATAATTCCCCGTGATCAGACGAGCTTTTCGAGGATATTGATACACAGTCGATTGCTCAACTCAAAATCATTATCACATCATTATCAACAGTCCGTCATCATGAATGGATGCCGTTTTCGGTAAATTACTTCATCGTCTCTGTTTCTTAGTTCTCCATTGCAGGCTACTTGGAGTCATCTCAAGCCGCCTAAAGACCAGCGGGTTAATCCTCTCATTGTATACCATTCCCGCGTTGTTTTACCTGGCCTCAAATATTCTGACTTTATTACCCTCCGCTGGCTTTTAAAATGACGCCTTTCTCTAATGCATTATCTATGAACCCCTTTAGAGACACAATTTGTTGTTCTCCCCCCTTGCACCCAGTGCCGGTTTCCGTATTATGATGAAGGTGGCCTATTGAGTCTGCATAGACCTACGTAGAGTCTTAATGTCCTGAAGAATTTATAATTTTCATGCAAACAGAACATCAAAAATTTAACGAAAACTTGTTGAACCATTTTGTACCATTCACTACAGAATTTGTGCAAAGATGCAAGACTAAACACTGTCTTCGCTGGAGGGCCTTTAATTATCGCATTCCTCCGGGGTCCAGAATCGCCCTAGCAACCAAGCACAAAGCGGCCAAAGTGCGTCTGGACTTTTTGGCACATTCCTCGGTTCGTGCTTGGCCGAGACGGTAGTTGTCTGGAGCGGATTAAAACAAAAAAGGACAATGTCGGTTTCCGCGGGTTGCAGTTACGGAACCGCGGCAGGTTACACATAGAATGCCTACTTCCGATCAGTAATATTATACCGATGCTCTTAAATTGATCGTAACACAACCTCGACCTGGACTAAGAAACTCTTCGAGAAAATCGCCGATTCTTCCACCGGCAGCTCTTCGGTATCTTTTTTTCTTCAAGACGCGCTTTAAGTGTGTTAAAGTTGACCGATGAACGTCTTGATGCTAGCGTTCGAGGATAAACGGGCTTCTTGGATGTTTTCAAGAAGGTTCCTTGGAATATTTACTGTTGGTGGCGTCTCCAGCAGCACCACATGAAGAGGTGGAAGTTGCCAGGAAGTTGCCATCAACACCCACTTAATGCAGGGGCCACACGTAGAACTCAGGCCGGAGGATGTATCAGCAGGCGATTGTCGCCAGCCGTCAGCCTCACGGTGGCTGGATTGCGGACCCTCACGCCACTGTGACCGGCGCATTTGGTGGCCCTGCCTGGGAGTCCCACCCTGTGTCACTCACTAACCGAGCTTAGAACAAGAAGATTACAATTCATTTACTTCCTAAATCAAACCTCTATTGTAAACTTTCTTATCAACAATCTTTAAAATACGATGTCTGTTTTTTTGCCTAACCATTAGTTATTGCAGCTGTTTAAGTAGGGATCGCTAAAATGTTTACCCAAACCAATGAGTCCACAGCGTCACCAAGCCTCACGAAAAGGGAAGACGTGTATTGATCTTGTGCAAACGGAATGATGACTTAGTTTATAATGCATTGTAAGACAGAGAACCCCATTTAATTATCGAATCGATATGTGGTTGAGTAAACTAGCGTATAACGATCAAACAATGTACAACCAATACTTAAAAAATATTCTTTTGCAGTTTCCAAAGCTAGTATGCTTGATCTCGGTCAATAGTTCGACGAGCTAATTTTGGCTATTCGGAAATATTTCACCAATGTTGTGTTGCATACAACTCTTCTTTTTCCTCCTCCTGGCATCGAATGACTCATGTTGTAGCCCCCAAAGCCACCCACGTTTCCAAACACACCCTGGCCATTCGCACTCTCTGATTACATGATGACGATGATGATGATAATGGTGGTGAAAAACATGTGACTCCGTTCAGCAGTCCTCTAGGCCCCCGTCGTCTAAATTCGTCAATTTTAGGTCTTTAAACCGGTGTCCGCGCAAAAAATCGAAGGATTTAAGGGATTCTAGTAAAGTGATGCAAAAATGGTTCACTGAAGATGCTGCCACGGGAAGGAAGTCAAATGCACCTGACAGTTTCGGTTTCGAAGACATGACACGGAGGGAGGTGAGCTCAAAAGAGAATAGTAATTTTCTTAGAGAAAAAAACACATCTGGTGTTTTCGACAATTATTAGAGTCCGTCGTGTATTTAGGTACAAATATTGTGAAAGCATTTTGGTCTTGATGAGACACAGCCGTACATAATTTGCTTTTATTATTAATGCATGTCAGTTTTTTTAAATTAAATACCGCATTTTCTGTGACCAGCGGAAATAAGACATTCGCGGTCACCGAATTCGTTTCCGTCCTACCAGAGATAAAACTCGTGCGCAATTCGAAATACTTTGGGTGGGGCATCTGAGCAATCAGAAATACCCGGATAAGACAAAATAGGAAGTCAAAATTTGGTTTGGTTTTAATGCTGAAATATGTGGTTCTCGTAACCTTAATGGAGTACTTAAAATCATTATAATTATGTTCCTTAGTACCCATGTGCTTTAGTTTCAGTAGGCTAAGTCAGATTGGGATACACCCAAAGCCAGGCAAGAAGGTAGCAGGGCTAAATTGAATTTGCAGATCGATTTGCCAAATAACCATTAATTTTGCCATTTCGTGCAGAAGATCAACAATCGCGCAAATGTCGCTAAGAATGGAAATTTTGAAGGTTCTATACGTTCGATTTCTACAGAAGGCTACCTTTTAAGTATCCCTAATTCGCAGACCTTGCCCCTGATAACCGGAATGCTCTTGATTGACAAGTTCACGCTGGAACGTGGTTATCTGATTAACCTGCTTAAGGACACATTTAACTCGTCGATGTCATTTCTACATGTTCCCACTAAATGATGCGCGATTCCTATAATTGGATTTTAATACAACGTTTGCCACATACAATTTGGCAAAAATGCAATCATATTTTTGCCTATTTTCCGGAAGCGGCTATAATAATAATTATAATAATTGCTATGGCTTTATTAGGGTCTCGAAAATGAAAACATTTAGCATTAACAGCAAGGCTAACACCTACCACAGTGGTCTGAGCTCTCCAGATTCTACTCTGCTTGAGCTCCAAAACTTTGAGACACTTTGGGAATGTCCGAATATGGATAAACGCAATTTACCCTCAAATAGTTCAAAGTTGAGACAGACGCAACAGGCGATGGGAGGGTTCACCGATACCAAACGCGAAGCGAATAACTTATAAAAAACCAATCGACCAAAGACACAAGAACATGAAATTAGTTCAAAAAGGCTTGAATGGGTGAAAACCATCTGAAAATGGCGGGTGAAACATATATTAGGAGGAAACATCGGTGGTCCCTTAAAGTTGCGGCGAAGAAGACGAAGTCAGAGGCGGCTTCGTACCGGTCCCAATTTGTCATAATTAAGGTCGGGTCACTGCGTTATGTGGTGCTTCAGTGTAGAGGCGGTGGACACACCCAGCGTTGATATTTTTTTCGAAAAATGATTCTACCACCCACATGTGTTTTTGAGAAACGACGTTAACGCCACGTAGATTATATTCGAATGACTCTACTAGGGGGCATAGAGGATCTGCTCATGGTTGGTGTGCATAGTGTTTGTCTGCAAATCCATACTATTCCACATATAACAAGCGGCTCCCGCTATCTTCTCTCAATTATAATTCCTGCCTAAATAATTTCATTTTCAAGTGGATTATTTATGCATTCGATCCGATATATAATTAACAAAGTGTCCATCCGGGGAGAAAACTGTAATAAACTGAGTTTAATATCGGTTTTTAATAAAAAGAAGGACATGGTTATTGTGGGTGTCCAGTAGGCCCTACACACGGAGTTGTAGACGATGCGTTTTAGTGGCGAGCAATTAATAATTGCTGACAGAGAAATTTGTTTAATTTTTATGCTGTAATTCTTCAACATTATTATTTCAAAATGACTTAGAAGGAATCTACAAGTATCACTATGAATGTTAATTTTCAAAATGGATGCAGTTTTGTTTATATTAACAGTGAATGAATGGAGGTGTAAGATCCAAGAGATCAGCGCATATTCGAAAGAATAACGTTCTGCTACTTTTATTCCAGAATAAATATTCTCTGACGGACAAATATAACGCGCATCATTTTTGGACTTTTCACTTATACGGTTAATGGATTTCATGACAAACATATCTGGGGCAGCGTGTAAAGCCAACTGACAACTGACAACCGAATCTGCGGTTAGCCTTACCAACACGACTAACGCCCCCTTCGCCAGGCGTCTGAAGCTCTTCAGACAACTGCTTCCAATCCGGCGCCTTTCGCGCATACTTCTCTTATTTGCTACATTTCCGGGAGCATGGGAAGAAGAATGATTAGGGGCGGGTCTTTCAGGTTGATTCTATTTCAAGATGCGCGCATGGTAGCCAGATGACTCGTTTCAATAAATTTTCGACGGTGAGATTTGCACCAAGTGGAAAAACGAGGGTGCTTGTTTGCCAGCGTACTGGGTGCACGAATTGGGTTTATGATTGCAACGCCATACAGTCCTCGGGCTCCATAAAAAATGCCCACAGCAACTGTTGCAAATGGTCGGCTTCCCATTGGTCAGACGCCCTGCGGCTAAAACAGACGGCGGTAGTGGAGAAAAACAAGATGAAGGATGGTTGCAATACAATCGATTTCTCCTGACCCATAAAATGGATTCAAAGACTCTCAATTCCACTTGTTTATTGATCCATTAATTCCCAGCCTATTCCTGGATGTCCATAAAGTGAACAAGTTGTGTTTGTCACAGTGGAGATCACGAATAAATGAATACGTGACCCTATTGAGGACCCAGAAGTACTGTCCAAATGCGCAAGACGCTAACGCATCGAAATTAGTCGAGTTCAGGATGACTACTTGCAATTTTGACGGCACATATGGCGTCGTTAGCCTTGGGTACGTTTCGCCATCGGCGCCTCGTTGCGTGGATAGAGGCTAATAAGTAACCCACGAATGACGGCCGTGGCTAAGAATGCCGCAATTCAAAGCAAACAAGATGGTCCGGAAATTGAAGACATCTTCGGGGCCATTATGGTCCAGCGTCACTACCAGCGTCACCCAGTGCTCCCTTCAGCTGCACTACAGCGGGGAGGAGTGGTCCGCTCGTCTGTCATGCCTCCGTTTACCTGCCGCTCCTGGATCTCAGCTTGACGCTCAACTCTCACCTCTGACTCCAAGAAGCTGCATGCGGCAGCGGCAACACCACCCGTAAACCGCTTGACAGGCAGGCAAAGCCCGGTTGGGGTAGCTTGTAAATCTCCCGGTGAACTTGCGAAGGAACCCTTTCCGGACTGGGCGACGATGGTGATGAATAACAGGATCCAGCGGCCAGGAAGGCGGTTCCTTTTCGATTCCATAGATCCTTGCTAGCTCGTGGACACACTCGACCGAGTAAAGACTAGAGTCGCCCATCGAAAAAGCCTTCTCATCCGCCCGCAGGAGAAAGCCTCCACCAAAGAACAAGATTCCAAAACTCTGCGAAACATGGAAAATTAGATTGATTTGTCTATTGAATTTAGGTTAAATGGGTATTTATGGTATTAAATGTACACCACTATATTTGCGTGCATCAGACGAATTTGCGTGGAATTTGTGGGGAAATAACTAATTGGGCAAGATTCTTTACGGTACACAATCTGCATAACAGACAACAGCGAAATTAACAGTTGGCGAAGGAGAGGTGAGGCGATGGGCCAGTTCAACATTCCTCTGACTTGTAGGAATTTTCGGAGACTGGGACATGTTTATAAGTAAAGCAGAATCTGCCTGTTTTGCTTGGACAGACAGAGATTGAAGCCAGTTTTCTGTTAAAGGACTTCGGAATTCATTTATGTATAAACAACTGGGAACATAACATAGGCGTCTACAAAATGTCATACGTTAGAATACAGCGCAACCATACCTCGCATGAGTGTGCAGACTACAATAACGACCAGAAATATCCACAAAAGATTATGTGTTCTCGTTACTCCACTGTGCGAGAGAGTCTTTGCCTTTTTTAATGCAGGCGTTTGTTTTCTGGACAAATTCTGCCACATTCTGGTATTCGGGGATATTTACCAGTTGTCAAAGCAATTACCTCGTGTGCCATAGGAACACCACAGTAGCCTGTCAACATTAAGCATTTTTGTCAGCAGCCTAGTGGGCAATCAGCGATACCTTCCTGAACCGAGTTGATTATGACGGATTCGATATGACGATGATAGAGACGATCTTGCTCAGACAGGCAGAGATTGGTGCAATTATCTATTTCAAAACCCCCTAAGTAAATCTTTTAAAATTACAAATTCGGGAAAAGTTGACACCCGGCAAGTCCACCCCGGGATAGCACATTTGGGATCAAAGTATTGCGGCCAGAAATATAAACCCATCCTGCCGTCATGCATCAGCTTGCAAGTTCCTGGTTGTCAATATCAATCCATATTTTCAATTATTGGCAAACTTGTTGAAGATTCACTGCCTAACTCCTCGCATAACGTTCGTGGTGAACATTTGCGAAACAAGTTAGATCATTGCTAGCATCGTCCAGTATGGTGCTTTTATTGTTGTGCGGAATCTGTTATTTGTCTCTGCTGTTTTTTTAATTTTGCCATTTAAAATTGCTTCCTACTGGGACATGTCCAAGAAAGAAGCAAGTCGGAGGCAGCCAAGACTACTACAAACCATCGCGCGTCGCTAAGGCTCCAACACATTCCAGCTACTATTGATTCGGAACTGCAATTTTCCAGGATCAGCCCACGAAAGGGGCGACTCAGAGTTTAACAGATCCTTCATTTCTCTTACATCTTCAAACAACGGTGGATTTGGAACTCAATTTTCCCGGGAAACCCCCGAAAAGAGAAACAGAGGTTCACTAAGACGCGAGAAGGTGGGTCCAATCGAATTCCCTAGACATACACAAGAGCCTTCGGCGCGGCAAAATTCGTCGTTGGTGCTGCAGCCTGGGTTTCGAGGTCCCAAGAAGTCACACAGACTCAATCACGCACACAGGTCCGTGAGCAAACGCACATCTTCATGGCCTTTCTCGAGAGGATGACGTCACCTTGCTAAATTAGAGACGATGAATCGAGAGTCAATCTAGGACACCGCCACCGACTCTAGGCACGCACCTGAATTCAACAGGTAGATAGACTCTGATAGACTCTAAGGCGTCAACGTTCACGCAAAATATGTAACATGTTTGTTTTTGGGTAATAATCGCGTTAGCATTAGTTGGTGTTGTTCTAGTAGAAGTATTAGTAGTATTAGTAGAAGCAGTAGTAGAAGTAGTAATAGTATTCGAGATAATAGTCATTATTCGAGTTTGGTATTCGTTTTTTTTGTAAGAAAAGATTAAAAAATCGGTTAATGTGATAGGTAGTGGTGAGACAACGACAGGTGAAAGCGCCATCGCAGCAATTAAAATTGCTCCATTGAGCATGCGGGTTCGGAAGCGTTTCGAGCAGAAGTTTTTATGCCATCCGTTTCAACAATTATAGTGGACCGAATAATCTGTTTAAGGTGCGGCATCGAATTTATAGGTTTGGCATGGTGTTCAACAACATCGACGACACGCCTGATATAATTAATCATAAAACGCCCTCTCGCGCTTATATACAACTCTCCTTAGGTCAACGTTATAGTTCTGTTGCTAACTGCATTCCTTTTTTGTAACAACAAAAATAAGGATTTAATAGCAAAAGTCTCTAGAAATACCGTGAAACCAGGCATCAGACAACTAGTTTACAACATATAACACGTCAGTGGTTCGAGTAATCAGATAATAACATCAATCACCGTCCATCGGACTGCAGAAGTGTTCATCGAATCGCCATTTCCGCAGATCAGTAGAGGTGGGCGAACGTGGAAGCGGGCAGTCGCAAAATTCGGACACTCGCGGATTTGACGCCAATGGAAAATACAGCAGCAAACAGCTGTAAGTTATTTAAATGTTGAAAATCATTGAAAATCAGTCATTTTAGGCATATCAGAAAATACCAGAACGTAGGAACAACAATACATTGCAACAGGCCAAAGAATTCGTGCCGAAGACAACAATCGCGTGTTTAAGGGTTTAACCAATGATTTTCGATAATACAGCCCCATTCATGCTGGCATCGGGCACCTCTACGCACCTCTTTGGCTTTGCGAAGTGACTTTATTTCTACTACGAGCATTCCTCTTAACTTTAGCGCTTGATTAACCCGCCTCGGTCTGAGTCACTGAGCATCATTACCACTTCATACTTTCTTAACTTCTCGCCTCCAGATCGATCAATCTTCAAAAATGAGCTCCATTACATCTCTGTTGGACTGACTAACTCATTTCCAATGTAGACAATAACAAAAAGTTAAAAGAACTCGGACATTTGTGCGTTGATTAAACAGTGAAGGGAGACACATTTGGAATCAATAAATCGTTTCGCTCCCGAGGATTTAAGTGGACCAGTCCTTGTCATGAACAGACTTCGATCAATTATTATTTAAAATAAATGTTGCACAAGAAGAAACATTTATACCACGGAGCATTCCCTGTTCATCTTAAAAGAAGAATAGTTAAACTCGCAATTTATTGTACCTGCATTTTTTAATCGTTTTATAAGGTCGGTTGAAACAGTGCCCAACAACTCCCTGACTTCTATAGATGTAATGTCCCAGGAGTAAATGATCGATAAAAGGGAGTTTGTGTGCTGATAACGTGTACTCCATCCGAGATTGTCCTCAAACAGCTGTCATGGAAAAGAAGACGTATTAGCTGGACATTCATTCGTGAAGAGGTCAAATAATGAAATAAGTAGGTCGCTCGGGGTCTCATCGGCTGGCGTTAGATGCGAGGAGGCTGAGCTGCTGCGGCTGTGAAGGGTGGGGAAAGCGAAGTTAATCCCGAAAATTGTGAGAGAATGAGTTGGCAAATGTGCAGTTCTTTCAACATCATTCTTCCAAGCCTCTTTCAAACCAGTTGTGCAATTTTTTAGACCTGGCGAGGTGCGTGTGATTACGAAATATTGTCAGCATTTTATGCCAGGGTTATGGATTTAGGTAGACAGGAGGTTCCTGAACCACGCCATACGAATTGCACACTTTGACAGCAAGTGTATCCCCGGAGTAATCCTCAATATCGCTCATTCTGCATCGTGGACGAAAACCTTGTTGAAGGCAGACGGCAAAGCGTTTTAAGAATGCTTTAGAATTGCCGCCCAAAAGCTGTCATTTAAAACATAGCACATAACCGATTGGCCTTCGGAGGGTGCAGACCTTGACAGACACTGGCGTCGTGATTTTTCATCGTCTGAGGCCAGGTGGGGTTCTAAACAAGGTTAAGATAAACAATTTGGCGCGGTTTATGGATATAGCCTTTTTTATTGTCGCCATGGTGTGTTTGGCAATACGTGTCACTCGTTTTGCTAGCAAATGTATCTTATTTTATCATATTTTTTATAACTAATTGTGGATCATAGACTTCGAGCAACAGTGAAATACCTGCACCATTTTTTTGAAGTGCTGGAGTTCGATTCCAAAGTCCCTCGAAACGCGAGGATCTATTAGAATTTGAATCATACCGTTAATCATCATGACGGCGATGATGTTTTGGTGTGATAACCACTTTTCTTGTATATTGATCTAAATCAGTAAGATCATCTAGGATTTTGCGATGACCCCAAATTTGAAAATTTATAATAAAAATGTTTTAATATGCCCCAACGTGAATTTGCTTCTCAGGTTGTACTAGTTTTAAAAATAGAGTTTTGTTTAATTTGAAACCGCACTTCGTTGACAAGACCTGGTCTACTACATGCTTCCTCAATGCGTCTTCTGGTTAAGACGTTTTTTTTCATATTATTTCTGTCAATGGCAAAAGCTCGTGATCGGTAAAGACGAGGTCTTCTGAATAATTTACACGAAATGCGTATCGATCAGCCTACTTGTCGATCCTCGACATCAATTAAATGCTGAGAACATGGCGGTTATATATAACGTTGGATTGATGACTGATTCGTGATAATGCCGATGTTTCGGTGGATAGAAGTTGGCGTTAAAAGTGTTTATTAACCCACCGTCTTATAGTGCAGTCTATTGAACACTTGGTAACGTTTTTTCCATCGAACTCGGGGAGATTCTTTCACGACAAACCATTTTTATGGACTCACAAGTTCCAAAAAGATGAATTACAAAGCGGTTTTTCGTAATTTCGATACTGACTTGAATTCATTGATTATGACTTTGCAAATCTTTGATTCTACATCATCCAGGCGCCATCGGTAATGTTTAAATTGTTTACTAAAGGTTGGCGCCAAACACATCGTTTATGACTGCATAGAAATTGATGTCTTCTCCGATATGCACCTTGCACACGGGACTTAACTATAACTTGGCAGCACCTCGAAACCCTATAAAACCCTAATATTTGGAGCAAAATCAATACAAATCGATGAAACATTGTTCCAGAACAACAATAATAATATGCAATTGATTAAAAGTTATACCGCTCTGCAGTGCTTAACGCAAGTACCTAACTAGGCAGATTAAAATAATTTAATTTTGGGATAGCTTTTCAAAGTCTTTAATCAGTAACGCAGTGACGCATTCACCTTGTTCTATTCTTGCATGGCATTACTACAGTCGTCAACATAGATTTTTCTTACGTCATTCTCCTGCTACCGGATAAACGGACCTCTTAGATGGAATTTCCCGAGGTTTCTTGGGAATATTTTGCGGATGGAAGTGGCAGCTGCATCATTCGACTGTAAACTAAATCATTGGCCATACGATGAACTTTGGCTGGTCAAAAACAGGATGATGATGATCCCCCACCAACCGCCAGCCTCGGCCTATGTGTAGTGGCCTAACATGAGAGTCTCCCATGAATAGAGTGGGATGCTGAACGCTACAGTATCTGGCAATCGCTTCGTCAGTCAATATGGATGAATTCGACAAACTGGAAAGCAGCACTGTTTAATACCGCAACATTGATCGATTTATTTGTCATAAAAAACGAGTTAAATGAATTGACAGGCGAAACCCTTTCTCGTAATCTCTGATTTCGTTAGTTTTATATGTTAGTGAATTTAGTGGTGATCCTCGAAACCTTAAATAAAATCAAAAGAACTATGGTAAAACATTGTGTTTTGATCTGTTGATGAAGCGTGTCCATTAAATGGTGGTGTTCTTACTGGGGCCAAACAACCAGCATTAGTTTAATAATATTCTATTCACAAGCATAGAGGCAAATCGATTGGCATTCTTTTTTTCAGCAAAATTGGAGGCGGTTTAGAACCATCGTTCTTTTAGAAGCCAGTATGACCACGAGTATACCATATACCCAAAATCACCTACCTAAATACAAAAAGCGATTCACGGGTAATGTTATGTGAGCAACGCAAAAACAGCAAGTAGAAATCAAAATGGGAAGAAGCCGTCGAAAGCTGTACAATAAACGAATTGATGCCTTTAACTCTGGAGCCATGGGCTGTAGTGAACACGAATAGGAGGGATTGGCAGATTTATAAATAATAGGTCTGAGATCGGTCTGCGCGCCGCATTTATTAACACACAATTTATTAATGTAAAGCGGCTTATAAGTTCTGCGTGACTGAAATAGCGATGCTGAATACTTGTTAGTTTGGCTCAGGCCAGGATTTTAATGGGATTTACAAATGGGATTTGTCGCATTCTCTCTGGCGACTTTTGTGTTGGTTGATTAACATTTATGAAAGTTTAAAATCGTTATTCAGATTTGGAAAAGCATTTGGTGGCATTTTAAAGGAAGCTGAACATCCCCATTCACTACAGGCAAAGCAAAATAACTCGATCACCACAACAGTTTTAATGTCTTATTTTATTGCCCACAGAAGAACTAACAGTTCGGAATTTTGGCAAAACCGTCTTAATCGTAACAATCCTTCTGATTGTTCAACAGGCGTTCTTCTTCTGCATTAGTCCAGCAAATTGCTTTCAACTGCCGTGCAAAATTTTCTTGTCGGACAAAAAGAAACGTCAAGGATACGTCAAATGTAATAAAGACGCAAAATATGATGTTTTGTAAATGCATAATGGCGGCCATCAAGAGGCCCTTGGGTAATGGAGTTTTTTTCATGCTAATCGCTTTATTCATGTCACGACTTTCAGTAAAAATACGTCAGGATTAAAGCGTCTCTGAGTTTCAGCCCTACCTCTTCTGGTGAAACCAAAAATCGAGACAGGTAAGGAATTAACGAGTTGCCGCGATATGCGGGCGGTTTTGAGGGAATTAAACGGCATTCCAGTCGCATTTGTCGAAGAGATTTGCATTAAGAAAGACAGGCACAAAGGGGATTGAACGGGTCACTAACGGCTAGCATAGATAGCCCACTAGATAACTAATTTATTTCAAAATCCTTCGTAGGGTAAAACGGTTAATACATTTGAACCTAGTGGAATTGTTTGTTGCCAAAATGTGTGTGCCGAACTATATCAACTATTTATTTATCAACAGCCTCGCCAAATACTGAAAATATCGAAGAAGCATTCCTTCAAAAAAAATAGCAATTAAAATTATGGAGATTTGTGTTTCAATGTTTAACTGCTGAAATATCAACTATGCGAAGTGCAAAACCTTTGCGGGAGGCTGGGTCGCTCATGTTTGCACTTTCACTCGGGGTCATACGTGTGAAAATAACGTAATCGTCTATAGCATTCAGTCCCAGTCACTAATCACCCGTGACCTTCGGATATCAGCGGTTCGGGCGTTTTTTTGATGTGGTGATGGAAAAAGGGCAAACTCGCAATTTCACATTAATCCAACCCTCAAATGCTGTGTTGGCTGTCGAATTCGCCAGACTATTGACTCATTGAAGGGGTCAGCGATCCATTAGTTCTTTGTGGAAGTTAATTAACAATTTATGCAAAACTGCCGACGAAATCTATTTCGGTGCATTTCATCTTCGAATGAATGCATAATTTAAGGGAAATGATGCAAATAGGCCATTTATTATTTCAAACCCAAAAATAGCCTACATGTTATTACAGTTTTTTTACTTGACACCCACCACGTACAAATCTACCACCCCCCACCCCATATTAAGTTAACTTTTTGGCCTAAATGATTCATCAAGAAACGCATTCTGAGAGTATAAATGCTATTTTAAAAACGGAATTCTCCACTCATTCGAAGGAGAACAAAATATTTAAAACGATTGGACTGTTGAACATCCTTTCTTGCTACAAATCGCTACAGCACAACACCTGCCGATTTTGTAGGCTTTCGAAGTTCTTGCGTTGTGGTACTTTGTAGGCTTATTAGAACAAATTACTTTTCCAGCGGTATGTCAGTGTCCAATCAGAGACTCAATTACCATCCATCCGCATCATGCCGACTCTCCCATTCTTGCGTCTTACGTAGGCGGTGAACCCCCCCCAAATATTCTCCGTTGGTTTCATTCAAATGACTGCCACTATTTTTAAACGCAATAAAGATTGGGCCTTTCAATGACCACCATGGCGATTTTGGCAAAACTTCATAAAAATCGATGGTTTCATTTTTATTTCTCGCAAATTTCCAGTCTTGTCATTTCCTGTAATCTACATCGTCGTAAGAATATGATTTGTTCAAAGATTTGAAAAATTTTAAAATAGAGGATAACCAGGAATCAGAATCAATCGAGAGATTAACGTTTGTTAATGCATTTATCCTGCTCTAGGTATGTTGTCATTTAATAATAATAATTATGGTAAACGCTTTATTGGGGTCACGAGGACCAAAGTGATTATGATTAACAATGCTATATACGAACATTGGTTTTAGTTCCTACTTCATCTGTTCGGATGAAACTAAAAATCGAGACAAATGAGGAATGAACGAATTGCCATATGCTGTCGTTCTTGTGAATATTGAGCGGTATTGTCTTCACATTAGTCGAAGAGATATAGATTCAGAAAAACTTGAATAGGTGGATGGGAAGTGTCATCTAATATACGAGCAGTGATCAGTGCACAGCTAATGTAGTGAAGTCGAACGATAATCTCTTGGATGGATTCTTTTAACAAAAAGGTTTACGGAGGGTCATAAATGCAGAACGAGGTTGTTGTTTCCAATCCGGAAAGGCGCAGGGAAATCGAAGTCTGCAATGAGGCCTGTAAAATGCCACCGAAGGTGCATCTCGAAAAAAAGCGCATAAACAATGTATCTCAAAAAGCTGCGTGATCGAATCTTCAATTTCATAGGTGCTGGCCTTGTTTATTTCGTATCTATATTTGGATTTATTAGGCCGAGTTATATTGGGTTAAAAATAAACTCTACGAAAAACGATTCTCGTCTGAATACGTCTCGGTCTAAACCACACCATCGGGTTATCTACTTTAAACCCACCCCCCATTAAGTGCAATATGCCCCATTCTTGAAAGTCTCGCTCTTATGTACCCAAATACTCCCTCGGAAATACCACAACTTCGAAGAGGTTAATGTTTTCTGGTTAGGGCATCAATATATTACCACGGACACTTACCTGAGAAACAATTACGACCGTCTTGTACAAATATCTTACCTCTAATTGATTGCCGGGTTAACCGATACTCGGCACTTTCTCTACCTGTTGTAATTAACTCGACAGCGACGTATTCCACTGGTGACTAACCTACAAAATGTGTTTAAAATAGTTGGCCTAAATCCTTCTAAATATCAGCTGTCCTAATGGAACCCGCCGAATGGGCTAGCCACTATATGTGTTTCTGAGAGATTAAAACTCCCAGCTTCCACGTCCGTTTGCCCCGAAGGTGGAGTCTATCTGGTTTTACGAGAGAGGTGTGGAGTTCGAATTTCACCACAGAGGTTAAATTTGATACATTTGAGGATATTCTGGGTCTCGGTTTTGAAGAAGAAATCGAATTAAACATGCAGTTGTGACTTTGTCTGAATTTTGACATGAAGGTTTCCGCATTCATTCGAAAAGGGTACAACACGATCGTCTTTTCAGATGCATAACAATCGCCTTTTCACCAATCGCTACCGTGATTCTTTTTTGCATATAAAATTTTCTGCCGAAATTATCTTCCCGTTCCGCTATATTTTAAACTGCTTGTACCCTGAATAAAATATTTCGATACAAAAATAATTCCATGTTAGTTTTGAACATATGAAATTTCGATTTAATAAATTATTGAAGATTTTCATTAGAATCAATCATCTTTCTCCAACGCCCACGCAAATCATATATATAATTTTTAAGATCATCCTAAATTTTGTGAAATCCCTAATTTAAGTTGTTATTATTCTTTAATATTACATAATTTCGAAAAGGTTGACTACAACTACGAACAAGCCCATGTTGTTGAGTCTAGTGAGCCTTTACATTGCGTTGGCCAAACTTAATAAACGCGTCGAGGGTTTAATTTGCCTTTTTTCAATGAACTATCGCCACTTCTTGTATCATTTTTGTTTGTTGTCAATTTTAATGCTGACAGTTTTGGTTGTTAAGACCTTAAAAACGCGAATTCAATTGTCAAAAAAATATTCATCATGCCGTTAGCGTTCTACCATATGATGACGGTTTTTATGAATGCTTTGAATTGGAACATCTCCTCGACTAGTGTCCTTGTTTTACTATTTGGCCGATTGTGTTTGCTGTTCGTGCAGTCATTACTACTTATCGTACTACTTATCTACCTCAAAGCGCCTTCCCGCTGTAATTATTATGAATACTGCATTAAATTCGAACACATGCTGTTGGGTGGCATTCTTTTAAGTTCTTTAAATGTGAAGCTAATTGGACCTGAGTATGAACGACCCACTTAACGAAATTAACTCCAGTTTCTTGTAGTCAAGATTCGCGGCAAGGTGAACGTAACGTAGCACTTTATTTACGCGTTTCAAGGGGTAGAATAAAAGCGCAAATATGGTTTTCCGAGATCTGTATGAAAACAGGTGTATTATGACAGCGAATCACAACATTACAGAAGATGAAATTAACAAGCATTTAATTGTTCTTTCTTCAACCAGGAAATAGGATGTCGGAATTTTGTTTCTTCGCAATGGTTTACTCGGTGATTTATGAGAATATGCCATTTTGCGGTTACAGAAATGTTACAAATTGCTCCATAAAAACGTGTTCGGTGTTACGTTACCCATCGAGTGAAAATGATAGAGTTTTGATGCACTGAAATTGAATATCCTGTCACCTTGCTTGATTTGAAAAGTTCTTAAGATGATTGTGGCCAACTTCGGATGTAAATGGCGAATGAATTAAAACGCGCTGTTCGAAGAATGTTGAAAGCTGAGGCGTTTCATTTTTCCTTCCCTAAATCAGACAAGTGGGGACATACAAATTTGAAAAACATTTTCATTCCATCAGAGCGAATAAAGTTTTTTTCTGTCCGACGCATTAAGGGCGTATGCCTAAGTGGATACGAATATTTATGCATAAACCATTTTTTCTCAGAGTTCGAATATGACTCATGATACCTGCGCTTTGATGCATCATCTTTATACGTTTTTTTCAGTGTTTTATTTCAAATTACCTACGGATACAACCTTGCTGGTAGAAGCCGGATATTCAAGCTAAAGCCCGTACTTATAATTTAATCCTCGAGCTAACACACAATTCATTATTGTATTTATTGACCCAGTAGTAGTAGTAGTAGTAGTAGTAGTAGTAGTAGTAGTAGTAGTAGTAGTAGTAAACCCCGCCAAACCAGACTTCATTTACTTTCTATCGTGCATCGATTTTTTGTCATAACTGTAGTTGTAGTAGTAGTAGTAGTAGTAGTAGTAGTAGTAGTAGTAGTAGTAGCAGTAGCAGTTACTATTGTTTGTGTGGGCAATTTGGTGGACTTGTATCCCGAAGGTTGCATCCAGGATCACCAAAAACTCAAACAGACGGGAGCAATACCGGTGTGTGGTTGTTGCTGTTG
The DNA here is from genome assembly GCA_028672205.1 of Proteocephalus fallax. NCBI lineage: Eukaryota > Metazoa > Platyhelminthes > Cestoda > Proteocephalidea > Proteocephalidae > Proteocephalus > Proteocephalus fallax. Next base: position 3,188,299 of record JAPUBX010003981.1, on the reverse strand, counting down.
GGATTTTCGCGAAGTCTCTGGTTTACTCTACTGTTCTTGACACGGTCACTTTGAATCCAGAATCCCCGGTACCTCTGAGAGTTGAGAGCTATGTTGGGCGTGATATCGGCGTAGTAGATGCATTCGCAGACGAAGAATCGGCATTCCTTTATCGGCCATTAAGGAAGTGCCAGTTGTTTGTAGATGTGCCGTGAATTTCACTGTAAGTCGGTCCCGGCTGTTTGCAGGAGTTTTGGCGGGAATGAAACAGTTGTGTGTACCATCTCCTTCCTATTTGACACCTGTGCCTTCGTGACTCAGTGGGCACTCACGTGCGCATCCGATAAAGTCGTGACTAATTGCCGCGGTTGTATCTCGCCTTTCAGGGAGTTCTGAAGCACAAGTTTAAAATGCCAACTTTTTAAAATCACGTTGCTGCATCATCCTAAAGCTGGGAATCTGTGCCGATTTTTTTCAAATATCAACTGGAACGAAGGTGTACCTTTCGTAAATTGGGCAGACACCGATGTTCCCAATCAAATATGGTTCTGTTGTTCATTGAAGCATCTTAAATTGTACGTTTTCGGCCAATAATTATCGGCTGTGCTGGAAGATTGGCCCACTTATGTGAATATGTTGGATACAGCACTAAAGTCACGTGACACTAATAAAATACGCGGATTACTTGATTTTATGCCATGCCTGCTAGACGAATGGTAATTCTTAACAGTTCGGGCAGGCAGTCAATGAGGTACTCGAGTGGTCTTCGGAGAATGACCGTCTGCTGAACGCATCCAAAATGCAGGTCTATTACGTGTTCCGTGAGAGCAGCTGTTGACACTCCCGAAATCCTTTCACTCCATAATTTCGCCTCGAGATCAAAATCGAAATTCCTCGGCATTATTTTAAACAGTCGGTTATCATAAGTGATCAAGCTGATGCCGTCTTCGGTAAATGTCGTCGCCTTTGCTTCTTAGATCGCTGGTTCAAGAGAAGTGGTTTAAGCTCTAGCCGTATAAAACCTTTGTCCATGCCTGTATAATTCACCATATTGTATATCGCTCCCCAGTAATTTCCCCGGCCTTAAATGTTCTACCTTTTAAACCCCCCGTAGGCTTTTAAAAATGATCTCGTTTACTAGTGGCCGGCCCATGCTCTCCATCCAAGAGACCATCGATCAACGCCACTTAAATAGTTGTTCCCTAATCGATGCTCGCATTTTAAGTGACCCCTCCCATCCCCTCTTTTTAAGTTTATCTAAGTGTAAATCTCTTCGACCAATGCGTAGGTTATACTCTTCAATACATACAAGAACGGCGGCATATCGCAATTCGGCCATTCCTTATTTTTCCCGATTTTTAGTTTTACCAGAGCATGTGAAGCAGTAAATTAAAAACAATTAGCATATTTAGTATTTGTTATGCTATCTTGTTAAATGCTGAACGTTTTGGTCCTCGTTACCTCAATAAAGCGACTACAATTATGATTATTATTAAATGTCATGAGGCCTTGGGATATTTGATCATTTATCAAGAATGGGTGAACATGGGTTTGGAAATAATCGGGGCCAAAATTTAATTGCCTAAAATTTTGCTCAGAATTAAGCATTATCTCTTCTGGTGCGTCTAGGTCACCACCAAGTTGTAAACTTCGAAATAATTGAATTAACCATAAGGTCTTTTGCCGAAGAAAACATGTTTGCCCTAAATTGAATGACGGCTGCTTGAGGTTTTTCCACACATCAGACAAATGTACACTATTAACTGCTTCAGAATGATGATTGATAACTTAAAGTCATGAACCACGTTTCCATCAAGTAGCGTGTGATTTCACATTTTTCTGTAATCATCACAATCACGTCCATTCATTTCGCTTCCAAATAAACATTTTCCTTAGTACACAGATTGGCATTATCATGGACTATCCATCGTATTGTTTACGAGATTCTCAATGTAGCGATTTCATTGGCATTTTTTTGTTTTTCCCTGTGTCATGAAACGGGTTAAGCGTTTTTTTGGCAAATTTGGCGCTTTTACGTCTACGCCTCGGTTTTTCCAGAACTCTGTTCTGTTTCCGGAAATTTGGATAACTCGGAAGATGTGCTGCAACCCTGTTCTGTAAAAAAAACCCATCTACTCCCTATTGTTGTTATTCAAACGGATAAAACTGCATTAGTACTTACGCAACAACTTAGCTGAAGACAATGATATTAATTTATTTTACTAACTGCAATAATTTCATATTTTGAACTATGCGCTGACAAAAACCCTAGTATTTATATCGCGAAAAATAAACATATGACGTGGTTTTCTTGCCCTTTAAAATCACAGCAGCCCTGAATAATTATTAAGGCCGTGCTCTTATCACAATGCGAGATCTCGTGGGCTATTTGTAAAAGCGTTAACGATAACCAATACCATGCGTTTTCATGGATGACATTTCCTATAGATAGCAGGGAACAAGGAATGTAAGATTTTTATTCTGTTTTGATTTTTAAAACAGAATTCGGGGTTTTAAGCGCATTTGACACCCCAGGGACAGAAAGAAGGCAATAACCACCTGATTCTCTTGAAAACAACTCTGAGGGGTTTCCGTTTTTTACAGTTTATATCAATTTTAAGTGTGCAAAAACATTTTAAAGTATTTACTTTTCGGCAGCGCAAACATCTGGTTCGAAAATTAAAATGCAGACAGTTTGTTGTCGTCATGGCCTTAATTGAGCAATTGTACATTTACGCCTCTTTCTTATGATCCAAGTAAATAGCTGGTTTTAAAACGTGTAAAGGGCTCTGTGTTATCATTATAAATAGTATGACCTGATAATTTGTGGTTTCACGCGTGTCAGTCGAAAACCATGGTGACACGAGTCTCTCTTTGTGACCCCGTTTCAGGGGAATCAGTTGACACCCCACACCCCCCCCTCCGCGATTCGTGTGGCCAATAATTAACTAACCCACATCCATACAATCCGACATAATCACGTCTGTCATCGTTTTGTCTCGCTTCTGGCTGTCATCTTGCATTTCAAACTAAGTTAATTGACTGAACCAAAGGGGATGTAATTAATAGGAAGTTCTCCTCGATTGAGAAAACCCGTATTTAATGGATTGAAGTAAAATCGGTCGACGCAATGAAGCGCCGACATCTATCATTTTGACAGAAGAGTTAGCGAATAGAACATTCCGAACATTCAATCTGCCTATTTGTGCTTACAATAATATCAAAACACATCGTTGTGGGTGTCATTTCTCCGGAGTTCATTAAGTTGGGTGCCGAAATCTCAAAATATTTGACCGGGTACCCGTTTAATGGCTCGAAGACAAATGTCGGTATTGTAATACCCATGTCCAATCTGAGGTGAATATTTTAATTGCTTGAAAAACGGATGCGGGCATTTAATGGAGGGCTTCCAATATAAGACATAATCGACGTGTTTAATAGCAAAATTGTGGTCTCAAAATCTGACCTCATCAGTTATTGTCTTATAGTCGAGGAAATATTTGGCCGAATTGGTTGAGCCAAAAATTCTCTGGGTGATGATTAAAATGTCCTACTTGAACTTTAATTCGACGTTGGAGCAAATATTTGATACTCCAAGTGAAGTAAAACTACGAATATAACTCGAATGGCAGTATTTTTAATTTAATCAGCACAAAAGGGAATATTTGCTTCAATAACCACCGCCTCGCGTGACACGGACCTCAATTTCTTCGTTTCCTAAGTGAAAAAACCAATATCCCGTGGATTCGATTTCATACACGGATCTGCCTGCATTCTGCTGACATAATTATTTAGAAGATCGCACCATTGACTACTGTCATTTCATAATGAAGGCACTTTACAGACGACAAATTGGGTGACATCTGATGTCTAGCCATTCATTTCGAAATCACATCGCATCTTTATTTGATAACGACATGGGAAGTTTCGAAATTATAGAATCACATTGATACAGCCACAACTGTGAAAATAACAAATAAAATGTCACTTAATAAAGGAAATTAACTTTGACTGCACCATAATAGCCCGAAGGGAAACTGCGAATGGTCAAATTAGTTAATTTTCTGAAGTCGTTTGAGTTATTTAACTATTGGTATTTCACGCTCACTGTTAACTGGAGATTGTTAATCAATCATCCCTTAAAAAGATTTTGAAACACCGTAAACAAGTGCCAGACTGCTTATTTATAGAAAATAGTGGGTGAGGACTGGACAAACACTCAGTTATTTTGAACATTTGTATATTTTTTGCCACTTAACAACTTATTGCAAAAGGCAATCTTAACCACAAAACTGTTGAATAGATATTTTGAAGCTGCCGGATGAAAGAATGCATCAGTATATTTTGATAAAGAGTCGAAGTGATTGGATATTTAGGGTATTCACCATAACAGTACAAGCAAATGGTGTTACTGGTCATTTGAAACGCACCACTATACGTCAGTATTAACTCGGACTCCCCAATATAAACACAATCCAATTGAAACCTGCTCCGCGTGAAGCACAGCAACTGTTTTTTGCATATAAACACGAGGTACGTCATCCATCACAATTGAAAGTAAACTTTGCTAATTGACGCTTCAATTGCGCGCGGAGCCTATGTGTAAGGCGTCTTCCAACCACTTGATGGAAAATCTGTATTGATTTTATGTAGATGAGATAATGGAATTTACCCAGTATAGCATCAAATTTTAAATGCATAGGACTCAAGGTTTTGCATAGTTATCTTTTCGTGAATTTTATCTATGAGTTGTTCACACTTGCAGACGTTGGGGAACCGAATTTTGGCCTCGGGCGTTTGATAATGGTATATCGAATGACCAATTTATATTGCAGGATTGCACCGGTAAGTACGATTTCATCTGGATAACCCCATTTATTTGCCTCATGCGATGCGTCTCCTCGAACCGTTTGGTCTTAGGAGGCGTCGAAAACTTCCCCAAGACAAACTTCTCCTCTCTACCAACTTTTTCGATTTCATGGGTAGCGAACCGTATTAGGATCCCGTGGCTTGTTTGAATAAAGCAATTCAACTAAATCAGATTCCATTCACAGTAAAATCAATGAAACACAGAAATGAATAAGTCATTTAATTTTATAAAAAACAGCACTCACTGGGGAGCCTAACGAGCCTAACGTTCATGTGGTCACTGGCACATTTGGGACATTAAACAAAGCATGACTGATTTTGGGACGGGATGGTGTTTGGCTGAGACGGGCGGGTCCTCGCATGTTCATATACACGTGGTCGGGTCTACTGGTTATATTTAACATAAAACGTGGTCTGCTTTAGTCGAGAGGCTGTATTATTTCGGCAATGCATGGTGGGATTAATTGTTGTAGCAAGAGCACAAAACATGGTCGTGGTGGGGGAGGGGGCTGGAGAGGAGGGCTGTTGTGTGGTGAGTGCGTTCGTTTCGCTGTCAGACTATTTTAAATCTCATTTTAATTCCAATTTGCGCGTGGCAGTCAAAGGCACTTAGTTCGTTGGGCCATCCCGCGGGCTGAGCGATCGCCCGTTAGCCATTCATTGAGTCGTGACAACTCATGTCCCCAGGATAGTTGTGGATCACGGTCCCGACACTGTTCTGCGAAACCATTGTCTGATCGTTGGAGAGCGAACCAGTTGGCTTAAAGGACGACTGTTGGTATTGTGAAAATGGCCGCGGAAAGGGGATGAAATTTGCGGTCGGGGGGATATCGGCGCCCTGTGGTAAAGAAATCACCTGAATCGGCGTCCTTCGCTGCATTTTCTCCGAGGCCGCCTCGCTTCGCCGGTCCAGGGACCCGGTACGATAGCCCTCCGAGGCGGGGCTCACCGACCTATTCAGGCCACTGGGAAGTTGGTAATAGAGCTGCCCGCCATTGGCAGCAACAGGACCGGCAGTGAAAAACGCCGACCTTTCTGCCGAGTTGGCCACGGGATATGCGAAGGCGGGGTAGACACTGCCGTTGGTGCCGCTTGGCATCCGGATTTCACTATTGCTGATATTGCTTGACATCACTGTGTTGTGCAGGCTTGCGGTATCGCTGTGGAGGTTGGTGGGGTTGACAGGGCAACCGCTGGGGTCAGTGTATAATAAGTGGCCGCTCAGCTTATAGCCGCCGTTGAGCTGATGCGAAGAGGGCGTGTTGTGGTAGGCACTGTCACCTAGTTGCCGCTTTCTCGGCAGTGTGGTCGTCGTACGTAATCGCAAGCACAATATAAGTGAGGTGATGCCGAAAATAATGCCCAGGAAAGTGGCGACGGTAAAGACTACACGGAAGATGATCAGTTGGACATAAAGATGACGGTTCTCTTGTTTTGACTGTGCCAGAAGCTTAATGTACTCCGTAGTCAAGTTCGTCGCGAACGAAGCTTGCGTGGAGATGCCAGGCTCTTGAACGGATTCACACAACTTGCGATAACAAAGAACATTCTGCGGGTGTATGTAGGTCTTTTCGGATGGCGGCGGAACAACTTCGATCTTTGGCAGTCTCCCTGGCCTCAACATTGCCATCATCGTGTACTGACCCAGGCGATCAGAGAGATAGAAAATTCGATCCTTTGTCGTGAGGGGTGGAGATGTCTGAGCGTCATTGGTGATTTTCACCGCCTGCAAGAGAGCATCAAGTGTCTCGAGATCTGCTAATTGGGCGGTGAAGTCTTTGTTGACACGACTTAATTCCTCCCCAACGTTGACGGTATAATCCGGTCTCGCACTGCGCGTCTCGCGTGCGGCTTCCATAAATCGCAGCTCCAGCCGACTGCAAGCCGAGTAGTGCGCATAGATGTCCTGGTGGGAGCCGGCAGGGATTGCCAACCAGGCGTATAAATAGGAGCATCGTCCAAGTCGTCGCTTTTCAATGTCACCGATAACGTTGTACGGATCTCCGGGCAAGATGGGAGTGAGAATTTCACCTAGGACGACAACGCCGAGAAATCCTAAAACAACACCGGCGGGCAGCATTTCGCGTGAGAAGGTGGAGGATAAGATGATTAACTTCAGAAGAACGGCGTCATCGGCTCAGTGCATCACCGACAAGATTGCATAAACCTGGCGGCAGTGAAGGCGTGCTTCATCGTGATTGGTGTGTACCAAAACCAATCAGAAGGAGCCTTGTGTTGATTGGGGCAGCCAGATTAATTATCAACCACAGGTCTGCATAATATCGCAAAAATATTGAAATTAATGTTAATATGCAAAACCAATTTTATTTTTCACCACAAATAGTATGAAAGAATAATATTTTTTTATAATTTTCTAAACAAATTACGGACTTCATCAATCTATGCACACTTAAAGAGGTGATTTTCGGTGTAATAACAAAAGGCGTTTCTGGTGTTAGTAGATCCCCTTACGGGATGAACGCATCCGACAACCTCACCTTGGCATCACCGGCCACAATTTAGCGGCGGACATCAAAGACACACCCAAACCACCACTGTGTTTTCACGCCATTTTGTGTGCCGTCTTTCTTGCATTGCTCGGAGCGGTCTTGAGCAGCGTGAAACAGCTGTGGCACAGCATCTGACGAGCTATCGGAAACACATAAATCACATTTCGAGTTAGAAATTATTCTGCGCCAACAATACTCGTGTTGTACTAACATTTTCACTGGGATCTTCACTGTCGAAAATAATCGAAATTGATTTTGGTGGGCACTATTGCGTTTGCCAAAATCCAGAATTTCGGAGGCTCTTTTTTGTGTTTCGCACACTTTTATTATTATTTAGTGTTTTTAAGCTATCGTTGATCCTTGAGCTGTTGAGTGCTAGTCAATTTAGTAGTCTTTGATGCTGACGACTGTATTCACCGATCTATTGTATGGTAAAAGTAAATTTAACGCGGCAGCGGCCAAACCGTTCGACAGCGAGACTAACACCGTGCGCCTTATTTTCTCCAAGTTTCAACGGACAGAAATGCGGTTTCAATTTCTACCACATGGATGAACTTGACCGATGAAAGGCTAGAGATGACGCCCACCTTAATCAAAATCAGGTTGGCGGCGATGGGGATGTCTCCGTTGCATCTTATATCCAAGACTCCGGCCTCTCTGACGCAGACTCAAGCTCGAGCAGGAGATGCTTCACAGCAATAACAACAAAAGCAAACAATTTAATAGGCTCTCCGCCTAAAGAATGACTGTGTCGAGACCAACGAATGTGTGTCATAGCGGGGACGTGTGTCCTACAGCCGGTTGCAAGGACCTGTGCGGTGACTGGGGCGTCTAGTGTCTAGACTCCAGGGTGCCTGGCAGCATGGGGCGAATCAGAGAAGATGTGCTCTACCTGCACTCTGGCGCGTCGAAACCACCACGACGACAATAGGTTGAAAGGTCCATGGTGGAATTGTTGCGACCGGTAGCAATGAATGGTATAATTGTTGTTACCTGAATTAAAAACATCAAAATAAACCGAAAGGTGATCGGACTTTAGGAAATAGCCGAACCAATTAACAGAGGATATGACTTGGTCTTCACCAATGTCTAGCGATTATTCTATCAATATTCCCCCAACTCACCTTGGTGTATTTTTTATATTTTCGGCTCATTTTTTCGTGGCCGGGGTTACTCACAAATTGTATCGGAATCACTTTGACATGTACGGTCCGGATTAGTGGGTTGCTTGTTTCTCGATTAGTTTACCAGGTCAATTGTTTGAGACAAACAACAACCCGCATAATTTGACCGAATGCGCGGTTTGGTGTCCTGATTTCTAGATAAACTTGCGCGGGAGCAATAAAATCTCTTGAAATGTCAGCGAACGCCAGAAGTAATCGGTTTTTTCGAGAGTTTCGACGGAAATTTGCGGCAACCTACGACATGATTATAAAAGAATCAGTAAACAAAGTAATAGCGTGCTCCTTACGAGGTCCATAAAATCCTACGACAAATACACCAAATTATCGGATTTTTGATACTGAACGTTTTTTGGCAATACATAGTTTCGTCCACGAAAAAAATTATAGAACCCCAGAGGAATTGTTCGTTGGTGTCATGGTTTGCGGTTGTTAAGTTCCTTGATTTGAGAACTGAAATATGGAATTACAAGACAACCTTACCTGACAATGACGGTCATCGCGACGCAATAAATCTTTATATGGGAGGCCTAATCATGTATTTATAATGATCACGTTGATCGTCGGTTACCTTGTTTACTATTGGGTCAAAAGTAAGCAATTAGCTTAGGTTAAATTTGGTGGTAGCTCAAACTGTTCGACCGTGGTCTGCCAAACGTGTACGGTGGCGGTTTCAAGAAAGGGTTCATCGTTTTTCGCTGTCTGGAAGTTAGTCCCTTCGAGCTGATAAGCATTTACAAATACCTAAACAATCGAATATTGATTGATGAATTGATTTTCGCTCATTTTCTTTTAAATGCCGTGTTTATTATGATTATTGTACCGCCCTTAAGACAACCGGTTGGTCCTTATAAAAATATTTTTAGTCCACAAGGACACTGTGACGAGCCAGGTTGCTCGGCAATTGTACCCCGCGTGCTTTTTCACACAATCCACCACAGAAGAGTTTCAGTTTGCTTGCCGGCGCGTTGCAACACACTCGAGTCGTGGGTGCACACGTGGCTGTCAGCAGCCATTGTCTGGTGACCGCAACGTGCGACTGGATGGCGAACGCGATGGTCGGCGGTTAAGACGCCGAGTTCAATGGAAATGTCAGCCATGCAAGGCACCTTAAAAAAATCACCGTCACCTCAACTCATCCCCGAGGTCACATTGCAAAACATCTACGTAAACCGGTGCTTTTATTAGTTTATTTCTCCTCTCTCTGGCCCACACCACACAAGTTCTAGTAATAAATGTACCATTTCGTTTTTTAATCATATTTGACGTCCTGATGAATGCTCGTATATTTTTGTATTTCCTTACATAGTTCTACTAAAGTTGAGCGAATCTGCCGAATATTCCTGAGTAGAGAGGTCTTTTTTATTAACAACAATAGTTGGCGTCATTGAGAAGAAAAATGGTAATTTTTACTATCTCGGTGGTCAGAGCACTAGTGCTAAAATTAAGGAAAGGCCGTGACAGTATTTGCTGGGGTATAGCTCAGGGCTGTTCCATTCGTGGACCTTTTCCGGTTCGCTGGAGTAACTCAGAAAAACCAGGTGGGAGCAATGTTGGTGAACACGTTTCACGGATTCTCAACGTGACGCTAGGTTGCCTGTTTCCTGTGCTTCTCATGGGAAGATGGAGTTCAGTATTCTAGGTAACCTAATTTGGTGGGAGGAAAAATATCAAGTGAAGTTTATATCAGGGTGTAAAGCTTCATCTAAGATTGCGTTTAGAAATATTGTTGCTTCCCTGAAGGTTTTGGGGAGATTTCAATTACGGAAGTGGAAATCCACTGAACATCAGCTCCACAAACAAGTAATTTAATGACACGCATGATAATCCTGCCACACGTTTTCTTTCAGAAGTGTTGGTATGATAGCAGGGGAGTATCTATTAGATCAATCGTGGGTTTGGTTATGACAGCACATTTCCCTGCAATATATCAACGCCAGCTTTCCCTGGTGTTTCGTCTGCAGACTACTGCGTTTTTTTAAAAAACTCAAATGTACACCATTACCAAGCAAACACGCTCGTAAAAAGGGAGATTTTAGTTTCGGTTTAAAACCTAATACTTACTCGAACGTGTTAATTGACACGGGCGAGATGCCTTTCTTGTTTATTTTTAGCAATCATGATGATAATCGCATTCGCTTTATTAAGGCCACGAGCACCAATATGGTCAGCTTTAAATTTGATAACAAACAATAGTCATGCAGGAAGCGGCGATTATAAGTGAAACAGAAAAGATGCATTTGTTTCTGTTTTTACGTTTTCAAGTAAGTGAAATATTTTGACGATAAGAACTCAAAAAAGTTAACAGGAAATATTAACAAGGTAGATTTGCTACAAAGGCAGATAAAACACTCGAAACATATGAAGTTTGATAAACGCGAAATGGCAGCGATTGAAAGGTCCTCAATATTATTAAAAAACGGTTAAAGCAAACAATAAATTTAGACCTCTAAGATACGTGACATGTTCAAACCAACATGGAAGATTATGCTGGTAAAATTACCAGACAGGCTTATGCTTTAACCAAATAAAAATCGTTTTTGACTGATGATACGAGCGTAAAATGCATTTTTTGACAAATTTATTTAAAATGCCACGCGGGGCCAAAATTAGTTTATTATATGTCAGGGAATATTTTGGAAATATTCTCTGTCGTCACGAGGTGGAACAGAAAGAAAATAAGCGATGCATTTTCAACTGCAAACGACTGGTTGCGGCATTTCGCTATTTAAGTAAGGCAATCTGCAGCCATTAGTCCAATTGGAAAAGGTAGGCACGGAAAATATTAGATTTGTACCAAAAACAATATCCGATTTAGGAGGGATAGTGAAAAATAAAAATAATTCATTTGAGCGTTTCTGAAATATTTAAACCACCGTGCATTCATTTGATAGAAGGAAACGGCCTCAGAAATTTCACCAAAATTGTAAACATCTATAAGCGTGCACGCGGGAGACATTTCAAATATTTTTTCTCATTCGTAATCTGTGAACCCTCAAATGTATATATATGCATAAATAGACAATGATTTTCCATGCCGGAAAATACAATAATTGAAACAATATATTGGGCAAAAATCAATGTCTTTCGAATAAACAAAACGAAAATCTTCTTTATCAAAAAGGAACCCAACCTTTCACATAAGTTGGAAATTTAAAATTAAAATAATCTATGGTTGCTGGATTTAATGTGTATTTTTACTAGAGTTAATTGACCTGTTGACTAAATACAAACATATTCGATTGATTGTAACCTTTAAAATCCTATTTTCCCCAGAACTATATATCCGATTGACGTTTTTCTGAAATTCCATAGAATCCAGAAAACAAAAAATGTAAAAACAATTATATTTTGCTGATGTTTCTAGACTACATATCGACGAAACCTATGCTGCAACCGAACCTAGTATGAATATCTTAATAGAACCAACATCATCTGTTTAGATAAATGTTTCATCACACGAAGGCATTGGTTCCACGGTTTCATCAACCCATGAATCTTAATTTTGCTAACTGACCTTACAGCATGGGACCGTGGAATCGATCAATCAATAGGTCATGCCATTTCCTCGGCGTCATTTTCAACAGTCGGTAATCTTGGGGTGATCATATTAATGACGTCTACGGTAAATTTAGTTGCCTCTGTTTCTTAGTTCGTCGGTTCTGGAGACTTGAAGTGAACTCGAACCGCATAAAAACCTTTGTCCTCGCCTGTATAATTCCCCCCGGCCTCAAATATTGTGAATTTTTAAACCGTTGCAGGCTTTTAAAATGATCTCGTTTTCTATTGGCCTTACTATGCTATTCATCCAAGAGATTATAGTTCGACGTCACTAGATTATTTGCGCACTGATCACTGCTCGTATATTAGATCACCCCTTCCATTCCCTCTATTCAAGTTAGCCTGAATTTATATCTCTTCGACAAATGTGAAGACAATACCGCTCAATATTCACAAGAACAACAGCATATGGGAATTCGTTCATTCCTCATTTGTCTCGATTTTTAGTTTCATCCGAACAGATGAAGCAGGCACTAAAACCAATTATCGTATATAGCACTGTTAATCATAATCAATTTGGTCCTCGTGACCCCAATAAAGCTTTTACCATAATTATTATTATTAAATGACAGCATAACATTTATATTCGCACTCTATCACAATAAGTACACGTCCGAGACAAGTGTGTATCCAAACGACCGATCGATAAAAAACAAAAAAATAGGAGAAACTTTCGTAATAGCGTCTGCTTTAGATGGATTTGGGAATTCGTAGTATTGTCACCTTCTTATCTCCCCTGGCACAATTCCCTGGAAGCGTATGAAATTATTAATCTTTTTTGTCCTGTCTAGATAGGGATCTTTTGCAGTCTGCACGAGAGAAGGAGTGCTAAAATTGGGAAAACCAATATATAGTCAAGTAAAACTTTCGGAATCCAAGTTTGCAAAATATCCTAGATGAATTGGTGAAGGGCCCTTTTACTACCCATTTTTCACAACTTTTAGTTCTTGTTGACTTATCGGTCTGTTTTGTAGATATGGAAGAATTATTTGAACTCAATGGTTGATTAATAATAATTATGTGGCGAGTTTTGGATAGGGCCTTTCAATGGCCGCCATTTCCCGTTTGCCAAACTTTATATACTTCGGGGATTAAATCGACCTTTCTTGCAAATTTAACTTGATGCTACTTCTTTTATTCTTCTTAAATTATTCTGCATTTTCTACATATAATCGTCACTTCCTGTAAAAGTTTGTTTATTGTACATTTTTATGTTGCAAGTTTTTGTCTTCATGACCTAAATAAAGCGAATATTATTATTAAATATATCATGAAATATCTCAAACATACCAACACAAATACATTTTTAAAAACTAAGCAGAGTGTTAATTCAACATATTATAAGACCAATACCTACACAAATAAAGAATATTCATTTCATATCAATTAATTATCTTTTATATCAACCGTGGAATATTGAATAATTGGCCTGGTAAAAAATTTCCAAACATAATCAACGGTAACATGCAACAAAACTTGAATAATAATGATAATAATAAAATAATTTTCGAAGGGTGAAATGAAACTCTTTATTAATATATTCTAATTTATTGGTACAACCAATTAATGATTTGTATCGTTAGTTGAACGTAATAATGTTGTAAAGATTATCAGACGACTGAATTCAGGATGTCGCAACATCTCAAGAGGTCAACTAAGACCATTTTGTTCATGTGGTCGTGTTTGAATAAATATTCTGCTATATTAATAGGTTTTCAAGTGAAAAAGAACGTAACAGGCGTTGTCCTTTGTTGTAACACCGGTTGTTACTCTGATAACATACAGTGTTGACTTAGTCTCTCTGTAAATCAAAGTTAAACGTTTTTCCAGCAGTCATCCAATCACCCATTGCCAGAATTATGATCAAAGATATTATGTTGTCAATTTCCTGGTTGTTCTTAAGCATTTTAATTATTTGAAAAGACTTTTGGCGCTTTACGGTCACACGTCAGTTACTACTTATCCCATACAACTGCTGGGCAACCAGGTAAAGCGATGTCCAGAACACTGTTATCAACTGCCTATTTCCCAAAGCAGTTTGTGCGTCGAATGTATCCTTGGGTTGTTGATTATGTGTTCCGATACCGCAAGGACCATTTTTGTTCTTCATTTCAATGTTGACTTATGCGCTTTAAATACACAGACGTCAATCCATTTAATTTTGATGAATCACTAAATTATCAGGGGAATCCTTTTTTGCAGTGTCTAACACATATAGGCATATGGTAACAGTTTCCTGAAATCCGCGTTGGCTTATTTCACGAAAGTGATCTAGTGCGAGTGCCAACAATCCGTTGTCTTCCGTTTGGACTTCTCTTCGGTAATGACATAAGACAAAGAAAATGGCTGCTGGGCTTTTTATGCAACCAGTGACCTGACAAAGAACATAAAACGCGTCTGCTGGTCTCATAAACACGGCGGAGGTTTTATCACTCGTTGCAACTGCAGCCACTCAATTGACGAGAATGGGTTGTTGCCACAAGAAGGGGGTTGTATGGGGGTGTCGGGGAGAAGTAGCGATTATAGCGCGGGATCTGTCATGCTATTCATCGTAACTGGCAGGCTTTGGTCCCACCCAGGCCCTCAACTGACACTTGTGGCAACCCGAAGCAACGGCAGCGGCCACACCCAGGTGGACAACCTCTTTATAGGCGCCCAGCACAGCCCAGACGCGGTTAGCCGGGAAGCCAACCTCTAGGCGAAAATTGTCATCACACTGGGTGGAAGAGATTGATAGCAGTGTTCAGTGGCCAGGCAGGTGATTCTGTTCGGCACACAAATCACCGCGACCTTACAGGACGCGTCTGATCGCTCGAATAAAATAAATATTTTTTTAAATAATCTCTTTTTTCTAGTCGCCTGCTTATTCTCTCGATTCAATAAATCATCGATCAACGCCACTTAATAGATGGTCACAAATCGCTGCTCGTATTTTAAGTGACCCCTCCCATCCCCTCTTTTCAAGTTTATCTAAGTGTAAATATCTTTGACCAATGCGTAGGCAATACCGTTCGATACTCACAAGAACGGCGGCATATTGCAATTCGGTCAATCCTTATTTGTCCGATTTTTAGTTTCACCGGAGCAGGTGAAGCAGGAACTAAAAGACCATTTTCATATCTAATACTTGTTATTCTATCTTGTTTTATGCTGAAAGTTTTGGTCCTCGTGACCTCAATAAAGCCACTACATTTATTATTATTATTATCAAAAGGAGAAACAGGTGCCCCCATCCACAAAAGAAGGTTTTATCTTTTGACGTTCTCAAGACCCGGCCGGAAGGACGATTTTTTCTAGCAAACGAGGGCGGCGCAAAGTAACAAATCAATGGGTTCCAAGAGCCCAAAGATTTCATGTCGAAATATAGTTTGATGACTGGCAGATCAGCAACCTCACGCTCAATAGCAGGAGTTGTTTTGAAGGAATCATATCGAAATTGGTGACGTAGTCAATCTCCACTATTCGCGCTTTAATTATTGCCACTCTTTACTTGTTCAATTACCGTTATTCCAGACTAGTAGACACGTTAAGTCATGTTCTATTATATATTAAAAATATCTCACTGGGATATTGGTGTGTCGTCAGCATTAATTCAAATTTGAGTCGTTCTCAAGTGCCTTTTGAGTTAATGTAGAGAAAGGTTGCACGACAACAAGAAACGCACTCCACCGCGAATATCTGATATAACCAGAAACATCTGGCCGATGTGGCCAAAATCGGATTTTAAAATATTCTAATCTTCAGTTACCCGAATGTCCCCAAAGGTACACCGAATTTGCGAAGTTTTCTCTTCATTTGACAGAATTCGAAGGATTTTTCAACTAAATTACGGCTTTTCTCCATGCGATATGATTGATAATGGCTTTAAAGATATCTGCCTAGGCACACCCGTGCAGTGTCGTCGTGGTTGATCGTGTTGCGATATCCCACAAGAGTGCGAGATAGCTTCATGGGTGTCGAGGTTGAAGTCATTTTCACCAAGACCCGTGGGAATGGGATACTGGTGATGTCAAAAGCGAGGAAATCGACACCCCAAGTGCGCACGGCAGGGCAGTAGTCATCATAATTGATTTCGTCATTTGGCACACAAACCCAAGAGGTTTGGTGCCTGGCAACTCACTTTGAACTGTGCGACCTATTGCACACAGATTCGCTGCGCTCGACCTCTTACAGTCTCTCCACTTCTCCTAGTGAGTCATTTCACGCTGATACCCCTCTTCCCACAGTCCACCCTTCAACATATGCATCGTTACTCGGATATAAAGCCTCCAAAACTATTAAACGCCACTTATTGAACAATTAAAGGAATTACCTAGGTTTACGATTCGTCACAAATATAAGTGACAACATTTCTCAATTTATCATTCCTTGTCAACAATCTGAAAGGCTGCTGCTATGCCAATAGTAATGGCCGCGGTAAAACAAGAACAGATGCATAAAGAACATGTGCATAAATCAATTGAAGCAGGATCTCGGAGGCTGACTCGATAGCCACTGCCGTCCCTCCAAGGCACCACTCCCAGTCGGTCGACCATGCGCGTTGGCGTCTAATACGCGAAACTGGGCGCATGGTGACTCGGTCGTCATTGCCAATATGACGACCGTCTCTGAGCAGGAGAACCAAAAAAGTTCGGTAGAAAAACACTTTCTAAAATCCCTTATCTCCTTGCAAACTCAGTCTACCACCAAATCCTGTTTCTAGGCACGGTGGTAATCCGCACACTTTTGATCGAACCCAAAATAAAGAACTACTTATGAGTCCCGGCTTACCAAATATAAGAGTCTCGTTGACTCCAAGCTGCTCCTTTTGCGGACGTGTCTGTGGAGGGCACATTCCCCGAAGTTTCGCAGAGCAGCTGCAGTTTCCGATAGGCGGAACTCAGCAAACATCTCGTCTTGATGCCTTTTTTCATATTCTAACCACGAAGCAAAGACACACCATCACTTCCGGGGTGAATGTGGCAGCAGGGAGAAGGATGGGTTGCGCCTCCGGTAGACGCGTCACTCTCGAAGTGGCCATTTCCTGGTCTTTGGTCTCCAAATGTTGTCTTCTTCTTCTTTGGGGCGGCGGCTAGCAGGAGCAGGTTGTCACGAATCGAAGCCGCCCACGGGCAGCGATCAGATGCCAGGTCGTAACTGATTGTGATCCCGTCTTGTTTCCAGTGACGCACCCCGTAGACACGCTGCATTCCCATAGGATCCACGTCCGCTTTGACGGCGTCGATCAACGTTTTAAATTATGCACCGACACGGCAGAGAAAACTTGTCCATGATGGTCTGACCGCCGTAGCCGACGGCGTTGTAGAAGAAATTTTAGTTTCTCCACGTTAGTTCGTCGTTAAACTGGACACGCTAGCCCGCTTTCAAGATTCGTCAAAGACACCCGTGATCAAATATTTCCAAACTCAGTGGTTAGGTTTCACAGCCTTGGGTTTGGGTGGGGCGTGTAGTGGCGCGTTAGACGCGAAACCTAGTCCGAATGTTTATCGTTGGAATGCATTCCTGGCGCTGTCGACTCCCAGTTGGACCTCCCTCTTTCCTTTGTCATTCGGGAATATTGAAGAGCCCAGGTATTTGAAGAGCCGAGGTACTTGAAGACTGGGACATACGCGACTTACGCATCCTTAAGGTCTATTGGGTGGGAGTGGTGTCGATATCAATTTGATTTTATGCGTTTATCTCCAGTCCGACTTCCTTTGCTTGGTCGTTTATTCGGTGTAGTACCGATTGCAAGGCAGTAGGGGTGTCTCCCAGGACAGCGATATCGTCAGCGAAATCGAGGTCGCCAATGGAAACGTCCGTAGTAAAATTGGCCCAATTGACAGGCAATGAACTGGTGCTCTGTGTAACCGTCTCCGCATCCCGATAAACCGCTTGAGGAACGAGCTGAACCAGACAATATTGGCCTGGAAGTGAGTATCTTGGCAACTCCTTCGGAAAACTGGGTGGAGAAGAGATCTACACCAAGATGAAACGATTTAATAATAAAAATCCCGCGTAGGACGCACTTTATTGCGAAAAGGCTCTTTGCGCCGCCTACCCAGTCAAATATATTGCCTGGAGATGGGGTTAGCGTTCATTTGGCTACTTAAATATCCGCGATAACATTTGTTTATGAACAAACAGCAGTAATTGCAGCGTAAACCTTGGCCAGTAAAGCCCGGCGCCTAATATCGATTGCATATGAAGACACGGCAGGTCCCATGGTGTGTCGGCTAGCACCCTCGATCTGTTAGTGAGAGACGAATGCGGACAGCAGAACCGCAAATTTAGTTCTTAATTCAAATGCCATGTTTTAACAATTGGGGCACGTTTGACCTTTTCAGATAAAAAACAACTTTTACCTCTCGAAACGCATTTGCCTTGAGTGCTAAACCTACAAGCCCGCGTACATTTTGGGGAATCTCGTTTAAAAGAAAATATTGAATCACACACGCGCTTTATGTGACTTGGTTTCACTTTTACAGGATCGCATACGACTACAAATACCTTCATTTTATGTGAATATCCAGGATGTAAACGGAGTTTTTATCAAGAACAATTACTTTAAGTACGTTTATAAACTTCTAGGATATGATATAATAAATATACGGATAGCACAAAAAGGTGGAATTTGACGAAAGATATGACTAGGTCCACGATTTGGACATTGTCTTCTGCAAATCTATAATGTTTTTCTTGCCCTGAGGTGGAGTTACTTCTAGGACAATGCGCGGTGGGGCCGGTTTTTTGTTTCCCTTCCCATTGTCTTCATTCTTTTCAGTTGTTTCGTCAACGACCGATCTCCTCTCGTCGAGGACTGAGGGATGGCTTACCTGCCATGCAAAATGGAGCGTAAATATATAAATGTCTACTTAATTGTAGTAAGTAGGAAATACTCGCCTTTAAATGAACTTTGCACTTAGGCGACAGCAAGCCACGCTCGTCGGCAACAGCCAGCTGACTTATTATTCGCCGTTCAATCTTCCAAATATTTGAAAAGTATGAATTCGAATGTTACGATAAAAAGACAAACAGAATCAGAACATCTTGTCCCACCTCATAGGTGATCGACCGGGCTCCATAATAGACGTCGTAGCCATTGACTACTACATCGATAACTTCACGATCCCAGGAAAGGTCTATTGAATGCGTTGTCTTGGCCTGAATACGAATGAAATGAAAGAAGGGAGTTAACGCATCTTTAGAAGAAAATGCAGACAATGTAGCGTTTCGTCAAATAACCTAAAACGACAACCTTAGTTTTCCAGTAATCCAGGTAACGCAAGACCAATTCTGTCAACTCGGACGTTGAGAAGGGCAAAAAATAGACCATTTCGTTGATTCTTCCAAGAAATTCATCACGCAGGAAATGTTTCTGCAAAAAACACGTTTGTGATAGTAAAAATGCGTCCGTTTAATTGAGGACTCTAAATCAAAGCGTTATTACTCGAAGCATCGGCCTCATAACCTTTTCCTTGAAATCCCTCGAAACTTCGATTGCGTTGTCTAAAATATCAATTTGATTGCAAGAAAAAAATACTCTCATCGCCGGGGGTAGAACGAAGAGACTGTGCATATTCGGCAATGACCTGACTGCCAACATTGGAGGTCATGACGAAGATGGCATTTTTGCAGTCCACCGTGTCTCCATGACTATCCGTCAGTCGCCCCTACACCAGCCGGAGTTAATAAAAAAACGTTCCGTCAAGTTTACCTCGTCAAACACCTGTAGGAGTGCCGTCAAGACATCCGGATGAGCCTTTTCGGTCTCGTCAAAGAGTACGACGGCATTCGGGTTCTCTTTGAGTGCCCGGGTCAACTGTCCACCCGATTCGTGTCCCACGTAGCCCGGTGGAGCGCCAATAAACTTCGCGACCTTTTTGGAGATTATCCCCAAGACGAAATCAACCCACCTCATGCTTTTCCTGATACTCGGACATATCCAAACGAATAAACGCCTTGGAACCCGGGTTCCCCTTGTGAATATACGCAGCTAACTGTTTAGCCAGTTCCGTTTTGCCGATGCCAGAAGAGCCGAGAAAAAGGAAGACAAGCGGATGATCTTCGTCGTGCCAACCGTTTTCCTTGCGCCGTATGGCTGAATCGTGAGCAATATATAAATTGGATTACCAGCACTGACAGTTTTTATGGCCTGGTCCTGACCAACCAGACGTTCTCTAAGCCGCTGCTCCAACGGAAATCGTAATCTTTCCTCGCGTTCTTGTGTTTGTTTCTTTAGATTGAACTAAAAGAGTTGCATAAAGGGCATCCGGACTTACTCGCTCCATCGATGCAGCAATTTCGGAAGTAGTGGCTGCCGATTTCGAGTACATCTCTGGTGTATGTCCACGAGCATTTCTTGCTGTTGGGTCGGCACCTAGATTGAACGAATAAGGAATTCCCTAAGATCGATGAAAAAACCTGAAGCTAGAAGCATCTTCACCAGATCCAGGTCGTCGACAAGCACGGCGTAGTGCAACGCGGTGCACCCACGGAAATCGGCGTTGGGATTAAGGAAGTCGCTGAATTCCGATAATCGGCGCCATTCGCCTAAACGTCTGTGAAGGTGATATGCAACAACTCACTATCCTGAATGCCTCCAGGAAATTTACCCCGCGCAGCTCCATTGTATTGGTCACGTGCATTGGCATCTGCATTTGCAGCCAACAAAGCTTTAACGATACTATAATAACGCATGGTCAACACTACATACATTTACTTACTTCGCTTTTCGTAGAATAACGGCAAGCATGAGTGGTGTCCATCCCATATGGTGACATTGGTTAACCAGTTTTGGTTTATGTTTTAGAAGTCTTTACTTGGCTAGAAACATATATCTTACCGCTCTGCTGAACCAGGGGTCCCAAACTTGATAACCTCGAATAGATCACCATCTATAGATAATCGTTTGCTCCAGTATATCAAGCCAAACCTTCATTCTGATTATATGCAACTGTAAGTGTTGCTGCTGTTCCCAAAATTTTAAATGATGGTTGGGTTACAAAATCCGCGTGATTTAGACATAGGGACCTGTAAAATGTATGTCTTTTGTACAAGATTCGTAAGGAAACGCAACAACCAAATGACAGACATCGCAAACTCTTATTAAAGAAGGAATAAAAACTGCTGATACGCAATATATGGCGAAACATTCGATTTGCGCAAGTTGGCTTAATGTAATGTCACGCGGATTCCCAATTAGAGAATTTGGTGACCTTGACGCCTTTAACTGTCAATTATTCTGCTTATTTCGCTAGTTGTATATATTATCCCTTATCTCCTGTTTTCGAGTGAACTTCAATCATAAACGTTATTAATGGTGTAAGAAATACGTATGTGACACTCTTCCAATTGTGGGGTTCTGGCCGAAGAAATATTAGACATGCGCTGGGGGTTTTGTAGCGGTAATCGTAGAACATGGATACACGTCCCAGGCAACCATAATGAGTCGAGGCATTGAAATGAAAGGAATGTATATAATGAGGTAAACAGTTATAAATGGATGGCGAGGTCATGTACACTTGGGTTAAGAATGGGATGGGTCTTTATAGCGGGCAAACTACGATGCTGGTCTGAGTTTGAAAGGGGGGAAGTAGCTCAAGTCTCGGAGACTGTGGATGAAGGCAGCTGTTTCCTTGTGTGATCAAGTTTGAGGCATCCTGTATTGCAGGAGAGAGTGTGTGGTCTTACCCTAGATGAACCAGATAGCAGTATTCGCCGTCAAATCCCGCGCGATGTCCTGGTAAAACCCCCGGGCGTTACACTTATTTGTGCACGGTGAACGCGGCTCATTTTATTTGGCACCGGTTTGACACTGCTGTAGCTCCGTTTACCCGTGTTGTTGCTAAGTTAAACCCTTATATTGATTTGCTGTAGGATTGATTTCGGTTTGCCTAGACCAATAGATGTACAATATCGGCGAAAATGTAATCTAATTACACTCAATCAACCACGAGTCATGCTCAAAAAAATGCTTCTATTTAGTAGTTTCACTTAAACTTAGCTGGTTGTTTTGCAGTTCTTTTGATCATTAACGATAAATAATTTATTGAATTGGGATTTGGGACCTTAACGTGACGTCATTTAACCTCCACTGTTAACGGTCGATCTTGATTTGTACTTTGTGTACATATATGCTACCGCCCCCCCTCACTCAAAGGGGGCGTCTTTATATCCCAGTATCCCTTCACGACGCCCATCTATTTAACACTTTGTCGTTTGTGCGGAAGGAATCATTTGAAGAAAGCACCAGACATTTGAGCCTCGACACTCTCTATATACATCGAACCGTGAGGAAGAACATATGAGACGTTCTAACCGCGGCTGAGAATATTCCAGCTCATTTATCCCCGTTCTTTCGACATGTGCCACTGGTAAGCCTTATGTTACATTGTTATAGGTAAATTAAAGGCAAGCAATCTCTAACTTTTACACCAAGCTCCCCGTGAGTATCACGTGATGATCCCAAACCTAATTGATATCGAAATCAACCAACCACCAATTTGCAGCTTATAAGTAAGCTTTAAATGGGCTGAAAACCCAAATGTGTTTCATATTTTATGTTAATCCTAATTAATTGGACTGTTTTTTCCGTGGATTGTGGACGATTTGTCTGCCCGTTTGACAAGAAGCGTTGATTTTAGTATGCCGGCTTTACTGTAGCATCTTAAGAACGAGCAATGCACAGGGGATTCTTAAAATAATAATAATAAAAATTGTAGCGGTTTCATTGAGGTCACGAGGACCAAACCTTTCAGCATAAAACAAGGAAGTATAACAAGTATTAGATATGGAAATTGTCTTTGAGTTCCTGCTTCACCTGCTCTGGTGAAAATAAAAATCGGGACATATAAGGAATGACCGAATTGCGATATGCCGCCGTTCTTGTGGGTATAGCCTACGCATTGGTCGAAGAGATTTAAACTTGGATAAACTTGAAAAGACGGAATGGGAGGGGTCACTAAAAATACCAGCAGCGATTAGTGAGCAACTATTGAAGTGGCGTTGAACAATGATTTATTTAATGGAGACCATAGGTAGGTTACAAGAAAACGAAAGTTGAAAGCAGAGGAGAAGTCCAAGAAAACGGCTTTCACTCCGGCATCAAGTGAAGAGTTGATGGTGTGCGAAAACGAACCCACGGCGTCCAGAGTGCTTCTATTTGATTTATAAGCAAACTGAAATGGGCATCGGCAGTTTTAAGCGTGTCATCCAATTCAGAGAGGAGGTGCTTCTAAATCACTTTCAACCAGACAGATGAGTTGATGATAGGTCTATACTTCACAGGTCCGGCGGAACCATTGACTGGTTTCGGAAAAGGTGGTATAGCGACATCTCTCCATTCCGAAGTAAAAGAGCATTCTCCTAACGAATGATTCACGAGCTGGGTAACAAACGGAGAAATCTCGCGGTGACAGGTTTTTAGTATCGCGGGAGGAACCCTGCCAGGACCAGCGGCTGTGGAGCTCTTCAAGCCAGCCAAAATTTGGGAGATAGAGGATTCGTTAGCGGGTAGGAAAGCGCTGGGATAAAGAGATCTAACGGGAGGCACCTCGGAATGGCCAGCGGATTTGAAAATGAAGCCATCGTTCAGAGCATCAAGGTCTAGGGCAACACTTTGTAGATATAAGCGGGGGTTCCTGTCAATATGTCTTTTTCCAGAGGTCGCCGGGTTTCGATGTTCTGAACACCTCATCCACAAAAATCTTATTAAGGCCATTAACCTCAGCTGTGATCCTGATCGAAATTGGTTTAATTTCTCGATACCTCCCCTTCCTTCTTTCGCGTCAGTCGTTTCAGAAATGGAGAAGATATGATACGGGAGGTGAGGGGTAGTTCCGTGAATGGACAATGCGTATCGTACAAAAAACGGCGATAACTATCTCTTTATCGAAGTCGGAATCCTCGAAAACTTTGAAGAACGGCATCTCTTAAATTGCACTGGTTCTGGGGGCAGTGAGAACGGATACGAAGTTTTTGTAGCTTTTGGATAACGTTGATGGTTTCTGTTATCCTTGTCATATATTTTCGGTAGACCAACAACGATGCAGTGGTCCGACTGGGCTAAAGGTGCACGTTAACGACATGCATACAGAGAAGAATCGGACATAAATATGTGGTCAAGAAGATTCCCTTCGCTTGTAGGAAAATTGAATATGGTGTTTAGACCAAATGTAAGAAGATGGCTAATTGGCACAGAATTAAAATTACCACACAGTAAAATAAAATAATCATCCATAATTGAAGAAATAAAATGTATTATGGAATCATAGAACTTAGATATATCTGCTCTGGTAGAAAATGGGGGAATATTCAAGTTAAAGACTGTCACAGATTTACAGTTTTGAAGAGACCTTGGGTGGCACATAACCCCAACACATTCAATAGCACTAGCAGCATAGCAAAAAACCTTTGTGTTCGACTTTGACCAGCTCAGATTGATGCGACACCACCCCCTTTGGATTTAACGCCGCACATTATGTCCTGACGAAATTCTCTGGCATAAATATGTGATCCAGATTAATGGCCCGGAGAAAGGTTTCTTGTAGACAGACCACGCCGACAGGTTTAAACGGCGCAGTCGTTAGCAGAGAGTGAAAATCATCAAATTTGTTGAGAATCGAACGCCCATTAAAGGAAGCAAGACCTGGAATTGATTTGTTTGCAGGATTGTGACTGCGAACAGCACTTTCGAAAGGTCTCAGATAGACTTGCGTTAACAATAAAGTGTTTGCGGTAAGCTGTTTTCGCGAGTATTTTCGATTGATCAATGGTAAATCCATGTAATTGATAAGTTTAAACAGGGGTTCAATTTTTGTGCAAAGTGTAGTAAAAAGGTCGATGAAGATGATTAAAAACAGATTTTCCAAAAAAATCCAAAATATACTCGGGAACCAATCAACAATAGTCATAAGAGTGCAAAATTTAGATATTGTGACGCTGCTCCAATTGTGGGGTTCTGACCTAAGAAATATTAGACCTTCGCTGGGGGTTTTGTAACGGTGATCGTAGAACATGGATACACATAACAGGCTGCCATAATGAGGAAACGCATGGAAATGAAAGGAATTGATATAAGGAGGCAAACAGTTATAAATGGATCGAGAGGTAATATAGACTTAGGGTAAAAATAGGATGGGTCTTCATAACGGGAAAACTACGATGCTGGTTTGGAAAGGGAGGAAGTTGCTCTAGTCTCGGCGACTGTGGATGAAGGCGGCTGTGTCCTTGTGAAATCCAGTGTGAGGCATCCTGTATTGGAGGGAGAGTGTTTGGTCTCACTCTAGATGAACCAGATTGCAGTCTTCGCCGTCATAGAAAACGGCCACCCCGACTAATGGTGGTTGACACTAAATGGCGTCCTATTGGCGCGCAGTTGACATTGTGTCCTTCATCTCCCGCGCGATGTTCTGGTAAAAACACCGGGGCGTTACAATATTTATTCAACTCCTTAAACGATCGAAATATTTTATACTGTATATGTATGTATTATTTTTCAAGTTTTAACTGTTTTACTATTTCGATTGTATTATAAAATCGAATTAATTCTGGTCTTTCTCGCCCTGTCGTTTCTAGCCCAGTGTTTCATTCTCTGGTCATGGATTCAGTTTTGCGAGGTTTACTCTTGTCTGAGACAAACGATGGCATAAAAACTGCGGCCGTTGATATGATTGCATTGAGCATTAGCAATTTGGACAGAAATCCCCAGGAAATAGCGATGTTAATCCATATTTGTTGGAAATATTTATGTAATGAGCCAAACCAGTCGACACTTTTCTCTGCTATATGTGATCTTTCGGATAAACTTCTTCGAGCATTAAAATTAACGCCAAATATTTTGCTATTCGACGAAACCGTTTCTCTTGAGAGTGTTAGGATGCTATGTTTCCGTCTTCCCGAAAAGTCATCAAACTCTATCGTTGCTGCATGTTGGCCCAAGGTTTCCGATGCTTGGGTACAGTTAGGTATGTCTCCTTTAAGGCGGGACAAAATATGCGGTGCACTTTCACAAATATTTTCTGTGCAACTCCCACTTTGGACGGGACAGGTAAAGACATTATTGACTGTCCTTGAAGACTTTATCGGGGATCCACCCACCGAGCTTAGTTTCTCGGAAGTGGACCTTTTAAATGCTGTAGATTTTCTACCAAGATTCGGATTTATTGTTCAGGATATCAAAGCAGATACTTTCGTGCCATTGTGTAATAGTCTTTCTCGGACCATTATTTTTGTGGCCTCACAAACATCAACGATTTACTCACCCGACAGCTACGCCACAAGCACCGTTTTCACACATATAAAACCATTTATCCTTGACAATTCTTCAACTCTTCATTCTCCCTTGGCTGCCTTCATGGTACAACTGAACCATACGTGCGTCGAGGGTTCAGTCCTCCACGAAAAAATCCTTACTTCGTGCATTGAACATATTGTTGCAGGTATTGTGGACACTGTCAATCTCAGATCTATACTTCTAAGGTTCGTCGCTTGGTCGCAGTGGTCAATTGGAGAGGGTTCTACGGACCTTTGGATAATCGGCATTTTATCCAATTTTGGAAGTGAATCCTCTGCGGTAAACGGACTATCACACAAGACCTTTTTCGATGAAATCCTTGTCCCTGTGTTGAAAAACACCATCGATATACTGACGTGCACTAATTTCTCATCTGGATCTCTCATGAATCTATTGGCCTTTTGCATTGTCGTTGGTGGGATATTGGGGTACACTGAAGAGCTTAGCAAGCACTCTAGTGCGTTGATATCTTTTATGCGTCGAATCCTCAATGAAACGGGGACAGAGTACGTGAATACATTCATGGCCTTTTCGCAAATCGGTTCGCTTTTCAAAATCGCATCGGAGGATTCGAGTAAGCTAAAGAAAATGTTCGATTTGATTTCGAGGCGTAATCCCTGCCTTGAACCTGTGAATTTGAAGAAGTTTCTGCGTGAGTACAGTTGGGAGAGCTTGGCTGAGGCGGGCGCCAGCGCTGGTTTCAGATTGCGGCGAATGTGGGTCGATTGGTCGAAGAGCACACAACATTCGTCAGGCGACGAGAAACTCCAACTCACCCTGGGGGTTAGTCTTATTCATCTGTTTACTTGGTTTTTTTCAAATTCACCTCAAATGGTAAGCCGTTTCGGGTCCTTTCGATTAACGGTTTTGATTATTACCCTCGATTTATCGTTATTATCAAGATTTTTTCTACTACCCCCTCAATGTCCCTTTTCAAACCGACGACGCTCTTAGGGGTTCTCTGCAGTTTTTTTTATTTGAAAAGGTCAAACGAGCCCCAATGTTTAAAACATTGCCTTTGCGTCAATAACAAAATTTGCGTTTCCATTTTCAGTTTAGCGTCAGAAATAACCCATTCGTCATGATCTATCACTTTACTTTCTTCGCAGTTTTTTGGTATTGCTGGAGAACAGTTTGCTTATCGAAAGCGGTCAGTCCCGATGTAATCATCATCATCCACTGTCCGGTATAATCAAAAACCGAATCGCGCGCATACCTCCTGCTAAAGGGTTAAACCGGCTTCATTGGGGTTTGCCGTGAAATTTCTCTGGAATATTTTTACAGGTGGCCGCGTCCCTAGTGCCACCCGAGGTGGTCTCGCCTTGTTCTCGAATCCGGGTCTCTCACTAACAGATCGAGGGTGCTAACCCATACACCATCGGAGGTTTGTTATTGGTCTCCGATGTTCCGGATTTCTGACCCTCCATTGGCTTGTGACGTCATTTCACTTTTTTAATGGATCGTCTGTGTCCTTGAATCAGGACACTTGTTGGTGGACATTTGCTTCACTTATCTAAGGCGATTCCTCCCACTCTATTCTCATCTGCCTACAGGTACACGGTTGCATATCACAATTCGATTATTCCTGATTTGTGAAACAGGAAATCACGGGCAGTTTTGCTTTTTTCGTTTGGCCATCATCGGCTTGAGGATAAATTGGTTTCGTTGATGTTGCCATGGCGATTCTCTGGAATATAGTGTAACACACCAGCCTTAGCTATTTTCGGTGTCACTGACACATTTCTAGGCGAATGCCTGTTTTACAGACCACCTTAAACCCCGGTCTTCTGACCAACCTGCCGGGTCTCCTGAATTTGGGCAACACCTGCTATGCCAACGCCGCTCTCCAGCTTCTCTTCCACTGCCCCGACTTTCGCGAGGCCCTTCTTGCGCCTCCGCGAGTTTTCCCTGTCACGGATGCCACCACCCCCTCAGCTGACCAGAATGATGCAGCAACCAAGGTCGAGGAGATGTCTAGTGATGAATCAATCCCTGACATGGTGCTTCATAATACCCTGTTGGATCTATTTTCCACGCTGGCCCAGGTAAGTGTACGAAATGTCTTCTTCCTATTCCTTTCTTTTATAGCGTACATTGTAAACCAGCCACTCGTTGGCCTCGCCCTCCCACACACAACAGCTGATCGATTGGTGTGAATTTAAAACATTGCTAAAGTCCATTGAACATGATTTGCAGGAACTGATTTGGTAATTGGTGTTGTGGCGTCTCTGGGTTGCTCAGTTTGTAGTCGAGATATGGAGTAGTGCTACTTGCCCGATGGTGTAGCGTGAGAGTCTGGTCGAGTCGCCTCTCAGGCCAGGTCACCAAATAAAAAAAATAGAGGTAGCGACTTGGTGGCCACCGGGTAGCGGAAACCGGCTGCTGTGCGTCTGGCCGCCCCTGTGCTGGTCAAGCAGTGGATGATGTCTTTGGTGGCACTGGGGACGCCACCCGTACAATTTCCATGCAGCCGGCTTATCCCTAATGGTGCTCCCTCCCCCCTGCTCTCCTCTTCGAGGGAGGCATTGCGCGTGACCCGTCCACTGTCCTTGCCCACTCCCGGCCAACCCACTTTGTGCGCGGTGAGCAGCAGGACTCGGCCGAATACCTCGCCCACCTCCTCGACAGCCTCCACGAAGAGGAGTTGGCGACGAAGACGGCGGCGCCGGCGTCAACGACAAAAAGATCCCTCGTGCGACGACTCTTTGGTGGCGAATTCTCCCGGACCACTGTCTGCCCAGTCTGTCATCGTGTCTCCAGTGAGGAGCTCGAGGACTTTATTTGTCTCTTTTTGCCTCTGGACGACGATGCATCGGTGAGCCTGCGCGTATTTGTGCTATTTGAAACATGGAAAATCTATTCGGTTGTCTAGCTGGTGGGATGCACCCTGTCACAATCGAGGATCCGGGATCGATTTCCGGTGAGTGAAACTACCACACACACACACGTGTCTCTACGGGCCGAAACCTCTGTTGGGGTGGTGACTGCTTACGGCATTTTTTGTTATTCGTGGAAACCGAAGCCTTCTATCAGTCATTAGAGCGTGTGAAGGGCTGGTCATAAGGGCATGTATATTTATCTATTCACCCATTCGTAAAGCTCAGACGGAACTGTTTAATTGCATCTTAGGTGACACAGGAGGTTGCCCGCGTTTTATCGGCAAAGCGGGTGTAGGGGGTTTGGGGTTGCCGACTCGTCGTCCTCCACTGGGAGGGGAGGAGGCATCGCCGTTTGGTCGCCAGGCCACCGGTTATTTGAGTGTGTGTGTGTCTATGCCTTTAGGCGGTCGAGTCGGCTGCACCCGCACCCGAAACCCCTGACGTGGGATCCCTGCTGCAGAAACACTTCTCCCGGACCGAGAGGATCACCGACGCGGGCAAATGTGAGTCCTGTAGTGGTGACGACGATGGCGGCGGCATAGGCCACGAGGACCAGGGTGTACGAGAGCGACGCCTGAGTATCAGACAACTTGTGTCGAACGTCCTCATTTGCCTCAACGTGTTCACCTACAACAAGTCCACTCGGAGGTGTCAGAAGATTATACGACCTCGGGTGCGCGTCAGCTCGCAGTTGTCGGTACAAGTCGGGAGCACTTCTACGTCTTTCATTGGTGTGTGTGTGTGTCTATAACTATTTTAACCAATTGTATTCACTTGACTCCATTCATTGGTTGGTTGGGCTTTTATTTTGAGGGCGTTGATAGAAGATGACTTCAGTTTGAGTTGCCAGTCCCTCATAAATTCTTCCGGAAATGTTAAGTTGAGTTTCGTGATAATTATCCTGTCGTTAGCCCAGACACCGACTTTATTCAGCCAAATCAATTGTTGTGCCCCTGAAAGCTTGGACTATGAATTTCGCGGACTTCGGTTGCTTCATCGTTTCACGACATTGCATGGCCAATTCTCAATATTCTTGCTTTTCTACACCCTCCATTCTATTATTACTTAAATTTCATGTAGTAGTATTGGTGGTTTTTGTTTTATTATTGGTATTGGTAGATGCTTGTTAATCCTTGCCAATCGACAAGGTGGTACGTCTTCACTTCGGGCACACGTTGTAAAATGTCTGCTTAGTCATCTCTGATTGGCCGGAGCCTTTCCCCATTTGTTCGACTCTCCGTTGCTGCTGACACATGCTACACCCGACTTTGTCTATCCACGCAGTTACTTTACGCATGCATATGGCGATTCTCCCGATGGTGCAGCGGTTATCACCTTCGCTATGTTAGTCAGAGACCCGGGTCAGGCAATCACCGCGAGTGGCGCTGGGACGCGGCCACCTCGGGAAACATACCCCAGACACTGAAAGGCAACCCCACATGAAACAGCCGGTTTATCCTCTATTAGGAGGAGAGAGCGGAGCAAGAAAATTGCCCGAATCACCGAGGCCTCGATGAGAATATGGCGCCGCTCGGCTGCCACAAGAACTGGCATTTCTGATGCCTACTGTGTTTTTAAACCTAGCCTTATCCTGACTCGACGCTCTCGGGCAACCGATGATCGACCCCGCAGCAATACTATCTCAGCATATCTTTTAGTATTGCTTCTTTTTGTTCAAAGACAGTGCCAGTAAGAGGGACACCATGGGTCTGCCTGCATATGTCGAAGCAGTTCCACATTATCTTCTCTGTCTCTCGTTGTAGGAGAATCTTGTGATGCTGTAAGAAGCGAAAGTTGCGAACGTGTGCTCTACCACCTACGCGGAATGATAGTCCACCATGGTCTGTCGCTGGATTTCGGTCACTACTCGTGCGTCTCGCGTGTTGGTCCTCGTTGGGTCTCCTTTGATGATGGCGTCAGTCTCTACACGACTCTAGACGCCGTGCAACGCCAGCAGTTCGCCACACCCTACCTTTTACTGTACAGCAGGGCTTAGTGGCGAAAACAGCACCCGCATTACCGCTCCAAATCGTTCATTTTTATTTTGATTAAAATATAACCAGATTGTTGATTCATGCAGAGTGCTAGCAGATTCATGACCGTGACCACTCTACAAAATTACCCAGGCTATACCGCTGCATCACACAAAACGATATGAATGAACTATTATAGGGTGTGCAGTCTTCATTTAAGTTGCTGTTCGTGACTTTGTAAAATAAGGAGCAAGCGACGCCCTGGTCACCGAAGGTCGGTCAGAAACTACAAATATGCTGCGTAGGCTCTGTCGTGTGCACACCATTGGTCGGAAATTATTTTTAATTTCATAAATATTCTATGATGACTACATTACCAACCCGCCAATAACCTGTACAACCATATATGCCAACGTCGCTTCACTCGACCAGCCCGCTATTTGCCAATCTTTATCCGATGCCATCGCGGCGTCTACTAGCGTATCCCTGTGAGGAGCAATCCGTCGACCAGATGGTCTGTGCGACAAGCAACAGAAGCCGAACTGGGGACCGAACCACACCACGGGAAAGACTGGAATCACCGACAACACTATTCAGCTATCTGTCCGTATGCAAGGTTGTCCCAACTTAACATCTCAGACGACAAGCCACGCGCTCGGTGAGGCTAGATTGCAACAAATACTGGTCTACGGTAGCAGGGAA
The DNA here is from genome assembly GCA_028672205.1 of Proteocephalus fallax. Taxonomy (NCBI): domain Eukaryota; kingdom Metazoa; phylum Platyhelminthes; class Cestoda; order Proteocephalidea; family Proteocephalidae; genus Proteocephalus; species Proteocephalus fallax. The sequence goes on along the minus strand of JAPUBX010003981.1, from coordinate 3,156,370 downwards.
CATGGAGACTGTTTCTAACACTAGGGAAGCTCGTCTATAATAATAATATTCGCTTTATTGAAGTCACGAGGACCAAAACTTTCAGCATTAAAATTTACAATAAACAAACATGTTACAGGACGTAACGATTATATGTAGAAAATGCAGAATAAGTTAAGAAGAATAAAAGAAGTAACATCAAGGTATATTTGCAAGAAAGGTCAATTTAACCCACGAAGTATATTAAGTTTGGCAAACGGGAAATGGCGGCCATCGAAAGGCCCTATCCAAAACGCGCGCCAACTTAACATCTCAGACGACAAGCAACGCGCTCGGTGAGGCTAGATTGCAACAAATTCTGGTCGCAGGGAACATGGAGACTGTTTCTAACACTAGGGAAGCTCGTCTAACGGCAGCCCTATGAACACCTTCGCGACACCGCGGGTCAACTGATACCAGAGATTAAAAGGAAGGTTATACGATGGGTCCAACACTTCGACCAACTGTTGAGTGACTCGAAAAAATACCAACCGGATCACAGTCCCCTCGGACGACGCGACCCACCAACTCGGTCAGATATTGCCACCGCAATATAAAAAAAAGCTGAAAACCCGCAATTCTCTAGGGGAAGATGGCATCCCATCCGAAGTGTACAATGCCTGCCGACCATCATTGACCCTCTCGACGCTCTGTTCAGCTCGATAAGGGGAAGCGAAGGATTTCCAAGCGACTGGAACACATCCATCGTTCTCCCGCTCCCTAATAATGACGCCAGGGCAGTGGGCTACAATTATGGAGGCATCTAACCAACTGGGTTATGCAACAGTCATCGCCGATTACAACGTCGTACAAGTGACCCCATTAGCAACCTGGATTTCGCTGATGATTTCGTTTTCCTGGGAGACACCCTAATGCCCTGCAAACGGTATCAAGCGGAATAAACGACCTAGCAAAGGAAGTCGTGCTGGAGATAACCAAAATCCAAGTTTTCTTGACATACTCCGAACACCACTCCAAAACATTGTACCTCAATGATTCGCCGGTTCAATATGTCCCAGTCTTCAAATACCCGGGTTCTACAATACTCTGAATGGTCAAGCGAAGGAGGAGGTCCAACTAAGAGTCGGTAGCGCCAGGAATGCATTCCAACAGCTGCGTAAAAGCCTGTGGAGCCGAGTGGAGATATGCTTCCGGACCAATATTCGTGTCTATCGCGCAGCTATCCGCCCCATCCTATGGCTTCGAAACCTGGGCAGTGCGCGTCAAAGAGACCAGGAGATTAGAAGCATTCGATCACCGGTACATGCGACGAATCCTGAAAGCAGACTGCTGCGACAAGATCTCCGAATTATGGCGTCGAAGCTGAAAAACCTCGTACACCGCCGTCAGCTGCGGTGGTTAGTTCACGTTATGAACCGCCCAGCGCAGAGCTGAAAAACGTCTGTCTTGCGCCGTCACTATGCTCAGGTTGGCGCTGCCGGGTCGGTGGATCAACACCGCCAAGAGGACGCGTGGGCGGCTACGATCCACAACATCCATGATGCCGGCTCATCCTCTGGCAGGAGATATCCGTCCCAAAGAAGAAGACCTCGAAGAGGTATATGGGTGCCTCGGTGATTGTTGTGTTCAACCAAGGCAAGCGCACTTTTTTTTAGCAGCAACGGTGCCGTACATAATTTCACAGGATGGCCCATAGGGGTGCGAATCCGTCTAATCAGTTACATTTCTAAGGAGGGCCATCTGTATGCACCGACCCGGTGTTTTACCAGGACATCGTGCAGGGTTTCTAATTTTCCCGATATAAAGACCACTCCCACTTTTTACCCTTTTTAATGTGGGAACCTCGTCCATGACGCAACATAACTGGATTAGGCGAAAAACGCTTAGAGATAAAATCCCGATATATTGTAAAATAATTCGGTTTAAAAAACGGTAAAAAATTAATACTTGAGTTACTTGATTTACTTAAAAAACGAGTTTTAAAACATACAACGAGAAATTTAAAGTGTCCCAATCTTCACACTCAACGGCGCGGAGAACGCGAATCCCGTGACCTGAAATAGAGCAGGTTTTAATTTTTTCAAGATGAATTGGCGCACCAAGGCAACCTTTGCAAACCAGCACTTACAATTAATGAAGTGTCGTGTCGTGTCATGTAGTATCTCTCTCTCACTATGCCGGTGGTCGCAATGACGAGCGCCGGTTGACTTCGCTGAGATGCAGGGTCTCAGCTTTTCAAGTCTGTTTACTTAGATGAACCAGTGCCGAGCCTGGTCGAGAGCTGGTCATTTTGCTCAGATGAACGGTTAGGCTGCCTCGATTAAGCTGGGACGGTACCCGATGGATGAGTTTAAAGCCGCAAGCCACGATGATGTGAAGTCGACAACATAGAAGAGTAGAATACTACCTGGATCGCCGGGAAGACCGACGTCGACGACAATCATATGCGTAGTGTCCACGTTCACCGCACTCGAAGCAACGATCATTGGGATCGAAGGGCTTTGCGCGACGGTCGTCATGGCGGCTATCGTCATGGCGGCTATTCTCGCGTCCATTACGAACCCAAGGCTTTGGGCGATTTCTACCATTGCTCAATTCCACGCGTGCACGAACACCACATATCATCCTAGAACAATGTACATGGAAAGTTTTGGCTTACGTTCCGTCCATATCCCTAACTGCATCTTCAGCGTCGGTTGGGTCTTCGTATTCAATAAAAGCAAAACCTGGGGGGTTTCGTGCAACCCAAACATTGCGAACACTTCCGTATCTATCGAATACACGGGCCAACTCTTTTTCTGAAGCGTCGCGAGGCAAATCACCGACGTAAACCTTTGTTATTGAAGATCTGGAACGCGACATTTTCTGGGATGGCGAAAAGTGCAAGTAGATATTTAAACAACGATATCAGTATGCCAGCTGTAATGTTGATAAAATCGCCATCGTTAATGATATATAGGTTTGTGATAATGTACAAAAATATTTTAGAATAATTTTGAACTGTATGATTAGCATAAAAATGATGGTTTCTAATAAATTGTTTTGGCGAGGCCGTGTCCTATCTTATAATTATGCTATTTAGTGTAATCTATTTCATGCAATACAGTGTGCCTTTTCATGTATTGACGGTGCCACTGTGATTGCAAAGTTTAAAGTTTTACGAATCGTCCCTACTAAAATGTTAAACGCAAACGCGATCAAAGGAAATGGTGTAAAAACGTTGTCTTTCTAGGAATGCGTGGGCTTCGTGCCTCGAAAGTCCTCGAGGCTCGGGAGATAAGATCGTAGTTAGTGCGGGAGGGAGGCACAATTCTTTTGTTTAGTTGAGGCTCTGGTGCGTGAGTTCTTCAGCGTCACCACAACTACAGTAGAAACTCCGTGTGGCACCCCCAAGGAATTCCGATTAGATGGGGCTCGTAAACCATCTGCTAGCTATCTGCGGAGACATGGCTTCAACGACCGCTTGATATAGGCTTTCTTTATCAAAAAGCTTCCGTCGTTTCCTGTTGAAGTGCGCTGACCGTTTCATATGATGACCTTTAGCGGTTCAAATACCGGACGCTACTGACGAGACTGCAATCAACGCGTTCCTAATCTATTGGGTTGCCATTTTTGGGGCCAACAATTCGACCCAGTTGCCTTTCGTTCAATGTGCGAATTCCTTGGCTGCCTCAGATTGCGCACGACAGGATACCACCTAGCCATAAATGGCATGGTTGAAAGGTTCCACCGACAGCTTAAGGCAGCCCTTAAGGCTCGAGATAACAGAGAGTGTATAATCTTCCAATGACTCTACTGAGCATCCGATCGACCATCAAACCTTACCTCCGGAGTAGGACAACCCACCTTTGAGACACCCAACGCCCCCCACCCTATCAACCACACGATCGGGACGCCGCGTAAATTTGCCTCCTCATCTTACCCAGTTTATATGTAAAGACATTCAGTTTTCTGCACGACTCCATTACAAAGGAGTGTGCACTCTAGTGACCTGATTTGATTAACGTTTGTTAAAAACGAGGAAAACCCCAGCAAGTTATAAGAAAGACAAAAGCTTGTGTCCAAAATTGATATCTTCGGTGGGCTTTGCATTCGTTCCCGCGTCATTAAAAATTCTTATATTTGGTATTCAACAATGACACAGATCCCAACACGCCAAATATGAAGGTCAAAAATAAATGATATTAGTTATTAATCAAATAATAGTATTTTGCATTACTTTACCGCTATTTTCATTCCGACGCACGATTACCCATGTAAGTCACCCATATAAGATTGAAGGCCTCAGCCACCTTGTAGTTTGTCTTGATATCAATAACGCCGAACTATACAAAGTCTCCATCGCTTAATCTTTGATCCCCGAATCAGCTATTTGCGTTACATAAATAAAACTGGCAGGGATTGGTCACGTGTTACTTTGGCTCAGCTTACCCATTCAAATTCCAAACAATACAAGTGAATTAGTCGATCCAAGCATGATTAAGCCGGCGTCATTAAAGCCCGTTGCTTTAACTCTGTTAAGCCTTTCATTTGCTTATTTCGATATACAGTAAGGCAGTTTGCTGTTTACGTACACCAGCATCAAGATAATTCCATGAACTAGGTTATACAAGCCGCATCAACCCGCGCCTTCTGTTACTTCAATACAAGCTCTCGTGGCATACGGTGACAATACAAATCTGTCTCTAACGTAAGACTAGCAGCACCTAATTTGATTCATATAGTAACTGAATTGTCTTCTTCAGTCGCTAATAAATAAAGATATCGTGTCGATTTTGGCAAGAATTAAATGAACGGTGTTTGCCAAAAAAAGCCACTCTATTTTAATTAGTAAAAATAAAATTCCCATCTTATCGAAGCAATGTATTTAGCAGACTATTGAAAATTATACAGATTATTTAATTTAGTGTCGTACGTTTATCTACATCATTTTTAATCCAAAGGTAGAGCTGATTGGCACACCCTTTCGATTGGCTTGCTTCTCTCGCCAACTGCAGCGATTTAGCCGAACCGTGCTTTTGTCGTGCTCCATTTACCATGCATTTATGCGCTAAGGACATCCAAACAATATTGGTGCTCGTTTATTTTGTTTCCGTCACATACGAACATGAATTAAATAACAACATGACATATCAACATTCAGATAATCTGCGAAAGCTATTCTTGAGATACTCGAGCAATGGTAACATGAGCCTAGACCTCCTCGATAAACTGCTTAAAAGCGTTCGGGAACCTGAAGCACAAGTATGAATTTTATTTGTCTTCAGTAAAATAATTCTGACATTTTATTGTAGTGCTTTGCTAGTAACGATATTATCAATGGATCTTTTGGAATACAAGAATTTAAAGAAATCCTTCCGACTATATTATTTGATCTCGATGATGGTAACTGTTCTCATCAACTCGAAGATTTAAACCAGCCCCGCCTTCCTCCACATCTTAATTTAAAAGGTCAGTATGAATGTTCACGCTTGTTTTTGACGGACCTCACAAATGTAACAACGTTATGGTTATATGCATCCAATTTTTTTCAGGTGTTTTTTACGTGTTTTGTAAAATAATTGCCAACTTGGGTGTTTTGTCGGAGTTTTTACTGTGCTTAACCACAAATACCTCTTTATTGACGGGAATTCACGTTTGAATGATATTGTTTTTTTTGTTTTTTTAGTATGGAGCGCAAGCGTCGGAGCTGTTCTCTTGATTAGTGTTTCGGGTTTAATTGTCGTCGCTTTGGTTCCTTTGATGTCCCGAAGAATATACAACGTCGTTACACAGTTTCTGATTGCCCTTTCTGTTGGCTCGTTGATAGGCGATGCCTTTCTTCACCTTATACCACACGTACGTCTTTAATGTATCTTTAATAGCGTCCGAAATTTTAGCCAAAAAAGAATGAATAAATCGGACATTTATTTGCTATAGATTATTAAATGATAGATAGTGTTCGATTAATTTGTATGATTTTATTCCTCCCAAACTGTATTTATTGTGCTCCTCTGTCCAACCAAGGTAATATTCTCAAATAATGGTAGAGGCCTTAAATATGGATTTGCGTTGTTATAGACAGAGCGTGTCGTAAGAAAATTTCGCAATTTGATTTTAGGCACTCCTTTCGGGATCGCATAGTGAGGGCCATGGCCATTCCCACGATGCATGTTCTCATAATGGCGTAGGCTTGAATGAACACGACGTATTCATTTGGAAATCTCTAATTGTTCTGCTTGGCATCTACGGTTTCTTCATTACGGAGAGACTTACTATTCTCTGTCAAAACAGCGCATCCAATAAAAAACTCAAGCGAAATGACGTAAGCCTTTTATTTCACAAATCAGTGGGCACCTGCATTTTGTTAGGTGTAACATTTTCCTGTTATTTCATAGTTTCATTCCCCCAGTAATCAGTTAATGTCACTATTAATCTTCTCTTGAACGCAGTGTTATTCGTGTATGTTAACTGAGTTGTGCTCATGCATACATCATCTAAGGCTATTTTGCTGCCACTAGTTGAAAATGTGACACCAGTCTACAGACATGCGGTCTTTGCATAGTGAATTTTCTTTCGTTTGATAGTCGAACCGCGTATTGGCTTCTATGAATACCCCAATGACACCGTGTACTCCGGTCTATTAGAAATCGGATTCGGCAACGTGTCTGGCCACACCCAACCATTTAGTATAAACTCGCCTCGGCGGTGGACGAGAGCAAAGGATGTCTACCCTCGCCAGGAAGATCTCACTCTCCTGTCTCATTTCTTTTGGATAGAAATCAAACCAATCTGAAAAACCTTCGGCGCTGGTGTCACCGCCGTTCGTGGCCAACGTTACCTCGATGAATAATCATTCGGGCAACGGGGAGCGCAACAGCCCTTCGCGTTCACCGACATCGCCCACTCCGAGCACCCAGCCAATCGTGGACAACAACAACAACGACAACCAGTGTGGTGCATCGACTCGTAGCAGTTGTGTCAACCGCATCGGCAGTGAGGGTGGCATGCTGGTAAGTGATTGATTGCCTACTTCTATTATGGGAGAAATGGAGTATATGGTATGCATCGCCTTTGTGGCGACGCAAAACCCAAGCTTAATTTTATTATAAGGCGTGGTTTTTGACAACCTACATTTTGACAGCGTCTTATTGGTCTAAGATAAAATGCCTTTAGACTGGTCGATTTGTGGCACAGTCAGGCCACTTGAAGTCGACCACTTTATTTCACCAAACTTTTTCAATTCCCCCCCCCTCCCTGTGATTTGGCGCTCTCGTGCAGACTACATGAATGCGCTACCATTGGCAACGGCCTAAACGCAAACAAAACATGCTGTTCGTTTTTGATGTTTTTCGGCGATTTTCTCAATACTCCATTGAACGTCGAATTGTCTTGGTGTGTCTCGTACCGCGAAGGTTGATCGTACCGGGATGCCTGCTAATTCAGTATCTAGGCGCGCTAGAAATTCCGAGGGTTGCACTTTTTGTCAGACCTGTTATTCTCCCCCTCCTCGGCGACACTTTTTACCCGCAGGCGAAGAGTAATCCCTTTGAATACATTAAAACACCCGCCGCACTCCTCTGACCCCATGCTTGTCATCCCATACAAGTACATCCTTAAAAGTGCACTTCCTCCCTGGACGCGTTTTGAGTTCATCGGCTGAACAGGGTTGATTCTCTTGGCAGTTTTGGAATCATATTCTGTTTTTTGCAAATAGTTATTGTGAGACAGAATCCTGTACGTCGACATGATTTTAATGACACCTTCAGTACTCGCTGTCTTTTTTTAATTATTGACAACGGTTACTCGCCATCTTCATCACCAATACCCCATGTTATTCATAACCTTTCCTTGTACCATTATATTCGGCTTTCTCGAATTAGTGAATCTTGGAACACCTCAGACCAGGATGTGCCGTTACGTTGCGCGAATCATAGAATTTATAGTGATCTTAAATATAATCATTTTATCCCCCACTTTAGAATAGACTGTCTCTTAACCATGTACTAATGGCGCGTCCCCCAAACTTTGTTTATATAGACTGAGATGACCGCGTCGGGACAATTTTGCAACCGGCCTCCCTCGCGTCCGCTGGACAACGCACGATGCGCTGAATTTCTTAATTGTAAGTCACTCCCCATACCATGATAATAATAATAATTATTATTATTAATTACCGTCTTCCGCAGCTCAGAAGCATATCTTGAGGTGGCTTGTGGCAGAACCAAATGCCTCCCACTAGAGGATAAACTGGCTGCTTCATAGTGTTTGCCATAAAGGTGCTCGGGAATATGTTTACAGGTGGTGGTCGTGCACTATCCGAGCGCGTCGTTTGTCTGGATTCGAGTGCGCCTGGAAACAGCGGAGGATTCAGCCAGGTCGGGCTTTACCTCGCCTCTGGTGCGCCCAACACACCACATTAAGAGGTCAAAAGGTCAATGATTGAGCGTTGTATTAAACCGTCTAGATTATTCGAGGTCAAGGCAACAGTTAATGCAAGGAGCAATTGAGACTCCCCAGTATGACATCTTTGGCTAGGCGAGCCTCGGAGGGATCCATAGCAAGAACAACAGCGCTAAGAACAATTCCCTCTAACCAGTCTCTTCTTTATCTCTCAACCCTCTCGTTTACCAAGCTAAAACCAGCACTAGCATCCCGGGTAGCAACTGCGGTCTATTGAGGCCCTCGGACAGCCACGATGACTACAACATGAACATGAACAACAGCGTCGACGCCGGCCACTCACCCCAACCGCTGCTCTCGCCATTCGCTGCCGACAGCATCGACAAGGCATCCTCAATGGTGCCCTGGACTCTCGCAGAAGCGGAAGCGGTATCAGGGTCTAGCTCTCATGGGAAGGGACAGGCCGCCGGCGACGAGGATGGCATGAGGGTAAAGCGGATGTGTTTTTTGTTTGTAAGGGCGGGCAAGCTACCACCCCATCATCTTCCCCCGCCTCTGCCATGCCTCCTACGTCCCCTTGAAGGTACTAGGGATTCATTCTGGAGTCGAACCTCTCGAGAGGAGTCCCAGATTCCCCCACGCATTCTGCGCCATCGTTGGCAGCATCACCACTATAAACGCCCCTGGCCGTTGCCGTCTGTGTTACCCCGCAAGAATGGTGACCCAATTACAGGTCAACTGCGTAGACGCGCCATCTACTGAGTTTAATTGAAGTCGTCTCTTGTATATGTGTATGTTAAATTACCGAGTTCAGATTAACTAGGTTGACAGATTTTAAATTCGACAATCTGCTCATGTAACTCTGTAGTTTAATAGTAACTCAAATTGGTCATTTGAGAGTCGTCGTTACTTGCGGGAGTTAAATGAACGTTTTCCTCCGCCTCCGCCTCTTTCGTGGAATGATTTAACAGTTTTCCTGATAGAACTAGGCGCTTGAATGTTTTAATTGGACAAGCAACTTCTATGACGCTCCAATGCCCCTTCAATAGATATTTGTCTGCTTTCGGGCAGTTAACAGTGTGTGGATAATAAATCATTGTTTGAAAATTGGCGCTGTCCCCATCTTTGACGCCAATTCAAGCTGTACGGCAGACACTTGGCTTTGGGGTTTAACTTGTGGGGAAATTGGAGCGCCTACTAATGCGTACTACTTAGTAAACAAGTATTGTTGTAGCAGAATAAATTGCGTTTTAATTTGGCTATTTTGAATGGTAACAGCGTCACCATGTCACATTGTCATTTTTGGCACCACTGGTCTACTACTAGCCCAAACTCGATAAAAATGACTCGCACTTGATTTGACTTCTACAATGGGAACGAACACGCCCTACTTCCTACTTATAGGATGGTTAAGTAGACTCCTTCTATTCCGATAGAAATATAATTTTTTTAGTAATTCAAGTGCACAAAACCAGATTAGAATGCAGGTGATAAAACCGGCAGGTCTGTTTCACTCCCCCTATGTGAGTGAGTGAACGTTTTACGTTTTGGAGAATGAATTGTCCTTTGCATGGCGATCTGAGGGAGAAAGTAGCAACAAGTAAAGTGGCCATGAATGATTGTAGTTTGGATTGAAGCAACGTGTGACTCACTACAAAGGAAATTACTATAAAAACCTACGCAGGGTAAAAAAACCAGAACGTGCAGGCATCCACGAAGACGTCTGCCTTCATTCGTTCCCGATTCCCGTTATCCGCTGTGATCAATTCTATGGTAGAATTGGTCTGAGTGCATCCGTTTTATCAGTCTGTACACTCAACAGTGCTGAAGGTGTGGTCCCTCGTGGTCGAACCGTGCCACCCAGCCCGCCCCCACACGTGACCACCTTTTCTTTCGTCATATTGACGATGCCCAGGGCCGGAGTCACCGCAACCACGGCCACCATCACCACGGCCACGGTCACCACAGCCACCATGCCCACGGACACGGACACAGCCACAAGGGGGGCCACGTGCATGGGGGCAGCTTTCTGCCGGCCGCCCGCGTGCCCTTCCCCCATCGCAAGAAACCCCACGGGCACCACCACGGCCACAGCCACGACCTGAGCTCGGTGCGCGCAATCGCCTGGACCATCATCGCCGGCGACGGACTGCACAACTTCTGCGACGGCATCGCCATAGGCGCCTCCTTCTCCGAGAGCCTTCAGGGGGGCCTGTCGACTGCCTTGGCCGTCCTCTGCCACGAGTTGCCCCACGAACTGGGTAAAATCAGTAGCACTGCAGTCGCATTTAACGTCACCCTTCTCTGTGTGTGTGTGTGTGTGTATGGAGATCATCGGACAACGGCCGAGTCCTCTCATAGGGTCGCCTTATTTGCGTCAAGTGAAAAGGGAAACAACTACCGGAAACAGTGGCCCCATTTGTAGCGACCAACATCCTCGCTTTCTCGGTGAGTGGCCTTAGCTCGACTCCCAGTTTGTCATGCCACCTCAGGTGCCACTGGGAACGCGGCCACATGTAACCACATTCCCGAGAAACTTCATGGCAAACACCCATGGAGCCGGCTTGTCCTCTGTTAGTAGGAGATTGCCGCACACATTTGAACGGTATACTATGGGGATAATACTGCAGGCACCCACAGGATAACTCCAGGATAGTCTAGTTTTGAACATAAGCGCCAGGAATTTGGGTGTTGAACTGGGGCGAAATTACACGGTGAAGCAATTGGCGTCTATCGTCTCTTGGTACGCAGGTGATTTTGCTGTGCTCCTGCACGCCGGCATGTCCGTGAAGGCTGCCCTCTTCTACAACACACTCTCGAGTATCCTTTGTGCCGCGGGAATGGTTCTGGGGGTTCTTCTGGGCTCCCTCCCCGCCGTCAACGCCTGGCTCTTTCTCCTCACTGCCGGAATGTTTGTGTACATTGCTCTCGTGGACATGGTGAGTATGCTACTGATAAATTAGTAAGTAGCAATTCTATTTGACATGTTTTTTTTATATCTGAATTGTAGATACCAGAATTGTCTACCAGTCGACTTGGCGGCTACCGACGTTGCCACATGCCCAGTGTTCTCTTTCTTTGGCAAAACCTGGGCATGATTATTGGTGTAGCCATCATGTTAGCTATTGCCAAGCTTGAGGGAATTATGTGTTGAACCGGATGAATCTCCGACTTCCCATCTCGCCCTCTTACGGCGCCATTTTCGGGTTAATTGTTTAAACCCCCGAACGCTGTAACTGCAATCATCAACATCACCGCCTCCACCACATCCACACAATTTATATTGCCAACGCTATCGCCGGTTTTGGTTTCGTTTTGCTTCCAGCACTGTTTACAATTCCCCCCGCCTCTACCCGAGAGTATCACACAAGACGCCGAGAATTGTTGAAGACGATGACGAATCGTTTTGCAGCACAATATCGCATTTATTAGAGGCGCTGCCACCTCGCAAGGAAAATCAATATATCCACGGCTGCATTTTGTAACAACAAAACAACAACTTCTTTGCGCTGTTTTTTGAGATTCAACTACCCAAAAACCCAGTTTTCGCCAATTTAGTGAAAATACCAAATGAGCTGGGTATGACCCCCACCGCCCCACACAATTCGATCGGGCTAGAATGACAGGGCGAATAAAGTACAAGCTTTGCTCACAGTGTTTTGCTTTTTTTGCCCTGGTCTAATGTGACGCGGGAACAGTCGATACACTACTGTCATTTTTTAAACTTTCAACTAGGACTCAGTTCCCGGGTCCGTTTGTTTTACTCGGCCGCAGCGTTCGGTTGTATCTGTCTACTGTCCGGGGACCGGCCATTCAAATTGCATCGCGCGATTTCGCGTTTATTAATTTGCCGTCCCACCATTCGTTTTTTACTTATGATTCAAGCTAGCCAAAAATTAGTGCGATTAGATGACATAATTGTTTCCTAAATTAAATTCAAGTGCTCGTCGATACTGAAATCAATCATTTCATTAAATGTAAGCAAATCGAAGACCCCTCCGATCCAGTTTCATCGTCGCATCGATAAGTCTGCATACAGAAAGTCCAATATCCACGAAATATAAAATAAATATGGCGCAACACAGTAAAAATATCAGAAAGTAATATCACAAACTAATTACTGCATTTGGAAAATGTTTTAGAATTTATTTTACTCTACCGGGAATTCTTTCGCTGTCTTTGAATTTTAGGTGATAGATACATATATAGAACAACGACACCTAAGTGCACTAGATAGAAAATGAAAATATGTTTTATATTTTAATAAATTTACCTCTACAGTCAGACAACCACTGACTGCGGTTAACACGTGATGACACAACGCATCTGTGCATAAACAACGCAGAGGTTATTCATGACTGGCTCTTTAGGTCGTGACCCTTTACTATCTGAGGCGTTAGATTATTTTCTGGTGACAGAAAAAACTGCAAGTCTCATATTGAATGCTATTTATAGTTCTACCATGTGCATGGCTAATGAGGGCATTTAACAATTATTTGATATCTAAAAAAATTGCCAGCCCCCAAGAACCATTTACAACCAAAGCAAGCGCATTTATGGTTGATAGTGTATGCCGATGAGTTGTAGATCCGGTAAACAGCTGACACGGAGAGTTATTGTTCCAACTTGCTAGCTATGAATGTTTCCCCCTTGTTTATTGATTGGTTAGCAGAGACGTCGATTTGATAGGTGATGTCTGACCGAATGAGAGCACGCCTGAGATAATGTCGATGACAACGCGAAGAAATGCTCTAATAATAGAAGTACCAATTCATTTTATATTACTTTATTTTCAACCGTTTGGGCAACACTTCTTTGGATTTCGGCATACTTCATCACGTGGTAAAGCTGTCTACACATAATCTCACTTAATTTTGCCCGCGTAAGTTCACCATCTTCGAAGATCTTCACTCGATTGAGCACAAACACTGCAAAATCAAGACAGTCAAACGTGCCGCCAATCTCCTCCCGACTCTCCTCAACCGCCCGGTCCCACGCCTCCACGCTGACCGAGTTGTCCCCTTCGAGGGTGCAGATTATGGCCTGATCCCAAATCCTTCCGACAGCTCTATCGTAGCGAAAACGCGACTCCTTTGGCGAATAGCTAACCACACAGCCATCACTCTTCACCACACCGCAGTGCAGTTCATCGCCAATTCGAAAACGCAGGAATCCGCGTGCCCGGTCGGCCGGTATGAATGCGACGCGCGCGGCACCGCCCACCAACGCCGCCCCACAAGGTCGCACAAGGTCGCGATGGGCGGTGTCCAGCGGCGGAGGGTCCGCCTCTGTCGGGAAGGTGGCGAACCGGCCGACCGCCCCGCAGAACCGACATCCGATGACGCGGGCCGCCAGTGAGTACTGCCAGACGGGGTCGGCTGCATCGCCGTTGCTGCAACAGTTGGTGCGGTAGCGATAGAGTCGTTTTAGCATGTCACGCCGTGTCTATGTGTTTGGCTACGACTTCGTGAGTGCGTGTGTGTGTGTGTAGGTGAGAGAGAAAGGGAGCGAGCCAATTAAAATAAAGTGTGCCCTGGATGATAGAAAAGAGAGTAGCCTTCGATTAATTTATCTATGCGCTGTTGCAAAGCCACGAGGAATACGGCTTCCCGAATAAAGATGGATGACACGGATAATGGCGCAATGTGTAAGCAATACATGGCTTCACGCGCAACGAACTACGATTCATGTATGGTGATGAAGGATGGTCGCGAGTTTGCAGCGTGAATATGTACGCCGCACTGCAGGAATTAACCTATGTAAATGCATTCAGGATACCGATTTCTTCTTATTTCGTTTCCACTGCATTATGGAAGCACTCAGGTAACCATTTGTAAGAGGCATTTCGAAGATTCATCAAGTATATCTGTGGCCGGAGATTCAGCTAACAAATAATGATATGACAAAAACAACAAAAGTTATTCCACAACCGAAAATTATTGAACTTAAAACATTGAGTGATGGGTGCCGTGTGGAGGCTCACAAATTTGCAATTTTAAAATAATTTTTAACATGTTTTTCAAATTATTTAGAACGCCAGATAATGATGTACGAGCATAATATATTTGTCAACCAAAGACAATATTTACCTCTAGATACAAAAGGCACACTCTGCAGCAGAATGGCCTTTTTGTCTAGGATCAATAAGTTCACATACAAGATGTATATTTATTTAAAAAAAATGTAATTTGAACGGATTTATGGGGTTTTTAGGCGATAGAAGTACCACCTTCATGATATACTGTGAGTCAGTGTGCCGTTTTAGGAGATCAAATTTCCTGGTCGATTTGCACATTCTCTTGCACAGCGACCCAATAGAAAAAACAAGCTAAACACCTTAGAAATGGTGAGAAAGGCTTGCGTGGGCTTAGGTAACTTTGGTCCGGACGAATAAGACGGTCGATTTTAAATGTATCTGAAACTGGACGAGAAATACCGATCCACTGACGAAGAAAATTGAGGAAAATATTACCTCCGAGAAAACTGTTTTATTTGGACTAAGATAATATACGTAGGATATACACTTTTATTAGGCAATCTAAGTACGCATACCAGGGATATCGTTGTGTTAACGTATGAAGCCTGGTTTTCAAGGATAGATAACAAATGTGACTACTGCAAGTTAATAAGTAGGCTTTTATTTAAGAGTAGCGTCAGTCAAAGTGACCGCACAAAAGTGAATACCATTGATATTAAAAAAAGCTCCACAGGTCTCCTCTTTCTCACCAAAATTCACCGTTTACACCTTCGTAGTTAATTTCCAAGTGAAATTTTTTTATGCATCTCAGAATATAAATAGAAATGCATCATTTATTTAACAACCGAAAAACAAATCTATCAGTCCTGCGTCCTCCACATTCGTCGTGTTTTTTTAGGCTTTCAACATCCATAAACTTACAGAACAATGCAACCAAATATATATCCACAGCAGCTCAAGGCCATAAGAGCATGTCATTTTACTAGGTCTCGGAAATTTTGACGCGTAACAAAGTCGATTGATGAGCACATCGAAGCTCAAGCAAGTGTAATCATCCATTTAATCATATTTATTGCATTTTTTCAAACCTTTGCAATAATCATCATCTTTTTCGGTTTTTTATTAATTTAGATGCAATAGTCCAGGCGCACACAATAAACATGTTGAAAACCGCAGACCAGTTGGGCAATGGCGGGCGGGCGTGAATGAACTCGGTCAATGAGGGACCTTGATGCATCTTGACAAATTCTCTTATTTGCAAGCATCAGGGTTGCTTTTTCTCTATGTGTGATTTTATTTACTTTATAAAACCCAAGCGGACCTGTTTTGAGCGACAAGCAAAGGTCCGCAGATGAGCAGAATTTGAACTAGACAGTGGAATGGAAGAAAGATGGGGTGGGTGTAGCTCTTATGCATGCATGAGAGAAGTGATATTTGAGGCTGTGAATGGTGTTTGAAGAGGTAGTAAATCAAGGTGCCGATAAACATCGATAACGGCTATCTACTACTTTACGGCATTGCCATAAGATGTGGAATAGTATAAAGCTTAAAAATATCTCACCCCCAAAGGTACCGGCGGCTTCAATAGTCAACGAATGAGAAAGGTCCATCCCATGGTTTGTTCAAACAGCTTACAGCCTTAAAAGCGCAACGAGTCATTGCCGGTATACGAACGCACTTTATATAGAAAAAGACAAGGCAAAGCACCTCGTGAAAACAGAAAACGTGATTTATAGAATAGATCCCACGCTCTGTTTACGATGAGCTGAATAATTTTGCAGTTAGAAGAAGACATACCACTCGAAGTTCAATTTTCACACAGTTTATATAAGATACGAGAGCGTGATTGCTTAAAGATCACGTACGTTTGGGAAAATCATATCTGAGTCCAACTTTTACAAGTCCAAATAAAACCGAAACTAGAAAACCGTGATTGCAACATTTTTAATTGATGCAAACAGCACGATTGAAATCTGCGGAAAATCAGCGATTCCTCTGCTCTGCTTTATTAATAACAATCAAAACGTTCAGTCTATAAATGTGTAATTACACACCGATTCAAGCGCCGCGGCAATGGCGTGCACACAACTGTCTGCGTGGTGCTCCTTAGAACTGACCCGTGGTTGGTGGGTTGGTTGATTGGGTGCGATTTGCACCAAAACCACCACCACCTTGCATGACACACCGCTTGGTTGTATCTCTTCAATTCAGTCTTCATATATTCTTCATATATTCAAGTGTCAGCCAACATCATGAAGCTCTCCTTTGGATTCACCCTCTTGATTGCAGGTCTCCTTCAACAATGCCGCGGATATGCTTACAAGTGCGTGTCAGTCATTCGAAAGATTGTGCTATTAATGTTCCTTATAATATTGGGCTGATTGAAAGACTTAAAGTCGCGGTTATGCGAAGGACAGACGGCCATTAAAAGAATCAAATCGTTTCACTTCTGTTCGACAACCCAGTTTACGAATATTATTTCGAAACTTTGAGATCATGGAACTCAGACAAGTTATCCAGCTTTAAAATTCAGGAGGAGTATTATAATGTATGCTAAAGTGCTTTTTTTTACACGTCAATAAGTAAACTCATAATGCTTTTATTATTGCAAACAACTTTGGAAATCAGGAGAATAACGTTTTCTAAATATCTAAAATCATCATATTTGAAATTAACCACTCATTTTTCCTAATTAAGTGACAATTTTGCTTAAACAATGAAAATGGATTTTTTGTTACATTTTCAGATCTCTGAATCGTATTCATCTGGCTTGCCTTAGGTTATCAAATCATGAAGCATTTTTTTTTCAACTAAGCGATCTATACCCCAGTTTTGTCAGCACATTTTTAACAGTATTAATTTAGCGATAATTGTTTCCATCTTACAAACCACATAAACCACCGTCTGAGAGTTCGTTAAACAATTTTGCATTCTATTGATCTTCGTCTGTCAAAGTAGGACCAAATGATGTTGTAATAGGGGCAAGGCAGACAGAAAGAACAGTGGTTGGTCGAAAGGGACTCTGGATGAAGTAGAAAATGTAGCTTTCCCATTCATAGTATTTTCTCCCGTGTAATTCTGGTCCTTAAAAACACGATGTTATATTCCGCATAGTTCAAAGATAAAAACGGCGTGGGTCTTTCTGATTCTTACTGGGCAATTATTCCCAATTTTAAGGCACAATCAGCCCGTGTTTACGAGAGTCCTGCAAGTTGCCACTACAAGTAAAACATTCTGAACATGCTCCAATCATGCTAAGCCAAATTCCAACTTCTAATTTATGGGAAAAACAAAGAGGTGTGGAATTCTGGAATTTGTTAGTGCAACTGCACACTGACAAATGTTGGTTCGTACAATACATTGATGAGTACCAATAAAAGATCCCAATTGTTTTATATTTACTCCAAAACGCTTTAATCATGGGCGATATGGCCTTTGTTACCCAGATATGACCCCGGTTAACAAAAAGATGCAGCCCCTTCCTAATTAGCAGCCAGCAGATTAATTTCGAAAGAAATACGCGAGCTCAGCCCTTCATAAAGAATAAAACCTATCGGGAGGGAAAAATAGTGAGGGAAAGTATATTTGTGTAATATAATAAACTAAATTTGCTTCACAATGAACTTCGATTGGCGCGTAGAACGAGTCTTATTGAAATCTTCCGAATTGGCTTGAGCGGGGTTCAGAAACGATTCGTAGGATGATATTATCATAAATCCAACAAATATGCGGAACGTTTGGTGATTTAAATTATTGAATAAAAGTGATGATTCATCTGAAATTGTGTTGATTTGTTAAACTAGACGCTTAGTCTTGGGAAATCCGCAGAATGTAACATTTCGCCCATTCACAGCAGTTTGGAGTTGAATGAATTAGGTATACCGAGGCTAACAATTTTGGCTCGATATTTGCACGGATTTGAATGTTACTTTTAGTTAAACAAGTTCGAATCCCACATTGTCGCTCATAGAAATTTAGAATTGATCCTGTTTAATTATCGAGACTCTTCGATCTCTTAAAAATGATTGGTCACTAACGCCCAAGGAAAACACGATTTTATCAATTGATATTTCTACATATGAATAATAAAAAACGGCTTTATAATACACGGAAGCGCGCGATCTTCGTGTTTATTCGCTAGTGCGGAACCTAAATTTCGATCCCATAAAGTGTCCTTCCGCTTTATTGATGCACAGGAATTCATGAGAAACTTCTTTAGAAATCCTTTAAAATTCACGAAAAAACAGTTGCATGTCCGATTTACCTCCACCGTTTAGAGTCACAGATCGCGGTATTGTGATCTTACATCAGACGATACCATCCTCGTGGGTGGTAATACGACTTAAACCTATTCAACAAAGCTTTCGATTGACCAATACAAATTCGACGAATTTAAGATAGCCCATCTGATTATACCAATGTTTGTGTCCAAACATCTGAGGTTAACATTGGACCTGATTATATTTTCATAACCGAAATTCTTCTCTTATAAATACGACAGTCTTCCCTACATAAATGGTATAACACACTTAATTAATACATTGAACACACAAACATAATGCTTTAATGAGCGGTGTGAATTTTGAGACGTGTAAAAGGTCAACAATAAAAATATTTGAATAGAAATCCCCGTTTCTATTGTTTAAAAAGACCCCAGCTTGTTCTTCGAAATGCACGGATCCTAAGCTTGACGTTTTACGTTGTTGCGAGCTGCCGATCCCCCTGCACTAAATGAAGGCACGAAAAAATCAGATCAAGTTAACGTCTAGACCATGGCAAATCGCATGCCAAGTGTAAGCCAATGTGGAAAAGCACTTTGCCATTACCTCCAACGTGAAACAAAACCAACTATGTTCTCCTCATGATTGGTCTGTGGTATGCCCTGAAAACAAAAATACAATTCGCATTTACAACCCCAATTGCCATACGAACTGAAGCATTCTATCATTTCTAATTAAAAGAAACAATTTCCCACCCTCTGCCTTCCCATTCCCATTTATCACCCATAATTACCTCCCAAACGTGTTCCAAGAAGCGGAAGGCGATCCAGTTACTAAAATGGCCAGTCGCACCAGTTCGCAGGCGTTTGGCCACTCAATCAACAAACTGCTTCACACCTCTGGTTGGCAACACTTAGTGCACACAGGGAATTCAGTAGTTGGGTAGATTGTGGGTCTAGAGTTGCGGTGGACGATTTGAGGTTGTTAAAAGGGCATCACCAGGACAGAACGAGGGACGAAGACGGCGCCAGATGCCCGGACGGATGTGGGCTTCTCGGTGTCGCAGAGTCGCGGTGCCTACGCAAGGCACGGGTCGCACCTTTTTAGGGATATGGTGGATAGGGTCGTGTGGCACGAATCCTATTTAAAGGTCACTTACGCTTTTATGGCCAACGCGTGTTTGATGATTGAGTGACCCCTGGAAATCCGAAATCAGCAAATCCACAAAAAGGGCAGCAATCGTTTGACGGTTGAAAATCCGCTGCTTCCAACGGCAAACTACAAAGCTGCTAATATTCATCTTTTGTGTGGGAGCGTTGGGGGGAATTTCTTATCACTCCTTTGTTTTCCTCTTTAGTATCTGCATTGAACCTTTTTTCGTATTCCTCCCTAGCTCCTTACTGTTTATCTACTGGGTCAAGTCTTAGATGCGTGAGGCGTTAGGCGGTGTCGATACATCCATTGTTCTCACATTAACCAGCGCTCTGTGGATTTGACACAAGAAATGCCTGTCTTAAATTTCAGAACACGACTGTTAAATTGCTTCATGAGATGGTTGTGCTTCCTGTGTCTATTGAGGCAGTGGCGATTGGCTTAACCGGAACGGGGTGAACCAGGCATGTTTAGGTTAAACAAGAGGGTGAATCGTGTCTTGGGGCCTTTGGTGTGTCTGTTTTTTCGCCTGATATCTACCACAGATTTAATTTCTACTTTTAGCGTTCCAAATGTGTGTGGTACCTTTTGGGGAATGACAAGATGCTGTCCCGGGTGGACAAAGAGCCTGGATGGAAACTGCACGACCGGTAAGTCGACAAACTCTCGCCAAACCGACCAATCCATGAAACAATTGACAAACGGCAGTGGGGATTAATATATAGATAAAAAACGATTTAATGACTATGGACGCGCTCCTAAAAGTCAATAACACGCGCGTTTTTCTGTCAACAACGAAGAACGGACAGTTAAAAGATAAAATCATCAAATGGGAAATTAACCTAACAATAGACAATGATTGAATTCCAACTGGCAACAAAATGGCGACCGGTGTTTTAGCCAAAACGGTGTCCCGTTTTAAATTCCCATATATCTGAACTGCCGAAGAGAAACAATATATTTCCATTACTGGATGACTAAAATTAAAAAGGAGCACAATTCCCTTTTCGCTATTTTTTGCACCCCAAAAGCCACAATTTCATCATCCTTCGCTTTCAGCGATCTGCGCCGGCAATTGTGGCGACCGCGGAGTCTGTTTCGCGCCCAATCAATGCCGCTGTGAAAGTGGACGCGTCCGCGAGGACTGTGCTATCGACGAGGAGGATGGATACGTCGCCGATGAATCGGGTGTGGTTTTTTTCCATCCCATTCGCTGCATTTATCAGGTCACAAGGTCCACGCCTTTCAGACGGAATTATAACCCGAATGTTGCATAGTTTTATGAGGTAATGCAACTCACGTGGAACAACCGAGAGCAGACAGAAACCATTATTTTCCTGTCTGAATAAAGGCGACTACTCCATCGTCTGATAAGATTGCACCTGAAGGCATACGGAGTAAACAGCTAGACAGAAGCTTTCACTTTGACAGTGCACAATCGTTTCGAATTTGTGCAAGAGGATAGACCAGCGTCCGGGAGGTTGGGCGTGAAGTTTCCCGAGAAAATCGTGGTCCTATTCGACCATTCGCGAACGCAGAAGCTGATGAATTCCAATCAAAGGGCACGAAAAACCCTAATCCGACATTACGCTTCACGCCAGGAAAATAAGAAAACGGTTGGATAAGGAGGTAAAATGTGCATTAAGATCCAGGAATGTCCGATGCGAGCACCTGTAACTCGACATTTCAACTACAGTTGCTAAAGTCACAAATTGAGGGATGAAAATTGGTTGCGATTAACTAGAACCTCGCCACGGCTGTCGCTAGCCTGATTCGGGCAATCTGCATGAGACATGGGTTGGCTTCAAGTGCATGAAACCGCAACTTCTGGTAAATTGGAGCGTGTACGACTACTAATTTTGATAATCATCTCATAAAGAATCTCTTTGGAGCTATGTACACTATCTTTAGGAATAATTTGGAAACAGTTAACATGTGACTTGTCACATATGGAACATCTATTGCTTCTGAAGCATACCAAGGCAGTAGTACACGAATCTTTCATTTAATTGCCACCAGATTGTTAAAATATATCGATTTAATGGTGCCTTCTCGGAATCAAAAGGTAAATAATAACACACAAACTAGATTATAAATATGCCTGTCTTTGGGCTCAACAATATTTTTTCTAGTAAAACCCAATTTATATGCGAACAGTTTATATAACGATGATCTTACTGTATTCATGCTAACCCTGGACTCAAGGTCGCCGGGAACAACCCAGCCCCAAACGAGGGGATGAATAAAACAAAAACGGCCCCTAAAGGACAATGTTGCCCCTGACTATAATCGCATGCCTAAAAAGTACCCAACAAAACCCAAACATGTGAAACGGCGAAGATGAGTTAGACGACGACGACGACACACAGCAGGGGGTAGGGTGGTCGTGAGAAATCACACGAACAGCCTCGTTATTGGCGGGAATAATTTGGAATTTATACAGGGATAAGCATTGACAAAGGACAGACGACCAAACCTGTCAGATGTGCATTGGCTGGCAGACAATGGTGAAAAATCGGGGAATTAATGAAGGTATAACAGGGTTTCTTGGGAAATAAAACGGTTCCCCATCAATATTCGCCTTAATAGAATAGCAACAACCTAATGTCATCTTACGGCAACGGAGGCAGATTCCGTTTGATAATTAATTCACATTTACAAAGCATACTTTATCATTGCGGAATAACAAACGCGCCTGCAGAACAATGGTAACATGTAAATATTATTCGCATTCCTAACACAAAAGCTGACATTTTGTAAAAGCGTTTGAGACAGAGACTTTGAAAGGAAGTCCCGACAGACATGTGTCTGGTCGATTTAGACGTTTTCGTCTGATTGCCGAGGACCTTCAATTTGCACATGTTTACCATAGATTCGAAGCTGTAAGCTAGTAGTTAATAGAATTCGGGATGCCTTATTGAAAGGGTCAAATGGTGGTTGAATGACACGGATTAGCAAGAAACAGCGTGGGCTGCCTCCGAAGACAACCCATCCGATTTCCACATTGGGTAACGCGTTCAAAAGAGACGGCAGCTCGTAAAAATGATTGGATCAATTTGTCGCTTCATGGCAGATTGGGATTGGGTCGCTGCTGGAGACGAAGTACACTTCCATGCGCCTTTGAATCGCCAATAACCACCAAACCTGAATACATCTGGCTAAAGTTAAATGCCTGAAAATACCGATGAGTCTTTGGTTCGACGAATACACCCGAGTCACGTGCTGTGCGTGTGTTTTGGCTGGCGAAAGACAACACCAACTATAAATCAGACATGGGATCCAACAGAGCGCTCTTCGCAATTATGCAACCGTTGATTGACCTTGTTATATTGTCTATGAATCAACGTTGTCGTGAGAAGACAGTGAAAATGGATTACGGATCATGAAGAGTTGATGAAAATGCGCGCCCTGTCTAGAATTCATCGGTGTCGTCAGAAGACGGTTTAAAACAGGTGATAATTAATTGCGGATCATTAAGAGTCGATTAAACCTCTCGCGCCGTCCAGAAATCACTGTTTTCACGAGAAGTTGACGTTGATGTAAATTCGCACATACTCGGCTTTTTGACCCTGTCCAAACTGAACCAATTTTACGGGGCTAAAAGTTATTATAGATTAACAATCCGTCGTAGTAGGCTTTCGTGTAATTATGGGGTCTAAGGTTCCTGCACAAATAAAAAATTTAGCCAGGAGTCTGGATAAGCGCCATATTTGAGAGGGTCTTACGGGTTAATTTCACAGAGATTGGCGGATTTATAACCCTTGCAAACCTTGATTGCTTCTGAATAAATACAAAATGCTAAAAGAAATTAGATGCTGCCAAAATAAATGAAGGCATCTGATCGGCGTTAATTTCGAGTGCATCGCGAAATACCTACTTCCGAACACAATTTTGTTTTTTTTGCACAACATAGAAAAATGATTAAAATGTTGTGTTCACATCATACGATGTTAATTTCGACCGAAATAAATTTAATTTGTATTTTTTAGATCGATGTCTTGGAAACTGCAACAACCAGGGCGAGTGTATCAACGGAAAATGTGTCTGCGAGTACGGATTCCAAGGATCCGCTTGCGAAGGAAAGTAATTTTCCGTAGTATCACAACACTGAAATCCCTGAAACCGCAAGGCACCCTGACCGGGTAACATTTGATGTATTAAAAGAGATAATGGGGCATTCATTGCACACGTTTCAAAATACCATTGTCAGGATGCTGAGTCGGTTCATGCCTCCAAGGGGTGTTTCTTTTGGAAGAGGAAAGAATCTTGTCAACACTATCCAACATCAAGCAGGATACAAAAAATGCCATATTTCTATGAGACAAGAGCGATCCATAAAATAATTTCTTGCCAAATACTGCTGTTCGATAATATTCTCAACACCCGAACCCTAATAAGTCAGCTGATTTATAATTGTATCAATGCAAATTTGATTATTTTAAAATTTCTTTTTAACAGAAGAGGAGCTAGGTCCCTGCTTCGTGCAAAACGATCGCGGACTCTGCAAAAATCGGGTCGCCGACAGGGACAACCGCACGACGCCGATGACGAGAAACGTCTGCTGCGTCACCTTCGGTGCCTCTTGGGGCGATCACTGCAGGAAATGCAGCGGTCTTCGGCCGGGATTCTGCGGCAAGGGATTCGTCGCCATGGGCCACAAATGTGTTGGTACGTGCGGGGGACGTGGGGTGGGGTGGGTGTGTGTGTTTGTGTTCAATAATATTGCATCATATCGGTATTAATTACATCATTGTTATTTCGAACATGCGGTTTTTGTCCGTTAAAAAAGAATCATGCATTGCATTCGAGTACAATTATGCACATAATAATCATCTTAAACGCTTTATTGAGGTCACGAGGACCAAAACATTCAGCATAACACAAGACGGCATAACAGGTACTGGATACGAAAATTGAATTTTAGCTCCTTCTTCAACTAATAATAATAATAATAATTGTAGTGGCTTTATTGAGGTCACGAGGACCAAAACTTTCAGCATTAAAAAAAGGCAGGATGACAAATATTAGATGCGAAAATTGTCTTGTAGTTCCTGTTTAACCTGGTCTGGTGAGACTAAAAATCGGGACAAATAGGGAATGACCGAATTTCGATATGCCGCCGTTCTTGTTGGAATTGAACGGTATAGACGGCACATTGGCCGAAGAGATTTACATTCCGATAAACTGGAATCGAGGGGATGGGAGGGGTCATTTAAAATTCGGGTAGCGATTAATGAGCAACTGCTCTGGTTTAACTAAAAATCGGGACAAATAAGAAATGACCGAATTTCGATATGCTGCCCTTCTTCTTGGTATTGAACGGCATAGTCTACGCATTGGTCTAAGAGATTAAAAAAAAATTAAAACTGAAAAGAGGGGATGGGAGGGGTCGGGTGCCTTATTAAAGTAACGCTGTTTCAACACTCTATATTTAAACGTGTCAATTAAACGTAGGGAACATCAACACACTTGCTAATAATAATTATAGTCGTATTACTTTAGCCATGTCGCGAGAACGAAGAATATCGGTATTAGAAACGATAATGTGTAGTAAAAAGGCTTCACGTTTCTTGCTCCATCTCTTTTGTGGAGTCTTAAATTCGGTAAAAATGAGGAATGGAGGAGTTGCGGTAGGCAGCTGTTCTTGTTGTGATTAAGTGGTGATGTAGCCGTCGCATTGGTGGAAGAGATTTACATCGAGAAAGACAAGAATAAAGCGGAATGGAGGAGTTACTTGGGCCACGAGAGGCCCGTAGGGAACACTTCGTAAAATGTCATAGGAGACTGATGTCTCTAATGGAGGGCATAAATAATCCATTAGAGACCGATATTATTTGCCAAAGACTACGAATGGTCAACAGATTGAACGTTTGAGACAAGGGAAAACAACTCGTGGTTCATGATATGAACCCCAGGAAAGACTGGATGCTGTTTGAATTTACGCCATGTCGCCTGAATAATAATAATAAAGGTATTTGCTTCATTAAAGACAAGAGGATCAAAAATTCCAGCATTATAATTTACAACAACAAAATTGTTATGGCCCCTCACCAACCGGAAGACTCTGTCTAGGAGCGAAGAAGTGAAGAGGGCGGGAGAGTGAAGAGGGCGGGAGAGTGAAGAGGGCGGGAGAGTGAAGAGGGCGGGAGAGTGAAGAGGGCGGGAGAGTGAAGAGGGCGGGAGAGTGAAGAGGGCGGGAGAGTGAAGAGGGCGGGAGAGTGAAGAGGGCGGGAGAGTGTTCGGATAACAAACTCGATGAGAGCAGATTTGCTGGAGTATTTATACATGTGAGTTGGCTTACGTGAGCCAAAGGATATAGTGGCGGTTGTGTTCAGTGTTCACTTATTTTTATGATGGTTAAACATCTGTCTGGTTGCGTGGGCGGTTATGGACGTAGAAAAGATTAACGAAAATAAATATATCTCTTGGGGAATCTAAGCGGTTCCCAGCATTTTCTCTCGCGAAGAAATGGAAAGGACCCGTTGCAGGTCCGGTCGCAATGACTTGGCGGCGTCTTCTGGGGAACGTTGTGTGCCACGGATGAAGAATCATGATTGTCCGTGGCAGGGATCGAAGGACGTCAAACAATGGGTTGACGGTGGATGTTTACTGTACACGCAAGGGGTCGAACCTGGACGAGGGATGTCGGACAGTTCGTGGATAGTGCCGATGCCAATGACCGTACGCCTCGGTTTTCGATAAAAGCAGACTTCAATGACCGGAGAGTCGTTGTTGGACTGACGTGAATAGAAGAGCTGCCTTGTGACGCAAGGTGCTGCCTCTGCCGAAGTAATATATTACCAGCAAAGTAAGTAACAAATTCACGGATAGCGTTCGAGGCCTGTAAGGACCGCGCACGAATATTGAGTTGCGGATCGAAAGCGGCATTCGAAACATTTTAAAATTTTGTTTTT
The DNA here is from genome assembly GCA_028672205.1 of Proteocephalus fallax. Taxonomy (NCBI): domain Eukaryota; kingdom Metazoa; phylum Platyhelminthes; class Cestoda; order Proteocephalidea; family Proteocephalidae; genus Proteocephalus; species Proteocephalus fallax. Next base: position 3,129,746 of record JAPUBX010003981.1, on the reverse strand, counting down.
CACCCATTCCTATGGTTAAGATCCATGGAGTGGTGGTGTGTGGTTTTGCGTTTAGAGCCGATACAGTCCTGGTTGCTTACAACTTGCAAACATGCTCATTTTGTTTCTTGAGCGCCAATTCAGTTCAAGCCAAGGATAAAAACACAGAACAAAAAACGCCATACCAAGTTATTTTGCCATATTTCTTTGGTCAACCATCGGCTTCCTGATATACTTTTTTTATATTTGTAGACATCAATGAATGCGATATTCGCGGTGTTTGTGCAGATGGATTTTGCAGAAACACTGAAGGCTCCTTTACGTAAGCTCAACAGAGCCTCAATGAGATTCTGTACTCTTTTGAATAATTTATGAACTTCAAAGCAAGTCGAAATTCCTATAACCATGGACGCATGTGATTTCATTATAATTGAAACGATCCACCCGAATAATATTCTAATTATTTAATTTGATTAATGACTTTAGGGATTTTGATTCTATGTATCTTAAATTTTAATATATTGTCTTTATATATTTTTTTACGAAACGACAAATAAATAAAATGGATAATTCATTTTAAGGGTTTTTGTACCTATCGCAGTGATAGACTCTTTGTTAGACAATCATTTTACTTTTAAATTCAAATTGAAAATGTCCATTTAATCATGTAAAACGTACGTATTTTGAGCATCCATAATTCGGCTCATTCGCTGCCGTTATTAATTTCACAGTACATTGGTTGTGGAAACAGGTGTCGTTATGTTCTTCTTATCTCAACCACCATTTCTCATATCCCGATTTTACTGATTCCTAACATTTGTTTCAAATAACCCCACATCTAATGCTGAATAATAAGCCCCATTGTCCTGGAAAACATGTATTCATGTATACGCCAACAAAACATAAAAACGTTCCCAAAATTCAAAACACGTTACACAATCAGATAAAAAAATAAAAAACTAAGACTTATCGATTAAAACAAACAATATTTATTATCTAGGTGTGAATGCTCCCATGGTTCATACTATGACAGCTTATCATTGCAATGCCAACGCGTTCATGGTATGTTTATGGTTAAACGCATGATTATTCTATTTGGACAAGAAACTCCATGCTCGGATATTGATAATTACTACAGGCACAAACAGAGACGATCAAATAAAATCAAAGATTAAATATTGTTGAAACTTTAAAAAAATAACGATCTACACTTTTACCATTAGGTCTAGAAACCTCTCGAGTTATTAACGGTGACTGGGTCAAACAAAAAATATTAACACTTTTAAAATCCATCCGCAATCTCTCTCGCAGTAGACCAATTTTCCAGAATGTAAATAAACAGAATGCGAACGAATTTCGGATGTGTATCTAGCAACAAGGTCGATTTCAGGATTTTACTAAATTCGATCCCTTTCAAACGTTTTGTGAACTTAGGTGATGCTTACAAATCATAAAGATTTCGGTTTTCTAATTCGGCTGCCACGTGTATCATAACCACTAAATTCCAACCTATACTTATGTTCATTAATTTCAGGGATAATGTAATATGTACCTTCTACGACAGTCAAATTGGGGGCGGCATTTTTTGCGTAATTTTTCTATTCTTACTTTTGAGACGGCTGTCAGATGCACAAAAATGCATGTGCGCCTGGGGGAAAATGCATTTCGATGGGCGACGGGAACTTCATGTGCCTATGCAAACACGGCTACGTCGCAACCGAGGATAACAAACAGTGTAAGTCATCTGAAATGGTTGAGTTGCAGCCGAAAAACAGCATTTGCAACGCGTCATCAAATATGACGGCATTTTAGCATCCTAAAGTACATGCTCAATTTGTTTCCCCTTCGTAGGTGTGAGAGAAAAGATTGTGCTTAATTACTGCGAGATATTCGAGGGCAGACTGTGTCAAAACGGGGAATGTCACCCAACTGCCAATTCCTACGAATGCTCCTGCGCTGCTGGCTTCAGATCCACTTATGATAAAAAACAGTGCATAAGTAGGTTTCGTTATTTATTTTGCAGCCTCTAATATTGCAATTAATAATGATAATGGTATTCGTTTTATTGCGCATTAAAGTATCCAACAAACACAATGGATAGAGGAGACGAAGATTATAATTGGAACAGGGGACAGACCTTTTCAACGATATTTTTTACGATTTTCATATTTCTGAAATTTTGAGGAACAATAATTTTCTGACTACGATGAAGATTGGGAATACGTTAACACGAAATAAGAACTATGCAAAGTGTCCAAAAAGACAAATAAAGCCTCCCGAGTATGCAACATTTTGCAGACGCTCCATGGATACAATTGAAAGGACTGATCGATAATGCGGGCCCAAAAATATATTGATTGAATTTTTGATTCGTCCAGTCTGCAATTTTGTTAAGTTTCGCGTTCGCGAATATGGGGTATTATGCACTGATAATCGGATTATAATCGGTTCATCGCGAGGTGTTTCTCTCAGGCAAGAATGATTATGGTGTATTAATGGTGTTATTTATCAAAAGCGTTGAGTTTTCGACATTCAAACAACGAGTTACGTGATGTAAATATTTCAGGAAAACGAAACATTATAAACTACGCAAAGATTGAAAAGGAATTTTCATAAGTTGTAATAAGACATGCCATCTTGCCTAAAATGATGCTGTGTTTAGGGCATTTGGGTAAAAATGTTGAAATTTCAAATTTCAGAGGAATTTAACGTCTGCTCAATTTATGGCAACAGAGTTTGTAATCATGGCCAGTGCATCCCGTCCGGAAGAAGCTACACATGCAAATGTGACGCCGGCTACAAAGCTTCTAGCTATGGTACAGCCTGTCTGGGTAAGCAGCTATGTTGTTTGAGGTAATTCTGACAGAAATGACAAAATATTATTGGCTTACGGTTTGTCGTAAGAGAAATCTACTGGTGGCATTTTAGGCCAGTAGAATTCAATCGACAGCAACTTAAATTCACGTTAGTCACTAATAATTTGATAGTCGTCAACAGATTAATACCCACCATTCCTATTGCTGCTAGTTAAACTAAACCTCGCATCTCAATCCGTGAGACGACTTAATGCCAAAGTGCATCAATTTCAACGTCAAATTAGCGTTACAGACCGACACAATCAGTTTAAATGTTGATTAATTTTAAAAATGCTAGATTCATAGTAAGTCAAGAACGCACTGAATCAGGGCATTGAATTAATTATAATAATTGTAAATGCTTTATTGAAGTGACGAGGACCAAAGATTTCAGCATAAAACAAGACAGTGTAACAAGTACTAGATATGAAAATTGTCTTGTAGTAAATGCTTCACCTGCTCTGGTGAAACTAAAAATAGGGAAAAATAAGGAATGACCGAATTGCGATATGCTGCCATTCTTGTTGGTATTGAACGGGATATCCTACGCATCGGTCGAAGAGATTCAAACGTGGATAAAACTGAAAAGAGGGGATGGGAGGGGTCATTTAATATACGAGCAGCGATTAGTTTACAACTAGTGAAGTTGCTTTGAATGATGATCTCATGGATGAAGAGCGTTTGCAGGCAACTAGAAAACGAGATTAATTTTAAAACCTGCTGATGGTTAAGATGTCAGAACAGTTTAGGCCGGGGGAAATCACTGAGGGACGAATACACAATTAGGCGAACTAATAAGAAGAGGCGACTGTATTTACCGAAGACGGCATCCAAATTAATTAACCGAACTCATATTAAATGCGGCAAATCCGATAAAGAGTGAATCTTAAAAACACATACCTCTACTGGTAAAACCAAATTTGTGATCGGCAGCCGTTTTTGTTGGAATTAAAAAAAATGGCCTTGGTCTAAAAGATTCAAATTGAGACGCGCTATTGGTAGACCGCTTTTTCGACGCGTGATATTTAAACAGAAAGGGAGAGAAAAAACCCCGAACCTCGTTTTACACCATCGTTATTGAACGAGTAGGAAGATGGGTTTTGACTCTAACGTGCTGATGACAGTGAGAAAAATAAACTTTTATCCAGGAACTTTGCGACGGCTATAATCAGCCGCTCACCTTTAAGTGAAGGAAACACCTTTAGCAAGTTCAGGTATTGACCAGACTGATAAGGCATAGAAATTGGTTACAGCAGTGACATATCATGATTAAATGCCTGCGCATTTATGAATATGCAACCAGATTTCTATGCGTTTTTTTGAAAAATCGGTTACAATAACTCATAATTTAATGAATGCGAGGAAGATTAAACATTCACAACTTTATGAAATTGTCATCGTAATGTTAAAGTCTCGGATCTAACGTTTTAATAGGTAGGTATCATTGTGGAGTTACTCTTATGGTCTTCTTTGTGGTAGATATCTGTCAACAAATGGGCCCAAATGTGTGCCAGAATGGATTCTGTATGGTAAGACCCCGCGGGAACTACGAATGCCGCTGCCAGCGTGGATACGAGCCGGCCGGTAACCTCAAAAGTTGTCGTCCCAAATCGAATCTGTATCCAAGTGAGTTGTGTGGGTTTGCCTCATCCATGCCCACCAAATATAAACCTATAAACAACAGAAGGAGGAGTGCCCTTTTTAGCACCATTCAGACGGTTGCCTTTGTTAAATGTACACAAATGTTGCACTTTAATATATTTATATCTATAATTCTAAACAATTCTATAGTTAGGCGCCGTTATTCAAACGACAGAAATTTAAAAATTCCAATGTGATGAGTTGGTCCCGTTGCGTATTACATAATAAATCAGTCTGGAATCCACAATTAAAACTTTAATTTGTCAAAACAACGTTTTGGTAGTGAACCTATTCTGTATGAAGCACCCAAATGTCGACCGGTTTAAATTTAAAATGAAGGAACATTCCTTTGCCTTCAAAGGCACAAATATCAATTTATCACCTTTTAAATGTGGACGTTGTAAATCTGAAATTAATGTGTGCGTGAATCGGTGTGTTGGGTGATCAGATAAGACGCTCGCAGCATTAAAATGGTTTCTCGTGAGACGGAATAAGCCATCGTGCGTTTGTAAACATATGTTGGTGATTGGGTGGAGGTGGGTCTGCTTTAAAATATTGCGGATTGTTCACCATTAATTCATTTAATTTATCGTGAAAATAGCTCACAAATGACCTATAGGTACAATTGCTCGGCAGCTTTTCAAACCATCTTTCTCGTCACTTTCATTATTGCATTGCTATACAATCGTCTGTTCTCCTTATAAACGACAGATGATTCATTCTGTACAAATGCATTTTGCGTACCTGTCCAGTTAACTAATAATATAACACAATCAACTATACACTGTGAGTCAAGCGGTTCTTTTGTTAGCCTCCTGACTCATGATTTTAAGTACTGGATAATTCGACTTTTCTAAATTTCTCCTTAGGCAACCGAAGTTTTAGACATTTAAAAACACCGCCGTTTTTTTCTCTGCACGAACCAGTAGAAAACATCCACAGCACCCTTTAAAAGTATTCAAAACACGACCTGTGTTAGCAGAAGTCATTGTTTATGGTCAAAACGGATTGCTGCTGCTTTCCATGTACAGAGTCTTTAAATGTTTTAAATTAAATACACATTTGTAATGGAAAATTGTCATCTTTTTATGGATACATACAGCCAAAAGTCTAAGATTTATTAATAATTAAAAGATATTGCAAATGTCTCTCTCGAGCACTCGTAAAGATGTAGATTCTCGTTTTTTGATGATTTATCATTCAAGATGAAGGAAGTATTTAATTCGAAGTTGAATCGGAAATTGGGACTTTAAACATCCTTTATCGAGCGACCGTGTTTCATTATGAGAGGTTTCTCTCAGAGACCGCTAGATAATGATATAGTGGAACATTGAAACCATTATTTTTCCCGAGAAAATTACGCGATGATAAAACAGCTGCCAATCGATAAACACCCTTATTCCCGGTGAACGTCCATCCCATGTGGTAGAACTATTATCGTTTCTGCGTTATTACATCATGGTTATTTTACTTGCTGCTCTACATTAGATTCAGCGCGTGGTTCTGGGAGCATCGTTGGTGGACGCGGTTCCTATCAGGGCGACATGGCTCCGAACTGGGCCCGTGCACAGAACAGCGGTAAGAATAAACGTCCTATTCTTCGCTCACACTTTGTATGCAGAGACAGCAGGTTTGGGAAATTGGAAAGTCGTCGTTACTAAGTCGTCGTTTTTTAAAACGATAGTTAACCGAAACTTTCAAGCAGTCTGCGAAACAGGTGATTTAAGAAACTAGAAAAGGTCTTCTTCTTCTTAACAGCCAAACGGTTATCTGTAAATAGTATGCGAAGGCGATCAGTAGTTTAAACAAAACGGAACTGTTCACCAATAAATAATTAATGCTGTTCCTAAATAATAGTGATATTAATAAAAAAGATAATAATAGTCTTTACTTTATCAAGGTCACATATACTAAGTCGCTAAACATTAAAGTTTACGATAAACAAAATCGATAAAAGAAACTGCGACTATTAGAAAAAAGAGACGTGCATTTGCATACGATTCATCTTTTGATTGCTTCTGCTGTTTTATTTTCGATTTTAAAATTTGAGAAATGTTTTGGTCCAACATTTTCTGACGACGAAGAAGATTTTAAATAAGTTAACAATGAAATATAAAGGAGGTAAATTCGCAAGAAAGACAAATGAAACCCTCGAAGTATATAGAATTGAAAGGACCTTTCCAGTGAAACTGTAAACTCCATCGCCATTGATAGTGCAACCATCGTTTCTCCTTTAATAGTTGAGCCCCAGGCAATCTACAGTGGTCCCCAAGTGAACCAGCGTTCGAGCACTTATAATCCCTGCAAGGAGGCGAGTATTCGTCAAAATTGTCGCGGTGGATTCTGCATGAATCTCGGTCGCGGAGCCTACGAATGTCGATGCTACAGGGGTTACCGCGCAGCAAATGGAAATCAACGTTGCGTGTCAATGAGCGTACCAAAAGGTCGTGAGTTGAACAACAGCTATATTGCTTAAGATATCATCTGAAAGTAAAATATAGGTATCACGCATGCATAAATTCACCCTTTTAAAATTCCAACGCCAACGTATTTAAGTCGGACTAATTTCGCATGCAGGAAATTCTCTTCCAACTCAAACCACGTCTTTGAGAATCCTTATTTTGTACAATATTCCTCCTCCGTACTCATTAGTACCACTTCAAAGCATATATAATCTAGACAGTTCTAGCAAATGATGATGCACTCTCTATAAATCATTTTAAATTCTGCAGGTATCACATGGCCCAAGCGCGTCTAATATCCCGACGGTATGTTTGTACAATAATGAATACAATTTAAATTTATGATCCAGCTGATACATAAAGACATAATTAAAACACCGTGAATAGAATTTAAACAACAACTAATTTCGATTTACTTGAAGAGGTCTCTTTTCCTTTTACCAGGAACTCCGCGTATCAGTGATTTCTACCCACCCAATTCCCGCTTATCAGAACTCACAAAACATGCCCATCCCGAATTGTCAAAACGTAAAGTGTACCCAAAAACCGGGGCATACATTTCATTTAACTGTGCATCAACTGCTCCATCCAAATACGTCAACGCCACCCAAACCCTTTTCGTAATATTGTCAGTTTTCCTAGCTAAGATCGTTTTCTTTTTGGGCGGTTAGAGGAGATTGTACCTTTTCAGACTGACGAGGGCCCGCTTCATTGACCTACACGTAATGTAACAATGTGTCTGCTTCGACCAATTCAGCTATTGACATTTCGAAATGTAATTTCGTATGCAGTATTTATTATAAAGCCATTTTTCACGTTTTTGAAAATGACAAATTAGATTAATTGCAGCATTGGGGATATAACCAGACGAAAAACAATAATTAATGCTTCGGACATACTTGGGGAGGGTGGGGGAGGCTTGATTTTTCACTTGGTCCAATAGTTACCAACGCAGAACCTGTTCGCGTGGGAAATTGAAACATGACAATCAAAACGATTTCTTTCGGGGAATGACAATCTTCTTCGATTAACATACAACACATTCTTCGCGTTCTTAACGGAATCATGCGTTCCATTTTTGCGCGGTCATCTAGGGATTTATAAAGCCATGTTCCAACGATGGTGGTCGAATGTATATACTTTTATAGGTGATTTGTAATAGACTGGTCAAGCGAGTGCAAAAAACGATTTCGAAATCTGTCTCCCCACCCTGAACGATGCTCCCTGTGCTGTTCGACCACGAGGGTTTAATCATCGGCAACCGCGAATTCACAGGACAATATCATTGTCACTGGAGAGACACCTAACCTACCTTGTAGCCGATTAAAAACAACAACAACAACCCAAATCCTTTCGACGCGCTCCGAAAACCCCCCCTTTCACCCTGGAATTCTCTATCCCGTCGGATGGCCAAAGAAAGACGATGTCCAACAACGACGAAGACGAATGTGTATTGACAGCCACAGGAAGGTGTTCCACCTGCTGTGTAAAACATCTGATGCGGACAGAAGATTTGGGATTCAGGATAATCCAGTTCACGAGAATTTTAGCCCACGTATCAGACACATTCAAAGCAAAGCAGTTTAAATATCACCCCATCGAAAGGAACCAAAGGAAATCAATTTCCTAATTGTAGAAGCCATTTAAATCACTAGAATGCCGTCAAAATTCATCCCATCAACACATGTTGCCCTTCATAAAGCCAGACTCCGGTGCATTTACATGTTTTATGTTTCTACGTATCTGATTCCCCTTTGCTTTGAGCTTAATTTAATGGCATGGCAATACTTTCGGATGAAACGATTTGCCATATTCGACGGAAATGCTACGAATTCGTTATAAAAGAAAGTTTTCACAACAGTAATAATGCTAAGGGCTCCATTAGGCTCACGAAGACAAAAACGTTCAGCATTATTACTTGAAACAAGAATACGTTAACAGAGGAATGCAGGAAATAAAAAGAAGGCAAATTAGGAAGAAAGCAAATAGAAGCCCAAATTATATGAAGTTGGCAAACCTGCAATGACGCCCATAGAATGGCTCTACCTTAACGCGTGATACTGTAACTACGTAACCGTATTAACCTTTATTCAATGTACATCATGTTCACTCGAATGTAAGTGGGCATAAATGAATTCAGTCATGTGTTTGGCCTTTTTTCGATAAAACAACGGAATATTTCATTATATTTGGTTACTAACATTTTATCATATTCTATTTTAGTTTGTGTCTAGACATCTCTGTAAGTAGTATTCTTAGTAGAAAATGTGTTCAGCCTTATTTATGAGCAATAAATTTAATTTTATTGTTTCAGTGTAAATATGTCTAAACCCGAAGCAGACGGACAGCGCGGAAAACATTGCAGCGGCGTTAAAACCAGCATTTTCAATAATGCCATTCCAGCTGCTTACAGACCGCTGATGCCAATTTTGATTTTAAAGATCTAAATCCGAGATTAACAATTTAAATGAAGCTCTAAAATCGGGACGACCTACATATGTTGATAATGACGTATTAAAATAACTGGTTGAACGAGATCCTCGGTTAACTGTCGAATAATTATCGTAGTACCAGGTATTTCAATGGTCCCACACCAAGGGCATCTCAAATTTAATAGAATGGGGATTTGGTTCCACACAAACAACCAAGATAACAAAGAACAGTGTAAAATATTTTACACTTCTTTGTTGCGAATAAAAGAAATACGCATTTTTACATCAAATTGTTATTGAGTACGAGACATTTATTGTCTCCAAATACATATTTAAAATGCGCGATTTTTTACGTTAAATCTCGTTTGTTTTCGAGTTGCACATGAATAGGTATTGTACAGATGCTAGCCGCCAATAACAAGTGTTTATTTGAAAATAAATTAATAAAACGTTTATAAATCTCTTAATGAAAAAAGATAGCTTTGTGTTATAATTTTGGCGTTTCGGTTCGATGTGAGACACCCAAAATGTTGTTTTGGGAAAAAATATAATTTAGGTATGAGGTTGATGGTGTTACTTGGCGCAATTTAAGATTATAACACGAAACATTATTAAAATAAAGTATAGAGCAACCGTAAACATTTTTTAATTGAAATAAATATTTTCGGCAATGAATTTAATATAACTCTACATTTTGAACGTTTCCTAACCCTTTATGTGTTCCTGAAGCCTACCAACCGCATTTGGAAACAGCAATGACCTATGCAGTTCCTCGCCAACTGATATTTTCAAAAAGCAGCCAACCGCATCCCATCTTGTTTTTGCATCATGTTCAAGCATACACCATTTCAAATGCAAATTATCTCCTTTATTTCCACGTTAAATGGTCGTTTTGTGTAAATAAATACAAATCGGGTGAATAGAGAGTTTACCGAATTGCAGTAATGTAACAGCTTTTGATGTGAGGGTAAATCTTCGTTTGGTGAATTCAGTCCAAACACGCGAACAAAAATACATACTCATACAATAAATGCTCATACCTAAATGTTTGCAGGAGGCTGTTGTTAAAGAATGGCACGAACCCTCACTTGATACTAATAACAAGTAGCCCTGTTTAATTGTTCGAAGTCACGATTGGGGAGGTGGAGTTGAGGGATTAGATAAAGGGACAACTGTTATTTGCGGATTTTCAAAGATAGGACACGCCAGCGGCAACGAGGCCCGATCGCCTTCATCCAGACTCGTAATGAAGTGGTCTGACGTGGACGACTGATGCTCGTTTGTTTCTATAAGAGAACACCTCGGCTCTGATGGCTGAGCCGGAGGGGTGCTGGAACTGGTGGGTTGCATTGAAGCCCTTCCCTGGGTGTACCTTTGCTGTCGCGCGCGATCCCAGGAGAGGTAGGCCTCGCTCTCGACGTCCGTGTGCTCTCCAAACATGCCGCCCCTTTTGAACAACTTTGAGACACCCGAGGTGATGCTTATTATGCGCTGATGCAATCGTTCTGGCTTGGGAACTGTTAGAAACTTGGCGGCGTTCGTGTCGTGCTTTTGGATGGCTTCAATGGCCTCCTCGTCGCTTGGATTCATCGAGGACCTCTTGGATCGCTTGGCGCGATTGAGAACTCGCCTGAGGGGTCCAACGGATCTCTCTTCTTCCTCGTCATTGTCACTGCTCGAGTCGGTTTCGTCGTCTGAAGCAGCCACAGAGCTCACAATCTCTTTGACCAAACTAAGATCCGCTTTGAGGTCGGCTCTCGTGCTAACAATGGCGGGATTCTGACCAATCTTGCTCAAACGCTCCGCAGCAACGGACTCCATTGTTCGTCGCATGAGGGGGTAATTGTCCAGCACAGCCAGAAAACACTCGCGATCCAGGGAGTACAGGTTGGAGTACACCTCGGCACGAACACTTGCGACGCGCTTTGCATTCGTGAGAAGGCAGATTTCTTTAAAGGAAAGAACAATGGTCGAATTAATGGCGAGTCCGTGTTACAGCGTGTTGTTTCGATGTTTTTTTAACTGTTTCGCTTGTCGAGGTAGAGTTCTTGAAGTCACAGAGAAATTGTTGAGATCAATGTTCGTTGACGTCGATCGCGTCATGCCGTGATACCATATGACTGTGTGAACCTTAGTTTCTAAGACCCCTCACAGAGTTGATTAGCTAAATCGTCCACAACGCTCATGCGGCACACAAAAGTGGGTCCACTGGTTCGCCATGATCTACCAAGTCCGTCTTGGTATCAACTTGGAAGGTCGCCTGTTTGGTATCCGTCTAACGTTATTTGGACGATTCCTTTCCATTACCGCGAATTTTTTATACGCGTTTAGTTGATGGAGACAGATTTGAATTAGTAGCTTGGAAAACCAGTTTTGAATATCTTTTAAATTGGCCTTTCTGTGGGGAAACGGACTGGGGGGGTGAAATTATACGAAAATAACCAGATAATTTCTTATTATCAAACCAATAATCGAAAGTCGATGATCCAATATGACAGTGAATAAGTCTTAGGTTTTACCTGTCAACCCAGCAAATCTTTTACCATCACATCAAGTCTTTATTATTTTCCTAATTAGACCTTTTTACTTATTAATCGTGTGCGGATGATGAGAATACATGCTTTAAAAAAACAGGGCTCTTGGGAAATCAAAGAAACTTTGTTTGATAAATAGAACAGATTTTTTACATTGAATCTGTGTGGATAAGTACATGGTAATGGCACTTAAGATAACGGCACGTAGACGAAAGAGGACTATGCGAAAATATCTCCAGATTAATGAGGGATGAACGCTGAAGAAATTTATATTTTTTGTAGTAGCAATAATCTTATTTTAGAATTTCTTGTTGCGTCAACAAAGTATTCGTCAGCTGGGCCATGAAAATTTTAAAATTGACACACAATCATTGGTTCATCGATACATAAATCGCTAGGCTATTCGACACGGGCCCCATCGAAGCCGTGTTTGCATATTTTCCTATATTACGGCAACCTTTACGACTATTAGTAATGACTATTGTTAGTAATAATGCAGCAACTCACCACCAAAGTACGATCCATCGGAAAGTGTGGTTGCGATTTCTCCGTCTTTCGTGATAATGTCCACGATGCCCTCTTGAATGAAGTACATCTTTGTGCCAATTGTGCCTTCCTTGATAATGACATCTCCGGGTTGAAAGACTTCAAATTTGAGATTCGTCACCATTTCAGAGACAAAGTCCTGGTCGGCGTACGTAAAGAAGGGTACCGCTGCGACAAGTTCGCGGCAGTTGTAGTTGATTATTTGCTAAAAGGTTTTGCGAGGATGCCTAGTTTCAAATGGCTGCCTGCGAATATAAAGACGGATCTCGAACTCTTTGAGATATCGGATATATTTCATAAATATTATTTCTTTTATATAGATACTAGAATACCGAGTTTAAAACCGTTCAATCCCATAGACGAAAGGGTGGTTTTGTAGAGACAATAAAATATATTTGGATTATTTAGAATCGGAAGATTGGATTAACAGGTCAAGCTATCATTTAGTGAACTGTGAATAAACAAACCAAAGTGTTATAAAAGGTCCAGAATTTGCATCCCTACAATAGAAATAACGTATTTTTTCCAATTATAATTACATGTTTGTAATGAAATGAATAGTTTGTTCAACCCTCACTTAATTTATATATGAATCGCAAACAGTCCCCAGATGATAATATCCTGATTAATAAATGAGGTTCATAAGTTTTTGCGGTTGAAGTATATTCAAATCGCGTTTAGTTGTATAACAATGGTGAACCACATGATTGCCTTGCTCTCCTTCAATTTCCAAAACGATTGAAGATATTAAATTGTAGCCACGACCGTCATCAAACAGCATAAACAGTTGAGGTGTACAACATTATTAAATATAATGAGCATCAAACAGTCTACAAATGAGTTAAGCATTTGATGGCAGGCTAGTTAAAACGTAAATATATATTCAGAAAAGACTCGATTTGTCTGGCTTGGTGAGTGAATCAGTTAAGAGGAACCCAATCGACTCTTTTACCTCAAATCGGGCAGACGGATTACCGCTTTTCATTCGCAGTAGCTTCAAGTTTATCATAAACGATATAATGGCATGAATAAAGAGACACATTGGGCATAATATCATTGGGATCATAATTAGTATGACTAATTAAATCAGCATGCCATAAAAAATCCTTTCATGTCTGTAGAATAAGAGGGTGCAGATGACGGTAGGAAAATATCAAACATTTAATATCGATCAGTAATAAGGAAAAGGCTCCTCTAAAAGCATTTGTATATGCTTTTGCCACTATGACTTAAAATGATGAATTGTTTGGTCAACCTGGAGAACAACCATAACCACGATAAATTTTAAATTTTCACGAACACTGGGCCTTTTAAATAGCTGCTGGACGCAAAGGAAGAGGTCTCCCTTCAGGTTCCAAAATGCTGGTGGCAGTGTGACTGCAGCCAAGCACCTTATACGATGAAAGGATTGGAAGATGGTGCTTAAAGCAGACCTACCTCACGAAGACACTCTGAGAGTTCGGTGAGTATTTGAGCCTCGTCAAACATGTTGCCCTGATAACGATGCTCGTAGTATTCGGCTATGCGTTGACGAAGGGCTCGAGGCAGTTTCCTGTAGGCCATGTACTCCTCGACCTGCTTGAACTGGAAACAAACATATCAGAGGTTACGTATTATTAGGAAAATCGTGTTTATTTGCATGAAAGGCGATCCAGCAACACAGTCAATGTAAACGGTTTCAAAATTGTGAAGCAGCTTGTTTCGATGATCATTGTTAGGAGGCAATAATAGGTTTACCACATCGTCGTCAAAGTTTTTCAGACAAATGTGGAAATTCAGCGTCGCCTGAAAACATTTATTTAAACCGAAGCTACTACGAGTTGGTAGTGCCAGTTACACTGACTCAAAATAGTAGCACGCAGGATCCATTTGTATGCACGAAAAGGTTTTTGGAAGATTCTAGGTTTTTTTGTTTATTGTTCCATGAATGAAACCGTGAATAAATGTTAGATAGTACACTCAGATACGACAACCGGGGTTTCGGTGAAATTGATTTTTTATTATTGTGACAATAGGAGGAAGCATCTATCGAATCACCTGCATGCTCCAATTCCAAAAAGCGTGCCAGAGAAGACCCGTGTAATGTGCAGTCACGCAATCACGAAAGATCTTTTTCATCATTTTACTGGTTGGGAAAAACTAGACTTTTGAAATAATATTTGATTAATATTTGGTGTAAGCAAAAGGCCATTGGCTAGTGTTTTCTAATAGACACAAATAATTATCTTATTGTTTACTTGCGTTCTCTATAGAACTTCTTATTTTGGGGTGTCCTTTCCGAGGGATGGCCGTAAAAATGTGAACACGTCATCGACGGTTGTTTTACTAATTTGATATATAAAGCCATGGATGTCCGACCTTGAAAGGCCTAGCTAATATGTCGCAGCAGCTGGGTAAATTTCTCTGAGGCGTATATTATTTTCGGCAGAGGTCACGCAGTAATTGGGTAGGTGTCCAACCACTAAATGTCTGTCCTATAACCAATGAGTGCAACTATACACCATCTTACACCTCACAACGCTTCCCTTACGCAGTAAATACAGATTTAAGTTGCATTAACGGATAACCAGGTGACTTACACAAGGATCGCCTGCCATATAGATTATTTTTATCCGATAGAATTCAATCACGTTGGTTACAGGGAAAAAATGACAGCTACCTCCTCGGTAAATGGCCGACAGACGCACCTTTTCCCTATAGAGTCTCTTGGAAGTGTCAAAGGACTGGATAAGAGCAGCGGCGTGGCCCACAAACAGAGCATAGCAGGTAGCGCCAGTCATCATGCTCACGATGGTTATCCAGGCCTCGCTGATGCTGGTGGGTGGGAACCGGCCATAACCGATGGACAGCATGTGCGACATCGCCTTGAATAGCGCCCACGTATATTGTTCGAACCAGTCGGCGTCCTACAAGACAGAAATATGGAATTTAAGATATCCGTCGCATTTGTCTTTAATGCAGCTATTATGAATAGAAGATTTTAGTGGTTCATGTAGGCTTCAATAGCAAAGACCAGACATAACATTGGTGAGAGTGGACAGGCGTCATTTCCACCAGTCGGTTATCTTGGGAAGGTAACGTGGATGTCGTATTTGTGAAATGACGTGTTCTCTGTATCTTTGTTTGTCGTTTCAGGCCGCGTCGAGTTACCTCAAACGGCACCAATGCTTGCAGCGACCACATTCAAAGCAAATGAATAGGTAAACTATAGTTTTTCAAAATCAAAGGAACAGCAAAACTTTGTATATGTTTATCCTTACGGTAACTGCAATAAATTGAGTCACTGATTTATATTTTTGATGTTATTAACATTGTATTGTAAACTAAATTCCAATAATTATAATGTCGATTTAATGAAAACGAAAAGTCATTTATTTTAAATGATATCACAAATATGAATTACAATAAATACCAATAAATCGTTGTTATTTAACTTTAGTCGATTTGATTTCAATATATTTGGTGATTAAAATAATATTAAGACTGTTTCTGAGCAGTCGGCAACATTTTAATCCAAATCAGTAATAATGCTGCGTTGATCAAATAATTCAGAAAAATAAAGAATGTCTTGAAAGGTTAACCTATTTAAAAATTTAAGTGAGAGAAATGGCGTCAATTATACAGATGCATCTAATTCCAAATAATCATGAAACTAATGAAAATGAAAGTTTATCATTCAGGTTAATTGTTTCATCACAGGGCGTGTCCCACCTATTGTTTATAATTAACATGGTGGAATTATTAAGGAGACATAAAGATTTTAAATCGCATCCTAACTATTGAAAGTTGGTGTGGTTACTTAGTATCAAACTAAAGATCTATATATATATATATGCGTTTATGTGCATACAGCAAGGATAGCCGTTCAGATTCAAACAACACTTTCCCGGAACAATAAGGTAATAATATGAACGCCCACTTTCCTTGGAGACTGTTTAACCCCCATTGTTAATTCAGGCATTGCAACTCATAATAAAGGAATGCAGAGTTCATTCTGAATGTCAGACATTAAACCATTTACTTCCATATATGCTGCCATTTTATCCAGTCATTGTGGTGTAATACCAAGTGTTCGAGACAGGTATGTCAGTTGGCTCAAAATCGGAAGACAATATACTTATGCATCCGCTACGCGGTAGCCGTCCATGATGGCATTAATTACAACCCGATTCATCAAGAGTGATAAAATTTACTTTTCCATGAAGAGTGGGTGTTTTTAGTCTACAAACATCACATCTCCTCTTTACCACCCAGACTACAAGACGCCATCTTCCAATAAAATCACCAGCCCGCGAGTTACCCGTTATAAAAACTTTGAAAATCTTTACTTCAGTCTCTTTTCTTTCTCAATTCATGCATCTTTCATTATCATAAATCTATGCGTATAACTGCACAAAAATACACTTCCTCCATTGGACGCTTCTTCTTATCATTATTGCTGCCTGAGACGTGACAAAGTCCCCACCAGAAGATTAAATTTACTTCCGTCGGGAACCTCACTATAGTGTTACGAGGAACGTGACTGTCTATGATAAGTTGTCACACACAGTAGGGGTCCTGTTACCAAGGGCTAAAGATATTGCTAGGCGTGGAATCCTCTATTGTGGCAATCTAGTCCAAGGGTTAAATGTGTTAAAGCAACCGCGTAGAACTGAGAAGGGGTGGTAAAACTACAGAACACAAGTGTAACCTTTTTGGGTTTTTATGTTATTGGTATTTTCCCATTGATGAACTCTAAATAATACTGGCTATCATAATTTACTGAAACGTGAAATTAAGCGTGGAATAAGCACGCGTAAATGCCATATAATAAGTTGTTGTAGGAAATCGTCGCGTTTTAAAAACTAAATGTCTTTGATGATACGATCTCGTTGATAGAAATTATGCTCACAAAATATATTCTGAAGATAACAACTTTGAACAAATGTTTTGAATAAAAGCCTTTTTAAATGAAATAAGTTTCAATATTTTGTTTGCAATTACTTTTACATTTTGAAATGTTGAAATTCAGACCCACAATTCCGACCCTCAGAAGCACAGCGTACCTCTCGTCGTTACAAAAAAACAATTAACAGAATTCTGAGGGATGCCAAATATTTACTTAGGCTGAAGCTGATCGCATTCCATGTTCAACCCCCCCCCCAACAAAAACCAATTTTGTAGCACAGTGCTTACGAGGAAGGCAGCGTTGAATTCCATTCATCAATGCCCCAGACTCCGAATATGACCTTTCTGAGGTACAAGTTGTCTCAAACTAACCACAGAAGAATAATCTCTAATTTAATGTGTGTATATACTGAAAATCGGTTCCCTTTTAACTTATTGCATTTTCACTTGAGCGAACTCGTAGAAAATAACCTGATGTTGTTTTATAAAACATATTACATTCTAACAAATGCTAGAAGGGTTATTTCGCATCGACGCGTTTTCATAGTCTTTATGGTGAGACAGCAATTTGCTGTTTAGTATGTAAACGTTTGAATGAATTCGCTGGCCAAAGTTGATCTATTGATGACTTAGTTGCTGACTTGGCAAACTTTAAGAATTAAGAAAAAACATGTGGACATTTAGTCTCGGTAATAAAGAGCGTATGTATTGTACAGATACGCCGCATATAGTGAATCAGCCAGGTTATTGATGGACAAAGGAGTTAAAATCACCTTGAGTTTGCATCGCTGGACCCAAGAGTTTTCTGGGTAGTCCATAAGGAGAGGAATGAGAAATTGGAGGCAGGCGTTCCAGTGACCCAGCAGGAGCATCAGAAGAACCAAATTGAAGATTCCCATGAATTTACTTGCAATATTGAGAAACTAAAGACAGTGGCGGAATAATTAGTCTTAGTATTAAGCAGCGGTACCTCTATCAATATAATAAAATAGGATGTTAGTCTTGGCTTATGTACGTGGACATCGCGCACTGACAAGAATTCCTGAATATGGAAACATTTAATCTTTCACAATGGCAAATCTGCATTTCTCAACTTGACCGAAAGGTATCATGGGTATTATTTGTTAGGCGTTACCAATATAGCTAAAAAGACCCGATTCCAGTATTCTGAGACAAATACAAACGGTTCTTTAAAATTAAGCACCCATTTTGAATTGAAAATAATCATCTTTTTATTGATATGCATATAGTTAAGGGTCCTTAATTTATTATGGATAAATGATATGTTGTAAATGTCCTCCGTTTGCATGCTTCCCGATTTCGATAATTTAAGTGAAAAATAATCCCCGCCGTTCATCTAAAAATCTCACTGCTATAAAAGAACGCATCAAAGCCGATTAACCTTTATCAATCGAGCAGCTTTCATGGCAATTGGACCAAATGCCGAATTTTGGAGCGAGAATTGAAATCAAGCGATCATTGGTAACTTGACAGACTCGGTATTATTCTATTTTTTCGTGATTTCGCCAATTAATGGGCTACGCATCGCAGCGTTGATAATATTTTTAAGTAATCATCATTCTGTTAACTGTTCAACAAGGTCAGGCACTGGAAAATGGTGCAAACGCAAGCCCAAAATGTGTCAACGTTACACTATAATTGATAAGCGGGGCCTATTCTTAACGTACTGCAAATTCCCCACGCAGGATCTGGGAATAGGGAGTAGTTTCCAATGGTGATCATCAATTGAACAATGAAGTTGTTTAATCATTTATGCTCTGCCCAGCGGAGAGCCACCTCCAACAACAACCATTACGGCTCTTTGAAGGACGCCGATCGGCCCAAACCAGACGTACGGGACACACGTGTATCTCATCTCTCTCTATATCCGATGCGTCAATGGAATCAGTAATTCGCCCGACTCTTATTGGGTGCAGCTTAACAAATCATCGCGGTGAAAATAGGTTCTATAACACGGCACACAGCAGGAACACCAAATATTCGCGAAATCTTTTATCTTACCTCTTCCCACTGACTCACGTAACGAACCAGTCTCGTAAGGCGCAACAGACGCAGCATGCTGAGCAGTTTGGCCAACCGTAAAATCCTGAGGGTCCGACCTTGAAAGGGTGTGTTGCAGAAAGCGGGTATTTACGTGAAAAGGGGATCTCGGTTAGTGTTTTTGTTGTTTAAGACGAACTACCTGAATTAACCCTTCCAGATACCAAAATAGTCAACTGTCTCAAAGGTTTTGTTTTATAGTTTAGAAGGGATCTATATCTATTAATGGTTCTGGTGCATTTGTGACGTGGTGGCAACTGGAAATGACGCACAAAAAGAGCCCCCGTGGCAGATATCTTCATTTACTGTGACGAAAGTGGGAAACATCAATCTTATGATAGTAATCGCACTAATAGGTCCATAATTGAAAACCATTGATGTGAAATTTCCAAACGGACTCTAATTGGTGTTACGGATCAATGACGATCAAGTGTTTTAAATTACCTCTTGAGATCCGACTACCAGCTTGGCTTAACTATTCCCATTGGATGTGGTATAGTCATGGATAAAGTCTTCATTAGATAATGAAATTTCTAGCAAACCCGCAGTCACGTTGGTTGTTGTTTTGACTCTTTGGTTTAAAAACGCAACTGCAGGTAGTAAATCAAGTTGAGATGCTTGCCTGCAGTGAGTATTTGGTTGTAGTTTTCGTGTTTATTGAGCACCCAGAAGATGTAGTCCATTGGAATTGAGCTGATGAGGTCAAGTAGGAACCAGGAGCGAACGTACTGGCGGGCAATTTCTCTTGGGTTGAGGATTATTTCATCGGCGTAATCATTTGTGATGATGCCTAAAACACGAGAGATCAGAAGACTCTTTGGTGGTCAATTGAAGATCATATGAAGACTACCATTGGACTGTAGGCTATCAAATAACTGACTACGCCTTTCCTTTTATTTTACCGAAGAAGCTTTAAACTTCATTTTATATAACAACCGAGAGAGAATTACATCTCAACAGAATATGCAAATTAAGAATCTTCTGGGATGTTTGTGAGTCACAATTTGACAGATCAAAAACTAAAAGTAATCATGCTTTTTGAAATTGAAAAAAAAGTAATTTAGAATGAGTGTTAGTAGAATTGGTTTGTTTTAGTGCTCTCAATTTTAATTATAGAGCAAATAATCGTAACTTCACGGTAACGCTGAATTTAAGGGAACATTTGTTGCACTATTGTTTTATCAAAAAAAGTATTAAAACACTTAGAAAACCATTTTAATGTAATTTACAAGCCTGAAGAAACGTCTTTTGTGGATTTATCATGGTATTATTCCGACCTACTTCGCTATAAATATGTTATATCTTTATTCTTTGTATAATAACTGACTGCGGTTACTCCAAACACTTCAAGAAAATGTGAAAATGTTTTAATTCACAACTGTTAGCGGTTCAACAAAATTTTGAAAATTTAACCGGTTTTAATCCTGCCAGAATTCTTTATAATAACCAGATATCTAAATATACCTGTCCGAAATTTAACAGCAATGTCGGCTATGAATACAGCATCCGAGACCGAGTTAAAGACAATCCAGTGGGCTCGGAGGTCGTCGTAGAAAAAGGAGATCGCGACCGGAAGAATGATGAGATTGGCGATCAAAAGAGTGAGCATTAAGAGATCCCAGTAGAACCTAAATGAGAGAAAAAATCAAACCAATTAATCAAATTCGTTGGTTCTCTTCTGCTAAAAGATAAACCGGTTTTGTGGGGACGATTCTCAGGTCGCTTAACAGTCCACCCGAGATGGATGATTTTGTCTTGGGCTGAAGACGCGGACAGTCCACTATAAATTGGGAATAATCAAAAAAGCATCCCATTGTCGAAGAATACGACACGTGGAAGTCATGGAAAATTGCAGATACCCGAATACTAAAGGTTTGCGGATGTTACGCAGGACTAGCACAAAGGCGCCGAAAAAATATAATCCACCTTCAAATACTGGAAATAAATAGGGTTTCAGGAGTTTGGTGTCACCGTAAATATGATAGTTGTCGCCCCCCTCTCTTAGCAGACACTAGATTTGGGTTGCGTATGATGGATCAAACATTAATGCGGAGAAATATCTATGTTGCCTGTCCAACTCATGAGTTGGGCAAACGTGGTTGTGTAGCTGTCACTTAATAAGTCATGAATGTTTTCGTACGTTGGTGAATTTGGGCTTGAAGTAATTCTCTTATTGAATTAATTTTGATAAATTATAACCGAAATCTAAAGACTGTTTAATTTTATAATTTGGTTGCAGTCATCTACTGATCTAGGTTTAAATGAACCTTTCTCCGTGCAAAATTATTTTTATATTCAATGGGAATTCGTTTTACCACCATTCGTCCATTTTACCCACGAAGGAGGAAAGGACACTGTCGGAATTCAAAACCATGTAATTGTGGTAGTTTTATTACTAACTAATGACTTACTCGAATAAAAGTCAGTTGTAAGTGGATTGGATTCCACAGTTCGCCGTTATTCATTATGTTCTACGTAGACTCGTTGAAACCAACCACGAACGTGTTTCCAAATTAGAAGATATCTCCTAATAAATGTGCATAAGAGATATGCCTGTCCTATGGCCATTGTATTTAGATGGGTTGGAAAACATGGAAAACTAAATTCCAATAACAAACAAAGATTTAAAAAAATAGAAAGATGGATATTTTTTTAAAATTATACATAAAACACGACGAAACAAATAAAACAGCCCTTTCATCTGTTCCAATCTGATATAATTATAAGGGAACAATGCTAGCAATGCAGATAACCCAGTTTGTTTCTAATTGGAAGAAGTGAATCCCAATTCACGCCTGTGATCATTTACAGCATAAAAAAAGCTTTCTGAGACAGACGGACGTATTTTTTCATTCTTTTAGTCTTTCGCTCCTCTTTAACACCCGTTTTGGATGGAGGGCCATCATCTGCTTATTAATGTATACATTTTGGCGAGAATCTGCAATTTTTGAATGATATATTACAAGTGTCCTCGATTCGTTTGGTTAGAACAACCAGGATTGTTAAAAATAAACCTAATCTCAGACAAATCCAATTTCCGTTTGAATGGGAATGCAAACAAACACAATAATTGTATTTGGGAATTGGAAACCACTCGGAAATATGTTGAGAAGCCTTTAAATTCCTTGTTTGATACTGTTTCGTTAGCAATTTTGTGTCTGATGGTTTCATTGGGTTATTAAGCCGCAATCCTCGAAAAAATCGCAAAATGAACCTGCATTTGTAAGCGTAACCTCAGAGGATATTTGTGATTGTTGACCCCCCTACCAACAATATCAATAAACAAAGGACTATTTTTCACTCAAAATGTTCGTATAATTGGAATTTGAAAAATATGTTTGAAAGACAATGGTTAATCGCGCGTTCCAGACGGGAACTCGACCTGTCTAAATGCTTGACAGGTCGCCGCAGGTCGTTTCATCCTTGACACGACAGCCTCCAAATCGCCGGATTACAGGCCCACGCACCTGCGCCAGCCTTATTTTGATGACCTTACCTGACCCCTGAAGTCGAACCGCTACACCCCCTTTTAGTATAATAATAATATATAATAATAATAATATTCGCTTTATTAAGGTCACGAGGACCAAAACTTTCAGCATTACAATTTCCAATAAACAAACATGTTACAGTACATAGAAAATGCAGAATAAGTTAAGAAAAATAAAAGAAGTAATATCAAGGTAAATTTGCAAGAAAGGCAAATTTAACCCACGAAGTATATAAAGTTTGGCAAACGGGAAATGGCGGCCATTGATAGGCCCTATCCAAAACGAGCGCCAGTTCGCTGTTATCATGGTTATCCGTGTCAGTTAATGTGGTGTCGTGTGTGGTGTCGTCTGAAACAACCAGCACATGTGATTGAGAGGCTTCAACTGATTATTTGCCGACCATGGTCTCGTAGTAGCCCAGTTTCCGTTTATCTTTGTCAGACGACTACTTAGACGAACACCGCGAAATGTGTTTCAATCTCAGAATTAGTTTTGGTAAGATAGCTGAGACAGAAAATCGAACCGATGGAGAAGCAGTTCGCCTCCTCGCTCTAGTAGTGGGATACCTGGGGAGCTTCCAACTGTAAACATATTCCAGATAAACTTCATGGTAAACGCCCATGGAGCCGGATTATCCTCTTGTTGGAGATATCGCATAAATAAGAGTTTTTTATACCGAACCTGCACGCTAGGCTTGTGTAGAGTCCTTGTTTGTCCTTATTCAGCCGTGGTTTTCACAAAAAGGAGTGACTGCAAAATAGTCTTCCAACCAGCAGCTCCTTTTGATTGAAAGTTTCGGTTCTCTTTCACCGCTAACATTTAGGCCTAAGGGTGTCTTCCTCATTCTACTATTTCTCCTTCTCCTAAAAGGTTCTTTCGGATTGTGCACTAGGCCTCCTTCTCCTAAAAGCGAATTTTAGCGTTTGAGTTAAACAATTAAATGCAAGTCGAGTTTAGGCTAACTTTATATATCTGGTAAATTACAGGTTTATTAATCCTGACGAGATGTGCTTAGATGATGTTTGGATGATCGTAGTAGCTGCATAAGTCGAGGTAGATGCTTGGGAAATGGTCAAAGCGGTAATGCTGATACCAACTTTTGGAGATATATTTTGATATCAAGTAAAACACCTGTGTGCATTAACACGACCCATTTCAGTGTATCAATTAGCATGTTAGAAATAGACTGCCTCTATTATAATACTTGATTAATCTTACGAATTATCGAAACACTTTATTAATTTTAAGATGATATCAACGTCAATGACTAAATTTATACGCACGAGGAAACATATTTAAGGAACACGAATATCCAAACGGTAAGTTCAAGTGTTTGTTGGAGAAGTAACATCCCAAAATCACTCTTAGCCAGGTCCACGGGGCATTAAAAACGAAACAGTTGACGGATTAATGTTTCTAGGAAATTGAGATTTGCGCATTTGGAATATTTTTTAAACTAAAACAAATGAATATCTCACGGTAAAAATCTGAATGTTATCCAAGAAACTGTTAAGAGACCATACTTTCATGGCTCTATAATAAAAAGGAAGCTAAAAATTAATGTCATTCTGCGCCATTAACCGTAAATCTGTTTATGATCTTTTGAAACAGCCTTAGACCTGATATGATTTTTATTTACGGGCGTCTTAACTTGAAGCTAAACGTGAAACGAAGAAACATAATTACTATAGGCATATTCCCAACATTAATCTCCGTTTATCAGTTGACAAACTGAGGTTTTGTTAAGTTTCGAGGAACCAAACTTAACAATCTGGAAAAATCAACATATTTCCGAAACAATTGGTGTTATCGAATTATCGCATTGCTGTTTCCACGGTGAGGGGTGTGTAGGATGTGAAAATTACAATTTGCATTTCATAGATACACTTCTTGGGTGAAATAAATTGTAATGGCCTATAAAATATATGATGTCGTGATCCGGAAAGTTGAAACAAACAAGGATACTGGAAACAATTAGCGTTGCAATATCTGATCGCAGCCCAGACATGTTGTTCACTTTCTGATGAGCTGAATTCATATCAAAATCACAATTATTAATCACCGTTAATTATGGCGAGGCCAACTTTCCATTTCGCTACCCATGAGTCCAAATTAATATTTCTCCTTGGATTAGTAAATCCGCAAAAACATTTTCACTTTTTCTGCTTCAAATCTGATAAATTTGTATAAAAAGTGTTCGTATCTGATTAAAAGTCCGAATTAGATTGATGCTCGTTATTATTTAGCAGTTTTGGTGATAAATTTAATGGGAATAGATGACCAGTTCGTATGTTACGTTAAAATTACAACATTTCGGTTTTCTTGCTAATGACTGATTCCTCTAAGGAAACAGCGAATTTCTGAAAAAAACGAATTCCGTAACTATATTTGCATTTTTTTCTGCCTTAAGAAAATAAATTATATTCACGCTTTGCATGTATTCATGAAAAAATGAAATGCACGAAATATATAGAACACCCAAAACTAGTGTTAAAACATTCACGTCGGTTTACAAATCATTATTGTTAATTAATAATAAGAATGAATGAATTAAGGGTATTTCCTGTTGTAATAAACTCATTTCCAGAAAATCCCATAATAAAAACATTGCATCTGTCTTCCAGTTTATTTCCATAACATGAAATGCCAATAGACACACATTTATGATGGTTAAAAGAAAACCTTTCCCGCCGTATTTAAGAATGATTTGCTTTATCAACATTATTATCGCGAAATAAAGATTTCGTGTCTAAAAATCGAAACGGGGACTTACGAATTTAGCGCAAAATTGACATCTACGCTTAGAGATGACAGCTTTCTTATCAATTTTGCTGCTACTGCAACTCTCGGGTGTGGTTCCAACCTTTCCGTGTTACTTGCAATTCTGCAATTAATTATCTTTCTACATCTGACTGAGCTTAAGAAATGAGTCTCTAAGAGTCTATAAAAAAAATGCATCGGCTCCATCGCCACATTTTTTACGTCAACCTAACTGATGAAAAGTCGCCTGCCCACACTATCGCCCAATCGCTGAACCCGGCGGAATGGGAGGACTCTGGGGAGGAGTTGTACTTCACCATTTACCGTCCGGCGAGACGTTTCTACAATTCAACCCTATGCTGCCTTGCACGACGCAATTGAGTGTGCAAAGGACTTCAACATACCCCCTCGAGTTGGGCAAAATAGGGGAGCGCTTGGAAGGGCATCTGCAAACCCTATTTCCACGACGCTTCGTACATCTATCATGAACAGGGAAATACGTGAATTAACTAAACCACCCGAACGGTAATACCAAGACATCCATAAATCTTTTAAACCCGATTTCATGTGGTTAAAGATGAATGCACAAAATGAGGCTGCTTGCCTGAAACTGCTGCAGGGATGGATAATCCATTTGCCTTGTTGTTGTTGTCTTCTCTTTTCCTTGTTGAGTGCGCTCTTGCTGCCAAACAGTTTCATAGCCAGTTTATTATCGGAGGGTTGAAAGAAGGCAAAGAACTGCTCCTTCAAGTAGCTTGAAGTACTTTGTTTCGACGGGTCAAAGGACTCCTCTAAATGGCCATCAGCCATCGCCGCCGCGTTCATCTGAAGCGGGTTTTCTACCCCACTGGTTTGGCTTGAGGTCACTTCAGAATATTTCCCTGCCTGTGGATTAATCTCGGTCAGATTGAAGGTGGCCCGGACTCCATCCATTCCAAGATCCATGATGTGAGACTTATCCAGTGTGATAGATGGATTCATCGCCTGCGTTTCAGCGTCTCGGGACGGTTTATTTTGTGTTAGACATCTTCGAAGTGGGGGGCGGTCATTTTTCTTCAGTAGATGGGTCAATTGATCCCTGGAGTCCTTTGGGCCTTGGAATGAGGTATTCGGGATGCTGTTAAACGGCACAGCTTCTTGATCCGATGACTCGATTCTCTCTCTATTGTCGACACGATCATTATGAATCCTTGCTTCGATTGTTCGACTTCGCTGGAGAGACTTAATTTTCGACATTCGAGTAGACCAATTGGTCCTCTGGGCACAGCCACCGCGACACATTGATGGAGAGGCGGTTGCCGGTGAAGAAGTGTGTTCCGAAGGGGAATGGCGATGGTAGGGAATTTCGGGCTCGCTTTCGTTTTCGGCAGCGTCGAAGTTGATGGTGCGTTGGCGTCGTGGTTTGTACCTTCGAATGGGTGTAAAGTGAACCGATACCTGGATGTCGGGCTCAGGGGGACTGCCTATCCCATCGGGCTGCATTTTCGGGGACTCGCTCTCTCCAGACTCCGATGCCCTATCGCTCTCTTCTTCAACGCCACAGGACTGGATGCTCTGGAGTGGTGGTTTCTCAGAGGGGCGGGGGTTGATTGCGGAGTTCCGAGATGCATCTGGGTTGGATCGACGACGGCGTTGCATCATTATAAAGGGTTAAAATGATTAGCCAGCATTGAGGAGGTGCAAGTTGCGACGAGAACATAAATAGAAGTAGGCCGACCAATTATATCACAGGGGCGCGCGATTGGATGTTGATATGTCGGGTTTCTCTCGTTGAAACAATGTCTCGCATAATAATATCAATCTCCGTCAATTAACTATTGTTTAAGATCATTTAACTTATTTTTAAATTAATTCTTATTATTCTGAGACATGAAACAAAGTAACCTTTATTTTTTCAAAACGGTTATTTTCTTAGCTATTTATCACTTTAAAGAAAAACACTTTAGCAAACAAAACTGTTTTACGATACCTTGAAACAATTATTTTTTTCATCCTCCGACACGTCTTTTTGATTTTACGTATTGCACTCCATAAATAAATTTTAATGTTAATCTTAGCGTCTCTTTTACGATTTGGCCTAGTTTTATCTCACAAATGACAGAATTGATATCCGATTAACATATCATGTTTTGATGCTGGAATTTCATTGTAAATTTTCCCAATAAATTAGAATTACTGAAAATAACCCTCGGTCTCCAAAAATCTGGCTGTCGTTTAAATTTTTTCGAATTTGCATTCGAACAGTACATATGCGTCGTTGGTTGATTTGAACCGGCTGCACAAATACGGTTTGTTTATATATTTACTGATATTTATAAGTAGAGTTATTAATTCAGTGTCGCTTAGCTGACCTTCAACGTTATCATATCGGGGTACGTCGATGGACATTGCCCTGGATATTAACGGATTTCTTCGGTACCCCGCAAAACCATTAAACGGCCTCGGTGAATTGTCCATGGCTCCGTCGTCCATACTCGACGATCGGACGTCGCGCAGGTGTTGTCGAAGGTACGATGAGTAGATTGAGCCTCTCAGGGCGTGATAGTCTTCGCCGAGTTCGAGGCTGATTGGCTCGTCTACCATGAAAGACGTCTGAGTCTCGATGCCGCGGCCCGATTGTGGCGTCGCGCTTGTATCGTGCGGAGAGAAAGAGAGGTTACGTTGACGTCTGTAGTGCGGTGTGGGGGGTTGAGTCCAGGTCGCTTGACGCCGAAATCGCGGCATGTTGGAGAGACGTCCCAAGGCGTCCCAAGGAACTGAAGTTGATGTTGACCTACAACAATAAAACGATAATTGTGTTTAAAATTCAGTATCAAAGCAACCGGGTTAAATTGTTTCTTCTCTTCTGGGGACATTAAGACTGCAAGTTCTCGTGTGATATCGTAAATTGTACAGTTATTCAGGTTTTTGTATTTTTTCCAATTCAAATTAAACACCCGTTTTGAATGGAAGATGCATATAGAATTCCCATCATTGTGCATTGCTCCCCAGTAATTTTCCCCGGCCTTCCATTTTCTGAATTTTCAACACTCCGTAGGCTTTTGAAAATTATCTCGTTTTTTAGTGGCCTGCCTATGCTCTCCATTCAAGAGATCATCGTTCAACGCCACTTCAATAGTTGTTCACTAATCGCTGCTCGTATTTTAGGTGACCCCTCCCATCCCCTCTTTTCAAGTCTATCCAAGTGTAAATCTCTTCGACTAATGTGTAAGCTATACCGTTCAATACCCACAAAAACGACGGCACATCGCAATTCGGTGATTCCTTATTTGTCCCGATTTTTAGTTTCGCCAGAGCAGGTGAAGCATTTACTAAAAGACAATTTTCATATCTAGTACTTGTTACACTGTCTTGTTCTATGCTGAATGTTTTGGTCATCGTGGCCTCAATAAAGCGACTACAATTATTATTTGCAATTTTTGAATTATGAATGATATATTTGAAATTTCTCCCGTTTACAGAGGTTGGTAACCGAAAAATAGTCTTCTCAGACGAGTCCAATTTCCATTTGAATGGGTAAACGTAAACAAACACTATTTCCGTATTTCGGAATTGAAAAATGCATGGAAATATTTTGAGAAGCTTTTACAGTACTCTCGTGTTATTCTTTTGTGCACATTTTGGTCTGGTTGGTTCATTGGGATATTGAGCGTCAGGTATAGCGAAATTTCATCGAAAATTTCAAAAAATGATATTTATTATTATTCATACATTTAAAAAAAACAAATTTAACTTGAAAGACCCTCGATATTATCTTTTAAAATCAAAAAGTGGTACCAAAACCACGTAAGAATTTAAAACGTTGCCTCATCGGTCATACCTACGCAGTAAATGGTGCTTGCAATGACCTCTCGACATGCTGTCAACTTACAGATATCTAAACGTCGTAGTTTTTATCAAATATGTGGATTTCCTGGTTTTAAGTCTGACGTGGATTTATAACTGATCAACCAGGCTGGCTTTTGAGATGGTCGAGTCGTCTTCTGATAACGGTCTACTGCAGAACGCATTAAAATACGTCTCAATCACGTTTCCGCGGATTACGCGGTTTTTCAAACCGACGATTTTATCTCTCGAAAATTTCGCATCCAGCTCAGCAGCCAATTTACTGGGTGTTTAGCAAAACAGTATCCTGTCCTGCGAATTCTGCCATCGTAGTTCCTAGTTAATAGATTCCGGTGCCTTCGGGCCTGTTTAAACTACATCAAGGCCACCTCGTTATATACTCCTTCCTCTACATGCGAAGTTCTTACCTTTTCAAGTTGGTTATCTATGTCGTCATGCCTTGCCACAACCATATCCAGCGACGTGAATAAATTTTCACTTCTTGTTTAGGGTACATTAGGTCGGTCCTTTGGCCCATGCAAACGGTGTATCCACTACGACCCTCACATCCTTTTCTTTCCATCGGAGCAGGTGAAAACAGAAACTCACAGACAGTTGTCGTACATTGCCTTCTGTAGGTGCATTGTAACCTTTGGTATTCTGACTTTTAGGGTTTTCGTTTCGTGATTATTTAGTATTTTTCAATAAAAACCTGATTACCGCCCTGAAAGTTTCTTGAGGAATTTGTCTATTGTTAAACATTCGATTATAAAATCGATTATAATATCACGCGGTACGTGGCGTGACAATGTTGCTTAGTTTTTTTTCTATATTAGATAATAATAATAATTTTTACGCTTTATTAAGGTCACAAAGACCAGAATTTTCAGCATTTTTTAATGTTTAACAGGAATGGAGGAAATAACAACGAGGCCATTGGACTAAATGACAGTTCCAGTGGACCTGAGATAACAAGCCAAAATAAAGAGAAAAACGAATAATACCCACATAATGAGAGTCACTGGCAAAGCAAATTGTTGGTTGCTAGAGTTCCTGCTCGAAACTAAATCGAAAACCAAAAAAACAACCAAATGACCAATAAAACCGCCAAAAACGTATTTTATTGGTCGAAATGAATCTTGGAGCAAAAGCAATAAAGAAGGCCCCCGAATAAATCTGCTGGTAAACCGTTTGATTCCCCAAGAAAAGACCGCTAATTGGATACATTTTCTTTACGTGTTTAGCTTCGGAAAATCACTTCAGGTCGCCCGCGTCTACTATAGGGCATTGACCGACATTAACGTAAACACGTACTCCTATTAGACGACTGTCCCCAATCAACTCAAATGAAACACGTCAATAAACCTGGTTTTTCTGGTTATTTCTCAAAAACGTGTCAATGCCCTTACTGTCTTCCGGTCGGTGGGCATTTAGCGTTATAATAACGAATTCGTACAAACTTCTCCTTTTAAATCTAGTTTTCGACAGCAAACATGGCATAAGCTGTCTTTCTACATTGCTTTCAAAATAATGGACGCACGTCGGCATAGAGAAATTCCGCAAATCTATTTGTTTAATTGAGCGCTAATTATGAAGAATAATAAAATTAATGGGCTACATTATTGAAAGTTAAATATTTATTTCTAATATAGAAGGTATGTGTATGCTCTTCAATCGCCTTGCTAACATATGGTGACCCCAACAAAGCATTGCAGGCCATTGCTGGTCACTCAAAGCCTCACTGAATCGCCTCGGGTGTTAATCGCTAAACGAGCGCAGAAGAGCCAACACGAGAAATTTGTCCATTAAAGCCAATTAACGTAACGGTAACCGTAATGTCTCGTAACTCTACCTTGCGCTCTGAAAACGGACACAGAAGACAAATATCGTTGGGCATAACATCTCCACATGAATGCGATTTCCTCTTCGAAAAGCAATTTCATGCAAAATATAAAAATATTTATTCGATTGCCAGGTTTTCTAGGACAACCCGCAAGTAATAACGTGTTCAAATTAACCTGACTGGTATGCCCAAACGGTTACAGTGGGGTCTATTTTTACTATTTTGAATCCGGGAAACATGACGTTAGAGACATCCCGACTATTTAAAGTGTCCATAATTATTTGTGTCACGCTAATTTAAATGGCGTTTTAACCCTTCAATTGAGCACGAAAACTTTCGCGTGAACACAGATATTCTGATAGTATAAAATCACCGCGCCATGCATCTGCCCTTTGTATTGTCGTCATTATAACGCATTTGACAAAAGATTTATTTTAAGGGTTTTATTGTTATTTCTAGGACAATAAGCCAGTCGTTTCATGTTCGATTTAATACATTCTGTTTCTGTGTGATCGTCCGACAAGGATAATCGACAAAACGCTGATTTCTCAGAAATAGTGTGTAATGATTATGAATTATAAAATTGATTACACAATGCAACACTTTGGCAGATGAATCTTTATCGGCCATAGACTTTCAGAAATGACTCATAATTATAATTTAATTGATTATTAAGTTTGTGGAAATATTAATGTTCTTTTTATATATTTGACGTGGAAATTTAACAATTTTTTCTAACAAAATTCTGCGTAGCATTTTAAGAATTCTTTTGTGGCTATTTTTACGGCTGTTATTGGCAGGTTCTAGTTTAACCTGGTTCTATGAAAAATTCATTTGTTTTTAATTTTCTAGTTTAAAAAACGAATGTTACCACTAACTGCGTTATAAATAATAAAAAAAGGTATTTAGTCAGCAACCAATCCTGAAAGTTCTCCCACTTAAAAAGACGAGATAGGGATACACTTTTCAACCATGAATAAAATATACGTGGACATTTATATTGCATATTTTTTATGCATTTCTTTGTAAATTATGCTGGAAATAAGAATATGGTTAATAACAGAAGAGCATTTCAATTTTTTGTTTTATACCCTTTGTTGGAAATAACAGATGTCTTCACCCGTTTTTCACATACTGTTGCTGGTATTTTGGCCCAGTCCTCCGTAAAGATCTCCTCTGGATGTTTTGGGGGTTTCAGCGTAGTCTGTTACAAATGTTAACCGTTGTTACGGTGGCCGCAGCTCTCTTTACGACATTCACTGGATCCCCCCGTGTGGTTTGGAGATTTTTGCCCACCAGTCTTGCGAGGAAGACTATTAGTGCTCTTCTACGTCTTTCATTTTCTTATAATTTCTCCGACAGGCCAAGCTGCAAACCTATTGCATAGGCATTCTTCACAGCCTGGTGGAGGTCTGTAATATTGTTCCTGGGGTCCTTTGACAGCTCTTTAATCTTGGCAACAGTAGAGTTTGGAGGGCGATCGTTTGGGGATGTGAAATGGTTTCGTTTATACAGATAGCAAGTTCAGCCAGCGGCAATTAATGCAGGTAATGAGTGGAGAATAGAGGATACTTTTAAAGAAGAATTGATCGGTCGATGTGAGCCAGAAATCGTGCGTCTTTGCCGAGGAATTTTCCAATAAATTCATAAAACATTATACATTGTGATATTCTATATTTATTTACTCATTTTAATTAAAGTGTACCTGTCATAAAAATACCAGGCCTCTCTCGTCTTGTTAAGTGGGAGAACGTGCACATTGTATGAATAACAAACCCTCTAAAATAGCGTGCATAAATTGTGTGAGGAAAGTTTATCCCGCATGAGGAACACGATATTGCGTATTTTATTGTTATATCTATACATAATTATAAAATGTTTATATATACTAATATGTATTAAATATAAAAACGCAGAAAACGCAAAATAAATTGTTGTGTATGTGTGTAGGCCTTTTTGGTTGTCCCAAAGCGCTTCCAACCACGAAGCACTAAAGCAAATGTAAAATATGAGCAAATTTAATATTCATGAAGTTTCTTTTATTTTACCGTACAATCGTAATGTTGGGCACACGGTTGTATGAACTTCAGATGACGTCACTAATTATGTATCAAACCAATTTTTGTTCTGGTCTTTTATTTAATATTCTGGCAATTCTACCCCAGCGTTATTCCATATTGGTTGAGCTGTATCGATTAAGCGACTTATGGATTATTATTCGCGATTTCAAAAACTTATTGAACATTAAGTTGAGAACTTCCAAGACGACAGGAGAAGAAAAGCTCGAAGGATGAATCTGTTTATACGGTCAAGTTACTATTGCCTCGTTCATGCTGAGTGACCAAACCAACCGGATCGATTATTGTACATGTCAATTCTGCAAGGTTTTTGGTCCTCGCAGCTTTAATGCATCAGTTACGCATAACTGTCACTTTTTTTTATCAATGGGGCCTATCTAAGAGCCCATTAACCCCACCATGAATGGCTTAGATTGGCGTGACCTTGACATGACCTCGACGTGGGGCTCATTAAACTTACACGGTCTCTAGGAACACGTGAACCACAGGCCCAAAGTGTGGTACCTTTGATAGTGAGTGGGCTGTCCCTCGAACCGCAATTCACTATTCATTCTGTTCGGCAGATCTTCGTGACGTCGTGGCGGAGACCTCATGAACTAGTCCTATTGGCAGATCAACATATTTTCGTGATTAGCCACATGGGTGGATAACGCAAAATTGATTTTTTGACCATTTAAAAATGTTCTATATGCCTTAGCAGCTTTTCGCTGCGTTTTGCGTTTCGTTTCAAAGCGTCTGATGTTTTGACTCGTCGACCCTCGGAAGGCCATTTAAAAGAATTCTATTTTCTGGTTGTTTCAATCCATCACAAGGTCATTCGTTATTCCCACAATTTCCATATCTTCCTTGATTCCTCAGTGCCGCCTTTTCCTATTGGATGAAGAGGCGGATGGAGGTCAGATCAGGGCAGATGGTTTTTTTAAACACGACCCACTCAAATGGTAAATGTTTACAACGAAAATCTAGACCG
This sequence comes from Proteocephalus fallax, assembly GCA_028672205.1. Lineage (NCBI taxonomy): Eukaryota > Metazoa > Platyhelminthes > Cestoda > Proteocephalidea > Proteocephalidae > Proteocephalus > Proteocephalus fallax. The sequence goes on along the minus strand of JAPUBX010003981.1, from coordinate 3,095,382 downwards.
ATATCGTTTTTTTTATTTTAAATAAAAGCCATCACCGTTTGCATGACTTCACTCGTAAATGACAACGACACTTGTGGATACGTTATTGGGATGTTAAGTCATTCAATTCAGTCATCTTATCAACGGCAGTCCTGGCAATCTTTCAGCGAACCTTGTTAATTCAAACAGGGGTGAAATGGTCAAATGAAAAGCCGTATTTTTTCCGTAGGATTCGTTTGTAGTTCACCGGACAGTAAACCGTTGCGTGCTTGGGCGCAAATGAATTTATTAAATTCAGCACTATTTGATTGGACCAGGTGTGTAGTATTAATGTAGCTCTTTCAACATGCGAAATGGTAATTATTATAGGCCATATAATTTAATGTGTAACAAAAGTGAAAATATAGTCGCAAATGAATGAAAATAAAGGCGTTTTAATCAAAATACGCCACGACAAGCCCACTTGGTATCACAAATTTTAAAAAAACATGGGAATATCTGTACAGGTGACGTTCCCAGTTCCATTGCGGACTGACATGGGACTCCCACCCAGACTCCTCGCCATCGACCTGGGTATCGACCTCGGATTTCGCCTCGGGACAAGGATTGAGACCAATATTAGCCGCTGATGTTGACCTTTTCGGTTAGGCATATCCCGAAACTGATCTCGCGCGGGGTCTCGTATTCTAATCGGCAGCTGCGTTTGGTTTGATTGATGATGAGCAAAACCCAAGCGCTTTACACAGCAAAAGGCCTTTAAAATTAGATCCTAATCCTCAGGTACCCGCAGTGTGTGATAAAGCCGTTTGTTGAGCTCTTGTTGCGTAAACAGGCTGGGATCCGGGTAATAGTTATTGACCATACTCCTTTAAGGCACCTCGAATACAGAATTGTGCAATATCTACTGTCACACCACATAATTATTGTTTTAGTACGAACAATGCCCAACATTCACCAATAAGAGGTCGCAATCGATCGGAATGGCAACTTGCTTTCTCACTCAACAGAGGAAGCCCCCATGGGATCATCCACAGCTACTGAAGCTCTCTTTCTCTCCAGTCCACTTGGTTCTGTTGACATCCTCCCTTATCCCAACACACGTACCAGTCTTGTTGTTCCGCCGTTATAAGGACCCGTTTAATAAAACTTGACATACAACCCCACAGCGTAGGGTCAACTTTCCTTAGGTCAGAATCATCCCAAATCAACAGGCGCAAAATTTTCTTTAAATTATGATTGTTAACAAATGCTATGCAGTCCGATTATTGGAAAGGCGTACTTTGTAAGGTCGATCCAGTAATTACTTCACGGTCAAATCCGTCAAAAGGTCTTTGTAGTACATGCCAAAAAGACAACCTGTTCCTCAAGGATTATTCGGAACAATTTTCGAGATGTCTATAGTCACACAAAATCAATCAATGCGTTATAAATAGCCCAAGCTTAATCGTTTAATGCAATTATTCATTCAGGTGGTGCGATTAGCGTTGGAGCCAATTAAGGTTTTCTCAAATGGGACACAGCGTAATTGCGCCCCCCTGTGTTGTCTAATGACCGTATCTGCTGAATGCGCATGGATAAGGCATTGTTTGTGCGGGCATTTGGCGAGACAATACAAATTAGTCAACAAAATGCGTTATGATCTCGATTTGGCCCGTTTTTCTACTCACGTCAGGTGGACGTTTTATCAGCCCGCGTGCAGTTTCCGAACGAAGCTTTCGCGCATGCTTCCGGCCCTCTTCATTGATTAAACTGGCCGCTGTACTCTAAAATGGGGCGTTGACGAGTAGAGCATTGACTGTTGCTGCAATGCAAAGGTAACACCCACGATGCTTGGCAATTTAGAATCGCATGCGGTGGAAACAGGATCCAAGGCACCCTGAGCTTGTGAATCACTTGTGACGACGCTTTTTCGGACATTGTATTAAGGGCTATTCTGAGATAATTCGACCATGGATAAACGATTGATTGTGAATCCGTCGCCAGTTAAATTGAATCCAGCATCGGTTTAGACAGAAAGGCATCGAAATCCATGAAACACAGGAATATTAATGCAACCAATTATTTAGCTGTGAATTAGGTTTTCGATTCATTGCGACTGTGTATGAAAATAGCGAATTTCCCTGACCGCTCATTTGTTTAAATTAGTCTTCCCCCAACATATTTGAAGAAAAAGCGTATATAGACTGACAACATTGTTTTGATTGACTGAGATAAACATCTCCCGATAAACTGCTAATCTATCAGCTTCTAAACATCCGAAGCACATAACTATGGGTATATTAGTTGCTTGCCTAGTATTGTTTTTGTAACCCGTACCGGAATTCGTATTCATAGAATTCCAGTTTACTAGCATCATCGCGATAATGTTCAAAACATCCGTTTTGTGTTAAATGTATCGTCTCAGCCACTCTATTAAATATTTGTACGAATTATGTACAAGTGGAGTTTCCCCAAAACAATCCAGGATATTAGCAATCTCTTGTTTGGGATGACCTTTAGAAGATTAAATTAGCGTAATGCAATTTTATAGAGTTAAGGACATGGTCAAGTCAAAATAAACTTTTATCCAAGCCCCAAACTGCTAATCGGTGTAAGGGAACGTTTAATTGGTAGTTGATCCGCGCATTTCAATGCGTTGTCGGTCGTTAGGAAACATCTTGAGCGGACTAACATCACGTTGAGCAGATTAATTAGCATATCCTAGAGGATTTATGGAAATTTATCCATTATTATACGGTTGCCATAAAAATTAAAACCCCGTAAAAATAAGTTCAGAAAAATTATAAATTAAATGATGTTTTTTATCAATTGTTGAATAAAAACGAAAAAAAAACAACTTTTAAAAACCCAGTATGATTTCGCCTTTAATCCAACGACAGAACTAGATACTACTTCCTAGTTCGGCTGCGTTGAAGGGAATCGAAAAACGACGCATTTTGGTCCGGAAACAATAGTTCACTTGAGAAACGTGAGAATTTTGGTTGGGAAACGATAAATTTAAAGACGCATGAAGGTCTAGGGAAAAAATCCAAAACTTCGCAACTCGATGCTCTCCAGATCTAGCTTTGGATTGGCACCTGTCCACATTCATCATTGTATGCCCGGGAGACTTAACGCGTCCTTTAAACTTTCCTTTTTGCATCCATAAAACTTCGAATCCTTTCACAGCTAAGTAATGTTGATATTCAATCGGTTGTAAAACGGTAAAACCGCACTATTGAATAGCTGATCCATTATAAAGGTGTCCTTAAAAGCAAACGTCAATAACTCAGGCTGACCTAACTCAGCACACTTTAAGGTAATATAACTTTTTTATGAGCTTGGCTGTGATATGAAGTTTCGCGGTAATTAGTGTCCTCTTATAAGGTTACGAGACATTATCGGCACGTTTGGAGACTAGTCTTGGTAGTGGGGATTGGAAGTACTGGTTTGCGAAAGTAGGAAAACGGTGTATTTTAAGCAACGTTGTGATTATCACCAAGCCACCAGTTTACTGTTACAAATCCAAAAATTTGCCGGAGGACATGATTCCTTAATACAATTCTCGGGGGTTAAATAATAGGGGTTCGATACTTTGGTAAATTAGTGATACATTTATAATGTACACAGAATTTATGAGAACTTCGGCGTAACCTGACGGCGGTTGATTTATTCATTTTAACACATGCTGACTTACAGGTGTTGGTTTAAATTCCCAGGAGCCAAAGAATATTTCGTTTCCGCGTGTGAAATATAGATGCAATGTCAAATTTTCACCTGCATGCATGTTATCTATTGATGCTCCATGACTATTGGTTAAAATAAGCCAATCACGCACTGGAGGGGACAATTTCACCGAAACCTGGCCAATGGGCAGTCTGAAAATTCTGAGACACTTTAAAGCAAAAGGTGATCCAAACCATAAGTTTGATGATAATAATAATAATTGTAGTGGCTTTATTGAGGTCCCGAGGACCAAAACTTTCAGCAGTTAAAAGAGGCAGTATAACAAGTGATAGATGTGAAAATTTTCTTTTAGTTCCTTTTTCACCTGCTCTGGTGAAACTAAAATACGGGACAAATAGGGAATGACCGAATTGCGATATGCCGCCGTTCTTGTTGGTATTAAACGGTATAGCCTACGCATTGGTCGAACAGATTTACATTCAGGTAAACTGGAATAGAGGGGATAAGAGGGGTCACTTAAAATACGAGCAGCGATTAGTGAACAGTTATTGAAGTGGCGTTGAACGATGATTTCTTGAATAAAGAGAATATGCAGGCCACTAGAAAACGAGAGTATTTTAAAAAGTCTATGGAGGGTTAAAAATTCAGAACATTTAAGGCCGGGAAAAATTACTGGAGATCAATATACAATAAGGGGAATTATACAGGCATGGACAAAAGTTTTTATGTGGCTAGAGCTTAAGCCAAGTCTCCTGAACCGGCGAACTAGGAAGCAGAGGCGACGGCATTTACCAAAGACGGCATCCACATGATTACTCCATGATAACCGACTGTTAAAAATGACGCCGAGGAATTTAGATTTTGAGCTCGAAGCGAAATTATGGAGTGAAGGGATTTCGGGAGTGTCAACAGCGGCTGTCAGGGAAAATGTAATATGGATGCATTTTGATGCATTCAGCAAAAGACCATTCTCCGAAGACCATTCGAGTACCTCAGTGACTGCCTGCCCGAGCTGTTGAGAATCACCACCCGTCTTGCATGCATGGCATAAAGTCAAGTCATCCGCGTATTTTATAAGTCTCACATCGTTAGGGGGCCGAAGGCTCGACGTGTAATAGTTGAAAAGGAATGGAGATAGCACTGCGCCTTGTAGTGCACCGCAGTTATTTGGCAAGGAGGTGGAGGCTTCATTTCGGACTCTGGCATGTTGACGTCGATTAGAAAAATAGTTTTGAAGCCAATTAATCAACCATCCTTCAACGCCATCGTCACATAGTTGCAGAGGAGAAGTCCAAGAATACCCCCTTGACGGCTTTCGCTCCGGCATCAAGTGAAGAGTGGAGGGTGTACGATAACGTAGCCACGGCGTCCAGAGTGCTTCTATTTGATTTATAAGCAAACTGAAACGGGTAAATCGGCAGCTATAAGCGTGTCATCTAATTTAGAGAAGAGGTGCTTCTCAATCACTTTTAACCACACAGATGAGTTGGCGATAAGTCTATAGTTCACAGGTCCGGCGGAGCCATTGGTCGGTTTCGGAATTTGTGTTATAGCGACGTCTCTCCATTCCGAAGGAAAGGAGCAATCTCCTAACGAATGATTGATAAGCTGGGTGACAAACGGAGAAATCTCGCGGTGACAGATTTTAAGAATCGCGGGGGGACCCTGTCGGGGCCAGCCGCTGTGGAGCTCTTGAGGCCAGCCACAATTTGGGAAATAGAGGATTAGTGAGCGGGCAGGAAAGCGCTGGGATTAAGAGATCTAACGAGAGGTACCGCTGGAATGGTCAGCGGATTTAAAGATAAAGCCATCTTTCAGAGCATCAAGGTCTAGGGCACCACTTGGTAGATATGGGCGGTGGGTTCCTGTCAATCTGTTAAGATTTTTCCAGAGGTCGCCAGTTTTCGATGTTCTGAAAAGCTCATCTACAAAAATCTTGTTAAGGCGATTTACATAAGCTGTGATCTTGATCAAAATTGGTTTAATTTCTCGGTACCTCCCCTGGCGATAAAGTCGTTCCTTTTTTCGCCTCAGTCGTTTCAGAAATGGAGAAGATATGACACGGGGGGAGAGGGATAGTGTAGTAAAATGATGGATGCAGATGTTTGAAAAAACGGATTTTCCAAAAAAAACAATATAATATATTTTTAATGGTGGTGGCCGTCAAAAGGCCCCGCACCCGAAATTTTAAATAGTTTAAGGAAAACAGAAAATTCCTACCCATACATGGAAGAATATTTATTTTATGGCCACAGAACAGGATCCACGAAGGAGAGACAATTCATTGGGACGCAATAAAAGATTTATTTCCTCTTTGTTTACCGTGGTGGTTGATCGTGAAATTCTGTCGATTTCGTTGCATTTAAGTGGACGATATATAATAAATCCCCCTACAAACTCCATCAGAAGATGTATATTTACTAAATTGATTAATTGCTTTAAGAAATTAAGAATAATAGATGACGCCTGTCCATTTGATGGATACAAATGTCTTTCGATGGCGACATCTAACTGGAATAACAACACAGGTAATGAAACCCAAATTGATGGGAAATTAAAGGGTCTGGAAGACCTACTATAAATGCGACACATAAATGTATGAATAAAAACCAGGATTTGCGGGTATAGGAGTGTGTAATCGGTATTTTCAAACAAATTTTACATGGCCACCATATGCAATGTCCACTTCCGTTTTTTTGTATAATATAATCTGTGATCCTTTGAAATTTAACTTTGTTGTGAATAAATCATGATAACTTGAACACATTGGCTAAAATTCGCGTTTTGGAATTCCAGCAAATATTACAATAAGTAAGCGCATTCATCTAATTTCAACAATGCTCAAATTCATATTTCTCCGCAAATAAGCACGATATATTTATTATATAACAAATGATTTTTCGCATACCTGGTAGATAAGTTCAAATGTGTTTTCCGTGTATGCGAATTGGGGACGTAATTTAAGAATACGAAAACTCAGATGAAATTGAAAGATTTATTACAGAACCGAAGGGAGGTCGGTGAATTGTCCTTTTGACGATTCCGGATACAACTAACTCGTTTTTTTTCAAGGTCGGCATTAGCGGGTGAGACGGGATCTGCGCCCCCAGATTTGCTGCCGTTACTGCGATAGTGTGGTTGCAGGGGTCAAAGTGATTAAACTAGGAATTCACTAAAGTAAGCGTGGTGTGTGGCGTCTTTATAATGCGTTAAAAGGTCGCAGGCAATGGATTGAAGTCGGGTCAGGGTTGGTGTCTCTGGCAGGTGGGTGCTGTTCGACTTGGGGGCTGGCGAGTGGCTGAAACCGCCTGCTGTACCGTGCGCCATGTGGCCCCTCTGCCATTGGTTCGGTGTTGGATGATCCGCGGTGGCCACTTCTACCACCTCTTCGGGAGGCACTTCAAGGCCACCACCTTTGTGTTGTCCAAGAGTCTTCATGGAAGCTTCGTCCACGAAGCAGGAGATGGCAACACAAAACAATAAAACATCGGTCAGCTTGTATTGTGGAGATTTCACTCTGACTAGAGAGAGGCGGTTCGCAGACGAAAGTGATGTGACTGAGAAAGCATACTATTCTGTTATAAAGGTTGTGAACACTTTAAAGTTATCTCGATGAAACACGATTCAGGGAGGTTTGCTTGGTGGTGAAACCAGTCGATTCGTTTAATTGCAGTCAATAAACTTACTCATTTAATGCTGCTGCTGCTGCACCGAAAGCACCTTTATAATTACGCACATATGAAGCATCGAATAACAAGAATGAAAGCCTTCTTTCGGGGTAGTTTGGGTAATAGAATTTCTGGCTTGATGTGTGTTGCGAATGTAAGGCTTAGTGGGTATCACGGATTGCACCTGACCCGTAAACGACGATCGGTGTTCGGCACAGAACAGTTTAATAAGAACAATAATTGAAGTCGCTTTATTGAGGTCACGCGGACCAACACTTTCAGCATAAAACAAGACAGTATAAAAATAGCTAGATACGAAAATTGTCGTTTACTTCCTGCTTCTTCACCTGCCTGATGAAACTAAAATACGGGACAAATAGGGAATGACCGAATTGCGATATGCCGTCGTTCTTGTGGGTATTGAACGGTATAGCCTACGCATTGGTCGAAGAGATTTAAACGTGGATAAACTTGAAAAGAGGAGATGGGAGGGGAGGGGTCACTAAAAATACGAGCAGCGATTAGTGAACAACTATTTCAGTGGCTTTGATCGATGGTTTCTTGGATGGAGAGCATAGACAGACCACTAGAAAACGAGATAATTTTCAAAAGCCTACTGCGGGTTACAAAGTCAGAACATTTAAGGCAAAAGGGGAAATTATTGTGGAACAATATACAATAAAGAGACTTTTACAGGCATTCACGAAGGTTTTTATACGGCTAGAGCTTAAACCAAGTCTCCTGAACCGGCGAAATAAGGAGCAAAGACGACGGAAATTACCGAAGACTGCATCCGCATGAGCATTCCAAGTATACCGACTGTTAAAAATAACGCCGAGGAATTTCGATTTTGATCTCGAGGCGAAATTATGGCCATTCTCCGAAGACCACTCGAGTACCTCAGTGAATGCCTGCCCGCGCTGTTGATAATAACTATTCAGTTCGGGATCCCGAAGCCAAGAATGGAGTCATGTTGCAGCACAATGCGTTCTGCATCCGCCAATAGAGCCCCCAAAGCGTGTTTCGTCACTCGTAGAACGCCTTCCCGGCCATATCGACGCGTATTCACAATTCCCCCTTTCTTGGCCGTTTGGGGGATTGTGGTGCCCTAATATGTGAAGCCGGTCATGCTCGATCGTTTCAGCGTTGCCGATAAACGTTTGGAGCATGCCGAGAAGCCTTGGCTTTCGATAACTTGATATCCAGCCTTGATATCTGCCTTTTAAGAGTCGTTTATTTGACTTATAAACGGTTGCAAGTTTGTAGTTGGCTTATCTCCGAAGACAACAATGTCGTCTGAGAAATCCGACAGTGATAAATAAGGCCGGAATGTTTTTAATCGTGCTGTTATCGTTGAGGGGTTTGTTTAATTACCCAGTCTACCATATCGTTTAACTGCATTGGGGAAAAGAGACGCGAGAATCTCGGCTAAATTCTTCATATTCTTGGCCATAAACAGCAACTCTCGCTCGGGTAGAGGCTTTGTAGGGCTTCAGAAGAATCATAAGTTCGCCATACTAGGCGTCCTCTTCCAGTTCTTTCTTAAATCGCTGTATAACGATTCAAATGCCGCAATGAAACCGATGAAATAAGAGATCGTTGGCAGTTGGAACTTATTTCGGTTTCTGTGATTCTCAATTGACTAGTAAAGACGCCGTGGGTATTCAAACTTGGAATATTCTACCCATCGCGATTGTCGTTCTTTGGAATGGGCAGCAGGACTGCGGACGCTTGGAAATACCTCGCTCGGTGTATCGAGATGTGGAAATTAAATGAAAATGTTGCGGTTTGGGAGAGCCAAATATTGAGCGTGCTCATGATTAAGTAATGGTTTTTCTGTCGATCCCAACGGAATTCGGTTTAATGGAGCACGGACAGTCGGGCTTTAATCTGCTGGTCGGAATAAAGCTAATTTTTTCATCGAAATCGTTTGGTATTCCATCTTCCACATCCTTTGAACTACATATTGCATGCATATTTAAAAAACTAGCCATAAAATCAATACGAAGCTCCGTTGAGCTCTAGATATGCGCGATAAATAATTTTCCCTAACATAAAATTTGTCGCTCGTTAGGGAAAGTGGATTCGTTCTCCATAAGACCTGTACAAATCAATCTAGTTTTCGATATTTAGTCGAAATTTTCTGCGGCACATGCATGTATTAGAATCTGAAGGATATTTTTAAATTTGTCCGTTGTTAAGACGTTGATTGGACGGAATGCAACACGGTAGAATCGAGCCTTTGTCCGAAGGCTTATCTCGGTGTGGCTCACCCCCAAATCATTAACCACGTCTGTCTGGGTGTGCTCACCGGCATCGCATTAAATAGAGAGTCTTTGAGAATACGGGATATATTGAGGAGTCCAGGCTTTTAAGTGCCCCCTCCTATCTCCTCTTTTCAAGTTTATCCACGTTTAAATCTCTTCGACCAATGCGTAGGCTATACCGTTCAATGCCCACAAGAACGACGGCATATCGCAGTTCGGTCATTCCTTATTTGTCCCGATTTTTAGTTTCATCAGAGCAGGTGAAGCAGGAACTAAAAGACAATTTTCGTATCTATTCATTTTTATACTGTCTTGTTTTATGCTGAAAGTGTTGGTCCTCGTGACCTCAATAAAGCGACTTCAATTATTATTCTTATTAAACTGTTCTGTGCCGAACACCGATCGTCGTTTACGGGTCAGGTGCAATCCGTGATACCCTTACATCCGCAACACACATCAAGCCAACAATTTCTGGCATTTCTGGATTTTGTGCGTCTTCCTTGACAGCAGGGATTCAGAACGGTCTTTTTCATCTCTGTGAGAAACGTTTGTTTACCTGGGACCCCAACGACGGTATGCAGTAGTAACAATGGATTTCATTAAGGATAAAATGTATAGATGAATTTTCAAAGCGTATTTTCTAACAACCTCCTGTGTGCAGACTGCCGTCGTCTGCTCAGTCTTGACGGGGGGGGGAATTGTAGACTCTCTCCGACAGTTTTATCGGCCAACAAAAACACTCAGATTGCAACCGCTCGGAGACGCAGAAGAGAGTTGAGTTGCGAGCAGAGATGCGACTGGTTCCGACAGACCCCTCAACTACCAGAGTTGCAGCTCCCCTCTGATATCGATTTTTCTGGCCTTGATTTACGCGTATCTGGTTTGGCGCGCCTGTCAAGTGGCTGACAAGGATGTCCAAAAAGAGTATCCGGGGTGATTGGGTTAAGAGTGCATGGGCAGGCATGCCGGAATGGCTATAAAAGCCGGGTTCTGTGGGCAGGAAACGGCTACTCCATGGGGCAGACGATCTCGAAACACCATGGTATCTCGAAACTAGATTTTATACAGGATGGATCCACGCCAGATGGTATATGCGCAGTTTTTAAATGGGGTACGTTTTGGAGAGACGCCCATACCCGCAGCCAAGCTGGAGAGTGGTCATTGAATCCCAATTGCCCAGAAAACATAAAAGGTTTTGATGCCTCCCAATATGTATCGCCACCTACTACTTCAACCATACGATTTGTCTACTCGAACATTTTCTGCGCCCGAACACCATTCCTGAAAGGCAGGTGGACATCTACTCGTCTAAGTGAGACTGGTCCCTCACGGAGGCTGTGGGTGCGTGATGAGAATTCGGCGAAGGCGATATTGCCGACCGGGACAACTGACACCGAGGTTATCCATTTTCACGCGATTGGGATGAACACAGAGAGGCAAAGCCGTCAAGCGCCACGTTATAATAATAATATTCGCTTTATTAAGGTCACGAGGATCAAAACTTTCAGCATTAAAATTTACAATAAACAAACATGTTACAGAACGTAACGATTATACGTAGAAAATGCAGAATAAGTTAAGAAGAATAAAAGAAGTAACATCAAGGTAAATTAGTAAGAAAGGCCAATTTAACCCACGAAGTATATAAAGTTTGGCAAACGGGAAATGGCGGCCATTGAAAGGCCCTATCCAAAACGAGCGCCAGAAAAGTAAAGTTATAATCTGACGTTAAACAGGCTAAATTATAATTTGTTTCGGGCGATAGAACAAGTAATTAGAATGCTATATTTAGGCCATGAGCACCACAGGTTTCAGCATTAAAATGTCTCCTCTGAATACGCTGGTAAATTTCACTGACCTATTCGTGTGCGTGTGTGAATTCACTGCCTGAACCAAAGACAGACACGATTACTCCTCGGCTCGCCCAACTTTGGAGTAAGGCAGTAACCACCACCGGGTTGTCTGATTGACGCACGCATTGTTTTAAACCGATTTTGTTTAAAATATATGCAGCACTATGCTTAGGAAATAAAAGGTTTTAAGTCTTACAAACCTGTAGTGATCTCTTGAGAAAAAAATCCGTTCTGATAAATGGGAGCCAGTAAACGAGGTGTCATTAGCAAGAACGAAATGATGTGGGTGGTGGGGTGGCTTTTATGTCATAGGGGATGTTGCTTCACGATGTTACATTCACGGTATGGACGCGTGATTGGCACTGCCCATCTGGAGGCATTTATGCGACTTGTATAACTTGTAACTTATATAAATCACTGCGCAAAGGCCGTCGGGCTGGAGATGAACACACACGGAAGAGCGAAGTAGCCTCGACGTGCTCCAAACACAACTCCCAGCCAATCTACCTCAACGATGCGCTAGTGGAATAAGTCGTCCAGCCTTAACATATCTGCGGGGGGGGGTTCAACTATGCCACCGAACGGCCAAGCGAAGGAGGAAGTGCAAGCAGCTCTCAAGCGACGAAAAAATAAGACGTCGCCGAGCAAACACGGAGAAGCAGCTGTTAGAGACCTGTGATTGCATAATTATTAGCCTGGACGACTGAGCTTATTACATATGCCGGGCCGGACCGCGTGGATCTCTAAGACTGGTCGTTACGCTAGATGGCCCAGATGCCAACAGTTTTGCGTGATTGATATTTATTATTGGTCAATGCCCTTATGGTGAATTCCATTTGGAGGTTTTTGCCTAGTGTACGAATCAACAATACTCGTCACTTGATCTTTGAACAACTTCTGGTTTACTGACATTAGATAGGCCGAAACACAATCTATTTAAAGTCCAGGTAGGTCAGTCTGGTGTTTTTCTCGAGTGGTCGGTTGATAGATGGGGAGAAGACGTATCAAATGCTATTACGGATCACGTGAACCAGACCAACATTTAAACAGCCGCCGTAACGCCGGGAGAGAATTTCCCACAAGTTGCGGTGGCGTCATCTGCCGCAGCGCCACCGAGAAGGATGATTAGGAGATGGAAGTGGCCGCTGGGCCATTATCTTCCAGCAGCACTCAACCAACAGCGCAGGGACTACTACCACATGCGGAAGAATGGCTGGTTATTATTGAATCACTGGTGATGCCGCAGTCTGTTTCCGCAAGCCGACAGCTTCCGGGTCAATGGATTACATGCGCAGGCCGAAGCGTCAGCCAACCGAAATCATTTGATCTTTGATAGCAAATGAAAACAGGTTTTCGCTACTTTGACTATAAATTCACTCCAGACACAGAGCCTTTTGAAACGAGGTATTTTCCCAGAAAATATATTTTTTAATGTGTTGGGGTAAAATACTTGTGGGTCGGGGTTGAACACCCCAAACCACCTGATTGGTGAGAGGCAATGACGAGGATCACTATTGCTCTGGTTTCGTGATGTGGGAGGAACCGAGGAAGGCGCTTCCGCTGTCCTCCACGAAGACGTCGAAACCAGACACCGACTCCGGCTCTTCATTTGCTCGATGAAAGTCCTGAAAAGACACGAAGGGGGCCTGAATTTGACGCAAATCAGTCGGAAACAAACAATAAACCCGGGAAAGGGTGCCATTGCGTGGGTGGATGAGATAGAGTGGGGGGGGTAAAGAGAGCAAGCAGAAAAGATTTGCGTGTGCCGCCCGCGTGGGATCCTAGACAGGCTCTAACACGCTTTCGCGGCAGTCCCTTCAAACTTTCCATCATTTCCGCAGCCGAGGCCGATGCAAAGGACGAATTCTACAATGTGTTACAGGAGACAGTCAACCGAGTCCCCAACCGCGACATCCTCTTCATAGCGGTGGACTGGAACTCCCGCACCGGCCACTCCGACCAACCTACGCGACACATTCATGGAAAATCCAAAAGCGACGCGAACATGGAGACGCGGACTAAAACAGGCTCGTCGTTTCTAACACGTGCTTCTAGCACCCCAACAAAAACATCTGCTAACGTGGTACTCCAACGACATCATAGTACGATCACGTTGGGCATCCTCGATCGAAGACTACAGATCCTACCGGGGCGCGGAGACCGGCGAACAAGAACGGATCTGACCACGCCCCGAGCGCGCGTTTCAAAATACGCCTAGAAGCTAGTCGAAGAACCTTAGCGCACACAGACGTGCCAACATCGACCACTAAATGACAAGCCCTCTCCAATGCCATCGCGTCGCCTCTACTAGCGTATCCCTGTGAGGAGCAATCAGTCGACAAGCAGTGGCACTCAATCAAAAGGTCTCTGCGACAAGCAACGGAAGCCGAACTGGGGACTGAACCACACCACAGGAAAGACTGGAATCACCGACAACACTCTTCAGCTATCTGCAAAGACCAAAGACGCCTATATGCAAGGTTCTTCACTTCCAATATCTCAGACGACAAGCCACGCGCACGGCGAGGCTAGACCAATATAACTACTGAGCTGCGGTTAGAGGGAACTCGGCGACTGCTTCTTACACCGGGGACTTCGGGAAGCCCTTTGGTCTTATCCGCCTGGCATCGGGCAGCCCCAGATCCGAGCACCAGCCGGATCACATTCCCACGAGTCATCCGACATTCACAGCGACCCACCTACTCGGTCGGAAGTTTCCAACGCAACAGAAAAGCTGAATAACCAGGGAAAGATGACATCCCACTCGAAGTGTACAAGGCCTGCCTGCCGACCATCTTGGCCCTCTCCACACCCTGTTCAGCTCGATCTGGGGAAACGAAGAATTTCCAAACGACTAGAGCACCTCCATCGTGCTCCCACTTCCTAAGAAGGGCGACAAGACAGTGTGCTCCAATTATAGAGGCAGCAGTCAAATCGGCATAACCGCGAACGTATTTTTAGCACTCCGCTAAGCCGCTACGACTCGGTGAGAGACGCTTCCGGCGCGGCCTAGGATGCGTGGAGGACCAGATCTTTACCTTGCGCAGAATACTCGAACATCGCCACAAGTACCGACAGTCAACCGGGCATGTTCCATCGACTTAGAGGCGGCATTTGACTCGGTAAACATGGAGTCGCTCAGGGCAGAAATGGAAGCAGACAGCATGTCCGGTAAACTTCTGAACCTTCTGATGTCATTCTGCTCGTCCACCCCACCGAATGTTCGCGTCCACGGCGAAGAGTGGACTAGGCTATGCAACAGGCCCTCGCCGATTACAACGGCGTACTAGTGACCCCAAGTTTTCTCGACATGCTCCCAACACCACTTCCAACCAATTTATCTCAACGATTCGCCGGTCGAATTCGTCGCAGCCTTCAAATACCTGGACTCTACAATACTGCCGAATGGTCAAGCGAAGGAGGAGTTCCAACTACGAGTCGACAGCGCTAGGAACGATGGGCCGAGCGGAGATAAGCCTCCGGTCCAAGATTCGTGTCTGTCGCGCCGCTATCCGACACATCATAAACTACGGTTGCGAAACCTGGACACTGCCCGCCGAAGCCATCAGGAGATTGAAAGTATTCGATCACTGGTGTCTGCGACGAATCCTGAAAGCTGACAGGCGCGATAAGCTCCCCAACAACGAAATCAGGCGCCGCTGTTCAGACGTCGTCAACCCCTAATCAACACCATCGGCTACAGTGGTTCGGCCACGTTCTGCGCCGCCCAGCGACAAACTTCTGTCTAGCGCCGTAACAGGTTGGCTCTGCCGGGCCGGTGGACAACTAAAAACGTTGATCAGCACCGTCAGACAGGACACGGAGACATTCTGTGTCGAACTACAGAAGGTCTACTGGATGCCTCGTTGGAAACAGAACTAGATCACCATCTGTGCTGACCGAGGAGCGTGGGCGGCTACGACCTGCGACATCAATGAAGCAGCCGCCCTAAAGAAGAAGAAGAAGAAGAAGAAGAAGAAGAAGAAGAACAAGTGGCAATCAGCATCCACGTTCTGTTGGCGAGGAACAGGCTGGGTTCAAACACACGTGAAGCCGGTCTATCCTCTAGTAGGATATTTGGGTGTTGTGATTTGGTGCTTCCGGTTTAGCTCGTGCGTAGAGGCTGCAGATGAGCCATCCAGACGCGCTCGCTCAAATAACATGTTCTTATCACCCGTTTCAAATAATATTAATAATAATAATAATAGTAATAATAATAATAATAATAATAATAATAATAATAATGATAACGCCAACCTCTCCAGGACGCATTAAGATAAAACTCTCGGTTTTTGACTTGCAGGGGAATTGGTTTCGATGGATAGACTACTCTCGTCGAATTATACCAAGGTGTGTCGATTCGTGGACATTCCAAAAAGGATAGCCTTGCCTTTTAACGCGAGAGTCGGTGTGTGTGGGAGAGAAAGAGGGAGAGAGGGAGGGAGAGAGAGATAATTGACCAGATAAATGGAGAGTATCCAGCTAGCGTCGTGGACGGCAGTGTTGTCATTGTGTAAACAAAAAAGGCGTGCCCAAACCTATTTTTTCGTGATTTACTTGCCTAATTATAATAATGTAGGAATATGGAGATTATTATCGGTGAAATTATTCGGCTCTAAGAGTACAACCCAGTCGGGAAATGATAAGGAACGTGCCATTTCACCAAAAAAGCATTGCTACGTTTATTAGTTATTGCCTTTTGACTAATCTGCCTATTATTGAATAACAAGTCACGTGCTCATTCTTCCATCGAAATTCTACTGCCGCACGCACATTGGTGCACGCATTCATCAGTCCACACACCAACCATTCTCGATTCAGCAAACCAGTTCATTTTCAATCGATATCGTCTCTTCCTACACGTGAATAATTACCACCTGGAATAGGAGATCGCACTTCGTTTATCCATGTAAACGTGACCTTGATTCGACGCTTGCTGCCCGGACACCACCGCCTCAGTAACCACAGACAATCGGGCAGCTGATCGCTGAATGCCGAAAAAAGTGGTCCCGATGGCCGGACGCAGCGGGTGGCCCCTGTGCCGTTGGTTGAGGATTTGGACGATGCAGGGGCCGCCACTTCCACCCCTCTTCGGATTCCACTTGAATCTGCATGGAAATGCCGCCAGTGAAGGCGGCTCATCCTCGACGACACGACTTCGATGCCGCTCGTCACCTTGAGCGGGGAGCAGGGTTGGAGGGCGCGTTAAAAAACACAACTTACGGGATCCGTTGACGTCGAGTAATCGTAGTCTGGTTCAACGGGCTCGAATTTCATTGACGTCTGCATGGGGTTCGGTGAGACAAGATGCATCGTCGTCGTAGTCGTCGTCACCGTCCCAGTGCCTCGATGATGGCTGACAGGATGATGGGGTTCCAAGGAATTGTCGGGCGTCATCATGATGTCCCGATAGTTATCTGAAAACACGAGTACGCTATGCAATTTCGTTTTATTGATGTTATTTCCACCTATTTAAGCATTCGTGCGATAGCGAAGGCAATTCTTGGGAAGTCGTGAGCCGGCGACCCAAAGGAGGCTGCTTCCAGTGAGGAGAAGACAAGCGCCTCGGTGCCAATGCGAGCTAGAATGACTCACCGATAAGTGGATCTGGGAAGGTGGCGGTGTTGGTGGTCAGAATCCCAGATGTTCCCATACCGAGATTGTTGAGGATTGCGCTGAGCGAGGACGTGGTTGTGTCCTCTTGTTGCGGAACGTCTGTCGTGCACTGGGCAAGACCCGTTGATGGCAACGCGAAGTGCATCTACGGGTGAAGCAGAAGAAAAACGGAAGAATATGAACGCAATTAAGACGGCACGTGACGCATCGCTGGACCAGCAACAGGGCAACGGCGTCCCTTCCCATCCCAACCTACGGTTTCGAAACCTCGTCACTGCGCCATCGAAGACACAAGGACAGTGTATTCAATCACCGTGTGCCTGGGAATAATTTTGACAGCGTACAGACCTGAACAGCTCTCCACTGATGACACAAGGTGTCGCATTGCAGACGCAGAGAGGCTGTCAACCCTGCAAGAACGGCGTCGGCGGCAATGTTCAACGCCGCCCAGAGACACGCAACCCACAAACCTCGGCCTTTCGCCGCCAAAACCTTCCGTGGCGGGTTTGCGCAGCGCAAGTAAAAACGTGGATCGAGTTGATGCGTCTGGGATCACAGAATGTCGCTGGGAAAAAGACTTGATCACAAACTTCCCCGACTTGGTCGGACTCGACGATATGCGAGGCTAATTCATTGTGACGCCAACCGCCCCCTTTACCATTCTTATTTCCGTATGTAGCAACGCAAACCCTGAGAATTTCCTCAGAACTAGTCCAGTTATGTATCCTTTTCTCAAACATGCACGCCTCTAAGACAAATTCACTCACAACCGACGTATTATTTGGGCGGCCGTGTGTAGCTCCTTGAACGGCAAACAGCAAACGGAAGCAAATAGAAACTCATTCGGTTTTTTTATTAATAGCCACCGATTAATTCCCTTGCTATTGATTACTAGGAGAACGCTGATTGGTGCTTTGGAGTAAAATAGTCCCGTAGCTGGGCCATTGTAAATTATTACAACAGTTATGCTGCTAGTCGCCGGCCTGAGAGATCAGTGTCGTTTGCAATCCTCCTCGACACCATCGCAATCCATTTCTCATTTTTCACCAATACCAAAGACCCCTCTTCCACCACCGCTTTGGTGTCACTTACACCAATACCATGGCTGCATACCGCAAGTCTGTCATGCCTCATCTCTCTCTCACTGCCGATTAATGGTTTACTCGGAGTATCTACAATATTATCCGTACATTAAACCTGCGCTTGGGGGTTTCGCGAGCTTAGTGCAGCAGGTATATTCAATTTATCTTGGGTGCGCCGATCTCCTGCGAGTGGACGACGAACCGGTGGCTTCATTATTGCCTCGTATCGGAGGCTGCCAGGTCGAGACAAAGTGTGGCTCCAGGCTGAGGCGCCAGGCGTCCGCGTGGACGGCAGCACTCAATTTTGCTATCAGCAGCCCACCGCAGCCGCCGCTTCGGCAGAGCCAAACCGGGTGTGGTGGCGGCCTGCGAAAGATAGAGGTTTGTGAGCTCTGAGTAACCAATCAAGTCGCCTCGCGTTTAATAACCATGGCAAATAATATCTGTGGATGTAGCACAACACGCTCCTGGTGGGAGACAACCCACCGATTGATTGCTACGCGGTCTATTAACCAATCAAGGCAAAAGAGCGTTGACTTAAGGGTATAAGTTACGGCCTTAGTCAAATAAAACGCTATCTACCCGCCATTTTGGAAAAAACCGAAGAACCTTCAACCTTCACACAACGCGGTGCTTGCATTTTGCCATGGCGATGCACAGGTTGGCGTTAAGGTGTGAACAACCTAAGACGTGGATAGGCACCGTCACAAAGCGGGCGTGGAGCGTTTGAGCCTGCGACAGTCGGTCTACGGTGGCCGCCACCCGTCGGAACCCGAACCTCCGAGCCTCCGACTTCAGTCCACGAAGCGCCGGCTCCTTCTTCGCTAGGAAGAGGTGGCCGGACATAACAATAAAGCAAGCACATCTGCTCAGGATGCAAGATGCCGTTTCTTTAAACCTCGGTTCCACGTGTTACCTGCTGTTGCTGCTGCTGTTGCTGCGACAGCTGACTGTCACTCGTTGTGGAGGAGAGGACCATGTCGGGGGGAGCGTTGGCCATGAAGGCGTTGAGAAGGGACTTGAGGGAGTCGCTCGTTGTCACATTGGAGACCCCGTCAAGGGAGAAGGGGAAGGCGGTGACATCAGCGCCCAGCGACGCGGTGGCGTTGGTGGAGGAGTTGGTGGGTGCCATGGGGTCTCCCTGGTGATTGGAGGCCATTGAAACTACCACGAACTGGGCAGGGTTTGCGGCGCTGGTAGTGGTGGGGGTAGAAATCGTCTGGGATGTCATGGGCTGCAGGAAGTCGAAGAAATAAACCAGACATAAACGAGATTCCCGATGGCGGTAAGTCAATCTGCTTGTAGTGACTAATTAGAACAAGAAAGAATGCGCTGGTACATGGGATTTCGCGTCGACACAAATTGGCGGAAATTAACAGATGGAATTATTGATTTTGCTGATTGGCTGTTGATACAAATATAGCTATAAGCAAACCATTATTGTTTGAAGGGCCTTTAGACGACCGCAAACACCGTTCTTCCATTCATTTTATTGCCTGCCTTATTTGTTGATATTTGAAGATCATTTAAGCTTCTAATTAAGATCATACGAGAAAACAACATAATAATTCTACGGCGTAGGAATTTTCGAAAAATATACGAGATTACACGCTCGCATAAACGAGACTATGGATTGTAGCGAATTCTAGACTCCTTGCAGTAGATGAGATTTTTTAAATCACTATTAACTAGGAAAAATCACCATATTTTTGTACGATACGCACCGCCCACTTACAGAACCATCTCCATTTCTTAAACAGTTGAGGCCAAAGAAGGAACGGCTCTGCCGCCATGAAGGGTATGAAGAAATTAGACCAATTTCGATCATGATCACAGCTGAGATAAATCGGCTCAATCGGATTTTCGTAGATGAGCTGTTTAGAACATCGAAAACTGGCGACCTCTGTGCTATTAAAATCTAAGTAGATTGACGGGAACCCGTCGCTCATATCTACCAACTGGTTCCATAGACCTTGATACTCTGAATGACGGCTTGATCTTCGATTCCTTTGTCCATTCCGCGGTGACTAACGTTCTATCTCTTAATCCCAGCGTTTTTGTACTCGCTCACGAATCCTCCATCTTTAAAATTGCGGCTGGCCCCAAGAGCTCCACTACGACTGGTTCCACCCACAGTTCTGAAAATCTGTAACCGCGAGATTTCTCCGACTGTTCCCCAGCGCGTCAATTGATCGTTAGGAGACTACTCTTTTCCTTCGGAATGGAGAGATGTCGCTATATCACCTACTCCGACACCGTCCAATGGTTCTGCGGGGCCTGTGAAGTATAGACCTATAGCCTACTCGTCTGTCTGGTTGAAAGTGATTGAAAAGCCCTCCTCACTAAATTGAAGGACACACTGATGTCGTAACAATGAAGCGCGTACACATAAATTATGCACGCGTAGTCTCCAACATCGGCCTCTTCGTCGCAAGACGCGTGAATCGATATGGTGGTGAAATAGTGGACACACAACGTCGCTGCCGTCACTTTAGAGAGCAGGCGAATAGGATACGACAGCCATTTTGGAGGTTGATGTGCCTTGTCTCCGATTTGAACATAATGGGAAGCCGAGGCCGCCAAAAATTCCGAGAGAAACCGGTTCATTCACACAAGAAAAATGTTGTTTCCGCACACCCGAAATTAATAGTTTTTACAATGTTGGCTCACCCATCAAATAAATCATTGGTTCCTAAGCATACACGTCGTTTTGTAAAGTTCCGAAAAAAAAATTACTACTCATCTGTTATAAATTAAAACTGTTGGCAAATATGGTCGCATAGGACTAAGGCATTCATGAAATAACATGAGATTCGTGCCATGACCAAGAAACGCATGGGGAATGACAATAAATCGATAAACAGATTCTGTGTGGCGCGCCACCTTCGGATGTATTGAACTTCCGAATCAATAAATCATTCAAATATGTGCGCCTACCTCCCACCTGAGAACAAACTGACTTCATGGGTGTCGCTATGACGATTATATTATGGGGTATTTTTACAGTTGGCGAAGCCCCCGGAGTCGAACAAAGGACCAATCCGAAATCGTTTTTCTCGGCCACAGTCCTCGACCCAAACATGAAGACATAAACAGCGATGTGGAAGAGTGAGGATGTTTTTAAGGAATCTGGCATCATGGACGTTTGGACAACAACTGAGGAAATGCGCATCTAACTCTGTGAGATAAAATCAATGCGATTGGCAATGTTTTGACTCTAATATAAACGCACTGATTGAATGGAAAACTACAAAAAAAAACTGAATAATAGTTCCATATTGTGTGGTTTTAAGTGTGTGCCTTTAAAGTGGATAAACTGTCCCGGTTGATGTAAAACTTCCCGTTTTTAAGGATGAATTTGGCGAAGGACATTAATGGTGTACCCCGCCACACGCTACATTAAGGAGCTGTTTATTTTTAAATAAAAACGTCTGGTTGACGCCTGGCTGAGAGCCAATACGGGTTAAACCTCGGTTTCTAAGCTGTGTTTGTTTGATGGCTCTGACCACAGCCATTTGGAACTGGGAGCATTAAGTGGACTCCCGGTTTGTGATTAGGGCAGTTGTTTCAATAGTCAGGATGGATTCCAGGATGCAGATTTCGACGCTTTGTGTGAGGAAATGTTTGTTCTACTACCGAGTAGATTTAAAACGCGCTTTCTAATGAAGCCGTTGATTATGTTTGAATCATTTTATATAAATTCCACAAACACATTATTTGATATAAACCCCTTTATTTGTTACATATCCCATTCTATTCTTAATTGTTATTCCTTGTTTTAATGAGTTAATTGCCTCTCGGAATTGGTGTTAAATTTCTGTCAATTAATCACGTGCACAATCTCATTGAGACAGCCGACAATATCTCGGAGTATAGTTAACCCCCATCCGGAAGTTCGCCCATAAATTGTGTTCCACTTGCAAACCAAATAAAATATCAAGCATAGGGTGGATTTTACTCGTTTCCAAACCAAACCCCTTTAATTCCGAAACGACGGCCCTTAATTACAGGGGATACGGAAAACCGTTTTTTGCCCATGAACAACCGAACAACAGGTGAATTTAGATGACATGACCGCGTTTTGTGCGTATGGTCTTTTGATGGTCTTCATCATGCCCCATTTGTCTAACCATATACTTCTCTCGGAGCCTCTATTTGCCCTACTGCCTGCCTAAAAGAGCTTGTTGTTGTTGTGCCGTGTTTGTTTAAGCTCGTTCTGTGGCCTACAGACAAACAGGGGGGGATAAATCGAGCCACTCCTTGGTTTTTTGAATGTTTCGATGGTCGTAAAATGCCACCGGATTGTTTTGACATTAAATTCCAGTATATCATCGGGAAGTAGGAAGGCGCATAAGGTGCTTCAGTGAAACGCCGAGAACACGCGAGAGTCATCAATTAAAGCAATCACTAATCGGGTGGGAGATTGGCTTTTGAAGCATTAAAGATCATGCAGATTGTGGTAACCAGTGATTAACAACCAGAGAGATCTTTTTGGAGTGCGCGTTACGGATAGGGCCTTCCAATGACCGCCTTTGCGCAGGTTGAATTCGACTTTCTGCAAATTTGCATCGTTTTAACTTGTGCTTAATTATTTGTTGAAGTTTCGGGAATATGAAAATGGAAATAATAGCGTTTGCAAGGGCATGCCTCTTGTTCTAATCGGAACTTTTGCATCAATTTTGTTTTTTTTATATTTTTATGTTGAAGGTTTTGGTACTAGTGACCTCTAGACCTCAATAAAGCGAATACCATAATAATCATGATTATTATACAAACAACTGCACCCCCATGCCCGCCAATGGCTCTTGAGGAGCCGTCTGTTTGCGGCAGTGTCCACATCTCGATACACCGAGCGAGGTATTTTCAAGCGTCCGCAGTCCTGCAGCCCATTCCAAAGAACGACAATCGCGATGGGTAGAATATTCCAAGTTTGAATACCCACGGCGTCATTACTAGTCCATTGAGTATCACAGAAACCGCAATAAGTTCCAACTGCCAACGATCTGTTATTTCATCGGTTTCATTGCGGCATTTGAATCGTTAAACAGAGATTTAAGAAACAACTGGAAGCGGACGCCTAGTATGGCGAACTTATGATTCTTCTGAAGCCCTGCAAAGCCTCTACCCGAGCGAGAGTTGCTGTTTATGGCCAAGAATAGGAATAATTTAGCCCAGATTCTGGCGTTAGGCAAAGTTGTCCCCTTTCCCCAATGCAGTTAAACTATATGGTTAAATCCGCGTGCCGTTCCGTATTTATTGCTGGACAATGTTAAGCAAGAGATAATAACACACTTCAAATTAACTACTCCGATGGGGATCAAAAGTGGGTGAAAGAAAAGATTACTGAGTAGTTCTAGTAGAGAATTGCTAAACCTTGTACACTGAGTCATGGTCAGTTCGTACAAATCACGTCTACTTGTACTACCGCCGCAATTGCAGGGGGTGAAATTTAAACAAAGGAGTGGATCAGGGAAGAGATGAGTAGACGTAAGGGACACTACGAAGGTTTATGAACAAAAATTGATCAAGGAAGAATCCACAATAATAATAATAATTATTATTATTATTATTATTATCTCATTCCCTTTTCTATTCATTTTCCCTTTCCTGTTGTTCTCTCCTCGCTGGCATGGCCATGGAGACTCCGGCCGATGCTACACAGGTGGCGGTGCGTCCCCTGCCGTGCCACACGCGGAACTCGGATGCTGCGCGGCAGTCTAACCCGAGCAACTGACTAACAGAGCGAGGATGCTAAACACTACACCAGGGGGCCGCCAACCCTGCGCCGGCAGCTAGGCCCCGCCCCCTTTGACGCTGGTGGGAGATGGCCGCATAAAAAGGCAAGCAAACGCAATAAAAAGAAACGCGTGCGCGTGCGTGCGTGCGTGCATACCCCCAATGGGTTCGATGGAGTCGGCTGGGGGCGCGCGGCCCCCTTTTTCTCCTTCCTCCACTGTCGCATCCGACGGGACTGGCTGCGAGAGAAGGCGCGGAGGGCCTGCAGCGACGAGGTGGGGCTTGTCGGGGGCAGCAGACACTGCGGCGGCGGTGGCGGAAGGTTGGTGTTGAGCGCCGCAGCAGCAGCGGCAGGGGAATGGAGGCGCGGAATGGGTATCTTTTTGAAGACCTGGGGCGATGGTGGGGGTAGGATTTTGGGAGCCAGGGGCATGAGGTTGTTGGCGCACCTGGAACCCAGTTGCGGGGATGGCGACAGGGTTTGACCCAATGGCGGGCAGCGAACGTTGAGCTGACGCGAGACAACCATCCTGGGGCGTTGGTTCTATTGGAAGGTGGTATGCATGGGGAATATGCATGTTTAACAATAGCCTCAAATAAGCAGAAAAGCACTCTGTCAGGTTGTTTCGGGGGGGTAGGAGGACAAGGAGGGGGTGTTCACGCTGAGGACCTACAAAAGTAACCCACTACAAACGAAATGATTAAGGAATCCAAGGATCTACATGAAATAGGTGATGCGTCTGTCGGGGAACATGGTATTGCCCCAGGAAAACGCTTGTTTGGCATAAAATGAAGACATTAGATGCCCCTTTTTTTTGGAATTGGTTTGCCGCCTAACTCGCTCTTCACGGATTAGTTAGTATCATTCCTAAGATGCTTGCATGCCCGTTCTCTATCGGACTACATACATAAATTGTCGAGCGTAATCGCTCTCGCGTGTCTTCGCCCCCGTGAAGGTCGCCTATCAAGGAGCCAAAATCCAAACCGCCCAGTGCTCTACGAAAGGTCGTAACCAAATTGGGACCTCGTGGGATCAGGGATGATGTTGATTGTCGCGCCTTCAATAATCCTTCACTACCCTCGCCGCACGCCCTTGGCAGGCAGACGAGGTTTTCGAAAATTAAAACCATTACGACGCAAGCGATGCAGTTCCATCGAGTGCGCGCCCTAAAACCACTCTTTATCTCACCCTTAATTATTGCATTGTCTATCGTCGAGGTAATACCAATTAGGCGATTGGTGGTACGATGGTCGTAACGAAATGGCACAGGCGCGCGCGAGGGAAAACGCCGTGCAGTCACAATTAAATCTAAAACAGTGCGCACATGGATTAAAAGCTACCATACTGGTAACTACTGGTAACGCCCAACGGTAAGAGGTTCCGTAGAGGCGACAATTGTAGTGCGTCCCTGTAAGGGTATGCAGAGATCCAAATGAATCAATCAAATTAGTGCGGCTCATGGGTGGCGTTTCGATGGAGATTCTGTGAATAATTTTACAGATGACGGCGTGTCAGTTCCAAAAGAAGAGGGTTCGATCAAAGAAAAAAATTGAAAAAAACGTTAGAGTTGACGATTCTGACGACTGCCTCATCGGAATCGGGGTCGCCACTGTTACTTTCGCCATTCAAGAGGGCGTTAGGCGCTTATTCGTCAATCTACACATACGACTGTATGAAAATTGTGGCAATGCATTGTGGCATGTGTACCAAACATTCAATTGACGACTCGATTCCGTCGGCCAATGGTGGTTTCGCAGGATTGAAGAAGAGGAGCGTATACATTGCCACAAACAACAGCTGGTACCACTGGCACCAAACAACGCCTTCAAATCTCTAACCGCACAAATATGGAGTAGATGTTGAGTGCTTGTTGTTGTTGTTGTTGCTGTTTCGGAGTCCCTGGATGGTCGAGTCAATAATCTCCATGTGTATCCGAAGAGGAAGGGGCGGTGTGGGGGGTTCCAAATGGTGCAGCTGTTGTCCATTTGGTGGGGTGCATGGGGTGTGTCATGCCTCGGGGAAACCTCCGGGTCAATGTCTCCACTTGGACGCGCCTTTGGTCTTCCGTTTTGAGATTCGGCTCAAAATAGACCACGAAGAGAAGCCGAAACTGGCAGGGGGGTGAGTTATTTTATTGCTACAGCTAATGTTGCTGGGGTGATGCTGCGTGGCGTTTGTACCATTTTAGGCAGACAACTCGAAGGAACCCTCGGGGGAGCACTAAAGGAGCCTGGTTATCGGGATGAGAATTGGGGAGAAAATATCCTTCTTCAACGAAATATCTTGGTGGCGGCGTCACTGCTCCGGTCACCCACCGCCCGACGTAGCGACGACCACTCAATCGACCAATCCAAATATCCCAATTTCCTACCAAATGATAAAGCAGCTTCATGCGGATTCGCCATGAAGGTTCTCGGAACATTTTCAACAGGTGGCGAACCCAGGATCTCTCCCAAACAGAGCGAAAAGGATGCTGACTGTGTTTGTGCGGGTGCGGAGCGGTGCACTTACATTCGGTGCCATGATGATAATTTCGTGTTTTTCCGACTCCGTAGGCTGCATCGCCGTTTCCGGGGACACGATCAGCTGTTGTTGTGCGTTTGCGGCAGAGCCGGCTACAACGCCCTGGCGAATGGACGCTGAGGTGGGAGCCGGAGGCTGTGTCTGATGAACGAAGTCGGTGGTGGTCGGGGCCGCGGTGAGGACCGCCGATGTTGTGGTGGTTGTGGTGGCACGCCCAGGGGGCTCCTAGAGGGAGGAGGGGAAAGGGAATACGGCGCTAATTGGGTATTTTGAACGCGTTAAAGTGTAACACGACCGAGGCAGTTGTGCACACCCCACGCGTATGTTCACTCTGAAACAGGAAAATCACTCACCCAGTCTGGGAGGTGTCCCCCAAAACTAGCAACCTCGACTTACAAGACCGATTTCAAACATACATTTGACTCTCCCCGCCACGGCTGTTCGGCGAATTGGGCATCATGTGCCTCGCTTCAATAGTGCAGTGGTGTGGAGGCAAACACGATGACAAAAACGGTGACACGCATGACTAGCAACAGAAATCATTGTTGCGGTTGGGGTAGAATTTAAATGACTGAAATCTGATTTGCACAAAAGGCAACCATTTTACTAGACATTGCCGTGGGTGTAGTAAGAGTGCATACAGAGCAAGAGAAATCACGATACCACGACCAGCGACGCTTTGATTGGGCGTGGATTTACGAAGCGGAAATAAGTGGCGCCTCTCAAAAAAACAAAAAGCCAAATGTAATTATTCGATGAGAGATGAGTGGCGCCTAAAACTGGCCCATCTTGTCGCTTCCGCGTTTGCAAAAACCAGAGCTGAAAAGCCCCACAATTTACGAGAACACGTCTGCGATATTTCGAATGATACAAAAAGGTTTTTATTTCATTTGGCATCACTCTGTAATTTCTCCGAGAACGGTTGATTATCAGGATTTGTAGTTACATTCGATCAGACAAATCAGAAGGTTCAGCTTGGTGTACGATGGCACGGAGGAAGAAGGTGCGCTCTGGCTTCAAGAAGCTGCGTGCGGCCGCTTGAGAGGCGGACCAAACCTGATGCGCATAGAAGCTGGACGACAAATCTCCCGGTGATAACGAGAAGGAGCCCCTTCACCCCCTGGCACACTAGACAACGGGGGAGGAGATCCACACGAGGATCCAACAGCCTGGATGGCGGTTCCTATTCCATCACACAGATCAGCATCCCCGCTCTGTTGGGGAGAGACCTGACTTCAACTACCAGGACAGGCTACGTCGGGTGGCACTGGGGACCCAAGAAACGTCATGAATCCGGCTTATCCTCTGGCAGGAGATGGAAGCCAGAAGAGGAGGAGGATGATGAGAAGGAGGAGGAGGAGGATGATAAACGAGGTGGTAACAACTCACGCTCCAGTCCTTGAGATTGAGGAACTCGCTGGCATTGAGATGGAGGAGACGGCGCAGGCCGTTGCTTATTTCGCTTTCCTTCGGGGTCGCCAGACAGAAGGCAGAGGAGGAGGAGGAGGAGGACTTGCGGCCGCTGCGGGGGTGCACGAAGTCGTACTCGAAGCGGATGCGCGAGGGACAGCCGAGGGCGAGAAAAATCACCACCAGCTTGATGGCCCTGGCCTCCTACAGGGGGCGCGGAAAGGGGGCAGGGTGGCTTATTTACACGAAGGTGCGCACAAGGGCGGCATTTACAACAACAACAACAACAGCATTATCCAAGAGAACCCCGTTTTTCTATAGGCGACCAGGAATTCGTAAACGATATCGTGGTCCAGGGAGACACCCCAACTTAATTGGAACCGCTTCTCAGCAGTATAAAAAACGGCGCAAAGGCAGTCGGGTTGGAGATGAACACACGGAAGAACGAAGTCGCCTCGGCGTGCTCTTAACACAGCTACAAGCTAGTGGAATAAGTCGCCCAGCCTAAACATATCTGGGGGTGGGGGGGGGGTTCAACTATGCCGCCGAATGGCCAAGCGAAGGAGGAAGTGCAACTGCGTGTCGACAGCGCCAGGAAGGGGTTCTCAGGTCAGCAGCGAACAACGAGACAAGGTCGCGGACAAGGGTTCAAGTCTGCCGCGCTGAAATCTGCTCGATAGTAACCTGGCCACTGCGCGTCCAAGACACAAGGAGATGATGATGATGCAGTGGCAGCTTCCACGTCTATGGGTGGCATTGCTTGGGACGCCATCACACACCACAAGAATCGCCCAACCCTGAACATATGGCTGCGAAACATGGCCACTGGGGGTCACAAGGAGATTGGAAGGATTCGATCACTGGTGTGTCCACCCGTCAAACCGGTGTCTGTCGCCGTCACCGCCAAGCGACGGTCAACTAAAAACGCGGGCAGACCGACACGACCAATCAAAACCGGCATGGAACGTCTGGGCTCGCAATCCGTCTACGGACTATGCCGCTGGAGTCGGAACTGGGCAACCAACCATCTGCGCCGATTGCCGCGCATGGAACCGATCAATCGTCTCACAGGAGATGGACGTGACAAAGGAGAAGGGGGCAATGGTCTCGACATCATTAAACGCTAAAACCAACAGAACAGGGAGACGTGGATGATGCAGCAGGAGTCGGAGTTTCCGCCTTGACCCGACAGCCTCTAGATCACCGAATTACAGGCTGACGCACCTAGTCCAATGGGGTGAATTGCATTTAAAAATGTCTCTGGCACCTAGAAACGGTTAAAAAAGAACGCCGCCATTAGCTGATTGGATTTTTTGGGATTGCAAAAGTTGTCTTCGCGCACGACTTCGAAGGGTGAAGTTGTCATTAGAGAGGGGGTGTTGTAAACAAAAAGACGTCGGGCACAGGGGCTATTTGCACAGGCTTGCGGGCTAATCTCAAAACAAATCCACCAACCAAACAGAACACTGCATGTCACCTATAAACCTACCCAGAATGGAGTCGCACTGTAAAACTGGATCGAATATTTCCAATAATATGGCGTCCCAGTGTCTCCTAGCAACCAGACCAACGGTGGTAATTCGAAGCAATCCCCAACAGACTCCAACCCCTGTGTGGTGTTGCTCGGGACCTGTGGTGTCTACAGGTGACCGCGTCCCCAGTGACACCAAAGTTGGTCTGAGCAGGGACTCGAACACGGGTCCCTCACCAACAGAGTGAGGACGCAAACCTCTACACAGCTTCTCGGGGTTAGACGGAAAGTGCTTTGCAAAAAAATGATGTACAAAATGGTGGCTGGATTGTGGTCGCCGCGGCCTTGATAAACCAATCGCACAGTCAACTCACATTAAAGGAGACACCGTTGGCTAGTTGTTTTCCTATTTTGTGGAGGTCCAATTTAACGCAGGATGAAGACGACGTTGATTGGGATGGCGTGGGGGGTGGTGGTAGGGGGGGCGGCTGGAGCGACGCAGGAGTTTGGAGGGGTCCGACCGCTGGCGACGCCTCCATCACCTCGTGCGCTCCTAAAAGGGATAAAACGGTGTTCAAGGGGATAAAACGGCGACCGCAGTGCAGCCAAGGTCACTCAGGTCACCCGTCCGAATGGCGAGGATGGTGATGGCTACTTTTCTGGCTGAGTCTGGATTTCACCCTTCGTCGAGCCTCGCGATTTAGTGGTAGAGTTAGAAGGAATCGAAATTTCAAATCAATGTTGAGCGGCAATCTCCAACCAGAAGATAAATTGGCTTCATTTGTGTTGCTGTGAAGATTCGCGGGAACCCTTTTTATCAGGTGGCCGCACCCCCAGTATCAGCTGCGAGAGGATATGCCGACTTCATGAGGGTCGATATTAGTTTCTGGGGAATTTTGTACAGACGGCGTCCCTAGTGCCAACCGGATTTGTTTGAAGGGCGACTGGAGCAAGGCAGCAGACTGAGGCATGACAAACTGCGCGACCAATGGTCTTACTCCTCCTCTCCGACACTCCCGTACAACCAAAGGTGGCTTGGATTGGGAGTCGAACCCAGGTCTCTCACTAACAGAGCGAGGATGCCGTCCGCCACATCATCGGGTCCCCTAGGGGTAGAAGATGCTAGGCTGCAAATAAACAGTCACCTGCACACGACTTGCCGACATCAGACGGGTAAAGGAACTGACAAAGCACTGTGGAACAGCTCCACAAACACCCATGAGCAGGTTGCCACTTACGTGCAAAAAACACGCCACTAAAATATGACCCCCCCCCACCTCCCATGGCGACGCGACCCCCCACAGAGAGGAGTCTTTCAGAATCGTCGTGTAGGTCAAACTTCGAGTGGAGAATTATTTAGCATACGCGCATTTGTTTACAAGAAGATCCTGCAGGAAGTAGTGGCAAATGGTGGTAGCAATTGGTGGGAGCAATTGGAAGTAATAAAACCATGCGCGTGGTGTGAGGTGTACCCGGCCGCCAAGTCGCACAACAATGGGTTTATCGCATCCATCGTGCTGCCATTAGTCCATGGCAACCGATGGTTGAGAAACTGGGCCACTGCGGGTCGAAGAGAGCAGAAAGTTGGAGGTATGCCACTACGCAGGAGATAGCCACACAAAACAGGCCCCTCGCCGATTACGGAGGTGACTTGAGACAGCCTGCAGTTGGATGCTAGGCCACCCGGCATCGAGCAAATCCAAAAATCGACGGTCGGAAAGGCGGGCTTCTGTTGCCGTCGAACTGGGCGAACCTAATTTTTCGAAAACTAGAAGTTCTCCCTCAATCAAAAACCAGGCAGCGTCATCGGCTTGCATGGAGCGGCCATCTCCTGATAGTTTTCTGAATGCGACGGCCTGTAGCAGGGCGATCCGGGGAATATTACGGTGCAGCGAGAGACTGTAGGTTAAAGCGCTCCACATCCGCTTTGACAGAACTACCAATCCATCTTCTCAGTTTAGGACGCGACGGCGTGGGCATGATAGGGACATCTGCATGCGAATGTCATTAATCGCGACATCCATGAAGCTGGCTCACCCTCTTCTGCTCAGAAGACGACCAACAAACAGCGTGTCGTGTAAAATCTCACGCGGCCAAGCCACCTCAATCGGCAGTGGCCGTCGATGCATTCCGCTACATGGCACGGGACGACAGCGTACCCAATGAATATAACAAACATTTTGTTTCAAGGAACTACAGTCTCCGTCCGAAATGAATACAGAAACCATATGACAGGCATTACCCTCCGCGACATCCACGGTTTGAACGTTTAGAACGGTGTTGTTGTTGTTGCTGCCTGTCTGGGCGGGACTAGAGGTGGTCTCTCGGGCCTCTCGGCGTGCGATGTAGGCTTTCAGGGCGACGTCGGTGGAGCGAGTGCGCGAGATCTCCTGGAGACTGATGGCGCCGTCGAGTCGCTGTTCGCGTAGGAAGCGCAGAACAAGCTTCTCCGCGGGCCTTTTGGGGGTGGGTGGCGTGTCGGGCGGTAAGGTGGCGTTCGGGGCATTGGGCGGCGGATGGATTGGGTAGAGCAGGGAGCGCTGGAAAGGAAACAAACAATGGCAAAATTGCGACCATAAAATACTGACTAGCCAAGGTCATCATCAGATTACTAGAGGCATCGTTCATGAACGCAATTCCAAATGTGTGCCGCTTTCTCGAACAAGAGGATAAAACGACTTCATAGGGGTTTGCCTGACCTGGGAGTCTATTAATTAGGGTAAGTCCCCCTGTTGGGTTAAATAGGAGTCCGGAAAAGATGCCCTTTAACACCCGTAGGGAATATATCAATACACAGAGACTTGTGAGTGAACTAGATGTTCACAATTAATAAATAAATAAAACCTAGTTTAGCCGAATGGTGTGGATGTATTGTAGTGCAGGAATTATCGGGAATATTTTTGCAGATGGCGTCCCCGGTATCACCCCAAGCAGCTTGTTCACGCTAACGAACATGAAAGAAACGCCCATGACGCGGAGGAGACACATCACCAGAAAGACGGCGAAAATCCGACAGATAGAAAAACTATGGACACATCAGTTAGAAGTGACTTACAATTCTTTCAGTGGGATAGACCCATTTGGCCTCGACGAGACTAATGATGTCTGAGAGTTGGCGGTTAATGTCTACACGAAGCCTTAATCGAGGGTTCTGTTCGGCCTCAAGAACACGCCAGGCGACCATTTGCGAAGCAGGGACCAGCTCAACCCATACATCCTCGGGTAGCACGAATTCCTGAGTTGGAGCTAAAATTACCGAGAATATAATCAACAACAATATGTCTACTTAAATTTAATAAGTATGAGATGAAATAAATACCTGATATTTGATTGAGCTGCTTAAGAGCTGGACAAACCGGAGTTCGCAGCAGAAATCGACGGCCATTGAGCCTCATGTAAGTTGACCTAAAGACAACGAGGACATTAAAATGAATATTAAATTTCGAGTGGCATTGGGGTTGCCAACTGTAAAATATTACAAAAGAACATGCCCGGAAACATGTATGAAGCCGGTTTAACCTCTAGTAGGAGAATGTTGCTCAAAAAAATAAATACACGGACGAGCACTTCACGGACACCCCACTCACCCACAGAGTACGAGTTCATTCAACTTTTCACCAAAACGGTTATCCAAAGCTAAATGGGGTCAAATTAGGGAATGTAAACGTACTCTTATTGATACGAAAGCGCATCACAGACCAATTTATGATGCCATAGACCTCGCGTACATGCTGTGGAACCCACTCGGGGAACTTGATATGACGCCGAACTTTGTGCCACGTTTGCTGGTAAAACAAGCGCACTTGCTCTCTTGTTCGACCCTCGCCTGACCCCGCCTGTGTCGCCATGGTGCTGGGCAGTAAACCAGCTGCGGCTGCTACCGTGGAAACGGTTCCTGGTGCCTTTGCCTGAACGTTACCTCCAGCGCCATCATTAGGATTCGTCAACTGCGCGAAGGACGGATCAGTTCGATGACCACGTGAACGGATATATTTTGTCAGTTCATTGAAATTTCTGCCATACTATGGAAGACATACGATTAGCAATTATAAAATTACCAGTTTGATTCCCTTGAAGAACAGACGCCTATCGTCCGCTGTCCAGACCTCCTTTAGAGATAATTTGGGGGCAGCTAGAAGATAATTGGTCTACAAAGGATATTATCATACTTTGGCGCGATTTGGGTGGAGGTTGTTCTTCAACTGTTAAAGGGAGTGCTGGGAGGGAATTACTTCCCTCGTCTGCTTGAGCGTCTGGCTGATTTCTGTGTGTGGGAGAACCAATTTGTGCGGTACGACGAGCTTTGACGCTCGCGGCGATGTTAGGGGGTTCCACAGGTGCGCTCCGAGTTTTCATTGAAGGATAATTTCTTGGGGTAAAATAATGTTGTTATTAATAACACGCGATGTCCTTCTAAGACTTAGAATCTAAGTAAAGGACCTACGCATCGATGTCGCAATCGAAATTGCGCAGAACTAGGAGAAATGAGAATAATTGTTTTTTTCAACGGGATCTTAGATAAAAGGAGGAATGTGGACTGGTTAGTAGAAGCAGTGAACGATTGCTGCAAAACCATGAGGCCGGTCCAGGCGAATCAGGTGAAGGGAACACCAGGAAATTGAGCCACGACAAAATAACATACACATCGGACCGTGTGGGGGAATAGTCGAGGCATTATATCCACGCACGGGAAAATGGCTCTTGAATCCTCATCCCTGTAGAAGTAGTGAACGATAACTAGAAAATTAATTTCTATACTTTTCTGTATGGTTTTTGTTTATTTGAAATGTGTTGATGACGAAAGGGCGCGTCATTCGGTAACCGGACTGTGTGTTGGTTCGTTTGAGATTCTACAATCGGGCCAGTCCGGGACGAATCAAATGAAGAAAAAACCCGGAATTTAGGCCTCGACAATCTCTCTATATATATGGAACCGTGAAGGAGACGTGAAGGATAAGACGTTCTACCCGCGGCTGAAAATACTCTGGCTCATTTATACCCGTTGCTCCGACACGCGACAACGGTAAGTCTTATTGTACTTTTTTTAAGGTAGATAAAATGCAAGCAATCGCTACCTTCTACAATATATTCGAGCAAGCAACTACTGTCTTCTATATAGTTATTAAATCATAACTGAGATTCCTCTGAGGTTTCCGCTCAGGCCGGCCTATAAAGCAGGCGAACCGTTAACCAGAAAACTAATTTCGAGCAGGTATAAAAATAGTTATTTAATAAATTCGAGATACCTGAAACAGTTTAATGACCGACAAATCGCGAAGAAGGAATGCAAAATATTACAAACAGCTGTTTATAATGTAGATGGCTTCACAGAAATGGTTCCGGGGCTAGAGGAAACAGGTATGTTTTACGAGTTCTAACACCGCGATTGATCAAACAGTCACAGAAATAAAAAGGCGTCGGATTATTACACGTAAATGTATGACTGAAACTCTTATCGAAACTCTTAAGGGAAACTACGAAATTAATGTCTTCACTTTTATGTATGGTGGCTGTTTGTTTGAAATGTGTGGATAACGAAAGGCACGCGTCATTCGTGAACCAGACTGTGCTGATTTGTTTGAGGTTCATCAATCGTACCGGTGCGGGGCGAATAAAGTGAAGACAACACATGGAATTTGAGCTATATATATCTAGCGGTGAGCAAGAACAGATAAGACGTTCTAATTTCGGCTAAGAATATCCTGGCTCATTTTCCCCCGTTCCTCCGACGCGTGCCAAAGGTAAGTCTTACTGTACCTTATTATATGTAAATAAAAGGCAAGCAATTGCTAACCTTTTACAGATTTGGAATGTTGAATAGTGTATATTCTGGAGCAGGTCGAACAAGGAAGGAAACGCTGATTATTGTGGGAGAGTATAGGGATCAGGGCATTGCTGAAGATCCGCAATATGAGCAATGCGCGAGGGTGCCTCGAGTGGAAACGAAATTCGTTGATTTCGATTCGACAGGGTTCCTTCTATAAGGGTACAACTTCACGGTAAAATAAAGTGTGTTCAACAACCTACAACTACGGTTCTCAACAACCAATAAAAAGCAAATCCCTACTATTTAAACTACCGTTCCTATATTAAGTAACTAAAACGCGCCAAACCACATACTCTTAGTTTTTTTCTATTTTAAATTAAATCTTACAGAATATTATTCTAAAATGGGATTAAGCATTATTCGATCCGTTGATTCTTAATTAATTCGATGTATACCTGTCCGAAAACGAAAAGGACGTGCGGCTATTTTAATATCCAGACTATCAATATGCACTACTACTATTTCCATCCATGCAAAATCGACTAATATAACAAGTCTATGAATTAATCTTTTGTATCCTGATTCAGAAGAGAATTCAAGGACACCATCCCGAAAATGGTTAGTCGGATAAGATTCTTAACGGGAGGCGTTCTTATTAATTCGATTTTAACGATGAACTATCACTCGAAGTTGATGGTTTTCTTCAAGTCTGAGAAATAGGCCAAACATACAAACTGTTAGAAAAGCTATTTTCGAGCATCTACGTCAAGTTGTTTTTAAAGTAATGTACGTGGTGTATTACCAAAACAAGGTTATATTGTTTCTGTGAAGCTTGGACAAAACCCTGTGAGGCTATGTACTGAATTCATGTCGAATACAGGTGTCCGAGTTCTTCGGTGGTCATTTTCGTTTCCTGGAAGTCTTCATAAATTCACTGGCTTCTATTTTGTTAATATTGAAGGTTTTTTTCTAATGGGTATACCCCGGGATCTCGATCGTGCAAAAGTTGCGCACTTTACAATAAATAACGTTAAATCGTGTTAATTTTTGCGCGCACTTATTAAGGCCCAATTAAATGTCTAAAATAGGAAGCAATCTCCTACTTTTAATCTACCTTCGATTGGAGGGATATATCGACTCATTTCAATAATACGGGAATAACGTCGAATAGTGCTATTCTGGTTTCCGAAGATATTCGGGACAGAAGTTACTTTCATAATGGAAAATTATAATCGCTTCACGAATTATGTATCATGTTAACAAACGACAACCTCATTAGGTAATGGAGAATAAGGATTCGCAAACCAAATGGATGAGACTTGGTCCATTGAAATAGGGATTTGGGATTCATGAGCCAGTCCCAAAGACGTTAAAATACTCAGACAACACTGCCGAAACAGTTAACTTCAGCAGGCATTCATGTTAAGGTGCCTTTTGAAGGTTACCAGTGAGTCCGTCCGAAAAAAACCCACGATGGACCAGAAGCCCCAGGCGAGGGAAA
Source organism: Proteocephalus fallax (assembly GCA_028672205.1). Lineage (NCBI taxonomy): Eukaryota > Metazoa > Platyhelminthes > Cestoda > Proteocephalidea > Proteocephalidae > Proteocephalus > Proteocephalus fallax. Next base: position 3,058,842 of record JAPUBX010003981.1, on the reverse strand, counting down.
AGATGGGTCTATAACCACTATGTTGATTGTAAACAAATTGTTTTTACAGGTTACCGCTATACATAAATACGTTTGTGACATTTATATGCGGCTTTGCAATGTCCCAGTGGGAATGAGATCTAGGAAAATGGGATTAGTTAATAGCAACCTGTATTCCGCCAGAGGGTGTCCCCAAACGTCATTCAACTCCATGAATAAGGTGACTTAAATAGGCGAGTGACCTTTACTTAGGAAGGAAGATTGGTAGAAGGTACATACAGCGTGTAAGTGTACTTACGAAAGAGGATATAATAAGGAAAGCGATGGACGAAGAAGTTGGAACACAATAGGAGCTTTGGGCGAAAATGGGACGGATCATTATAACGGGTTACTACCCAACTGGTCCCTAGTGTGGGAGAAAGGAGGATTTCGCCGTAGGGTGTGTGGAGGAGGTTGAGCGGCTGCGGTTGCCGATTGCGGAGGGTTGGGAGAGCGAAAGGCATCCTGTATGACGGTTGAAAGTGAATTGCCTCACTTTGAGTGAACCAGAGGGTCGTAAACACCATCAGATCGAACTCCATACCATGGAAAGATAGAAAGGCAAGACAGCCGCCTCTTATCCTGCCATGACGTGCATTACACCTTCTTTATTTAAATTTCGCTGTTCTTTTCATAATGCATGGTATATCCATCATTTCTCTTTTACGCTCGATGATTTCATTTCCAAAGAAATTCTTCTAATTCACGTCATAGAAATTTTCAATAACGCCAAAACTAGGGTATCGGGTATTGCAACGATGTGTATATATTACAGAAACCAGTTTATAACGGATTTAATAAAACGTGTAGAAGGTAGCGATTGCTTGTTCTCTTTTTACATATAACAAGGTAAATAAGACTTACTTTTGAACTAGCGTTATTTAACATTTCATTGCGTCGATCAAACAAGATTATTTAATTAGTTAAATTATGTCTTTTCATACAGCCTATGGTAGCGCTCATCGTGACATTTTATAGCCCATGTCTTCACTTAACCTCAATATTTTACGTAATACCGGGAGGCCTATATTCCGCCGGAACCCTCGTGTTTTCCCGCCAACAAAAAGTTTGTCATTTCTTTTATTTCAACTTCATGTAGGCAAACTTTTTCGCCCCAAGGAACCACATGTCCAGGATCCGGTTGAGCACGAGCTCTTAGGAAATTGGTGGTCTCAATACAAATTGCAGATGGCCGCACTAAAGTAACCCATTATTCGTCATTTTATATATTTTAGAGACTTGGTTGCATTTTCTTTCAAACCAACGGAAACATTGACCTCGGATACTGTTTCTGAGACAGAGAAAGCGTTTGATCCAGACCTATCTCTTCTTAACGATGAATGGAACCAGCAAACGCGCGTGCAACGAGAAAATCATTATCGCCAACTATTCACCGAAAAAATTATGAATAGTCTATCCCAAAGGCAAAATTATGACCGCTTGGAAGCGGATCGGGCCGAAAAGCTTCGGGCTAAATTACTGTCCATGATGGTACGTACTTCTTTTCTCACTTAATAATGAAATAATCTAATTTATTCTCTAGGATACCTCCGAAACTATGGTTACTGCAGAAAATCTGGAGTCGAGGTTGGATGAAATCATGTCATCTCACCCAATTGACTTCAATCATGCAGTTTCTAAACGAGGGGAGTCCATTGCACGACAATATGATGATTCGAAGCCAGTTAAACCCTAGTTCTGCTTTTCCTTTGTACATAATAGAACCCATAAAATGCATCTTATCGTTCTTCTATTGTGTGGCGTTCGTCGACTAGAGGACGTAAGTTTGAGATTCACTTGCAACCGATGAAAATATCCGATGGAGAGATGAATCACTACAAATTTATTCTATTAAAAGAGATTTGGGAGAATGGTGGAGGGTGTTAAAGAGATTAAGTGAAGGGATTACTCGCCTTGTATTTGGCTTCCTTGAATGCGTGCACTCGAAAGTAACTGCCGAAAAGTGCAAAAATTTAAAGAAGTGCCCCATCAGAGCAGTCTGTGCACGCGCTTGTGTCTATAGACTCGGATAATGCCAGCGGTAGCAAGACGAGGGGTAAAATATCGCATACGAACGGGACACTTATATGAGGGTTGTGTATGTGTGCGCTGTTAATGAAAAAGACCAAGGAGCAGTGATCGAAACGGTCGGTAGCACTGGTCCTCCCAGTTGACGAATAGAGCACTTCCTCGCATGCTGGACAGCAGTGGAACTGGGATTTCCAAATCGGCGGCCACAGAGGTTCCCAGCAGGGTGACAGCAAGGAGGATTCCACTGCCGATGAGCAAGCGACGCCAGCGATGAGACACCAGTGGTTTGTCACGATGATGTTCAATCTCCAGTCCACTTTCGCCCGGGGGGGACTGCAGGCAATTTTGCTCAACGAAATTCGGGAGGTCTGGCGAATGAATGGATTGATCATCCGACTTCTTCTTGGGAGAAGAGAAGAGTCGCTTTATGGACGCTGGGACGAGATTGTTCTTCTTGGGTGAGACTGCTGATGTCTAAAATAAACAATATTGGTTGTAGACTTAGTCCTTATATTGTAAACAACTCTCCTGGAAGTCGCGTCCAGTGGTGCTGGATCCATTGGTAAATGTTCATTACAGTTATAAAGGCGTGATAAGCTCAAAATCGAAATTCCTCGGCGTCCTTTTTAACAATCCGTTTTCTTGGAGTGATCATGTTAATACCGTCTTCGGTAAATTTCGTCGCCTCTTTTTTCTTAGTTCGCCGGTTCAGGAGACTTCGGGTGAGCTCTAGCCGTGTAAACACCTTAGTCCGCGCCTGTATAATTCTCCTTTTTGTATATTGTTCACCAGTGATTTTCCCCGGCCTAAAATGTTCTGACTTTTTAACCCCCCGTAAGCTTTTTAAAATAATCTAGTTTTCTAGTGGCCTGCCTATGTTCGCATTCAAAGCAACTTCACTAGCTGAATACTAATCACTGCTCGTCTATTAAATGACACCTCCCATGCCCTCCATTCAAGTTTATCTAAGTATTAATTTCTTCGACCAATCCGTTGGCAATACCTACAAGAATGGTGACATTTCGGCCATTCCTTATTTTTCTCGATTTTTAGTTTCACCAGAGCATGTGAAGCAGGAACTAAAAAACAATTTTCGTATCTAGAATTCTTATACTGTCTTATTTTATGCTGAACGTTTTGGTCCTCGTGGCCTCAATAAAACAGTTATTATTATTTTGAGCCAACCTTAGAGATTAATCTGCACAGGCTCATAGAAAAACCCTATAACTGTACAGTTTCTAGGTTCGTGATTTGCGTAGTTTATTGATTTGGCTAAAAATGGTTGTTTTCACCATTAACGAAAGTTGATGCTTTAAAGGGGGGAATGATCATAATTATATATTTTCATGTCCTAATTCGTCACCATTTTTTCGCAAACATAGTCCTCTAATTTAATTAGAAAAAAACTTGCTACGGCTCGTTTTCCGTCAAAAGTGCAGCAATTTCCAGTTTGTAGCTGCTTTTAATTAAAACCTGATCAAGATACAAATTTATAAGGCTTAGCAACGCAAATCCTCCTGTAATTTGCGTCTGGTCTGCCACTAGGCGGCTGCAGCAACCCCATGCACGGTTAGTTGACTTTGGGGTGCCCATAAAAAAGGAGAGAGAGGTTCGGATGCGAAACCCATCCACTGCCGACACTATGCCATTAAATTACCCAGGTCACTGGGCGCAGACGAGTGATGAGTCATATCTGACCCCCCACGACACCCCTAGAAACACCAGACGCAGGTCGAAAAGGCGAAGGAGCGAGAGGAGGAGGAGGAGGAGGAGGAGGAGGAGGAGGAGGAGGAGGAGGAGGAGGAGGAGGAGGAGGAGGAGGAGGAGGAGGAGGAGGAGGAGGAGGAGGAGGAGGAGGATACGACGGACTGGCTAATCCGATCGTTCAATCAACTGATCTCGGCTTCTACATCCAGTCATAAGAACCCCATGCCCAAAGCTAGAAGAGGTTGTGATTAGGAATCTTGGAGTATCGTGACGTCTCCGCGTGGAAGGCAGGATAATGCGTTTTATTTAGTAGTATATCGCGAGTGCATCTCTTGTTGATACTCACGTTCATAGTTTATCTACAACCTTCTTTAGGCCCTTACACGAAAACTTAAACTTGGACCTTCCCAATCGAAATCACTTGGTGGAAGGATCGCTTAATTTGCAGAAAACATGTCTTAGGTTAGACGCACGATTAATAAATGGTAGCAGCATACTTAGGAGGAATCTGACAAGTATCCAGAGTAGGTCTGATTTAAGTAAAAATGAACGAGTGTCTTCAATCCAATGCGAAATCATTAATCTCTATTTTAATAATAACTGTAACCAAAAATTCAATCAATTCAAATTTGTGCACCAATCACCTACTATAGGAAAAACTGGCGAGCGTTTTGGATAGGGCCTTTCAATGGTCGCCATTTCGCGTTTGCCAAACTTTATATACTTTGTGGGTTAAATTTGCCTTCCTTGCAAATTACCTAGTTGTTATTTCTTATATTCGTCTTAACCTATTCTGCATTTTCTAGGCATAATCGCCACTTCCTGTAACATTTTGTTTATTATAAATTGTAAAGCTGACCGTTTTGGTCCACGTGACCTTAATAAAGCGATTAGTATTATATTCAAACGGGTTTGTCGTGAAGGTTTTCGCTAATATGTTTACCGGTGGCGTTCCCAGTGACACCAGAAGTGCCATGACGCTGGGAGTCGATGCCAGGTCCCTCATCAATACAACGAGAATGCAAACCGATAAACCCTTGGTCCAGTAACTGTAATCGCTTTATTTAGGCCAGGATAACCAAAACTTCCAGCATGTACAGTATCCGATTTTCTGTTTCCCAGTTCCAGTGCAACTAACAATTGGGATATTTGCAGCAAAACGGTACAGCCTTCGCATTGTCGAAGAGATTTGTATTGAAACAGACTAGAAAAAGAGGGTATGGGAGGGGCTACCTGAATCTGGGAGGGACCAACTACTTAAATGGCGGTGGGTGAGTGTACCCGAGATTTAAGAAACCACTACAAAATCGATGCATTTGAAAACAAAAAATCGAACGGCGAGGAGCAAGTGGAATAACGGCATCTCGCTGGCCTGCCTTTGCTCTCCATTCAAGAGATCATCCTTCAACGCAACTTCACTAGTTTTACACTAATCGCTGCTCGTATTTTAAGTTACCCCTCTCATCCCCTCTTTTCAAGTTTATCCAAGTGTAAATCTCTTCGACTAATGCGTAGGCTATATACCGTTCAATACCCACTAGAACGGCTGAATATCGCAATTCGGTAATTCTTTATTTGTCCCGATTTTTAGTTTCACCAGAGCAGGTGAAGCTAAGGAACTAAAAGACAATTTTCATATCTAGTACTTGTTATACCGTCTTGTTTTATGCTAAAGTGTTGTCCTCGTGAGCTCAATAAAGCAACTAAAATTATTATTATTTTCTCTTCCAGCTCCATGCTGATTCGTGTGACCTATCCCATCCCCATATTTTAGTCCGCCTCAACCACTTCGACCAATGCGTAGGCAGTACCGTCTTATTCCCACGAGAAGCGCTACTTATCGCAACTTAGTTAGTTACCTGTGGGACCCTATTTTAGTTTGAGCAAAGCTGATAAAATAAAGCTTTCACCTGCACAAAGGTCGTGCCCTCTTGGGCCAAATAAAACTGATTACAATTATTAATATTATTATTATTATTATCAAACACCTTTCCAGGCTGTATGGAAAGGCAAAAGGATTGCTATCCCCTTTTTGGTTGCCTCTAAAACACGTCCACCCAAAATACCACTTACCAGCACCTGCTGATGCATTTCCTCCATGGGAGTTTCGGTTTCTTGAACCTCTGCAATCGATGCGTCCATTATTGAGTGACCCTCTAATGCTCCATCGACATCACTCACGTTTTCACTTGCGATACTCACTAGGAATTGGCAAAAAACAAGATGAGAAATTAGAATTTCTCCGACACACAATCTCCAAAACCATATCCTGACTATGTACCCGTGTTTTCCTTCTCTGGCTCGGCACTACATAAATCAGCGGTGTCACCTTCTTTGGAAACGCCATGCTCATTCGACTGAATAAGGAATGCGACGTGCTTCCCAGACTCGCTTTTTCTCGGTTTAGGTGGTTTATTGTCTTTGTTATCGGATTTGGTGCGGAAAATAAGTTTTCCAAATTTGGAGGAAGTTGGAGAGAGCTTCTTTCCAAAGCGCGACTTTGTCTTCATACGTAGTGATGATTGTTTTCCATCAACCGGAGTTTCTCCGGCCCTCTGCTCACCCTCCTCATCCTTCATGTGATCAAGTTCCTCCATCGCGTGAGATTCGTCTTCAACTTCATTTACCGCCTCTTCCTCCTCATTTTTAGACGCGACCTTCCTTGTCGGGAAGAGAGCTCCCAAAATTGAAGTCAGTAATATCCACAACATTGGAGAAGCACGACCAACTGGAAAATAGCACGGTGTATCGAGAAGTGACTGGCCATCCCATTGGAGACTCCAAACCCCCCAGAGCGAAATGCTTTAGGGACATCGACCAATAGGGTGAGAGGATTGGTTGACCCTAGGAGGCCATCTAGCACGAATGACCGAACCCTGGAAAACGATTGGCCTTAACGTGTATGTCTCTGGGGAAGACGCGATTACGCATGTTGCATACACCAAGCTGTTGCACAGAGAAACCTTAAACCAATTTATTTAATAGCAGTATATAAGATACCTACAATTACCTTCCGGCCCTTACAAACCGTTACCGACAACTAAATTAACTGGATATCATTTTCTCCTCGACGTATGGCCTTTTAAGAAAATTGGTAGTTGGTGAAATCTATTAATATTCGATTGTTGTTTGATTCCGCGATTTAATTACGAGATTTAATTAAACGAAAAAAAATTTCAATGGGAGATTGATTTGTTTTTTTTCCAAAATCATCTCCTTTTTGCATCAGTGAACTTACAACTGCGATTCTGTCGAAGGCGTGACAGTGAGGCGTATTTTCGGTTTGGAATGGATTCGAAGAATGGCGCGAGTTTAACTAATGCCGGGCTGTCCTCGAAAGTTGACGATGTTTTCTTCGGCGTCTGAAGTAATAATGGTAATAATAATAATAATCGTCTTATTAAATGCATGTCGACCGAACATGGGCAATGTAACGGCTTTATTAGGGTTACCTCGAAGACCGCCATTTTCGGGGCAAGAAATGTACACAAATAAAATACATACTGGAAGTGGGGATTTGGCATAAAGGAGACGCAAATTTGAAAGCGACAGCGCGAATCGTCTATGTTTTGCTTCTATATTCTTCTTTTCCGTTCCACAGTTTGGTCATTAATACACTTCAGTAATATGTTGTGGGCGATACAGAACCAGTTTAAAGGAATACGAAATGAAACCGTCGAAATACATGCTATGGCGAACGCATCCATCAAGTTCCCATATCAACAACTCGTCCCCTTAATTGTTAATGCATCATACATAACTTTACCGACACAACCCGGATGACGGAGAAATTCCCGGTTTTTAATGCCAGTGAGCAGTGTTCGGTGTATCCTGTGCCATATTTATCTTTTGCAGCTTTTAAATACGATGGATAAATTGTAAAGGGCGCGCGTTATGGAAAAGGCCTTTCAATGGCCGTCATTACGCGTTTGTCAAACTTTTTACACTTCGAGGGTTTAATTTGCCTTTCTTGCAAATTCACCTCGTTTTTATTTCGTTCATTCTTGTTCAATTATTGTACACCTGCTATTTACAATCGCAACTTCTTATATCATTTTTGTCTGTTGTAACATTTAATGCTGAAATTTCTGGTCCTCGTGACCTTAATAAAGCGAATACCACTATTATTATTATTAGAAATGGTTTGGAGAATGTGGACGCATGCTTGTTGCACCATCACTTAGATACAGAATGTATGGAAATAATAATTAAATACCCGGGTAATCTGCTAGAATGGAAAATATAACCCTCGGCGGCTATCAATAATAATTATTATTATGGTATTCGCTATATTAAGTTCACGAGCACCAAAACTTTCAGCATTAAAACTTACAACAAACAAATAAGTCAACTCGAAAAATGTTTAACTTTTTGGCTCGCGAAGAAGCCGGTTTATTCTCTTGATTTGTTTTAATGAAGACGGATAACCAATAGCAAACGTGTTTCCTCGAGAACGTGAGATAATATAGAATAGTTACTCAAAATAATAACGTCGTACTTTTATTTTAAAAAAATGATTTTATTTGTAAAATAGCTTGCTCGCAAACAGCCAACGATCGCTTTGATACAAAAGTAAATGTAAAAAAACTATTAAATTGGAATAAATGAAGTAATTGGCGACGTCAAATTAACAAAAAATTGCATATTTTTTTAACCAAGTACATTTTACGACGCGGATTGCACTCTTATATTGGGCTCTTTTAAAGAGATTTCACCTAGTTCATGTTGCAAAACAAAATGAGGTCAGCAAAAGTCTTCGAATGCTTCATGGGGTTATCGTATCAGCAGTATCTTGCTCTAAATAAAACCGTAAAGTATGCAGTCTTCAAGGTCAATTAAGTTTTTCAGTGATTTCATGGATGAAGATGACACTTTTCATGAAACATCGATTTCTTTACTTACATTAATTTATCTGCAATTGTTGGAAAACTTGTTTTGTTTATTTATTTTATTTGGACCAACCGGAATATTAGTGACAGCTCCTTTGGAGTCTTTTATTCGTGAAAAGGATGATACCTTGAAAAAATCGTATGCGTGATGTTGATAATAACTGCATAATTGCGATAACGAATCCATAATGAATTCCACACACAAGCCAATTCGAGTTTCTATTGACAGCCGTTTTTAATGAGTAAATTAATCATTACTGCCTTCAACTAGGTAGCGTGAATTTAATTAACACTTAATTATACAAACTGTCTGAAGCTGTGATTCATTTAAACACATACCTACGACAAACTGCTGTTTGCCTAAGCGAAAACACAAATGCTAAAATCTTCATACAACAAATACATTACACGTATACTAAAACCCAAGTAGTCGTTTGCCATAGTTACAATTCTCGCGACATCAATTTAGCGCCTGCTTGTCGTTCACAGAATGCCGAGTCCACAAATGTCCTATAAATAGAAATGTTAGGAGCAATGTCTCCCACAAGAGGATGATGGGGCTTCACTAGCGATATTTCCATGAGCATTCTTAGAAATAGTTTTACAGGAGGAAGCAATATTAGGGCGCTGAATTTTTGTTGTTTTGGCAGGGTAGGTGTCTCTCGGGGTTGGTTCATTTGTTGGTTTGAGGTTTGAATCCCGATTGATACCCAGGAGTAAGGAGCAATACATGGAGGTTAAGATGGTGCAATGTATATGGGGACAGATTTAGTATAAAACTAAACTCAAAAATGGTCATCGAATGACTGAAGGCAATTGTGCAATGGCGTCGTTTATACGCCGTGCTGCTATTTTGTTCAATGTTTAGAGTTTATTTGAATTAAGTTTATTTTGACAAACAAGGCTAACATTCCGAACAATGATTGCCTCGGATGCGAAAGTCGGATTGATTTAAAGTAGTCAAACAAAGTTGGCATGCATAAAGGGGGGGTTTATGGAAAATGTCAACAAGGGAATATCGACATCTATGAATAGAAATGCGCAAAATGAATTCTAAAGAAACCACAAAGCGGAGGCAGTGAGGCAGGCGTCTGTCTTCCGGCTATGCAAAACCTACCGCTAAAGATTCAGCATGCATTTCATTTTTAAAAAAATGTTTCGGTTGTTTAACATTTCATCTGATTAAATCTTGCAGAAATCTGTGAAATCTTTTGCCCATTTTAAAAGTTAAGGCTGTTTGACAAATCCAAACAGGTTTTGATTCGTGGAACATTTGTATCCGATGAATCTACCTAAGTGTGTATCGCGCCGCTATTCGACCCATACAAGCCTAAAGCTGAGAAACCTGGACACTGCCCGCCGAAGCCATCAGGAGATTGAAAGTATTCGATCACTGGTGTCTGCGACGAATCCTGAAAGCGGACTGGCGCGATAAGCTCCCCAACAACGAAATCAGGCGCCGCTGTTCAGACGTCGTCAACCCCTAATCAACACCATCGGCTACAGTGGTTCGGCCACGTTCTGCGCCGCCCAGCGACAAACTTCTGTCTAGCGCCGTAAAAGGTTGGCTCTGCCGGGCCGGTGGACAACTAAAAACGTCGATCAGCACCGTCAAGGAGGACGTGGAGCGATTAGAACTACAGAAGGTCTACGGGGTGCGTCGTATGAAATAGAACTGGATCACCATCTGTTCTGCCCGACTGTTTCCGATCGCCGCGCGTGGGCGGCTACGATTCGCGGCATCCATGAAGCTGCCGGCTTCTCATCCTCTGGCAGGAGGAGCCAGCCGCCGCCGCCTCCACAAAGAAGAAAAATAAAAAAAACGCGTAATTTAGGCCAGGCTAATGAATCATCCCAACTCACACCGTTTCAGTGGAGACAAATTAATCAAGAGAAGAGTATGGGATCAGTGGACCAGAATGCAGAAGTGTATGCGGATGATTTTAAATTCCACGAAGTCGGCTCATCCTCTAACAGGAGCTAGCCGCCCCAAAAAGGAATTAAGGAATCTATTGAACACAGGTATCCATTTGAATAAATTAGCCACATTACACGATTGCCGGGAGTAATTATCACACCAGAAAATCGCGTTCAGTTTAGATAATATCATTCACGTCTAAATACTTGTAAATTAAACATGTAATTTATTAGTATGTGTCATAAGTTAAACTCAGTCAGTGGAAACTTACTTTTGGCAGGAGGTAGAGCTAGTAGCATTCCCGAAAAACTGAAGCCATTCCATTTGTCTAAGCGAGCGCGAGATCGCGTACATGCCCACGAATCAGAAGATTTACCCCTAACGGGCAACGTTTCAATCTTTATCCGGTGCTGTTCAAATACCTGCGGGACTGGATAAAACTACAGGGCCTCCTATATTACAACGGTATTCAACTGATCCCGTTTCAGTGGAGACATATTAATCAAGAAAAGAGTATGGGATCACTGGACCAGAATGTAGAAGTGTATGCGGACAATTTTAATTTAAATGATTAACAACACAAGGATAACCGGTCAAACAACCTTTAGGACCAAAAACTTTATTCATATAACTCCGACCAATTACCAACACCAGTTGAGATCACAGGAAGTGAATTGATATGAAACATGCTTAAGTTTGGCGCGCCTATGGATAGACCTGCTATGTACAATCGCCACTTCTTGTAACATTTTTCTTTATTGTAAATTTTAATGCTGAAAGTTCAGGCCCTCTTGACCTTAATGAAGCCAAAACCATTCCCAAACATTATGGCTGAATCCATCGCCAACCTATTATATCGTATACAACACGAATATTCATTACATTATGCATTAATACGCAATACTAGTATTTTTTGTGGCCCGAGGACTAGTGGTCAGCATCCTCGCTCTGGTGATGAGAGACAAGCTGGGTTCATGGCAGCACCCATGGAGCTGGCTTATACGGTAATAGGAAGTTGGCCTTTTTGATTGAATCTTAATTTTTAAATTTATTAACGGGTTTTATTGGCATAATCGACGCTTGAATAAATGCGAGCAGTGTTCAGTGGAATAGATTCATTGTACTCCGTATCCCGGGGAGTGGTATTTTTCGTACGAATCGTGTACTTTTGCAGAACCTTTTATCGAAAATTCCTTCCGACGACAGGTCCTCTTTAAACCGGGCATTTAAAACGGCCTATTAGTATTTAAACTATGTTAGAATGCACATCTAAGCGTTTAATGTCAATGTGAGCACGATACGCTTGATTAATCATTTTAAATATACGCCCTTCTTAATATCTTTAAACAGCGGTTTTTCGTCTGAATTTTCTCATTTTCTTCGAAACCAGATGGAGTCCAGGCATTTCATCTAGACCAAATCTTTCGATATTCATTCAAATTTGGACGCAGAATAGCCGCAGCTTCACGAAAGATTTATCGGAAATGCACAGAACCTACTTTTGGGGAATCGAAAAGGCCATCCGACGACCCCCGGTCCACTTCGACCAGGGAGGCCTCGCGACTGGTGGAGGAGTTCGAAGGTGCGGCGGGAATGGTGAAACGCTTCGAGGCAGAGAGGCCTCGAGGGCCCGACGAAAGCACTGGACTGCTCAGGCTGTTCTGGAGACTTCGCGGAGAAACAGCCGAGGCAGAATGAGGGTGCGTCCAGTTTGAAACTCTTCAGAGGGAATTGATGAATCTGGTCATTGGCCTCGAGGCTTTCAGTGCGTTTTGGTGTAACAACAAGGCACCGTTTCGTTCAGAGACACCCCAAATGACATTTCATATGCATGGTAGTCAAATATAATTAACCTTAGCAAAACTCAGCCATTGCTGTGCCTAAACCCGATCGCTCTCATTTCATGATCTATGTTGGACCAATAGGAGCCCTCATAACACAACTGTCTTCTTCAATCCACGCTGTCGAACCTGACAAAGTTCCGACGCGCAGATATGGGTTAAAATCACCCCAAATTGAACATACAATGTTAATATTTACCTCCAAGTAATTTCACAAAAGACAATAAGCGACAGATGAGTAATTACATTTAAGGGAAACTCATGTACCTGTGTAAATTCGGTAGAGTAGCGCTAGTGGTCTTTTTCCCGTCCATGACCTCCGATCGACATCGCCCACTAAAACAAGCAAACGCATAACATATCGAGATCCGAAAACGGTTGCAATCACCCACGGAACCGCCACGCGTGATGTCCAGAAGCCGAACAGAAATTCCGCAATAGCAAACGTTGATAGTGTCGATTGCCACAATTCCCCCCACAACGATCACACATAATTATCTCTCCTTCTGTTTAAGTACCATACCTGTATACGACGGTGCCACGGCTACGTAATTGGTATAAAATACGCGGACGCATCGGACTCAAGTTCCGCCGTTATGACGGAAGAGGATTCCAGTTGGTAGCAATGCGCCATTTCAATAAAAGAAGCCTTTCATTACATACCAACACCCATGGCCACTTCCCATTGGTACACGTATTCCTATTCATACCAATCTCAAACCGACTTCACGTGTGTTTGCAACGACGTTGATCGGGAATGCTTGCACAGGTGGCGTCCCCAGTGTAACCTGAGGTGGCCTGACCTGGAAAAAGGAACTCAGGTGTAACATGAACAGTGCGAGGACTCGAACAACTACACCTCAGGGTCAGGCATTCCTATTCATTCACAAATCGAGGCATATAAATAGAATCGCTTTTTCGCTCACGCTTCTCCAGGTCCTGTGAAGTTCTGTTTTTTGGGGGTCGCCCGTCGGAGCTGTGGATAGGGCGTCTATCGAAGCAACCGAAATTAAACCTTTTATTGGTGCCACGGGTCGAGACCCAAAATCTCGGCGCCCAGGTCCCAGAGGTGGGACAGAGTGGTAGGTTCTGTGGATACCATCTACGTGAAATTTCGCCGACTCTGTTTCCCAGTTCGCCTTGGAGTCAGCTCAAACAATATCCAGATTATTTTTTGATGTCAGCATAAATTCCAGTTAAGAATTCAGTCAATAGTCGTTATCACAGGACTCTGATTATCTCCTTTTTAAACTAATATAATTTTCTAGTGGCTTATCAATGTCCTCGATCAACGACATCATTATGCATCGATGTTTTACTGCATATATTAAGTATAATATATATTAAGTGAGGATCGGATGCCTCTCAATTTAGATCACTGCAAAGGCTATAACTTTCAATTCCCGCAAGAACGGCTACAGACACCACAATTCGATCATTCCTTATCTGTCCAATGTTTAGTTTCACGCAACCCCCAAAACATTCAACAGAATTGGAAATCTAAAATCGTCGCGAATAAATCTTAAGAACACACGCTAGATTTGCAGGAATTCATTTGAGCGATTACGTAGGAGAGCCTCGTTTTATCCTATCCAACCACAATAATGCAATCAAACTAGTACCTGCAGCGCAACATAGGGCCAACTCAAATATTCCCAAAAATACACAAAAGTAGGACTGTAATGAGATGGAATGTCTTGCCTGAAGTTGAACGTGTGTCCTCGAGTGAAGAGGTTGTACTTGGTCTTGATCGGTTTTGCTGATGAAGATTTCTCTAATCTACAAAATCCGAACAGAACACGACTCTAGATTTCGTTTATGGCAATATTATTAAATTAAATATTGACTTATGGTATTCGCTTTATTAAGGTATCACGAATTAAAATTAAATTCGAATTATTTCAGCATTAAATTAAAAAAACTAAAATTGGTGCAGGAAATGGTTTATCCATTGGCTGGTTATTCAGTCTTCTTGTCTATTAGTCGTTGATTCTGTCTACTGGTCCATTGGTTGTTCATTCTGTCTATTTTTAAATGTTTGCACATTTTTTACACACAAATTCAGACGAGGTAAATTTGCCCAAATCGTAAATTAAACCCCCGAAGTACATAAAGTTTGGCGAGCGTGTAAAGGCGTCCATTGAAGGGCGCGTTAACAAATGCAATTAATAGATCACATTGAAAAGGCTGGAGTATTTTGTGTGGATCGTTGTCCAAAGGAGGTTATGGGCTAGTAAGGCAATATTATCAGAAGGGCATATGAAACACCCGAAATTGCGATCAGGAAAACTAATTATGACAGCCATCGAATCATCACACCATTCACCAGACATGAGATAAGATAACTTTGGTTCAGGTACAATAAATGAGGTTATGTTCTCTGAATATTTATGCATTCATTCATTCCTAGACTCCTATGTATAATCTTCACCTTACTGTTGAAAAAATTGGTCCTCGTGAAATTAACACAGCGAATATAATTAGTGTATTATTTGGGAGCTTTGTGGTGACAGACATGGGTTTGATCCGCGGGTAGTGTGGCTACCTCGGATGTCAAAGGGACACGCTGTCACCTGCAAAAAATGCCACTGAATCGTCATTGCGACACGCATGAAACCGACTAATCCTCTGGTAGGTGGTCAATCGATTTACAAAAGTAGTGAAAAGTAGTAAACTTTTCGATTCCACGCAACCGTGATGTTTAAATTCACCGACATACTGTTGAAAAGGTTCTCTTCCGAAATTAGATAAAGGTTAGCATAGAGATGATAAATTTAAAGGCCAAAATCATTGTGATTTCCCCAGAGAAATCGTGGTGGCGCCGGAAGTTGTTGACAGAAATTGCACTTCTACTCTCAGAAAAGCCGGTTGTCATGGATACGACTTCTTTCAATTTAGCGTCATAATGCATTGCCTAATTATATATGATGGATTGGAAATGTATTCCAGTTGATATTGCCCGATTAATAAATTTTTTCTAAATATTTTAAATCTCAGGCACCTTTAGACAAGGATAATGCCCAAAACTGCGCGTGAGACCTTTTTGTACAACTGCCTTCAAGAGTCCTCGGAAATATGTTAATTAATTCCGTTTACTTCAAGAAACACTCCAAGACCACTCCGAGCCGCGATCTGATATCAAAAACACTGTCATAAGTCTTGCATAATTCAATAAGAGCAGGGAATTTTAAATTTAGGAAAAACACTGACCAATCTGAGAACAGTTAGGAAGGCGGATCGTAAAATAATAAAAAGTGTTGTAATGTCTTCCTTTGACGAAAAAGAAGAATTTCCTGGAGGAGGCAGTAGTATGTTGCCAAACAATTACGCAATTGTTAAAATTAAACAGGAAGCAGCCATTTATTTATATCCTGTTTTACTTGTTTTAAATGTTAACGATGAAGGTTTTGTTTTTCGCGACCTCACTAAAGTGAATACCATTATTATTATGTTTCGGATAAAATTTGGAGCCATTCTGGCAGAATCTATATGCCTGTTATTAAAAATGAAATATTTAACAATGAAAATAAAACTACATACGTAAAAAACAGGCGTCTTTCGTGAACCCAACTCCATAGCTCCGAAGCGATGGCCCTCGACTCACACTTGTACTTCGCGGTGGCGTGCATTGGCTGAGAGAAGTAAAACAAGGGCGGGCATTATAACCCAAAATGTCTCCAAATCACCGGATAAATGACTGATCTGCACAATTTCAATCAAACAATTTCATTTCAAAATTGCCGCCATCTGCTCCCTTTTCCTGGGTAACTCGAAAAGTTATGAGAAAAATGGAGATGATCCATCGTCCGCATTAATTAGTTTGCCGTTTTCCTCGCGCTGGTATAGACCGACTGCAATTTGAAACAGTCGACTCGTTTGAAGTATAATATGGTTGTAGTTCCGTATTATTAATGTCTCTATAAATATTGGCCATAAGTTCCGATTTGACAGCTGTTCTCAGTCCTCATGGCAAATTCCTTGTTAGAAAAAAGTGCTGTATTATCACCCATTCCATTAAAGTTACTGATTTCAATGTAAAGAACACGAACGCATGGCCTTTCAAGTCAAAGTTTCTTGTTCAATTCCAAACTGAAAACCCATTTCGAATTGAAAACATCATCTGTTTAGTGCAGTATAAAGCAGAGGGTCTAAAATTGACGAATAATAAATAATATATTTGACACGTCTCCCATGTGCACACTTATATATGTCAATTCTTGATGTGAGAACAGCGGACGGTTTTGCTGAAAAAGCGTCTTCTCGGATGAAGCTCATTTCCAGTTGAATGAGTAAGTAAAGAAATATGCTGAGAAGCCTTTACATTCCTCGTGTGTTGCTATTTTGTGCACATTTTGGTCTGGTAGTGTCATTGGTGCATGGAGCCACGATGATGCCGAAATGCAATCGGAAAGTTAACCAAAAGAATCGGATCTCTAAATTTATACTTCATATATTGTGGACATCCTACTATATATATATATATCAATAAACGAATGCTGATTTTGCATCCATAATGGGTATTTCATTTAAATGTTTAAAATAAATTCAAACTTGAAAGATTCTTCATAATACAATTATATTGCACACTACTTAGCGACTGAACACAGGCATCCGCCGAATTAGTGTTAACATGTTGGTCTTGTAATAACCTTTGCGCCGTTGCCATTTTTAGTCTTGTGAAACAAATTGGGTTTGCGGTTTGGCTTTAAAGTATTGGCTTTACCTTGTGTCCTTTCGGTACCTGAAAAAGCAAGTGAAATGGGACAGTGAATTAGTCAGAACAATGGCTACAAGTGTTGGGTTTAAGAAAAACACATACAGGTTTGCGATAGCTGATGATGAAATTGCTGCCACTGTAGAAAAATTGATCGACAACAGCCCTAGAAGATGAAAATAGTAATTTCAAAATAAAAATGAAATGCACTCCCCGTGGGACCTATTCGAGGTGTAACATAAAGGGGGCCTTCAACAAAATGCAACAGAAACAATGACCGCATCCACTTATGAAATTCAAACTAGCCATGGGGTAGTCAACTCACAGCCTCTGTCCCTTCCGTTTTACCACAGGTGCATTGCGAGATGACATTTTCCTGCAATGGTATTGGCAGGCGGATTCTTTGAAACACGGAGGTTAAATTATCCGACAACATGTAATCGTCATCTGTGGCCTCCGACGATTTCGTTTTAGCTGCTTCGCAACCATTGAGAGAGCCGAATTATAAAGCATTTCTCAAAAAATCGCGTTTTGCGATTCGGCCATTCCCCGTTGATCGCGATTTTAGTTGGCCGAGACTCGACGAAACGAGCGCTCTAACCTGTTGGGGCGCGCTACATGGATAGAACCGTCCAATGACCACCATTAGGCGTTTTCCAAACAGTGTGCAGTCTGCTTTCTTCCTAATTTGCCTATTTCTTATTAGCTTTATTCGTTAACCGATTGGGCGTTTGTATCATAATTATCAAACAATTAACATAAGAAACATTTTTATATTCCAGGTTTCTGTTTTTAAATGAACATCTTTGTCCTCGTGGACTCTTTGTTGAGAACGACATTTTAGGTTGTGGACTTTTCAACCACAAAACTTTCATGAGAGTTGCTAACGACATGCAAATATTGTTGTTAATAAAGGTATTTACCTACAATGCTCATTAAACGCTGTCTTTCCCATGGTTGACTTGTAACGACAGATAGCTAAATCCGAGGCCAATCTGATTTCACTTTTTACAGGTAAATTATTGGTTATCATGTCTACGCCAAAGGCATAGGAAAGTGAACCTCCACATATTGCAAGTGATCACAGACATTTAATAAGATTGCCTACAGCATATCGCGTGTGAAGCTGGATTTAGCCGCATCATTAAGGTCGCGTCAACCACGAAATCAGTATATCCACGATCCGATTAGGGTCTTCGATTTCTGTGGTCACTTCAATGCCATCTCCTTACAAAATCCCATTTTTTTCCAGTCGATTACATCAAACTTGGCCAGGCAAAATAGTGCAGCAACCAGTAACCCCAACACCTGCAACCAACCCTCGTCTGGTTGGACAACCGGAATTAACGCCCCACCCGCCCCCCTAACCGCTCAAAAACGGAAAAATACCGCCTATCGGAGGGAAAAACTCACCACTTGAAAAGGTGTGTCAACTTGCATCCCACAAACTCGGCGACTCCCTCGTGCGTAAGGCCAATGTGCACAGGGAGAGAGTTTTTGTGCTTCGCCTAAAAGAATACGAGGAAGCGGATAACTTGGCCGCCTGCCTACCTGCCTGCCTCAGGCCAATACCCTGGCCAGATAGGACAACCAAAGTCCCGTTCTGCCCGTGTATAACTCTCCGGTGGTTGTATCAGGAGGGGGAGTTATTTATTTTTTAGAGGGCTTTTATGACCCACTCATTTCTCGCTATTCGCTAACCATTTCGCGCATGCGAGCGATTTTCATTCATCGCTGTTGCGATCGGCCAACATGGTTGCTCTGCATACAATGACGAGCCTTCCAGAATGCTTGAGCCTTGGAAAATGGTTCAGCGTGGAACGCAGTGTCTGCTTCAGTCCTTCCTGACATTCTTGCAATTTACCTAGAGCCCCAAGCAATGACTCGGTAACCTGTATGGCCTGCAAGAACTGGTTTAAAGAGATAATATGGGAAGGAATCAACGGTTGAAACGATTGACTGCTTAAAACAGCCGGCCTCTCTGATTCTATTCTCTATTCAAGGCCATTCCACTAGATCTGCCCCATCCCCTCTATTCAAGTTTGTCTAAATGTAAGTCACTTCGACCAATGTGAAGGCACTACCGTTCAAGGCCTCAAAAAAGCAAACTGTTGTGTGAAAACAATACAGTTAATAAATGAATGCGACGATTAATTTTGGTTTCCCCAGACCAGACAACCGAAATAAACGACAACTTTCGGTATGAGGCTCTTGTAACGGCCTCGACCATTTTTTTAAAATTATGCTAACATTTTTGGCCTTTGCTACATGAATAAAGCGGGAAAAAATTATTCCAGGTTCGTTTTCGTGCATTAGTTATAATGTATTAGTACTGAACGTCTTGGTGCTGTCGGAATCGGAAAAAAAATAACAATAATTACAGGATGTATGGGAGTTTGCTTTTCGGCACCGCTCGTTATCAAGACATTCCGACGGCTCTCACGCAAGTGCCGTGTCTCATTGGGCAATCAATTCGCGTTCTACCCACGCGTGTGTTTTCCTCGAATCCTACTGGACAATGCCCGGCCAATGACTCCTTTCAATTGCCTTGGTGTAAATGGTGCTTCGTGCTTAATGAATACGATTCAGTCAGGCCATTCATGCGGTGGTCGGCATTCCTGTGAACAGCTGACTGGCACAATTCCGCTTGAACGAGACGCGCGCACACACGCACAGACACGCACAGACACAGACATTCGGCGATCCATGCGGCACCAAGTAGGGTTAGCGTTTTTTTGTGGAGACGCACCTGAACCTTCACGGGCTCCAGGCCGTAGGAGGGCTGGCGCAGGGCAATCCGAATGGCCTCGGCGGCAGCCTCGCTCGGGAGTAGGCCTCTGAAATTAATGAGATGAGGCAAAACATTACTGTTGGGGAACCGGATATTTCTCCAATAAAACCTTTTTCACTCAAAGACGATTCCACATTACAACACGTTAGCGAAACAGACCCCGTTGCTTTGCTTTCTGGTTATTCACCTTCATCAGTCTCCTCGGATTTTTTCGTATAATCATTATCTTGTTGGCCGCGCAATTCGTCAAACTGACGTGACACGCGCTTCTGATTGGGCATTGCGTCATAGAATCTTCCACTATCAATATTGGCACACTTTTCTCATTTGCTTTACTTTCGCCTAAAGGCTTGCATAAAAGGACACATATTGTCATATTTGTGTTATTCCGCCATAGCTTTAACTTTGGACACCCGTCTATTTGCGTTCTACAAAGAGGAGGTTTGAGATTTTCTCAAAGTGTTGGTGCTCCTAAAGCAAATACAATTGAGATCACTGAACTCGAATGCGACGCATAAACACGTTGTACATGTCTTGAAAAGAAACAAATTCATGGCCTACAGAGTGCTGGCGGTTGGAATAAGTTCAAAACAACTGAAACCAACAAATTTAAAATATCAGGAAAGTCGTCAGAAGCAATCCCGTAGGCTGTTTAAATAATTATTTTAGACCCTCCTCATAAATCATATTATGACTATTATTATAGGCCTAATCGTTGTTATTTTAATAATTCCACGATAACACGACATTTAAGAATAATATCATAATTATTTAAACAAATAATGGGCTGGAAATTCTCCACGGCCGCGTTATTCCGTTATTTAAATATAGGGCGATGCGTTAATTAACAGGATTACGTGAACCAATGAGAGGCGAGCATGGTCGTTTAGATTACAAAATGCGCGGACCAATAAGTGAACATGGAGGCGACGTTTTAGACGTGTCAGATGAGGAATGCGGATGACAAATAATAAAAGAGTAACATCGTGAAAAATTGACAAGCCCATGAATTGGTGGTGGTTCATTTTGAAAGGTCAGAGATGATTTTTCCGCCACTTAAACGTGGACAGAAGATGCTGAGCAACACCTTTAAATTATTTGAATGTAGAAAAGAGAAATCGTTTGTAACCCCAGTGATCTTCACACTGAAACCGGAAATGGTGACTTTTGGGGCACCATTGAGGCCGGTAAAACGGCAACTCTTAGTCGAACAAAACGCGTCGATGAGGCACTCCTTGGCCTTGAAAATAAATCAATGAAACCCGTTGCTACCCGACATGTTATTGGGGTAAGGGTATTACCGTTTTCGATTGCTGACCCGCGGGGTCGTAAAAACGAAACGCCAACATTCAAAATGTTCTTCCAGCATTAAAGTAGTAGTTGACGGGATAAGCTTAGGCGTGCGATATACCAACAGTTAACGGTGCTGGTGTCGTTGCCCGTGTAATTGAGAACAGAGGCCACGGTTTTCAGTTGAACACTGATCAACATACGATAATGATCAGATCAGCTCAATTTTATCGCTAGACCGTTCCAAAAAAGGTGTACATTTCAATTTGGGTAATTATTCAGCAAATATTTAATCTTGTCCCTGATTTTTGTACCAACTCTTCTAGGATTGGCCCATTCCTCATACTGGCGTATCATTGGTCCATGCACCCTCGAATATGTGTACATAGGTCAGTTACTATCCCCCTGTTATCGCGCCATTCCTGAACATGCAAAAAGCCCCCATCTTCCGGTGCGCTGGGCTGTCTCTCTCTACAGAAGTAACGGCAATTAAGCCATTTATTGCTCTATGGGTCGTAATTTTATGGATAGAGCCTTTGAGATGTCGCATTTCATTATTATTGCTTAAAATCGCGCTGACAATTATTATAATTATTTACGTGTTTGCCAGACTTTAAATATTTCAGGGTTTATGCGTCTTTCTTGTAAATGTCCCTCGTTGTTATTTCGTTCTTCGTGTTAACTTATTCAGAATCATTTAAATCAAATATTGCACGATTTGCATATTTTAAACCAAAATTGACATTGGCGATCTGTAACCACTTGATTTTGGGATTTTTCGATTTTTGCGGCCGTTCACGACCCCGTGCTCTCTGTCTGCTTCGGGTTTAGAAATGGTTACCGCTAAAATAAAATGACCACAAACATCGAACATCTGTTCGCTAAATGCGCTAAGGAAGACGTACAACAAAAACACCTCGACAAGCCATTGTCTTTGATTTTGCTGTAGTTTAGAAGAGACTCGCGGAAGGAGGTTGGGTGCAGTTAAAGTTTGTCCGTGACCATACGAAGTGGCCAAACGGTTTCGCTACAAACCGACGTTCACGTCTAAGGACCACCTCAAATAGCCGTGGCCACCATTTTGAGAAGGTTCACCACTACCAATGTTCATTTCAAAATGGCAACGTTTTGATCATTAATTGGCCTGTTTGAACCGCACCTCAGCAGAATGGCGGAAACGGTTTTGGTAAGACAATATCATGGACTGGCAAGCGGTAACGGTCACTTTAACCATGAGAGAACTTATCAAGGAAGGCAATCGGTGAACTCTAGACTGCATCAAAAAACACTTTGGCAGAATCACCGGTAGACACACTTTTAGGTGCACAATCGAAAAGTCGAAGACGGCAATTATGAATTTCGTTTGTTAATCAGCTATTGGTCGAACCCGACAGGGCCGCGTTGGCGCGACGGCCGCGCAAAAGTGTTTTATTGTCTCCCTCATTTTGGCCTGGCAGGTCTTTTCGTCGTTTAGAAACATGACCTCCTAGCAGTGCCAGTCAGTTTAGTGCAACAAATTTGCCACTCAATTTACCAGCCAAATAGTTCATCGACTGGGAAACATGAACGTTGTGTTTTGTTATTTTTTGAGGAATGGCTGCCAGACATGGCATCGTTAAGATGGTGATTAAACCGTACTATTCTCGTGGATAGCGATTGGAATCGTCTAGACGGGTGACACTAGGCTTTAAAATGCGACAAGCAGCACTATCTTGGTGTTGAAAAAGTGGGTTATTAACGTAGAAGCGAGAGATGCTAATTAAGCGAAGGTAAATATGTCCGAGGGAGAGGAAAGATCCAAGTTTAGAGAAATTACGTTGAGAGGCATTTAAACGAAAGAGCTGGCCACATAAATACGGAAGAAACTTATAGGTTTTCCACCAATGGACCGCATTTTGGATTCTTGTTTAAACCCTAAGAGATTGCTCTCTAGAATGACACATAAAGTAACAATGCTTCCACCCCGAACCTTCTGCTAGTACAAGCGGATGGCTAATTTGGTAGTTCGGCGGCATTCGGCCTTACTTATCAGAGCGAATTGAAGACCCCGAACCCCCTTACCCTGCAGTTAAATGAATCACGGACAAAAAGTCCACATTTTCGTAGAAAAGACGCGCGCGCAAAGCATAAAACAAAGAACGTAGATTTTGTCGTGGGTGTTTGTGAAGTGACGTTTTCGTGCAATCAACAGGGGGAGGGTCACAACGTTTGCCAACAACTTACTCAAGTTTCCCATGCTCCTGGAGGATTTCCAGTTCGTGTTTTTTTGATTGGTTGTTGTTGTGCAGTGCGCGGTAGTACGTTAGGTAGGTCTGGGCTTCTGTCTTGCAGCCGGCGCCGGTCGCCTTCTCGGAGACATTATTCGAAAACAATGTCGTCTGCTCCAACTCCGAGGCGTCTCCGAGAATAACTATAAATAGAAGTTAACTGCTCGAACTGCGAAACAAACACTTTCTGCTGTTATTGTCAGAATCCATAAATCCGCATTAAAAAAAGATTTCCGCTTATTCTATGAGCGAATTATCATCATTAGAGTGCTCTGATAACATGTTGCTGGGGTGGTCTGGCGTGCTTGGATTGGTGTTTATTATTTTCTGCTGAAACAGCAATACGCGACTCAGTGACTCGTACGAAAAAGCCGCGTCCAAATCGTTGCTTCATTTCTGATGTCAAACCTGTCTTTCGTGAGAATTATATTCTGTTGAATGAAAACCATTCCCTTGCCGTCAATTAATCTTTCTCAAACACTCGTCTTCTTTGGGATCAGTTCCGTTAATTGAGGGTAGACCAACTAATTCTCGAGACATAAAGTAATGAAACTGTAAATTGCGTGCCGATTTTCATAGGATTGGAATTTCGAGATTTTCGCATGAACTATTTTAAATAATAATAATAAGATTGCTCGCTTTATCAAGGTCACGAGGACCAAACGTAGTAATATTGCACATAGAAACCATCTCTGAGTTCTAGTGAAACTAAAAATCAGGATAAATAGGATGTAAGTGAATTGTGATTGTGGCAAGTGCGCGGTGGAGCCTTTGCAATGGTCTAGGCCACTGCAGACTTGAAGAATGGGGATGGGAAGGGTCGTCTCATCGTCGATGAGGGAGAAACGGGTGAAATTTCTATGAATGAGTGGTGAGTGGTTTCAGAATGAATCGCTTCTCAGCATCCAAATTCCGGGGCGTTAAGTTCAGCAGTCGGCTATCATGGAGTGAGATCGTGTAGACGCCACCGTCCCTGTTTCCTTGTAGGACTCGGACGGCGGCTAAATGGATGTCTCAGACAGTGGACAGCTCTGCGATAGGCGGGGAGCAGCATGGTTTCCAGCGACTAAAGGTCGCGGCGGTCCACGTCCGCGTTGACGGTGGCAATCCGTCCTTTTCTGCCCGCTGGGGTGACCGCAGACGGTCGACGTAAGGCCAGCATTATTGCCCCCCCTCAATATACTGTCCACCCCCAATGGTTTTTCAACGCCTTCCGGTGTTCTATTTTTAGACCCTCCGTGAAATTTTAAAAGAATTCCATTTTCTAATGGATAATCTATGTCCCCAATCCAAGCCACTAAAATCCCTCGCCCCAGTTTAATGGTCGTTCGCTTCGCGCATAGGCTCGGTTATCCCCCACCGCCCAGCAATCTGCTTT
Source organism: Proteocephalus fallax (assembly GCA_028672205.1). Lineage (NCBI taxonomy): Eukaryota > Metazoa > Platyhelminthes > Cestoda > Proteocephalidea > Proteocephalidae > Proteocephalus > Proteocephalus fallax. Next base: position 3,033,998 of record JAPUBX010003981.1, on the reverse strand, counting down.
AGTCCGTCTCAATGGACATCACTAATGCAAACACGGAGGCTAGACCGTTTAATTCAGACAACAACGGCCACTCATTTCGCAATTTTAATTAAAATAATTGCCAGCGCTTTGTTGGGGTCACGAGGACCAAACAGTTCAGCATAAAACAAGACGGTACTGGATACGAAAATTGTCTTTTAGTTCCTGCTTCACCTGCTCTGGTAAAACTAAAAATCGGACAAATAAGGAATGCCCGAATCACGATATGCCGCCGTTCTTGTGGGTATTGAACGGTATAGTCTACGCATTGGTCGAAGAGATTTACACTTGGATAAACTTGAATAGAAGGGATGGTAGGGAAGGGTTCATCTAATATACTAACAGCCCTTAGTGATGGTCTCTTGGGTGGAAAGTTTAGGTAAGCTAGTAGAAAACGAAATTATTTTAAAAATACCTACGATGGGTTAAAATTCCCGCATTTAGTTGCACCATAACAGGTTAAACCGGAGGCCATAGACCGTTCGTTTTCGTCTCTAATGCAGAATGTTGTGGTCCTGGCGATCGCAACAAAGCGATTGCCATCGTACTTGGAGTAAAGCGGGTTTCGGCACCTTTAAAAATGACAAACAAGGCTTTAACGTTCACTGTTTTTCTTTACAGGCTACTATGATTCATTGGTGTTACTTTTAAATAAGTTGCAGTGGTGAGCGTTCCACTGACGCTTCTAATAGGCACTGTGCGTTTCATGACAATAAATTGTTTTTCGGTATAATTAATTATTACCGAAATACATGCCTCGTGTGAAGATATGACGATTATATATGACCCCTTAAGGGCAGTTATAATGCGTCTGTTGGACCATATTTTCGGGATTTCCTTTTCCCTGCAGGCTCCTTTACCGCCATAAAGGTAGCGACTACCAAAAAGGTCACGTCTCCGGTAACGATTCCTCTGAGGGGTGCAAGAGGTTTCGGGCAGGAGCAACGACTTTGGTCGTCGCGGGGTCTGCCATGCGTCATAGTAACCTCCCGGTCCTGTCTCCGCTCAACTCGCAAATCTGGCTCCAAAAAGCTGCACGTGGCAGCGGCCACACCAACCCCGGTAGCAAACCGCTTGGCAGGTGGACTAAACGTGGTGCTGGGAAGCAAATCTACGAGTAAAACGGCGAAGGAAGACCCCAGCGGACTGGCCTCCAGAAATAAGCAGTAGGAGGAGGAGGAGGAGGAGGAGGAGGAGGAGGAGGAGGAGGAGGAGGAGGAGGAGGAGGAGGAGGAGGAGGAGGAGGAGGAGGAGGAGGAGGAGGAGGAGGAGGAGGAGGAGGAGGAGGAGGAGGAGGAGCTTCATACTAGGATCCAACGGACAGGAAAGCGGTTCTTTTTCCATCGCACATATCCCTGCTGCCCTGGCAGGAAACACCTGAATGCGAAACAGCCCGAGGCGCTACACCATCGAGCGACACTTTGGTGTTTTATATGTGGTTGTTGGTAAACTTTCTAGTCCACGAGGTTACAAGGAAGCGATTGAAACACACGCCTATCATGTTCCTCGATGCAGTAGTTTTAAATTAAATCCTTCACGAGATCACGTTTAAATTAATTGCACTCCAATTTCCCTCTGACTTTTTCTCAAATGATGGGCGATCATTTACCATACTTTAGAAGCCGAGAATGATAGGCGCGCGTTTTGGATAGGGCCTTTCAATGGCCGCCATTTCCCGTTTGCCAAACATTTTATACTTTGTAGGTTAAATTGGCCTTTGTTGCAAATTTACCCTGATGTTACTTCTTTTATTCTTCTTCTTAACTTATTCTGAATTTTCTACGTATAATCGTCACTTCCTGTAACATTTTTGTTTATTGTAAATTTTAATGCCGAAAGTTTTGGTCCTCGTGACCTTAATAAAGCGAATACTAGTATTATTATTTAATGTATGAATGAAAGGTGTTCAAACATCTTCGACAATCAAATATACTTAAGGTTCGCGTGCTCATATATTTAACGCCCTCCCGTTTATAAACTAGAATGTCATGGCAAAAAACTCAACAACTCAGTCATTTCGTTGTTGCTTAAAAGCAGATAAGAGAATGAAAAGTCGTCAACACATTTACAATAATTGGTCCTTACTTGAAACCTAATTTCTAGAACTCGAAAAAACGTGAATATCATTTGTTGAATTCAACAAAACAAAACAGAAAAATCCCAGATTTGCTCTCACCCACCCACCCACTTGACCAGCAGCCACCAGACAAGCCACCACTTCACTGGCGAAAAAGAAATGCTTTTGACAAGAAAATAGATGCGTCTAACAAAAAATGTCTCCGGTCTTACTGTTGGCGAACCCAGAGAGATCTTGAACGGATAACACATGACTGTCCATTTTTTCCGACCAATCCCTTCTCGCCGCTGGCAATCTCCAATCACTTCAGCCAAACAAACCCTTTTTTCGCTGCTGCTGGCCGGTACATATTCGCTCAGCATCCTCGACGCCGCGAGCACAGTTTAGTGCAGTTTAGAGTGTAACTGCTAGAGGTTGCCGACAGGTCTCTTTTATACTGATAAGACGTTCAAAGTGGTGCCATTGATACAGGTAACGTGGAGGCCAGAAAAGACTTTGAATGGGGTCTGTGTGAGCCAGAAATTTTGCTTATTTGTCGGTGACATAAAACTTACTTATTTAATCGCGGAATTTAGTAATGTTATTTTCCTACTTTTTTCTTTGTCCCACGTTGTCTCTCATGCCCATGAGGAGGATTAGAGGCCTTTCTCGTGTTTTTACGTTGAACCATTCGTGGTTTACAAAATCCCATTTTCTCCTCTGTAGCTGCATGAAAAAAACGCCTGGTTGTTCCATCTAAGGATCAGCTGTCCTGGAGTGATAGCGTGGATGAGCAGCGGCATAGCGGGCAGTGCTGGAGCCCGGTCGGTGCATCGTGGTCCATCTTTACACCCACCCGAGGGCAAACATCGATTACCGCCACACCGACCGATTTTCGGGTCTCACACCTTCGACGCTTCTACCCACCGCAGGTTTTTTTGGGAATTTAAGTAAACTTTTTTTAACACCCAAATTAGCCTGCATCGCTCCTTCGCGCATCACGCATGCCTGGCAAACAACACACCCCTCCACATTCACTGTCCTCTCTACAACGTCGATTCATTAGGGGATAGAAGTGGGCGATTTCTTCGTAATTCTCGATCATTAGTAGGACAACAACACTTAAGTTGTACCAATATAAACTCAAGTTTTGCTGGTTTAGTACCTGCATGGGTGACTCATGGATAAACTCAAACTTTGCAAATCAATTTTCTGCGGCGGGGTACTGCATGTTTCAATGTTAATCACTTCGACAAAGACGCAGATTTTGCCGTTTTACTCCGAATTTTCAACAGGTTCAATTCACTAATTCCTCATTTTTCCCGAGATTTTGTTGCAACAGAAGAGTTGAGCCACCCAGGTTCGACTCCCAGTTTGTCATGCCACCTCAGGTGCCACTGGGAACGCGGCGACCTGTAAACACATTCCCGAGAAACGTCATGGCAAACACCCATGGAGCAGCCGGTTTGTCCTCTGTTAGTAGGAGAAAGCCGCATTGGATAGAATTTGATATGCCGCTGCATCAGTGGGCTTTTAATCGTTTCTAGAATCGTTTATGTGTACTTTTTGGGAGTTGGTGGATTGTTGACACTAGCAGGCGAGGTCAAGGTCAGGCATAAAACGAGATGGACGGTACGTTTACTTGCAGTGTGATCAGATATCCTACGAGACAAAATTTGATGCCGAAATAAAAGGGCTCGGGATCGATAGAACATAATTTAGTTGAAAATGCTGATGCAGCATAAAGTGGCATTGAGCGTGCATTCGTTTCTGTCTGTTGGACGCGATTATTTGCTGGATCAACTCCACGATCAACCCACCATCGACCTGTCTGCGCATCCGTTTCCAGAGGCGCCGCGGAACTATTCTGCTCAGGCTGTGGTACACCTCGGGGGTACGATTCACCAAGTCTCCCCACCTACGACGCGAGCAACCTGTGCGCGCATGGCTACACTTAACCTCAAGGTCACCTCGGTAGCGTTCTCCCATTGGATGGACTAAGTAGACCGTAAACGGTTCCCATTAAAGGCGTGGCGAGAACATTACAAGCGACATTTTTCCATCGGTTAATACGAGGAGACGAGAAGTGATACGGAATGAGAGGTTCTCTATACTCCGAAAAAGGTCAAAGGAATGGAGGTTGCGTGGCCCGAGCGGTGTGTGGTGGCGTCGAGCGTGGATGGATGGATGGAATGTCCTCGCTGTGTTGGTGAGGGACAACCTGGGTTCGATTGCTAGTTCAGGCTACCAGGGGTGGCACTGGGGATGGCACATTTTTAAATATTCTCGATAATCTTCATGTTAAACCCCCATAAAGGAGATAGTGGCGATAAGTTGATTAGATAGATGGGAGAATTCGGGTGCACGAATGACAAAACGGGGTCGCGTTTTGAATGGATGTCAGAGAATACAGTGCTTTTGAAAGGATGACTGACCTTGAACAAAAAGAGCGGCAATTTTAATAAGATCGTCGTGAGGAGCGATAAGGCGACCACTGAGAAAATCTCGATGGAGTTGGTGAAAAAGAAGGTATCTATAACAGAAAGGTTTTTGGCGTAAATTTAAGGACGCAACCAGCCAGCAAAACCTCTCTGTTTTCACGTTCCAAAAGTGCCCTTTGATTTCTACGACAACGCCCACATTTCTCCGTCCATGTCAGTTGCACCAAACAAGGAGCTCCGAAACAGTCGTTCGATATTGTAATTTGTCTTCATTGGAACTTCAATAAGCCAATTAATTTATTATTATGTGAAATGTCTCTGGAGATGAATATCATATAATTGCAGCAATTTCTATGTCCACGAAACATCTATTTTTTTCAATTCTTGAAATAATATAAATAGGTCGATGTTGGTGGGTTTAATTGTTGGTAAATACTGCGGTAATTAAAGAGACGAGGAAAATGACTCACTTGGATTTATCTAGTTTGAAGTCATTGAAAGGATCTGGTGGATAATGCTTAATCCGGAAAGACACCAACAATGGGTTTGTATCTAGGCGAAGAACAATGGTAGGGAGAGATATGAAGTCAATCACCCCGTAGGTACAAAAAAAACGCTTCATTCGTGGTGCACATCAGTTGATAAAACGCAATAAAGCGCCTGCTAACTCACGTTTGAGCTGTAAGTGAACGTTCTTTTTGAGATCCATCCAATGCTAAAATAACAAATAAAAGTTGTGTTTCTGTAGATGCCAAACAGCATTAAATTGATTGAGTCATTTCAATAATTAAAATAATATCGCATTTGAGTGGGTCTCAGCGCCAGCATGCGTCTTAAATGAATAATTAATCGCCATTGCAATTCCAAGTATCAACCGTCTGCTTCATGGAGGTTCCGGGTGTGGATTCTCGGGAGAATGTTTTTACAGGCGGCGGCGTCCCCAGTGCCACCTGAGGTGGCCTGAACCGGTCCGGGAGTCGAACCCGTGTCCGTCACTTTTATGACACAAACCAGCGGTTTTTAAAGATTAAAAAGAATAACATTTATTCAGGAGTTGAAAAAAACATCGGTGGAGGGACTTCAAGAAGAAATTATACACAATCTAATATGCTTTATACTGTAGATTAAACTGCCTGTTCCTCGAGCTACTAAGACGGAAGGAAGAATATATACCAAAGGTTAGCTTTTATATACGCGCCGGGGAGGGGTATTTTATAATTTACCAGAACCTTCTGCGCGGAACCTAACAAAAAGTTCGAAACTTCCATAAATAGGTCCAGCCGAACATCTTGACTTGAAGAGCCACTACTTTTATTGAGGGGAAAAGATGAATTTATGAGAATATGATAATTCATTTACTCTAATAATTGTCTACACTCAGTCAAGTAATAACTTGAAATTCGAAATTTCATATTATTGTACGAAAAAAACCCAATATTATTTGTTGGTGCATGCAGAAAAGGATTAAATAAATCATGTCTTGAATTTATAAAGGCAAGGTTTGGTAGTTCATCAGAATATGTTCCTGCACAAGCAAGCATCGAAAAGGCGTTTGCTTAATAACTTCTTCAGATATATGACGAAAACAGAAATTTGCTTTTCAAAACTCACTTTCGTAGGGACGGAAAGCATTTCACATGATACATATCGAAGACCAAAGTACTCGATTTCTGAAAAAACCTGTTGTTTGCGGCAGATCTCATCCAGAAGCCACTTTCCAGTGACCATCTCCTAGTAATCCACAAAAAAAGTATAAATATAAGCGTCCTGAAAATGGTTTTTACAACTAGGTGACAATTCAAAAACAAACGCTCGGGTCTAACGATTCATGATGGTTATAAATCTCAACCTAATAATCGCCGCTAATATCTAAGCCCGATTCTCTGGTTGTTTGATTCTTGAGCGACCACTATATTGATTTAATAATAAATAAATACATGTTGAAATGCACAGCCCTAGCATTTGAACATCTGCCCACTTCAAAACATTGGAAACATTGTCAATATTATAAAATAGAACATACGGGAACAAGAATCGTCATAGAGCTTTCATTTTCAAGAAGCCTGACTGTTACAGTAATTGAATTCTGTCTGACATTTTTGGAGGATACCGACTGCACATGTTTCGCGGATGTCATCACTGTAAATAAGGAAACATGTTGGCTGATAATAAAATAATATAACTGATCATGTAATCCATCAACCGTTATGGAAAAGCATTGGTGGAAAACAAAAAAATAAATGGTATCGATGGCAGGGTACCGTGGTTGGGGAATACGCAAAAATACAAACATGTAAAATACCTCGAATTTTAGTGGCCGGTGCTATAGGGCCTCCATATTGAACAACCGCGTAATGAAGTACAAGTTTAAATGATTAAGAGAAACAAGATAGTATTACTACTCGTCATCGCTTTATTCAGGTATACCGGCAAACAACCAGTGTTATATATGAAAACAAGAATAAGATTTCGTGCTTCACCTCTGCTCATAAAACACGAGGCGGGACAGATAAGGAATAACAGTTATGCTGTAAGTAAACGGTATAGTCGACACCTTAGCCAACGCGTTTTACATTGAGAAATACAATAATGAAATGAATTGGAAAGGTCACTTAGAATACGAGAGTCAAGGAGCGAAAATGGGTTAAATGTCATTGAAGAATAGCTTCTCAAATAGAGTTGATGAATAATCGCTAGAAAACGAAATGATTTTACAAAGTCGACGAAAGGTTTTAAAATGAAATTTATGAGTCACGGGAAAACAAGGTGGGAGCGTTATACTATGAGGTGTATGTTACAGGTATCCACGAAAACATTGATATCCTTCGCGAGAATGAATCAGTTTCATGAAGGTCGTGAATCGAGTGGGTGGGTCATAGAGATTGTCGTAAGTCTCTTATTACATCAGGGGATCTCCCCCTTGCAGAGATATTCGGCAGTTGATAGAAGCGTTCAACCAATCGCTCCACCTTTCTCTCCATTTCCGGTATCAGTTGTCCCGTGGAGTCAGGCAGTATATGTTGGGGGTTGGCGCTTGCCGTATGCGGAGCAGATCTTTGGGTAATGAATCCGCGACTCGGTTTGATCTACAGTCGTCTTTTGGGGATTTCCGACGCAACGCACTGTAATACAATCGATATTATGCGCGAAAATGGACTTGGGCCAGTCTTGGTGACATCGATTACCACGAAAGCACGGCCTTCTTGACCCTGCCTCAAACTGGAAATGTTAGGTATCGTGCCCAGCGCTTCCCTATTGTGTTCAGAGGGCGACTCTAGCCAGTATGCCCTTAAAAGAAGCAGGGGTCTGCGCAATAGAATATGAACAACCTTCATGGTCGCTCGATAGTTGTATTGAGCCCCTCTGCCCTGTCGGCCTGTCGAAGGTTTATCGAGATTTGGCCGTTTTCACCTGCAGCTACTTAAAGCCCGAAGTGTGCATATTGTGTCAAGCGAAGACGAGATGACCAGGTATGAAGGACTAGAAGTGTTTCTCCTACATGACACCCAATATACACAATATATAAAACCAATCGACATTGTTTCAACATCAGTCCTCAAGGATAACGTTAAAGAGACACGTTTTGGTACCACTTTTTAAAGAAGCCTCGTCATTACGAAACATTTTTATTACATTCTTATTCATTTCACTCGATAACCCATAGATATATCTCTTCAGTTGGTTAATACATCTTCGATCACGAAGGGGTTATTTAGCACCATTAAAAACATCTACCGTGCGTTTGAGGTATTCACGTAGGAAATATCAGAATTAAAATACCCAAAGCTGCCGTTTTTAAATTAACTAACTTATCCGTCGGCCCAGCGTAATTTAAATCACCTTATTCGTCATTTCTCGTGTCGCGAAAACTCCGGAGTTTATCATTAGCTATGTAAATATTTAAAAAAAACGAAATAAATATCAAGGTCGGGAAAGATTTAATGAACATCGGACTGCTCTATAAAGTGTTTTACTTGCAAATCGACAATCAATATAATTGATCATAACTCTAAGCAGATTAAGAGTTCCAATCACGTTTGGTTTAGCTGACGCTGGAATTGCCTGGTTGTTTGTCGAAGTAATCTGCTCCATCGCTGGAAGCTGCTAAGGGGATAAGGTGCTACTCGATGCACAAGTCAAATGCACCACAGTAACGTTCCCTTTTTTCTGCCTTCTCAGTTGACCATGACAGCGCAAGAGTTGGGAGTCGTGAGGGGCAACTGGGGGGTCTCGAAGCGCTAACTGCGATGGGAGGTTTAGAAATGTGTGCACGGAGTTTCCGCTTTGGTCGGCCACGGGATTAACTACAAATACACTAGACGTATACACCGCGATGCGTGATAGGGACCAGTTTAATTCGTGTTTTGTTGCGTGTGTTTGGATTACCTATGTCGCTAGAATTGTCTGGATATTAGTCGAAGTACACCGAAATCAGTCTAACCGCCAATCTATATAACCTCCAAGGGAGATTACCAGGAACGGGAAGCACGGGTCAACTGCGTCACAGCAACGCGATGCAGGTATCAGCTTAATTGATGTTTAGTTGAATGTGCTTGAATAACCTATTTCTCTATTGTCTGAATTTTGGTGTAAGTAAACAACATTCAATCTTACGGCTGTAAGAGTTAAAACCACCCCGAACGGGAGGCACGGGTCAGCTGCGCCACAGCAAGGCGTGTCAGTGTCCAGCAAGTTACATAATGTAATAGGGATATTAAAATGCAATACAAAACGGTGTTCGAATACCCCTATTCCATCTTTTTCAAACCTGGAATTCACCAATGATTTTATAGAGGATACTAAATCAGAACTAAAAAGTGTCCAATCCCTTTAGAAGATAAATACCCTAACGGCAAAGCGATTGGTTTCATCCCTGTATATGTAACGCACGCCACTGGCTGCATGTATAGCTTTTACACCCGGTAACTTAATTTGTTTTATATATAATGTTAGGTCTGTCCTTTAATCCGCGACAACGTTTCTGATCCTCATCAGACGTTACATCAGGCTACACGCGCCAACGCTATACAATTCCCCTCAGCCCTGCAAAACCCACTCACCCAGTTACTGCCGCATCAGACTATCAGGCATCTTTACCCCCCACAACACCTCCAACCGCCAACCCTTCAAATGACCGACAATTTCGGCCAATGGATTCCTTACGCTCGTACCTACCTCGAATTGGTCCCAGAACCCTATCGCAAGCGGGACCTCCGCGCACTCCTTGCCCCTGAAGTGGCCTACCAAGTAGACGGCCTTGTCCGCTCCCCCTCGCCCCATACTCGCAATATTTGGAAGCCCTAGAGCAGCTGTTTCAGTCCAGTTCGGGCACCAATGACGCCTACTTTAAACTCTTCAATCGCACCCTGCGAGACTTCTACATCGCGCTAAAACACCTCTCATTCCAGACCTTCCACCCTCATGGCAACGAAGAGTTTACGTTAAGCGTGATGCTACGGGGAATCCGTGATCCCAACCTCGCCCATATTTTCACGATAAATCCGCCGTCTAATGCTAAGGAGGCCATCGCCTGTGCGTCAGCAGCCCAGCTCCAATTCCCCCATGCTTTCGCCAACCCCATCGTCAATACACCGCAACTGACAGGCCTACCCTCGGCAAACCCCACCCCACCCCACCACAACCGACATACACGTTCCCAAAACTCTAAACCCCTCCAACGAGGTAAGCGCATCCCTCCTAGAGACGACATTAACACAATCGTCTACAAAATGCTACAACAAGGCATCATCAGACCCTCCAGCTCCCATGGGCCGCCCCCGTCACCCTAGTTAAGAAAAAAGACAATTTCCTCAGGCTATGTATCGATTGCAGGCGCCTTAACGCCGTTACAACCATAGATGCTTTTCCCCTACCCCGTATGGATGGCTTGTTAGCGGTCATAGCGGATCAGAAGTACTTTACATCTCTGGACCTCTCCTCCATCTACTGGCAGATTGAAGTGCCCCCTGAAGACCGTGCGAAAATGGCTTTCACACTGCGTAGCGGACTTTACGAGTTTAACACACTCCCTATGGGCCTCGTCAACGCGGCAGCCACGTGCTTACGCTTGATGCAAAAAATAGTCCAAGGGTTGTACCCTTCCCGCTGCCTCGTTTATCCAGACGAAGTAATAGTGTGGGGCGCCACAGTCGAAGAACGATTGCAGAATCAAACAGAGGTGTTATCGCGGTATGCACGAGCAGGTTTGACGCCGAACCCCCGGAAATGCGCCTTTCTACAACCGCAAATCCGCTTCCTCGGTCACATTGTCGGCCGCGACGGTCTCTACACAGACCCTGACAAGGTCAAGGTCGTGAATGATTGGCCTCTTCCCTCTAACAGCGATGAAGTATGCTCTTTCCTAGGACTAGCCGTTTATTACAGGTCCTTTATTCCAACCAACGCCCGCCTTGTCTTCCCACTAACACGACTGACCGAGAAGTCTCGCCCGTTTCGTTGGACCCCCCACTGCGCTTTTTCCCATCTCAAAGAGGCCCTCGCCGCTGCACCAGTTCTCAGCTTCCCCGTACTTACCCGTGAAGACCTTAAGTTTATCCTGGATACGGACGCCAGTAGCCATGCCATTGGCGGTGTCCTTGCACAGACCGGCGACGATGGCAAGGAACACGTCATCCAATATGGTAGCTGCACCCTCCACACGGCTGAACGGAACTACAGTGCTACCCGCCGCGAGATGTTGGCACGGGTCTACTTCACGAAAAGGTTTGCCGGCTTCCTGAAAGGAAAAACCTGTATCATTCGGGCAGACCACTCGGCGCTCCAATGGCTTCAAAGTTTTTGGGAACCCGAGGGACAAGTAGCCCGATGGCAGGAAATGTTATCCGACTTTGCGTTTACAGTAGTCCACCGACCCGGAATACAGAACCTCAACGCCGATGTCCTCTCACGCATTCCGATGCGCGAACCCCAAAGCTTCCCCGTCTGTATCGTCCTCCGCACTCAATTGGGCTGATTTACAATCAAACGACCCCGACATCGGGCTTATTTATAACAGAATGGCCCACGGTTCCACTAAGCCGACAAAGAAACAAATGGCGGGAGAAAGCCATGAATCCCAAACCTTGTGGTCGTTCTGGAATAATCTATCGGTGAGGGATTGAGTCCTCTTCTTCCAGATCGACCTAAATTCCCCGGTTTGCCTGGTTCTCCCTCCAGCCCATGCACTCAGTGTCGTACGAGAACTTCACCACCAGCTAGGCCATGTTGGTCATGGCAACTTGGACAAAGCCGCGAGAGATCGCTTCTGGTGCCCCAACCTTCGACAGGAGATCGGCCTTGTATGCCAGGACTGTGACACCTGTAGACGCATCAAACACCTCAACCACACCCCTCGTGCACCTCTCCAACCCACCACTTCAGGCTATCCCTTTAATCCGCGACAACGTTTCTGATCCTCATCAGACCTTACATTCGTATCCTATCTTGTTCGTCTATCGATAATAAAGCTTCCCCCAAAATCTCTCCTCATGTTTGCTCCATTCTGCCTCAGTATCAAGGTGCAAACTCACTCCTATTTTCACCAGGTCTTCGAAGTTACGAGGACATTACATATACGCTTTACAAATGCGGCGCTTCCATTCCGATGACCTTGCCCGTCGCAGTACCCAAATCACCTACAAAACTGCATTACCCCCGTATATGCAGCGCGATAGCACCTCGTTTTTCTACAGTTGCAATCGCAGGAACCAGATAAGGGCCACATAATCTCAGCGCTGGACTCCGATATTAGTTAATGTGCCAATTATATCAAACGCATATATCAAGCCCGTTCCTCCTATTGCAGAAGATAGCAGTTCAACGCACGCAATTCTCAGGTCATAAATAACCGATGATACCAGCAGACACCATTCAACCCAACATAATGTTTTGGATTGTCGTATAACTATTAAAGACTTAGCGTTTGCAATTTATATTCGCAACAATTGTGAACATACATATAGTGCAGGAGATTTAAGTTTAAAGCATTTATAAGGTTTTTTCTATCATATAGATCTTAAAAGTTTAATTCATCTGTTATACTTCATTTATCTTGCACTTAACGTGATTAAAAACATTAGCTTAGAAGAATTGTTGCGGGAGAGAAGCGTACTGCGGTTGTGCTTTTGTAGATGTCATGTGTATGTGTTTAAGTGTACAATACAAATGCCGTTGTTCTTAAACTAGTTCGTAGGCAGCTTGATGGTGTGTTTCGTAACATGCTTTCAAATTGACCGGATCAGTTTATCACGTATTTTTTATGGTCATTTTTTTGTTGCACTTTGCGTTCTATTTTTGGATAAATTGGTTACTTCTCACTGTGCTCCGTTCTTTATTTATGCGTTTAGGCTCTTAATGTGTCCATCGGCAGTCGGGAGACGGCTCTGGACCCAGTTGACTTCGACATTCAGGAATTCCTGTCGAGAATCCATGGTAATAAGCCTCCGTACAGATGCCCAGCTTGCTCTGGTAAAAAGGTGTTTAAATCTTTTAAGGGTGGGTTTTAATTGCATTTGAGTACAGCGGTCAACATGCTTTCTCATCAGTGCATTTTGGTTCTAGCAATCCATCAGCATATGGATTTTCATCGTCAACCAGAACCTGTTGATATATCTACACCATTAATTGATGCACCTCTGGTCAACTCGGATGTTTTCAGACACTACAATAACAGCAAATTTCCCCGAATGTTTTTTCCCGACTCTCAGAAGTTAGTCGTTTTCAACCTCAGTAAAAAAAACCCAAAACCTTCAAGTGTTCGTTTCGGAATAAATGTTCCTCTTCACGTATCCTTCGACGTAGAGACTGGCGACGCCGATTCGCCTAAAGAGACTGAGACCTTTGCTTCAAAGCGCACTCCAGTCTCCAAATGTAACAATTCACGGACACCCCGTCCTAGTCTTCGGCCGATTGAGTCCACGCTCTCCTTATTGCATAATGGTGGAAATAGTTCGGGGGATAATCAAGAGTTGCCAGCAATAAAGATTCCCGTGCCCCAATTTGAGGTGGTTCCCGGTTTGGTAATACAAAGACCTCCGGTTCTGTGGGCAGAGGGTTGCGCTTATATGCGCTTTATTGAACGCTCGTCCGATGAGTTGGATGAAATCGTTGAGTACGATCTAGATGAAGAAGACATATTTTGGTTAGACAAGATTAACGCAATGCGAACAACACAAAAGATGGCTCCCGTCAAGCAGTCTGTCCTTGAGTGGATCCTCGATCGCTTTGAGAAAGAGGCCCGTTTCAAAACCTCAAATGATGGTGAGACAACTTCGGTGATTATGCCTTGTATCGATGATGATGCGGTCTGTGCTGTATGCCAGGATGGAACCTGTGAAAACACCAATGTTATCCTCTTTTGCGATGTATGTAATTTGGCGGTTCACCAGGAGTGTTACGGTGTTCCTTACGTGCCGGAGGGCCCGTGGCTCTGTCGGAAGTGCCTTCATTCGCCCAGCGAGCCAATATCCTGTTGCTTGTGTCCCAATATTGGTGGTGCGTTTAAAAAGACCTCGGATGATAGGTGGGCGCATGTGATTTGTGGACTCTGGGTGCCCGAGGTTATGTTTGCCAACCTCACCTTTTTGGAGCCGCTCGAGGATATTGACAAGATCGCTCCTGCAAGGTGGCGTCTGCAGTGCTTCATCTGCAAGCAAAGGAACGTGGGCGCATGTATCCAGTGCCACAAAACGAGTTGCTATCGCGCCTTTCATGTAACCTGTGCACAACAAGCCGGACTTTACATGAAAATAGAGCAAACCGATGACCCTACAGATGCCGGCATCAAGAAGAACGCATTTTGTGACCTTCATTGTCCACCGTCTCATTTCAAGGTTCGTTCAACTTCTTCTTCGAGTCCTATTAATTTATATCAACCACATTTGGCTGTTTAACCGTTGTGTTCTAACCCCCACGAGTTCCATCTCTTGTTTTGTTTGGTACTACAGCGGCTGCTACCCACAAATGCTCAAAGTGCCATCTATGAAGACATCTTCTAGTAGAAGGTCGTCGCGCTGGGGAAACCAGTAGTTAGGGTTTTGCCTTTGCTTGTTTACATCGGGTTTTTATCCCCATTTCTCAAGGAAAATGCGTACAAAGGCATGTACGCCCACTCGGACAGCAACGAGGACAATGCCAATGAGGACGAAGAGACTGTAAAGAAGACAAAAATCCGCAAGGCTCGCAAGGTGCTCGCAGAACGACGGAACTCCAAGCCTCTCGTCTGCATTCCAATGGTTCCCAAGGCCAAGACTGAAGTGAGTCAATTACCAGCTGCCCCCAATGGCCGCTAGACAGGCCCCTTTTTTGGTGGTCCAGTTTTATTTGATAATTGCACCGAATCACTTAAGCACAAATAGGCCGATCCGTCCCTGCGCTGAGCCGTGTCGGCTGTTTTGTGTACATTTGGATTTCATTTATTTCCAGCTTATATTTTCGGAGTTAAACTCGGTTGAAGATGGCAAAGAAGAATTCTTCCGTCGAGTCTACGCCTTTTGGAAGTTGAAGCGAGAGGTACGCCATGGCGTTCCCCTACTCAAACGACTGCAAGCCAGTTCAATCAATCGCGGCGTTGCATCCCTCGTAAGTTGTCTCCGATAATAAGCAAATATATGTATTGATTGTTTGGGCTTAGCGGCGTTCAATCCAGCACTTGTAGGCTGTCGGGTGCCACACGCAACCGTCACTATTTTTTCGTCGATCTTTCGTGCTCGCTCCCCATCGAATAGGCCCCATTATATTCTACCCACATGGGCCTCGTGTTGTGTTTTGCCTCAAATTGTTTATGTATCCTCGTACCCCGTAGGCCGCAGCAGCTGCCGCCGGTGATGCGGAAGCCCAAAAGATGCGACACCAACTCATCTTCTGGCAGCGCCTGCGACAGGATCTCGAGAAGGCGCGTCTCCTCTCGGAGCTGACGCGAAAGCGAGAGCGCGTCAAACGCGACATTGTCCGCAATGCCTGGTCCCAGCTGGAACTGCGGCTTCGGTCCACATTCACGGCCCTCGAAGATCTGATAAAGTTGCTCCAGGTGAGTTGTTGGTGTCGTTGCTCCATTCGGCACCTCAGAACACCGAGGGAGCACTGAACTCGCATGTTTCACTTCTTTTGGGGGCTCCTCGCGAGTTTAAGTACGAAATTCCTTCTTCTACCGACCGCACCGCGTAGAAACACTTGTTCTCGCAGTCCGATTGCCGAAGTTATGCAGCTTCTACGCTGGGCCGGTTTATTGCCTCCACTCAAGCCTCTGCAACAGGCCACCGAAGGCGAGCTTCGTTGGAAGGACGAAGCTACTCACTCGGCGAGGCTGGGAACACGTCTTATCCTGCTCGCATGGGCCAATCGGCTTAGACGCTATGGAATGTTATGCGATGGGTCGAGCATGCTAATCAATTGCTGAACTTCTCGGCAGGACCCCACGCCAGCTGTAGCATTTTTTTTCCAACTCGAATTTTGTAGGCAAAAGATACGCGTGGCATTTTCAGCGAGCCTGTCACAGTTGAAATGGCGCCCGACTACCACAATGTTATCCATCGTCCCATGGACTTCGCCACGATGCTGCGCAAAGCCACCGTCGACCACGCCTACCTCTGCGTGGCGGACGTGGAGAGGGACTTCAGGCAAATTGTCAACAATTGTTGCCAATACAACAGCCGTGACACTGTGTACTACAAGGCCGCCGTCCGCATGGCCGAGCTCGTAAGCCGCCACCCCAATTGACTCATCTTCTGCATCCACCATGATTGGTCCATTACTAGTGGTGGTTGTTGTTGTTGTTAGTGATAGTACATATAAAAGGTTGAGCAATCCGGGGGTGTGGGTTAGGTTCTTTGACTTTCGCGACCTCTTTCAGGGAATGTTGGCACATTCAACAGGCCGTGGAGTAGTTGGTGCAGATTTATCTTTTGAACACGGTGATAGGGTGACGTTATTTAGGGGGTACGCAACCACCTCGGTTTTTAATGAAAACGGATACACCGCATGCAATAAATTGCCTTTTAGGCTGACCCCATTCTGAAAGAGTACGCCGCAAAGGAGCAATTTGACCTCATGCTCCTGGACGACGAAGGCGACCCGGAGCGCAAGACATCTTTGTCTGTCATCACGAAAGCCGAGAATGAGGCCCCGTACCCCGGGGATCCAGTCAAGCTGGAGGCCGCCGCCAGTCTCCTGATGCCCATTCCCCTGGACGGTCCCGGTGCAGTAAACGACGAGAGCGGCGGTGGGGGTGGTGGTGTGTTTGCCGCCAAGACTGACAGGCTAACCGACAACAATAGCGGCGCATCTCCAGAAATCCACACCCATCTGCTACCTAACGGCAATCTCGTCTCCGCCGAACCGCCTTCAAAGCGAAGGTTTGTTGCAATTGCCTATTTGGTAGTCATAAAGTCGAAGGACGTTGTATCTCGCTCCGTTTGTGTGATTCTAGTTGAGCAAAGTGTAAAAGAATAAGTCACCTGTGAGAATCTCGCATTTATTGGGAGCTAGTCAAAGGCACTTTTGAGATCGAAATTCGTTTTTTTATTGTGTGTCATTTTAAATCACTCCAAACAATGCGTAGGCTATATCTTTTAATTCCACAATTTCGTATTTGTCCCCATGCGTCCGGTTGCGTCGGATCTCGGAAACATTTTTCTTCTGTATTGTATTATAATACCTCGTAACCGAATCCAAATAAAGCCGTTGCAATCCAGAGTTTGGCAGACGTCATGGATGAGGCCTTTCATTGCCCCCAATTACTTCGAAGTTTTAATTTGCCTTTTTTTGCATATTTACCTCGCTTATTTATTTCGATTATTCCCGTTAACTACACCCGCTATGTACAATTGCCACTTCAGTTTTATTTTTTCGAACTTTTAATGCTGAAGGGTTTGGTCCTTTTTGGACCTCAATAAAGCGAATACCATTATTATTATTGTTGTTTTTTACGGGTTAGACGAACCAATGGCAGCCCGCCAGTGGCTCAGACGACCCGCCGAAACCTCCGCCACAGCTCCGTGGCGGCCGCCGCCCCCAAAGCAGAGGTGATCGCCGCGACCACCAAAACTCTCCCGAACGGGGCCATGATGTCTTCCACGTCACCAACGAACGCCGCAGATCTTTTTGCACGCCAGGTCGCCGACAACTCGTCAACACATCAGCCTCACGACGCCTCACACCTCGGTCTGCGCCTTCCACACTCCCCTGATCGTTCGAGACCCGCTTTTACTCTCTACCGGTCCCGAGGTAACCCGAAAATCGAAGACGAAGAGAACGATAGTGAGGAGGAGGAGTCTGGGGAAGAAGAAGACGGAGAAGAAGAAGAAGAGGAGGAGGATGAGTCGGACGAAGATGAAGAAGAAGGTCAAGATTCCAGGAGTGACTCGCAAGATACCCAGGAGATGTTTTCTCCCATGGTGGTTACCAGCGCTAAACCTGATTTGGTGGATGGACGAGTGTTGAGACGAAATAGTAGGCCCAGGACCACTTCAATGGTGAGCCAATTACGCAAAATGTCCAATTTGGATAGCCGCCAATGGCGTTTCAAGCCTAGGCATTGATAGGGATGGGATTTCCTGCCCAGCACACGGTCTGTTCTAGATTTGCTGGGTTTTATTTCAGTCCCCGACGCCACGCACCAGGAGAAAATCGACCACCACCCCAAAATCGGCCACAGACAAGTTGCGTTCGCGCCGATCTAGCGAGGTCTCCGCCGCGTCTCCAACAACCACCAGGCCGACCACAGCCACCACAAACGAAAAAGAGGAGATGGAAATTGTCGGCAGCCCGAAGGACCCAAGACAGGCGGGGGAGGATCGAGGCGGCGGCAGTGTGGGAGGGAGTGGAAGGAGGAAGGCGTCGTCGACAACATCGACGCCAATTATGAGAGCTCCCCGTGAAAGGGTTCACTCGGTGCCGAATTCGAAGCAGCGGCAGCCACCGAAGGAAGAGGAGCACAGCGGGCATCTGGCGAGGCCTGAAGAGGTTGACCTGCACCCTCTGGACCTGGTGTGGGCAAAGTGCCGAGGATCGCCGTGGTATCCAGCTTTGGTGAGAATGATCCCCTTCGTCTAACCGCACTGCATTGCCCCATCTAAAGAGTTTAACTAATCAAATAAATTGTAGATAATCGACCCAGCTGCTCCAAGCAAGGATTACAATCATAACGGTGTTCCTATACCCGCGCCCCCTTTGTCCGTCCTCAATGTGGGTGCCTCGGCCGCCAACACCACTACCCCCTCCGCAATCCTACTTCCAGTCACGCCAGCCTCCGCCTCTTCCTCCTCAAATCGCGGCGGTCCAGGGTCCCTGAGTCCGGCCTCAGTGACCCCCGTCAACTCGGCCTCTTTCTCATCTCTGCCGACATCACCCTCCACCCCACTGCTGCCGCTATCACAACCGCCAACATTCCTGGTACTCTTCTTCGACGGCAAGAGGACTTGGCAGTGGTTGCCCAGGGACAAACTGCTCCCCTTTGCTACTGACGGTCGACTTGACGAGGAGAAACTGCACGAAGCGAAACGGAGCAAGCTCAGGCAATCGGTAAGTGATTGCGGCAACCTCCCGCGCGTGTGCTGTTCGCATTGACCGGATCCGAGGCTTTAAGAGTCAGTAAATTTCAGGTTGTACTGATTAGTCATTAGTTTTTCTCTGCCTTTTAGGTTGTCAAGGCCTATGCTCGGGCTGTGGAACACTACGGCAAGGTCTATCGCAAACCCTACAGTCTCGGCTGCAAGGGTGGCAGTAGTAGCTCTTCGGGTGGTGCCTTAAATTGATGTTCAATAAAACAATGGATTTGTACATACTCACTCCAAATATCAGATGCATTTAATCAGCCTTATTTTTATGTGAACCAGAGACCTTTGGGATTATTAATCGTCCTTGGCATTTATATATATATTGATATGGAAACAATAATGAATGTCGACTTTGAATTGATGCACCTTCTGATGATTTTGATCGAGGGGCATCTCTATTCATTGCAATATCGAGTGTCGTGTAGAGTGGCAGGACGGTAGAAAAATAGCCGCCTTCACCGTTTGATTGTGAATGCGCAGTCCGACGAGGTATCTTCAATACATATTCACAAGTAGACGTCACCTTGAGACATGAAAGCCCCTCACAATTGGCTCATTTAAGGTTTTAATGTGGTTAGTACTTGTACACTATTCCGGGTATTAGACCTTAACCGCAGCTTCGCGTTCACTTCTTTCATAGAACGCATCAATGCCATTCATGTTCAACCCCGACTTTTCCAAAATCTCTTACCATACCGACATTCTACAATAGATATATCAAGAGTTCGATCCATCGAAAGACACTGAAGTCAATAAAAACGAAATACTCCTTTGAGGTCTCTAATGAAGGCACCAATAAATAACAAAGTGGTTAATTCGTACACGGCCCAACTCTAACAAGCGTGCCCCGTCATTTCCTCGGTAGAGCTGCCCATATCGCTTGTTATTCTGATACCACTTGCCTAAAATTTCAATGCTCTAACCCACAAAACGACAGGCATGTACCTACTAAAAGATTTTTTAAAGTAAAGATGTAGTATCTATTCCAGCAAACTCTTCTGCCGTATATGCACCAAAGCGCTCCATCGATCGTCTTAGTTACATAGATAAATACGTTATGAAAAGGTAACAATTTGGGATCAAGCAAGAGCCATCGAATCGGTTACTGCAAGCGAATATTAGAATACACCTTCACTGTATCAGGTTGACAAGACCGTTCAAAACTAATGTAGATAAACGCACATAGTAACCGAGAACGTTTGTCATTTACCCAATAGTGAACATCTTGTAAACATGACTAACAAAGGACCCGGTACCTTTGCGAGTGCATTGTTGTAGAAAATAAGTGATTCCGATTTCATCCGATACGCTTTATTTACATTCAGAAGAAATATCCAAGAATGACTCCACCAAGATGTTTTTTCCTTGCTTCTTCGTGGTCCATAAGGCCACCACTAGTAGTCACGACAACATAACTAAAACGTATTTACGTAGGAATATTTATTTACCCAAATTGACGAGAAGGGAGAAGGTTTCGTGTCCAGTTTTCGGTATCGCGAACACCCATCTTGAAGCGTGGACTGATAACTCCACATTTGTTAAGACGGCCGTTTAACTGCACTACGATTTTTCCGGAGCGGTGATCGTCAACAATTTCGAATTCACCGATATATCCTTTTCGCTGCATTACCTTTAAGAATCGTACAATGACCTTCGAGCATGGTCGGATCATGACCTGCCTCTTTTTACGGCGCTCGGCATTGTTAATTGATTTCAAAGCGTCAGCAAGAACGTTAACGCGAACCATTCTAAGCTAAATCCAACAGCGTGCCGCTTAACTTCAAAAGTGGCGCCAAGTATTATTTAAACCGATAAACAAAATAAGATATACATATAAGATCTCTTATATACATCCCGTTGGCTATAAAATAAACTCCTTCGAAGTATTTATTAAATTACTTTTTGGTAGTTTTAACATCTATGTGAGCGAACAATGCAGGTGTTTTTGTTCAGTGGTTACGAATTCGCCTTGGTTGATATTTTATTTGCAATATGCATAATTAAATCAACAAAATACCAAAAATTTAAAGCGGAATAATACTGAAACATAATTAAATAGTGATCACACTCGTAATGTGTTTATGAAGACTTTAGAAGAGCCACGATGACAACAGAGATTCTTTATCTTCAACAACGCTGATTATGTTTAATTGTCCCCGAATCTACTGAAACATTATTTGAGCTATTCTATGTATTCAAAATACGAAATATTTGTAAAAATTCTAAATACTGTAATCCTTCTGGTGATCCCGGATTCTACAGCGGATTATTTAATTGTTCCTTGCAATTTATAACTGTAATTAGGACTCGGAGTTGTTTATTGCAACACAAGCTTTACTTTTCGGGTAACGGAAACTGTAACTCTGAGGCGCAATCTTATTACTTGTAAACATACGCGTCTGCAAGGATTATAAGCGAAGAAAATTGATTTTAGATGTTACATATATTTGTTTTCAGTTAATGATCTCTGGTCTGCAAGCGTCTCTACAAGGCTCTTCTTACTTTTCGATGATTCAGAAATAGATCCAATAAAGAGGGTCAGAAGAGACGACTTCGAACGAAGGGAGAAGCTGAAAGACAAAGTCAGCGAGGTTCGGAATATGAGACTACGGTTGGACGAGCCTACGACGATGGGCGTCGTGGATGATGGTTACGTTTGACGTACATAATTTATGGCTAAAACGGCGAACGATGAAAGTGCTAAAGTGCACGTCAATCATTCGCGAAAACTTTCGTGTCTAGTGATGCGAGTCGCGTGTGTCGTGCCAATCGGGCTAATGTGAAGAGTCCGAGGAGATCAAGTTATTATGCGAAAATGGCTTTTAGAAGGATTTCTGGTGGATGATGAAGAGAGTCAAAAAACGTATCCACCCATAAGATGCGTGTGTGTTGTAGCCTGGCTGGCGTTCTTGCTGATATGTTTTGCTTCACATAGCATGTGGTGTTCCAGTCCACACCGAAATAAAACCTTTACGAAGTCGCAAACAAGAAATATCGATATTTAAATGATTAAAACGTCATATTGACGATGGCGTTCGGATTGAAAAAAGGTGGTTGAGGATAGCACATAATTGTGAGAAAAAAGGCTTCTAACGCTGTGGGGATATCTACGCAAAAAGTGTCCTCGCGTACGATGAAGAGTGTTACTTCACCTGGGCATTCGCGTCTATGGATGCAAATCGTATGAGTCGTTGAATGAATTGAGATCTGGTTTGCTCAATAAGGCCGAGGATAGCTAGCGATTATTATGTATGGGATTCTGTTTGGCCTGGCTTTTGTGTCTACCGAAGTGATTCGAACGCGTCGCAGCATGGCTGGTGTTCGGGTTTACACGTTTGCTACCGGAGATAACATGTGCAGAAGGCCACCGATACTATAAGACGTGTTGGGATACCAAACAGACGAGTTTGTGTTGATCAACGTAGATTAGATGATTTATTTTGCGCATTTTATGATCGCCAATAAGTTAACTCCAAGACTTCGTTGCCCAAAAATCAGAATGGCACGATGGCCAAAAATGGAGGTTGAGAATGAATAATATTGTTTATTATTCAATACAAATTTAGAGCCCGGCCTGGGTCGAAAACGCTCACAAGGCGTCCGGTCTAGCAACGGCGAATGCCGTCTGGACACAAGTGTGCGTTTCGTGTTAATGTGGGAAGTCCAGATGCCGTATATTTTCTCTTAAGTCATAGCATTCGCATATGTGTTGATCAACTGAATGGCTACTGGTTTCCAAGCCAAGCAACAATATTTTGCAGCAGTTAAATCACAAGGTCCCTGCAGACATCCGAAAACCAAAAAATAGAAATTGATTCTTGCTAAAGCGACGAGCAACGAAGAATAGCATTCCCAGAAACGGTCGCAACAGTGCAACTGGTACCGAAAATATCAGTTGAATATATGGCTGGAACACCTCAAAACCTTTAAATATGGAAAATAATCATACGAGGAAGAGGACCGGATCTTTTTTTCTGTATATACTTATCGTCAGAAATTAATAATATAAATTTATGATCAAGTCACCAAAAAAGGCACGAACGAACGAAAAACGGAGTAGCAAGTAAACAACATGTGTTTTGTTCGTAATAAGCGTTATCGTATGTTTTGATAACATCTTAAGTGATTAAATAATTGTCTTGATGCAAATACAACGGCTTAACGTTATATCAAATTAATTGAACAATTCTTACTGTTGTAATTTGTTATTTTCGAAACGGCGATCATATTTAATTAATTTATTATATCCTCGTGCGCCGTGTAAATAACGCTGACCGTTCAAATATAATTTTAGATTGAAATTGGATGTCCTTGAACATTTTGTTTGTATGACTTAAAGTTGGATTATATGTCGTGCAGCGCGAATTTATCAGCAGTTTTGTCCCGAGTATGCGCGAGATAGTCCATATACAAGCGGGTCAATGCGGCAATCAAATTGGAGCAAAGGTAATGCAGATAAATTATATACTCTATTATTAGTTTTGGGAAGTTATTTCAGATGAACATGGAATTGACCCCACGGGAACATATCATGGTGACTCGGATCTACAATTAGAGCGAATTAATGTGTATTACAACGAAGCCACCGGCGGAAGATATGTTCCGAGAGCTATATTGGTCGATCTCGAACCAGGAACAATGGATAGTGTCAGAGCTGGACCGTTCGGCCAGTTATTCCGCCCAGATAATTTCGTGTTTGGTCAAAGTGGAGCAGGCAATAACTGGGCCAAAGGCCACTACACTGAAGGTGCCGAACTAGTCGACTCAGCCCTCGATGTGGTTCGCAAAGAAGCGGAATCTTGTGACTGCCTTCAAGGGTTCCAGCTCACGCATTCGTTGGGTGGTGGAACTGGATCAGGAATGGGAACACTGATTATGTCGAAGGTTCGAGAAGAATATCCAGATCGTATAATGAACGCATTTTCCGTATTTCCTTCTCCCAAGGTAAGGAAACGATAATGCCAAATTTTATTTATTAAGGTCTCTGATACTGTCGTCGAACCTTATAACGCCACACTTTCCGTACACCAACTTGTCGAAAATACTGATGAAACCTTCTGCATCGATAACGAAGCTCTATATGATATATGCTTTCGCACATCGAAACTTACAACACCAACATATGGCGATCTTAACCATCTCGTCAGCGTCACGATGTCAGGCGTTACAACATGTCTTCGTTTTCCCGGTCAATTGAACGCTGATTTGCGGAAATTGGCTGTCAATATGGTTCCATTTCCTCGTCTTCATTTTTTTATGCCAGGTTTTGCACCCCTTACGAGCCGCGGCAGTCAGCAGTATAGAGCACTTACCGTTCCCGAACTAACACAACAAATGTTCGACGCCAAGAACATGATGGCAGCCTGTGACCCAAGGCATGGCCGCTACCTCACCGTTGCGGCGATATTTCGCGGCAGAATGTCCATGAAGGAGGTTGATGAGCAGATGCTGAATGTTCAAAATAAGAATTCCAGCTATTTTGTTGAATGGATACCAAACAACGTTAAAACTGCTGTTTGTGATATCCCCCCAAGAGGTCTTAAAATGGCCGCAACCTTTATCGGCAATACAACGGCAATACAAGAAGTTTTCAAGCGCATCAGTGAACAGTTTACCGCTATGTTCCGTAGGAAAGCATTCCTTCATTGGTATACCGGGGAAGGAATGGATGAAATGGAGTTTACGGAAGCTGAATCAAATATAAATGATCTGGTTAGTGAGTATCAACAATACCAGGAAGCAACAGTTGAGGATGAAGGTGAATTCGATGAAGACGAGGAAGGAGCATAGATTTGGCCTTTAATTTTAGTCTTCCTATCGAATTTTAGTTACCAAACACTCTCACTTGTTAAATCCTCCTTTATTTTCAATGCACCGCTTCACAAATATCGATGTAATATTGATAAACTAAGCAAATCTATTCACAAATCTAATTGTTCATTTTGTTTTTCCTTTGAATGATCCTGGGTTGCTTTTTTTCAATTTACTATTGGGCAAATAACGAAACAATTTGATTTTATATTTTTAAAGTTTTCATCAAACTGTATTAGCCAAGAAAGCAGCTGGGCAAAAACCATAGTCTCGAAAATTACTCCGCGCTACAATATGCCAGTCGATAAATATCAATATGCAGGACGAAACAATAATCCCAAATCGTTATTTTTTCTTCCAGTTGAAACGGGTTTTGTGTTATTTTCGTGTATTAATGTCTCTAAATAAATGGTGGTTTGTAAATTGCATAAACTCTAACCGAGCAAGGAAACACGGCTGATAATATTATTCCAAACTAAGTTTAAGTTCATCTCTGGGCTTTTCGATCTTCTGATTCAGTGTTGTACTTATATTTTACTATCATCGAATATTCTTTTGTTATTTATCTTTAATTTTATTATACCTACTTTCACTCATCGCAAAATGGCTATCAACCGCCATTGACCACAAATGTATGGCGGAAAATTCGGTGGGTTCCTGGTCGAAAGCCCGGGGTTGCCTTAAATCCGAGCGACTCCAGATTTCTCCTGTTGCAATTGAACTCAAATTGAATTATTCTGCTGTGATTGGTCTTTCGTGACAGAATTGATAAATTTCACAAATTTGCTCATTACGAAAACGGTCAATAAATATTTTGGGGCACGCGTTATGGATAGGGCCTTTCAATGGCCGCCACAACGCATTCGCCAAACTTTATATTCGTCGATGGGATTTATCTGCTTTCTCCAAGTTAACCTCTCCTTGTTATTTCCTTTATTAGTGATAGCTTATTCTAGGTGTAAATGTAAATGATGTACGTTTTGGTCTTAATTGGTATTATGTGTTAGTTTAGTGTATTAGCAACTCGTCTGGGTGGTAGGAGTTGTTTGTGGTGCTGCGTTTCGGTTTTTAAACGTTAACGAGAAGTTAATTCCATTCGTCGCAAAATTGAAAGTCGCAAGTAATGCGATTGAAAACCTTCTCCAGTTGACTTCCCAACTGATTGATTCGTTGAGAGCCTCTTCCTCTGGGTCAATGTTAATCATGTCTA